>OX451740.1:394776265-395460021 GCA_948472305.1 Vicia faba | reverse complement strand
ACAAATGAGCCCCATTTTTTTTATTCTGTTTTGTTTAACGCTTCTGGGCTAAAGCTCATTCCCCTAACTCTCTTTACTCATACGCACACCCCCTATTACAAGTATACCACCCAAAGCCCAACCTTTTGTTCTGCTCATACACCCCCCATCTATTAAACATCATGCAAGCCCATTTTTTTTTATTTTTCATTTTTATTCTGACCAATAAAAGGGTTTTGGGCTTGAAATCTAACAAATTTTTTTTCTTTTTCTTTCTCTAACACTCTTTTTATTTTTTTAAACCCCCCCTGATTTATTTTATTTATTTTATTTTTCTTTTCTTTCTTTTAGTTACTATTATTAATATTATTACAATATTTATTTTTATAAATAAAAATCTCAAAAAATATTTTATTTATTTACTCATATTAAATATATTCATATTTGTTTCTTTTAGACTAAAAGACCAAAATATTTTCTTATTAAATTCATTTTCTTTTCTAAAAATTAATTAAATAATTAGATTTAGGTTTATTCTTATTATTTATTTAGAAATTTGTTTTCTTTAAATTAATTTCTTTTACTAACTTAATTTTAATTTTCTTATTTAATTATTTTTCTTTTAAATTAATTAGGTCAAAACAAAAATCCATTCATACTTGTACATTATATTCATTTCACTTCTTGTACATTATATTTACATTTGTTTTTGTACATTTATGAAATTCGATATGGTTGTAATAGATAAATAGATTTATATTATTGCAATCCCCATTCATAAATTGTATACCCCCCTCCCACAAGAGTTGTAATAGAGTAGTAATTTTTAATTTAGCAATTTATCGCTTTTACATAATATGCTAGTAATTAGGGTTTGTATGGGAAGATAAAAATCAATCAAATAGAAAACCCTAATTCAAGACAAAAACAAGCATGAAAATGACACACTTGCATACAAATACCCCTAGGGTTACTCCACTTGGTTGCCTTATACAAAAATGGTCATATTATGCATGTAAGGTATCTTAGCAAAACAAACAAATATAAGATCATAGTCCCTCGATGACGCTATTCAAAGTTGCCTTACAAAAATGATCTTAGTCCCTCAAAAATGCTAAGATACTTTGCAACATTGCTAATCATGGCTATACGATGACCTACGCCCGTCCCGTTAACATCCAAAGATAGGGTAGCTTACCAAATCAGTGTTAAGACAACAATGTCAAAGGAAAGGAAAATGAATAAGAAAGACATTTGAGTAGGTAGATTGCTCCTAAATTACTTGCTCCATTTCAAACAAAACATCCTTGCTATTTTCAAAAACAAACACCTACACATTTCAAAACATCTTACAAACTTGAAAACATTTTCAAAAGATCAACATCTTTGTATACATTCTTAAGAACGAGAATCATTACAAAGATTGCCTAAACAATGGCCTCTTTACAAAATACTTTCAAAACCACACAAAGCACAATTTTCAAACAAAAGTAAGTGATCTAGCGAGTAACTAAGAGCCCATGGAAAACCATGGATGAAAAGGGTGATAATACCTTCCCTTTTCATAATCTACCCCCAAAACTCAAGAAACAATCTCAAAGGTCTTTCCTGTGCTTTTTCACCTTTCCTTTTGGATAAAAGAAAAGTCGGTGGTGACTCTTACTAACCGCAACATTTGCAATAAAACACAAAACAATCAAGTCAGTTCTCCCACCGTATCACAGAACTGGCGACTCTGCTGGGGAAAATTCTAAAAGTGGGGTTACCTTAGGGATAGATCACATTTACTTGCTTACATTGTTTGACTTGTATGCTTTACATTATGGTGCTTTATTTGGGTTTGAATCCTCTACCCAGATTTGGGATACATTATAGGTAAGTAGCAATACGTTGTGGAAACTGTGCGGGGTATACCGATATGGTCTAAGCAATATCTACATTAGTGCGACATATTTGTGGGTACCGGTAGCCTTTGAGTTAATAAAAGAGGATATGGGGCCGCTGAGTGATGTCATGAAGCACTAATGAACTTTTAGAACCTTTACTTGACCAACTTGGCCTTTAGGATGTAGTGAGATGACCGGCTTTGGTGCATTTCGAAGTTGGTAGATACTCGATACTACACTCATTGAGGTTTGGTTTCTTGAGATATTTTGGTCGCCATTAAAAAGCCTTGAGCTGAAATAATGACCAAGGAAACAAATCGGTGATATTGAGCTCCTTAGAACCCGGTTACTATTACTAGGACAGGTTTAAGCCAACTAAACTTCAAGAGGGTACTTACCTATAAAACTCCATACAAGCCTAAACTAAGGACTTATTTTCTTTGTTTGTATATGCATACTTGTACATAACATCATGGACATCATGAACATCATATACATCCACTAACCATTTCAAGGATTTTGGGATTCATCTTTGTTCTTGTTTTGTAGGATATGGATTCACTTCGCAGGAAAACTATTCAAGTCAACCTTGTGAGAATACCTCCACAACTTAAGGAGCTAGCTTCAAGGATTCCTGAAAACTCTCCATTCACCGAGAGACATGGTCGCCTACTCAACTGGGTCACCTCCAACACAGATGAGGACATGATGAAGGTGATCTTTCAGTTCTTTGATCTTTTACACCATTGCTTCACATTTCTGGACTATCAACTTGTGCCTACTTTGGAAGAATTCTCCCAACTCTTGAGGATTCCCATTCTCAATCAACTACCTTTAAACAGTACGGAAAGAGACCCAAAGCCAGAGGATATAGCTCAAGCTCTACACTTGCACTCATCTGATGTCACAATTCATTGGGAAACAAGGAGTGGTGTCAAAGGTTTCTTAGCAAAGTTCCTGTTTGAGAAAGCCAAAAGCTGTTGGAATTCCTTGGACTTTCAAGCCTTTGAGAAAATTGTAGCTCTCCTCATCTATGGGATGTGTTGTACCCCAAAATTTGCCCTCCTTTTTTCACAAGAAATCACAACTTCAGGGTTTTCCCTGATCTTTCAAGATTGGCCCAAGAATCGGTCAAACAGACTTTTCTTTGACAGTAAATCCAGAATTAGGGTTTTCACTGATTTTTGTTGAGATTGGCTCAGGAATTGATCAAACAGACTTTTCTTTGACGACAAATCTGGAATTAGGGTTTTCGCTCGTATTTCTCAGAAGAAATTGAATCCTCAATAATTCAACTGACTGTTTTTACGCTTGTTCAAGATTGCTGGTTGTTTCTTAAAACCTAAATATCTGGGATAGGAGCTGAGGCTTTTGATTAAAACTTTGAGGCATTGGTTTGATCAGTGGAGTGAAAGGCGTATGGAATGCTTGTTTGTTTAACTGTACAAAGCATGGTTAGTTGGAATGCCAGACGTATTGTGATTAATGCAAGATTGCGAGACGGCAAAGTTTGTTGATTATTTATTTCATCTGGATTAAAGTTATTGGGATACATTTCCATTTATTTTAATTCAAGAGATTTAAATAATTAAATAGACAGTGCAAAAGAAAGAATGAAATATTTGACAAAGACTTTTATTTATTTATTTCAAATATCGTTACAAATGTTATTCGAATATTGTAAATTTATAATTTACAATGTTTACAATAATGTTTATTACAATAAATGAAAAGAAAATAAATCTAAAAGCCTAAAATCGCTTGAAATCTTCTATCTTCTACTGCTTCTTCCATTATCCAACTGGTATTTACCTGCAAAGACAGAAAAAGAAATTAGTGCAGTTAAACTGAAAAAACATTTTCAAGCAGATAAATATAAGATCATCATTAAAGCTTGTTGGTCGGAATCAGATTGTTTTTAGGTTCATCATGTTTTACTTGTCCTCTTTGCAAATCACAAGAAGATTTCTCTTCTTGGTTCACAAAGAGGAAAGATTTTGCAAGCATACAATCAATTAAATGCAAAGATACAAGGCACAAGGCTGCACACAAAGAAGGCACAAGGCTACACAATGTCAAACTGAACAACAAATTGCATTATTCAACCAAAAGCAAACTAAGTTGCACAAAAGCAAACTAAGTACACAAAGCTGTCCAAACCAAGTACACTAAGCTGTCAAAGTACACAAAACTGTCAATGCAGAAAATATGGAAAGTACAATGCATAGATAAACCAAGATACAAGCAAGCAGGCTTGTCAAAACACATCATCATATTCTGGCCAACAATCTTTTCAGAAAAAGTACATTAAGCAATTAAAAATGCTTTTTATGGAGAGAGAAAGAGAGAATCAGAATGCCTACATTGCACCAAAGAGGATGCGTACTACCTTTTTATCTTAGAGTTTTTGTATTATTTTGCCCAAGAGGCATTGATGTACTCAAGCTTTAACTTATTAATATAACGTGTGTTTCCTTTTTGTCTAAAACAAATTTGAATCTTTGAAATCCTTGAAAACATTGCATATGCATATACCATTCATCATAACATAAGCAGGTCTTTTACAACAAGTCTCCTCATCTCTCTACTGTTTATTTTAGTAAGATGGATCTCGAGCAAATAGTGAAGGATCTCCCAGCTCAGAATATGCAGTTTCAACAGTTGCTCATGACCCTAGCCAATGGACAAGAAGAATTGAAAACTTTGCTGGCTGAAGAGAGGAAAAAGAAGACAAAGAAGGTAACCGGAGTCTTAAACATGGGGAGAAGATTTCATGAGCAGACAAGAAGAACCTTAAACTTTGCAACAACATCCGGAGAAAAAGATAATCAGGAAGGGAAGGGGAAATAAACAGTTGTCCCGTCAGAATCGGAAGAGGAAGAGGAAGAAGAAGACTACTCTGAGGAACAGTATCCTCCAGCTGATGACAAGTACAAACATCTCGAAGAGCGGTTGAGCGCGATGGAAATCCAAAAGGTGCCAGGCTTGGAATTTGAGGAATTGGGTTTAGTGTCGGGGATTATGATTCCTCCGAAATTCAAAGCACCTATATTTGCCAAATACGATGGAGTTTCATGCCCTAAAATGCATCTCCGGTCATATGTAAGGAGAATCCAACCCCATACTGCCGATAAAGACTTATGGGTGCACTTATTCCAAGACAGTCTGTCTGGAACTCAACTTGACTGGTTTTACCAACTAGAAAGAGCTAACGTTCACAATTGGGAAGATCTTGCCACAACTTTCTACAAGCAATATCAATACAATGTTGATTTGGTGCCTACCCGTACTCAACTACAGAGTATGGCCATGGCCTCCAATGAAGGTTTCAAGGACTATGCGTAAAAATGGAGAGACTTGGCTGGAAGAGTTCAACCCCCTCTATCTGAGAGAGAGTTGGTAGACATGTTCTTGGGCACCTTGTCTGGTCCCTTCTTCAACCATTTAATTGGAAGTTCGTCTGCAGGCTTTACCGAACTAATATTGACCGGGGAGAGGGTAGAAGCCGGCATAAAAAGTGGAAAGATTCAGAAAGATACATCTTCTTCTATAGCTGTAAGGAAGCCTTTCACCGGGAAGAAAGAGGTAGCTGCTATATATCCACAAAGAAACCAAGATAGGGTCGAACGCCGACCAATGATGGGGGCTGTTATGATTCCTAAGCCTACGTCTGATCAAGAAAGAAGTAATCAACCAAGGGTGGAAAGGCAAGTCAGGAAGTTCACCAGAATTAACATGACTCTGTCCCAAGTATTACCGCATCTACTAAGATCCAACTTGGTAACCTTGAAAGAAGCTCCGAAAAACTCCAATACAACATCTCCTCATTATCATCCCAATTCCCGTTGCGCATATCACTCTGAAAGTCCTGGTCACGATACTAATAATTGTTGGGTCCTAAAGAACAAAATGTAAGACCTCATTGAAGCAAAAGAAATTGAGTTCGATGCACCTGAAAAGCCAAATGTCATTTCTGCCCCTATGCCCAGACATGGCCACAATACTAATGCCATTGAGGAAGATTTGTTTGTTACCTCAGTTGATAAACTTATGACCCCACTCCCGACTATTAAAATGAATTTGTTGAATGCCAGTGTGTATCCGGGCTGTGAAGAAGTTTTCCATCTCTGTTTCTCCTCACCAACTGGTTGTCCTTTGTTGAAAGTAGGCGTTCAGTTCCTGATAGATAACAAAGAAATTTTGTTTGAAAAGACTTTTGTTCCACTTGTTCTTTTTGAAGATGTTTCAATCATTACCATTTCCGCCAATTCTTCCAGGGTCTCCACCAAAAGATTCATTAGAATTACATCAGTTCTGAAAGCAACTCCTTTAATAATCACAATTCCTGGACCAGTCCCATATGTATCAGTCAAAACCGTGTCATGGAATTATGGATGGGACATCTACTACCATGGTATCAAGCAAGACTGGCCGGCCATCGAAGAGATAAATTCCGAGAAAGAAGATTCTGACGTCATTAATATTGCAGGAACTAGTAAGATTACCCGAAGAGGTAGGATCTTCTCTCCAGAAATTGCTCCCCAAAAGGCTATTTTTGGACCCGTAATCATCCCTGTGGCTGCTCCAAAGGTTACTCCCATACCCATAATCATCTCTGCAAGTACTCCTATTAATGAAGCCGTTACAACCCTTGTTATCATTCCTACCAACACTCCTGCTGCCGAAACTCGAGGAAAAGGTATTTTGGTTGAGCCTGTCCGGATGAAGGCCCAATCATTGACTATCCCCGAGACTTTCAAGAAAGAAATGGAGAAGATCCTACAAATTATAAAGAGGAACGACTACGATGTAGTTGAACAACTAGGGCAAACTCCCTCTAAAATCTCCATGCTAGCATTACTACTATGTTCCAAGGCACATGCAAAAGCCTTGGCAAAGTTCTTAAAAACAGCCCATGTACCTCAAGAGACGTCTACTGATCAATTCCAAGACTGCGTAGCCAGCTTGACAGCAGATAATGGCCTAGGTTTTTTGGATGCTGATCTGACACCGAAGGGAAGAAAGCATAATGAGGCATTGCATGTCTCGGTCGAATGTAGGGGCACGACCTTGGCTCATGTTTTGGTGGACACTGGCTCATCTCTAAATGTATTACCCAAAAAGGCTCTTGATAGACTTGACTACGAGGGACTGACATTAAAGCCAAGCAACATAGTAGTAAGGGCTTTTGATGGCTCGAAGAGGAAGGTGCATGGGGAAGTGGACATTCCCATAAAGGTTGGAACCCAAACTTTCAATTTAACCTTTTATGTAATGGACATCCGCCCTTCATACTCCTGCTTGCTAGGCTGACCATGGATTCACAATGCTGGGGTTATTACCTCTACATTGCACCAGATGCTGAAGTATCTGGTTCAAGGGAAGATTATCACCGTCCATGGAGAAGAAGAATACATGATTAGCCATCTCAATTCCTTCAGATATATGGAATTATATGGAGAATTTATTGAAACTACATTTCAACACTTTGAAGAGGTCCCGCAAGAGGGGTAATGACCAAGACTGTGTCTCAGGTTCCCAAGATTACAAGACCTCCACTCCGGATGTCATCGTTGAAGGACGCCAAAGTAGTGGTAGAAGAAGGAGGGTGCACTATCTGGGGACAACTCCTAGATATCCCATATAAGTCTGACAAGTTTGGCCTAGGTTTCACTTCAAGTGTTCAAAAGGTTGTACGTCGTGCCCATGATGGAGGACCATCCTTGAAGATCAGTAACCGTGAAGTCAACGCGGTAGAAGATGGTTAAGATGGTTGTAACCTGGAGGATTAGATCTTCCCGGCTGTCAATGGAGGGCTCAACAATTGGGAGGCTAGAGACTTTGTCCCGATCACTTTTATCCCACAGTAATTTGTCTTTACATTTTGTTGGATCTGTAATATTGAAACAATTCGCACTCTTAAAACCTTGTGTCTTACCTGAGGCACAATGGTCCATTTGTAAGGGTTATTATCTCATTTTCATATGACATCAATGAATCATGGATGTTTTCGCATACAAACTTGTGTGCTCATTGTCTTTCTTTTACATTTTGTTTTCTTTCAATGATAGTTATACCCTTACACACACCCACACTCACAATGCAGGTATACATCCATTCTGGATCCCATGGGTAAAGATACTGATATGGCCTGTTGTGACTCAGAGAATCTAATCTATCAAGCCGAAGATGATGGTGAGGAAGATTGTGAAGTACCAGGGGAACTTGCCAAACTGCTACAGCAAGAAGAGAGAACCATTCAACCTCACGAGGAACCTGTGGATACAATCAACCTAGGTACCAAAGAAGACAAAAAAGAGGTCAAGGTGGGTGCCAATCTAGAACCCAGTGTCAAGGAGCATCTGATTAAGTTGTTACACGATTATGTTGAAGTCTTTGCCTGGTCGTATGAAGACAGCCAGGACTTGATGCAGACATCATGATACATCGTCTGCCTATAAGAGAGGATTGTCCGCCAGTAAAGAAAAAGGTACGCTGCATGAGGCCTAATATGTCAGAAAAGATTAAAGCAAAAGTCATGAAGCAATTCAACGGTGGATTTTTGGCTGTCACCTCTTACCCTCAATGGGTTGCCAACATTGTTCCCGTAACCAAAAAAGACGACAAAGTACGAATGTGTGTGGAATACAGAGATTTGAATAGGGCGAGCCCTAAGGATGATTTTCCACTCCCCCACATTAATATCCTAGTTGACAATACGACACAATACAAAGTGTTTTCCTTCATGGACGAATTCTTAGGTTACAACCAAATCAAGATGGCGCCTGAGGACATGGAGAAAACAACATTTGTCACATAATGGGGCACATTCTACTACAAGGTGATGCCATTCGGACTAAAGAATACTGGGGCAACCTATCAGCGTGCCATGGTAGCTTTATTTCATGACATGATACATCACAAAATAGAGGTCTACGTGGATGATATGATATCCAGATCTCAAACAGAAGAATAGAATCTTGATCACTTACAAAAATTGTTTGAGAGACTGAAGAAGTACAAGCTGAGGTTGAATCTAAACAAATGCACATTTGGGTTACGGTCCGGTAAACTCCTAGGCTTTGTCGTCAGCAACAAAGGTATCGAGGTCGATCCTGCCAAAGTTAAAGCAATACAAGAGATGCCTACTCCTCGTACTGAGAAGGAAGTCAGAGGATTCTTGGGGCGTTTGAACTACATTTCCAAATTCATTTCTCACCTGACAGCTGCTTGTGAGCCAATCTTCAAACTATTAAAGAAAGATCAAGTAGTCAAATGGAATGATGAATGCCAAATTGATTTTGACAAAATCAAAGAATACTTACAAGAGCCTCCTATATTGATGCCACCAGTCGAGGGAAGACCATTGATCATGTATCTAACTGTTTTAGAAAATTCAATGGGATGTGTATTGGGGAAGCATGACGAGTCTGGCCGAAAAGAGCATGCTATTTACTACCTGAGAAAAAAGTTTACCGACTGTGAAACCAGATATTCACTACTTGAGAAAACTTGCTGCGCTCTGGCATGGGCTACTCGCCGGCTAAGACATTATATACAGACTCATACTACCTTATTGATATCTAAAATGGATCCGATAAAATACATTTTCGAGAAGCCTGTTCTTTCTGGGAGAATAGCGAGATGGCAGATGATCCTGACAGAATATGACATACAATATACTACCCAGAAAGCTATAAAGGGCAGTGTACTAGCTGATCACCTCGCTCACCAAGCTGTGGAAGACTACCAGTTCATGAAGTTCGAATTCCCGGATGAAGACATCATGACATTAGACAACTGTGAAGAATTCAGGCCATATGAATGACCTGAACAAGGATCCCGATGGACCCTGTTCTTTGATGGAGCCTCCAATGCACTCGGCAATGGTATTGGTGATGTACTCCTATCTCCAGAAGGGTGTCATACTCCCTTTACTTCTAGACTTTGCTTCAATTGTACAAACAACATGGAGGAATACGAAGCGTGCATATATGGTCTCAAAGCTGCCATAGACTTGGGGATCAAATCCTTGGATGTATTCGGAGATTCAGCCTTGGTCATCAGTCAAATCAAAGGGGAATGGGACACCAAACACCCTAACCTTATCCCTTACAAAGAACATGTTTTGACATTGCTACCACATTTTGAGAAGATTACCTTCGAGCATTTCCCGCGAGAAGAAAATCAGCTAGCAGACGCACTAGCCACAATGTCATCTATGTTTAAACTTAATTGGGATAACGAGGCCCCCCAAATCACCATTGAACGAATGGATGAACCAGCACACTGTCATGAGATTAATACTGAAGAAGTAGTGGACCATCCTTGGTTTCACAAAGTCAAGAAGTATCTCGAGGCTAAAGAATATCCAGAAGGAGCTTCAGTCAATGACAAAAAGTTCTTAAGGAGATTCTCTGCTAAGTTCTTCCTTAGTATCGGCATCCTGTATAAACGCAATCATGACTCTGTGTTACTTCAGTGTGTAGATAAGGTTGAAGCTGAAAGGGTCATGGCTGAATTGCATGAAGGCACCTTTGGCACCCACTCTAGCGGGCATACGATGGCAAAGAAAATCCTACGGGCAGGCTATTACTGGTCTACCATGGAAGCAGATTGTTATCAACACTCTCGAACCTGCCATAAGTGTCAAATTTATGCTGACAAAGTGCATGTACCTACGGTTCCTCTGAATGTCTTGACAGCTCCTTGGCCCTTTGCTATGTGGGGGATTGATATGATTAGGGAAATCAAGCCGACAGCCTCCAATGGACACCGCTTCATCCTAGTGGCCATTGACTATTTTACAAAGTGGGTTGAAGCAACCTCCTTCGCCTCTGTTACCAAGAATGTTGTTGCCCGTTTCATCAAGAAAAATCTCATTTGCCGGTACGGTATCCCGGAAAGGATCATCACTGACAATGGTACAAATCTCAACAACACTATGATCAACGCATTGTGCGAGCAATTCAAGATTCAGCATCACAATTCTTCTCCCTATCGGCCAAAGATGAATGGTGCTGTTGAAGCCGCAAATAAGAACATTAAAAAGATCATACAGAAAATGACAGTCACATACAAAGACTGGCATGAGATGCTACCATTCTCTCTCCACGGGTATCGTACCACAGCTCGCACATCAACTGGGGCAACACCCTATTCTTTAGTATACGACATGGAAGCCGTCTTTCCTATTGAGGTTCAGATCCCCTCTCTGAGGATTATGAAAGATGTAGGATTGAACGAAGATGATTGGATCCAGACTCGACTTGATCAACTGAATTTGATTGATGAAAAGAGACTTATTGATGTTTGCCATGGTCAAATGTATCAAAAACGGATGATCAAGGCTTTCAACAAGAAAGTCAGGCGCCAAGTGTATCAAGTTAGAGATCTAGTGATCAAACGCATCATCTTGCCACAAGGTGATCCTAGGTGAAAATGGACTCCTACCTATGAAGGACCATTTGTAATCAAAAACATATTCTCCGGTGGGGCAATGATCTTGACCACCATGGATGGTGACGACCTGCCACACCCTGCGAACGCGGACATAGTCAAAAGATACTATGCATAAGAGACCCGCTAGGTTGACACACCTAGGCAAAACAAGGGCATCCCGACGAATCAAAAAGGTTCGGGCAAAAGTTAGGGATAAAAAAAAAAAAAATTGTACACCCGACAAGTTGAAAACCCGAAAGGGCGACTTGGGCAAAAACGGGTTTCCCGGTGGACTAAAAACCCGAAAGGGCAGTCCAGGAAAAAGTTAGGGGATTAAGGCGTACGACTATGTCCCGTTGGATCATTTTATGGACAAAATTTGGCTTCCATTGAGTTTCTGATCAATTCAATCATCTTCGGGTGAGGCAACAAATAGACAAGATGCTCAGAGATACGAAGGCCATAGCAGAATGGAAACCCCATGGGATTATTACACATAGCTATCATTTCTTTGTATCAAAATTTTCATTTTTTATGATAGCATTCTCTTACCAGAATGTTTGTCTCCTTGTACAAAAATACTTACTCAAAGTCAATACAAATATATCCCTTTAAAAGTGCAAAAACCATTTGTCTTTTCTTTACGCCTGTGTTTTGTTTACAAAAACGTCCAATGATTCATTGTTGAACATATGCATCTGAACATAATTATTGTTTACAAATAAACAAAATGAAAAGAGGCAATTACTGATAGGTTGAAAGGATAGGAAAATATCTCTAGGCTATTCCATAAGTAATCCCCTGCAGTACGACATTTAAATCCCCAGTGGAACGAAGCTTCAAATTGTTGATCCCCAGTAGAGGTCGTCAAATTTCTCAAGATTCCCCAATAGGATTTAATAAGCAGTATACGGCATTCCCCTTACAACAGAGTTTATTTCTCAAAACGGAAATTCATCAACACTTTGACTTCAAGGCATGAAGACTTACATATCCTCAGCAACATTCAGGGATTTATTTTCCTCAATCCAACAGAAATGTGGTAGATCAACTCACATGCGCATATATTGCATTCATATATCATAAACATTGATAAACATGAATGCATACAACATAATCCCATTATACATACATTTCATGTATCATGACTTGGCATTTTAGCTAACATTTTACCCTTTTCAGGATAAGATTAATAGCTACCATTAACAATGTTCAATCTAGAGATACAATTCAGATACGCTCCAGATACGAATGCCATCTTGATACTCATTCAGATTCAGCTTTCAGATATAGTTCAGATACGCACCAGATACATATGCCATCCTGATACTCATTCAGATTCAATCTACATATACAGTTCAGATACGCACCAGATATGGATGCCATCCTGATACTCATTCAAATTCAGATTACAGACACAGTTCAGATACGCACCAGATACAGATGCCATCCTGATACTCATTCAGATTTAGATTACAGATACAGTTCAGATACGCTCTAGATATGGATGCCATCCTGATACTCATTCAGATTCAGATTACATATACAATTCAGATACGCACCAGATACGGATGCCATCCTGATACTCATTCAGATTCAGATTATAGATACAGTTCAGATACGCTCCAGATACGGATTCCATCCTGATACTCATTCAGATTCAGATTACAGATATAGTTCAAATACGCTCCAGATACGGATGCCATCCTGATACTCATTCAGATTCAATATGCGGATACAATTCAGATACGCTCCAGATACGGATGCCATCCTGATACTCATTCAGATTCAATCTGCAGATACAATTCAGATACGCTCCAGATACAGATGCCATTCTGATACTCATTCTGATACTCATTCAGATTCAGATTACAGATACAGTTCAGATGCACTCCAGATACTGATGCCATCTTGATACTCATTCAAATTCAACTTTCAGATACAGTCCAAACATGATCCAGATACGGATTTCATTCTGGATCTCATTCAGTACATATCTCAGATGCGAGTCAGATACAATTCAGTTTCGAATATTATTCTGTTGCTTATTTGAGACCCCTTCTGGTTCAGACAAATCTCTCAATGATTATTCTGATTCTTTCCTAGAAGGTTCTTTTTCTGTTTTAAATAAATCACTCCAAAGGTTTATTCTGATTCATTCCCGGTTGAAATCAAGGCCGAACTTAGTCCATTTTCTGTCAGTAGGTCACCCTTGGATGGCATCTGTAAGCCCATCTCCGACAGTTATCCCTTAGTTCATTCAATGGCATCTTTAAGCCCATTCCCGATACAATAGATTCAAGGCATTACTTCGTACACCAACAAGTGAAAATTTTTAGGCACTCTAGTGTTCAATCATCTCCCACTTTCAGGCTACGAATGGCAAATATGCCAATCTCGCTTTTTCAAGTTTAAGAAAATTGAACAGGGGCAGCTGTTGTACCCCAAAATTTTCCTTCCAATTTTTCATGTAAGATGCTTACCCTAGGGTTCTCGTACACTCAATTGGCTCAAAGGTCGACCAGAAAAGTTCTCTTCCTAGGAAGCAAATCAATAATTAGGGTTTGGGATTTCTCAGAGATAATTGAGTCTTCAAAATCTCAAATGTTCTTAAAGACAATTTGTTGAAGTTTGTTAGTTCTACAAGACTGACGAATGTTCTTAAAACATGTTTGATAGACAATGAAGTCCCGTTTGAATCAAGAGTGACATCCGAACTCATTTTGATTACCAGTTAACCATTAGACAGGAATTGAAGATTAAGACTTTTGACCATAAGGCTTTGGATTTAAGTTAATCAAGTGGAATTAAAATTCTTAAACATTTACTTTGTTTTAGAAGTTTGATTGGAGTACGAAGTGTTTGTTTTGCTTGACCATCTTTGATGATTGCTTGAAATACAAGTTACCCAAAACAAGGTATTTTACTCAAAGCATTCAAATAAGAATTTCAAGATTTAAAGTCGAGATTGGTACAACATTTTCATTTCAGACAAAGTTTATTCAAAGGCATTGTATTCATTACATTGCAAGTTTGAATTTACAAAAATTGTCTTGTCTATAAATGCAATAAATTACAAAGATCTGTTTACAAAAAAAAAGACAAATTTTATTTCTTCAAAGTCTTCATCTTCAAGCAACCACTCCAATATTTGCTTGCCATCCATGCCTCATGTTCATGAAAGAAAAAAAAGGGAGAAGTTTGTTAGTAACTTAAACATCCAGAAATGAACAAAAAAATACAAAGTATTCTAATTCATCATTAGGGTGGTTTTTGTTGAATCGAAATAGAAGGGTTTTGTGTTCTAAGACCTCATACAATTCTTGTTTAATCATTGGCCTGAGATTTTTTGGTTTGAAAATCACAAGGTACAAGTTTGGTTCATAAACAAGGTAAAACAAAAACGTGCAACAAGCTACATAACAGGGCGAGCTGCAACAGCAAAACAGGCTGCATAACAAAACAAGCTGCATAGCAACAAACAGACATAACAAGGTAAAACAAAAACCTACAACAGGCTGCATAACAGAACAAGCTGTATAGCTGCAAAATAGGCTGCATAACAGAACAAACAAAACCAGCAAACAAGCTGCATAGCAGGCAAACGGGGCATAGCAGGCGGCAAGTAACAACAATACTACAAACTGCCAAGATCAAAACCTGTGCAAAAAATCTAAAGAGGAACAAAAGTGTCAATAGTTCAGAAAAGGAGGTTTTATGTTCTAAGGCCTCAATCAAATGTCAAATTTCATTATGGGCCAATTATCATTGCAAACCACAAAACAAAACTTGGTTCACAATAAACAAATTCAAAAGAATTCCAACCATATTCTCAGCCATTATCAAAAGATTCAAATCAAGAAATACAAGCCCAATAGAGGCCTTAAAACAGTGTCCTATCATTGGCCTAAAGATATGTTTGCAAATCACAAGACAAAGCTTGGTTCACAATAGTACAAGCAGAAATTCAAGCCCAACAGATTTCAGCCCAACATGGTTTAAAACAAAAAAAAAAAGCCTCATACATGATGTCTCACAAAGTCAGAATTGCATCATTGGCTAAGAAGTAATCTTTTGCAAATCTCAAGTATTTGGTTCACAAAAGGTAAAGAGGAAATCAGAAAATATCAAATCAATAAGCAAAAGCCTCATGTTGTTTCAAATCAGAAAATATCAAATCAACAATCAAAAAGCCTCAAATTTGCAAACTCATGTCATAGGCCTAGAGTATTTCACTACAAATCTCAAAACAAATTTGTTTGGTTCATAGCAAAAGTCCACAAGAAAATAGTACAAAAGTACAACAAAAGCAACCAGCAAAGTCAGCAAAGTATAACAACAAGTACAAAAAACTGTAAAAGGAAAAGACAGTACAACAGACACTGCACCAGCAACCAACAAGCAAAGTCAACTAGCAAGGTTGATTTATCAAAAAAACCAATACAAGCAACAAAGCCAACAATATTTTATCACTATTTTATCACAAATCGACCAATATAAAAAGGAAACAATATTGTGCAAGAAGGAGGGTTTTTTTGGCCAGCAAGAAGAATATACAGAAAAGATAAAAGTCCAGCCACTGTTTTCATCCCTCAAAGATCACTGTCAACAAGCCACAGGATACCAAAACACAACAACAAAGTAAAGAGGTAATTTCTCAAATTGTTTTCAGATTATTTTCATAGAAATATACAAAAACTTTTGAAACTTTTTTCTTAGCTTTCTTTTACAAAACATACAGTTTATGGTCAATTAAAAGCCAAATAGAACACATAGGGACAGGAAAACTTGTAACAGAAGTGAATACAAAGCCATCATTCATTTATCTCAAGAAAAGATAAGCAATAACATCATTTTTCTTTTCAGTTTTACAAAGAAAAAATACAGAGATTCCAAACCCCAAATCATCAGTAATCCCCATTGTCACCAAAGGGCCAAACATCTTTTTTACAGAAAAAACATATAAAGATTACAAACCATCAACAATCATTCATCAGTAAATATACAAAACATCATTACCAACAAACAAAATCAAAACCCTCAACAATCAGTCATCAGTAAATATACAAAACATCATTACCAACAAACAGAACCAAAACCCTCAACAATCATTCATCAAAAAATATACGAAGCAGAAAACACAAACCCTTCAAACTCACATCATAACAGAATTCACAAACCCATATACAGACAGATACAACAAACCAACCAAAAACCATTTTTCCCATTTTCTTCTCACCATCAAAATATATACAAGGAAACAGAAACAAAATCGCATGCAAGCAATCACGAAACCCTAAACTTCTTTTTATCATCATTTTCCTCAAAATCCAGACCCTTCAGAAACGAAAATAGGAAAGTTAGAAAGATCTCACCCAAATATCGAGAGATCCTCGCGATAAGAACCGTTAGGGTTTCGATTCCCCCCTTTTAGATCTATGCGAAACTAAGCGAAATCTGTAAAATCAAGCTTGAGATTAGTAACAGAGAAGACGAGAGGAAGAAATTGATGTAATAAAAATTGGATTTGGGACATCGCCGCTGCCGTAGGCGATTTTTGGCGCAGCGACATCCTCTTCTACGGCGAGAGCTTCAGAGGATGAGAGGGAGAGAGAGAGAGAGAGAGAGAGAGTAAGTGAGAGAAGATTTGTGACAAATGAGCCCCATTTTTTTATTCTGTTTTGTTTAATGCTTCTGGGCTAAAGCCCATTCCCCTAACTCCCTTTACTCATACGCACACCCCCTATTACCAGTATACCACCCAAAGCCCAACCTTTTGTTCTGCTCATACACCCCCCATCTATTAAACATCGTGCAAGCCCATTTTTTTTATTTTTCATTTTTATTCTGACCAACAAAAGGGTTTTGGGTTTGAAACCTAACATAATTTTTTTTCTTTTTCTTTCTCTAACACTCTTTCTATTTTTTAAACCCCCCTGATTTATTTTATTTATTTTCTTTTTCTTTTCTTTCTTTTAGTTACTATTATTAATATTATTACAATATTTATTTTTATAAATAAAAGTCTCAAAAAATATTTTATTTATTTACTCATATTAAATATATTCATATTTGTTTCTTTTAGACTAAAAGACTAAAATATTTTCTTATTAAATTCATTTTCTTTTCTAAAAATTAATTAAATAATTAGATTTAGGTTTATTCTTATTATTTATTTAGATATTTGTTTTCTTTAAATTAATTTCTTTTATTAACTTAATTTTAATTTTCTTATTTAATTATTTTTCTTTTAAATTAATTAGGTCAAAACAAAAATCCATTCTTTATCCGTTCATACTTGTACATTATATTCATTTCACTTCTTGTACATTATATTTACATTTGTTTTTGCACATTTATTAAAGTCGATATGGTTGTAATAGATAAATAGATTTATATTATTGCAATCCCCGTTCATAAATTGTATACCCCCTCTCACAAGAGTTGTAATAGCGTAGTAATTTTTAATGTCGCAATTTATCGCTTTTACATAATATGCTAGTAATTAGGGTTTGTATGGGAAGATAAAAATCAATCAAATAGAAAACCCTAATTCAAGACAAAAACAAGCATGAAAATGACACACTTGCATACAAACACCCCTAGGGTTACTCCACTTGGTTGTCTTATACAAAAATGGTCATATTATGCATGTAAGGTATCTTAGCAAAACAAACAAATATAAGATCATAGTCCCTCGATGACGCTATTCAAAATTGCCTTACAAAAATGATCTTAGTCCCTCAAAAATGCTAAGATACTTTGTAACATTGCTAATCATGGCTATACAATGACCCACGCCCGTCCCGTTAACATCCAAAGATAGGGTTGCTTACCAAATCAATGGTAAGACAACAATGTCAAAGGAAAGGAAAATGAACAAGAAAGACATTTGAGTAGGTAGATTGCTCCTAAATTACTTTCTCCATTTCAAACAAAACATCCTTGCTATTTTCAAAAACAAACACCTAAACATTTCAAAACATCTTACAAACTTGAAAACATTTTCAAAAGATCAACATCTTTATATACATTCTTACGAACGAGAATCATTACAAAGATTGCCTAAACAATGGCCTCTTTACAAAATACTTTCAAAAACCACACAAAGCACAATTTTCAAACAAAAGCAAGTGATCTAGCGAGTAACTAAGAGCCCATGGAAAACCATGGATGAAAAGGGTGCTAATACCTTCCCTTTTCGTAATCTACCCCCCGAACTCAAGAAACAATCTCAAAGGTCTTTCCTGTGCTTTTTCACCTTTCCTTTTGGATAAAAGAAAAGTCGGTGGCGACTCTTGCTAACCGCAAAATTTGCAATAAAACGCAAAACAATCAAGTCAGTTCTCCCACCGTATCACAAGATGAAACCAAGAAGAGGTGGGTTGAGGAGTTGCACAACATACTCTAGGAATATCGAACAACGACACATTCATCGACCAGAGAAACTCCTTTCCAACTAACTTATGGAACGAAGGTAGTTATTCCCGTAGAGATCGAGGAACCCTCTAGACGAACCGAAGCTCCCACGGATGAGGAGATGAATGATGTCGCCCTTCAAGAGGAATTGACCTTGTTGAAGAAATCAGAATGGGGGCGTCCCTACGAGAGGCCTCGCTCAAACAAAAGATAGCGCTATGACGCCAATGTCATACAACAAGAGTTCGAGGTAGGTAACCTTATCTTAAAAAGAAATCATAAAGAATCTCACAAAGGCAAGCTCGCAGCAAAATGGAAAGGTCCTTATCGCATCTACGCAAAAACGGGGATAAAGCATATTATTTAGAAAATTTAAAAGGGGAAAAATTTGTCTGTTCATGGAACACTAAGAAATTGAAACAATATTACAGTTAAAAACACTGAATAGTCGGCGAATCTCGTTGACAAGATAGACTCATCCAAGCCCGACCATGCGTGCATGCTTAGGTACAAGCATAACACCTTAAATTATATTGAAGTGGAGAGACTCCTCTCTTTAAACGATCAAGTCCTCAGCTTGACATGGATAACTCAATCGAGCTCCATCGACCCCGTACCATGATGGCAGAACACCTGGCTCGTGACGGAAAGTTCACGCCGCCGAACTCAGGCCCTCGAAACATAACCCGAGTTCCAGATTATGCCCGACTTTTGCCCTGATCATTCATCCGGTCAACCACATCGATGAACACACAAACCATACGAACAATTCCCATTACAAATCATCACAACAGACACGCAAACATAAAATATCGAAAGTTAAAACAAACGACCGTCAAGGCCTCCATTACATCAATTTTACAAAAATGGGCCCATGACCCCACATTCAAAGTGAGATCATGGCCGCAAGGACCATATATGTTAGAAATTTACATAAATAGAAATTTGCCCAAAATAATTGCAAGTTAACGGCATGCAGGCCGAGACAAACTAACTTCACTCCTCTACTTTGTCCTCGGCAACGGGCGACAATAGGGGAAGGCCCTCGATTGACTGATCAACGAGCTCTTTGAGGTAATCCAGGACTAGGATCCTGCCCACAGCCATATAATAATTAACCCCCATGCCAAAGGTATTAAGTTCAACCCCATGGTTCAACACACGCAGCTGATTCACTATGTTCTCAAAACTCTCCTCGGAGATGGGTTGGGAATCGTCCATCTCCAGCTGAAAGCGAGCTACCAATTCGACACAGGTCTTCAGGTCTTTCATTTCCTTCAGCTCGTCTTGCACGGGCGCGGTTTCGATAGCGAATATCGCCACTTTCTCATCTAGAACCTTATTCTCGAGCAGCAAGGATATGGCATGATGTCATGATGTTATGATTTCATGTTCGAACAATTAATTATACACAGATAAAACACACAAGGTCTTAGGTTTAAGCTTGCATGGAGTTTGTAGGTAAGTACCCTCTTGAAGTTTTAGTTGGCTTAACCTGTCCTAAAAGAAAGTAATCGGGTTCTAGGAGTCTCAATATCACTGATCTTTCTCTCAGGCATTGTTTCAGCACAAGCATCTGATTTGCGATCGAAATATCCCGAGAGTCTGACCTCAATAAGTGTAGAATCGACTACCAACCAACTTCAGTCTGCACCAAAGCTGACTATCTCACTACTTTCTAATGGCTAAATTGTGTCAACTAAGGTTCTACGGTTAGATAGTGCTTTATGACACCACTCGGCAACCCAACATTCTCCTTGACTTTACTCAAGGGACACAAACACCAACCAATATGTCGCACTAATGTAGCCATCTCTTCAACTGTATCGGTATACGCCATACATTTTTCACAATCTATTGCTACTTACCTAAAATTCCCCAGATCCAGGTATAAAATCTTTACAAGAATAACCCAAACAACCCTTAAAAATAAATCAGGCAAATCAAACAAGGAAAGCAAATTAAAGGTGATCTAGCTCTAAGGTAAACCCACTTTTAGATCTTCTCCCCAACATAGTCGCTAGTTCTGTAATATGATGGGAGAACTGACTCTTAGGTTTTGTGTTTTATTACAAATGTTACGGATGACAAGAGTCGCCGTCGACTTTTCTTTTATCCTAATAAAGGAAAGGGTGAAAAGAACAGGAAAGACCTTTTGAGAATTTTCTGAGTAAGGGGGTAGATTATGAAAAGGGAAGGTGTTAGCACCCTTTTCACCCGTAGTTACCTACAGGCTCTTAATCGCTAGCTCACTTTGAAAATACTTTGTGTTTGTGTGTTTGAAAATATTTTAAAAAATGTCTAAGTGCGGCAAACTTTATAATGATTCTCGTATCGTTGAGAACACATACAAAGTGTTTATCTTTGAAAATATTTTAGAAAAGAAGTTTCTTGTGTAAAAAATGGTTTTTTGTTGTTGTGAGCAAACGATTAAAAACTATCTACCTACTAAAAAGTCTTTGTTCTTTTCCTCCTCCTTTAGATAGTGCTATCCAACCATTAGTTAGTAGGTATCCCCATCATTGGATGTTTAAGGGACATACACGGGTCATCATACAATCATAAAGGCAACTCGTAGGACGCTTTAGCAATTTATCGTAAGGTACTAAGATCATTTACCGAGGCAACATCAAAGGGTCATCGAGGGACTACGATCTTTTAACCGAGGGTCTTTGCTAAAGCGTCCCACGTTCGAGGGACAAGACTATTTTATCCTAAGGGACAAGACTATTTGATTAGTTAGGAGTTATCTACTGATTGATTTTAAATCTTGCCATACAAGTCTATTTACAAACAGTTATATATACAGGCATATAATTATAAGTGCAGAAAAATAAAGGTGCGAAAAGTAAAGCGCGAGAAAGTAAAGGTCTACAACTATTACAGGGCTTTGGTACAGTTACATAATTAGGAAAAAGTGCGAGAATATAAATCTAAGTTATTACATTTAAAATGCGCGACCTATATAATTTCTATAGGAATTTTAAATAGAAAAAAAAAGAAGAGAAAATGTTAGAAAAGAAATGTTTTTTTTGTATTTTTATGGAAAATAGTTTGATGTTAACTAAATAATTAAAACCTACGTGTTTCTAATTAATTTTAATAAAGAAAAGTGTTAATTAAATTTAATTAAAAATATGTCAAAATTGATTATTGATAAAAATATTCAAACAACAAAGTCAAACCACTCAGATCCAATAATTTGGACCTTACGAATCTGGTGATGAGGTTAGTTTGGTCTAAAAGTGACTGCAACTATGGATCTAAAGCTTCATCGAAATGTTGCCCTAACAATGGTGGACTATTGTTCCTGCATCAAATCTCAAAAAAATGATGGTTCCAAACGGTTCCGGACATCATTAGAAACACACACACACACACATACACACATATGTATATATATATATATATATATATATATATATATATATATATATATATATATATATATATATATATATATATATATATATATATATATATATATATATATATATATATATATGCTTATAATTAATTTATATAGCATAGAGAAAAAGTTTGAGATTGAAGAATATTACCAAGTCGGAGCCACTTGGTTGACACGTCCTGGGATCGCTTGAGCGTGAGTAAGAATTGGAACAGGCTCCTGGGACCTTCAGGAGTGTGATGGAATGCTTGGAACCACTTGAGAGTGGCCTAAAATAGGGGTTTGTGTTTGCCCTAGTTTTGACAAAATTTGATAAATTTGGAGTGTGTTCTTGAGAGGCAAATTTCGTGTGTTTTGAACTTGAGTGTTGCATGTATTTATAGAGGAATGAAATGGAACAAGAACAAGACAAGAATCTTGTACCATCATGTCACAATTCATTGCAAAAAAACACATTGAAGTCTTTCCAAAATTGTTAAAAGAACATTCCAAACTTGAAGATTCTTGTTCTCAACATGTTTTCATGGTGTTGGCATGTTTTTCATGTGTTCTTGGGCCTCCATGTGATTGAAATAAAAAGCCCATGCGCCTTGGTCCAATGATTTTATATTTTATTTGATTTACTTGCATTTAAATGAATAATAATTCAAATAAAAGAAACAAAAATCATAAAAAATATATGAATGGATTTAGAGGTCTTCTAACACATTGTGAACATGTTTGAACATCAAAAGTTAGGCCCATTAGTCTAGAATTTCATGTTTGTTCACTTTGCATTTCATGCTTTTTACCAAAATTTCCCAATTTGCAATGGTCATAGTTCTCTCAATTTTCATCTTTTGAAGATGATATTGGACTTTTTGAAAGGCTCAAGATGTCTTATTCAATTTCTCTTTTGATCATTTTTGCATTTGGAGACTTTATCTTGATGTAAGTTGCCTTGACAAAAATTGTCTTTTTGTTGACTTTTGAAATGACATGTAATGTATTAGCTCGTATCTTTCAAATGAAGCACTTTTTGGACTTGAGCATACATATACAAAGTTTTAGAGAATTGAATTTCCTTCAAAATGGGATTTGTTTGGGAAAAAGTTGATGAAGCATGTGAAAGTTATGCTTGGTAAAAGTTCAGTTGACTTCTCATAAGGAAACCCTAATTTGGCAACTTTGGACTTTTGATGATTTGAGGACTTCTCTTGAGGGATCATGATCAACCCTTGATCAAATGATGAATATCATTCCAAAATGTTGGTGTTGAACAAAAATCTTGAAGTTTGACTGTACGTTGACAATAATTGACTTTCAATCATCTGAGCCATTGACTGAGCAAACTTGTGATACAAGACTTAAAACTTGACATGAGCACTGTTGAAGACCTATGGAGAACCATGGAAACCACTTGAGAGCCTTGAAACCCATTTTTCTCTATGCAATATGAAACCCTAGTTATGGACCCATTTCCTAGGAGGAGAATTTGTCTGATCAACTCTTGAGCATCCTTGAGCAAATGAGGACTCCATGAGAAAGTCTTGAAGAAAAATGGGAGGGAAATTTTTTGGGTACAACAGCTACCCATGTTCAATATTTTTAAACCCGAAGAGTTAGATTGGCATGTCCGTCATTCCTGACTTGAAGGTAGAAGATGATTGAACACTTAAGTGTCCATAAATTTGCACTCGCCTATGCATGAAGTAATAATGTTGGTTGATTATGCTGAGAATGGGCTTAAAGATGCCATTTGGAGAGGTGACAGAGAGTCGTCAGAGATGGGTTTATATATGCCATCCAAAGTAACTGTTGATAGAAATTAGACTAAGCTTACGCCTGACTTTGTCTTAGAAGATCTATGCTCGATTTCATCAAAATGATGTACTAGAAGATTTCTACGCTTGACTTCAAATAGAAAACATGTTGGAATCAGTCTTCGAAGGAACTGTTTTTTAGAATTTAGTCTCTAAAGGAAATACTTGTCAGATTAATCTAATAGGGAAATGCTTTTAAGAATAAATTTATGAGGTAAGTGCTTTTCAGAATTCAGTCTCAGAGGAAGATGCTTGTCGGAATTTAGTCTGCGAGGAAATGCTTGTCGGAATTCAGTCTCCGATGAAATGCTTGTCGAAATTCAGTCTCCGAGGAAATGCTTGTCGTAATTCAGTCTCCGAGGAAATGCTTGTCAGAATTCAGTCACCGAGGAAATGCTTGTCAGAATTCAGTCTTTGAGGAAATGCTTGTCTAAATTCAGTCTTCGAGGAAATGCTTGTCGGAATTCAGTCACCGAAGAAATGCTTGTTGGAATTCAGTCTCCGAGGAAATGCTTGTCGGAATTCAGTCTCCGAGGAAATGCTTGTCAGAATTCAGTCTTTGAGGAAATGCAAGTCAAAATTCAGTCTCCAAGGAAATGCTTTTAGGAATTCAGTATCCGAGGATATGCTTATCGGAATTCAGTCTCCGAGGAAATGCTTATCGGAATTCAGTCTCCGAGGAAATTCTTGTCGGAATTCAGTCTCCGAGGAAATTCTTGTTGGAATTCAGTCTCCGAGGGAATGCTTGTCGAAATTCAGTCTCCGAGGGAATGCTTGTCGGAATTCGGTCTCCGAGTTAATGCTTGTCAAAATTCAGTCTCTGAAGAAATGCTTGTCAGAATTCAGTATTCGAGGAAATGCTTGTCAGAATTCAGTCTACAAGGAAATGCTTGTCAGAATTCAGTCTCTGAGGAAATGCTTGTCAGAATTCAGACTCTGAGGAAATGCTTGTCAGAATTCAGTCTTCGAGGAAATGCTTGTCGGACTTAAGTCTCCGAGGAAATGCTAGTCTCCGAGGGAATGTTTGTCAGAATTCAGTCTCCGAGGGAATGTTTTTTTAGGTGATGTTTTTCAGAGTAAATCTTTGAAGGAAGTCATTTGGTCATGCAAATAGTATTCTCGTCTTGTTTCGGGAATTGATCTACAATTATATTTCATTAGTAAACTTGGCCTGTTTCAGGAATTCATACCGCCTGGTCATATAGATAGTTGTCCCGGATTGTTTCGGGAATTAATCTTCAACCTGTTTGAAAATTGCTGATGATTTTCGTTTGTTTGTAAACTTTACCTGAAAAGGTAAAGAGTTTTTATGCAATGTCATGACGTATGTAATGCATTGTGTAATGATGTTCTCAAAATAAATGAGAGTGTGTTATATGCGTTTCGTATGCATATGCTATGTTGTTCATAATTGACGTGTGGATGTGAAATGTTGTTGAAGTATATTTGTAAACCCGTGTGTTTTACCCCAAAATTTGCCCGCTCATTTTCACACAATACATACTCCTAGAGGTCCTCAATTGCTCAAGGTTGACCAAGAATTTGATCTGATAAATTCTCCTCCTAAGCATTGGCCTTCCAACTAAGGTTTCATTTTTCACCAAGATGTGTGAGATCTAAAGGTATCAAATGTATTCCATGGTCCTAATATGTCTTCAAGATTATCCATGACAAATTTCATACCTTGCACTACAAGTTTGCTCAGTCAATTGCTCAAATGCTTGAAAATCAACTATACTAGGTCAAAAGTCAACTATTGTCTATATACAGTCAAACTTCAAGATTTTTGGTCAACATCAACATTTTTAAGTGATATCCATCATTTGATCAAGGGTTGATCACGATACCACAAGAAATTCTCCTAATTCATCAAAAGTCAAGAATTGCTAATTAGGGTTTCTATAGGAAAAGTCAACCAAACTTTGACCAGGCATAACTTTCACATACTTCATCCATTTTTCCCCAACCAAAGCTCATATTTAAGATAATATAATTCCCAAAAACTTATATTCATCCCTTAAGTCTAATAAATGCACCATTTTAAAGATACAAGTTCATACATTACAGGTCATTTTCAGAAAGTCAACAAAAGTCACTTTTTTCCAAGACCTTTTACATCAAGATAAAATATTCAAATACAAAATCAATAAAAGGAGGGATTGAATTAGACACCTTGGGATTTCCAAAAAGTCTAAGATCATCATCATGAGATCAAAATTGAGCAAGTTATTGAAAGAACAATATTAGTTCTGACCTATCTCAAGAGTTTTTATGATAACTAAATTATATTTTAAGATAATTTATTCTCTGATGAATGTGTTTAAATGTTTTAGTTAAAGTTCTGACTGAAAACATTCTGAAGTGCTAAGCAAAAATTATGAAGAAGTTCTTTGATAAAAGATCCTTTTCTTCAAGCGCATCTGCTGACTCTGGTAAGACACTTTATTTGTTAAATATATCTTCTAACTTTTAGCAGGTTCCTTGCTCAGAAGATTACTTGAAAGCAAGCGTTGATCAAGTTCTTAGCAAGCAACGCACTGCCCAGAAGATGAATGAAGCATGTTCTGTCTTAAAGACATTGGAGCAAATTCTGAAAGAACGTTAAATCCAACTTGTCTTGTCAAAGCGTAGGAAACATGTTCTTACATTCTGACATTTGCTCATTAATGTAAAGACGGCTGAAAGCACTCAAGTGCCTACAACTAGTTTCTTGGAAAATGGAATATTGCAAGGAAACACACAAGCATTTAATGCTCTCCAACTTTTCTGAAGGCAACAACAGTCTTATTGTTCCTACTATAAATAGAAGGACATTTATTGCAAGCCAACAACTAAGTGAACCAATCAATTTTCAAATTAGAAGCAAGAAACTACGTGAAAGATTCTAAGCTCATAAACTATTTGTTCATACAAATTTGTGCATTATATTCTTAGTGAAAAATCACAGTTGTGATATAGCTTGATTAGAAGCAAACTCTATTTCATTATCTGTAAAGATTAAACTCCTGTATTTTGTTCCTTGAGAGACCAAGTTTGGGCAGATTTCTCAAGCAGACTAGGACTAGATTTAAGTCTTAGTGGTGTTAGTCACTTGTAAGATTACTTGTGCATTGTTAGTCACAACAGTTGTTGTGTGTTTGTAATCAATTGATTATAGTGGATTAAGTCCTTGTTGAGAAAGGCGAAATCACCTTGGCGGGTGGACTGGAGTAGTTTGAGTTCAAACGAACCAGGATAAAAATAACTGTGTTCTTCCATTATTGTTTGAGCTTTGTTTTGAGAACGAAAAGAGTCACTTATTCAACCCCCCCTTCTAAGTGTTTTCTTACCCCTTCAATTGGTATCAGATCTTGACTCTGAGCACAACACTTAACCGTGTCAGGAAAAGATCCAGAAGAAAACACAATGGCCGTTGAACAAAACAATAATAGTTACAACAAACCTCCAGTGTTTGATGGAGAAGATTTTAAGTACTGGAAAGATAGACTAGAAAGTTTCTTTCTAGGTCATGATAGTGATCTTTGGGATATAGTCTTGGATGGTTACAAACATCCTACAGATTCAGAAGGAAACAAAGTGGATAGAAAAAATATGGATAGACAACAAAAAGCTGATTTTAAAAATCATCATAGAGCTAGAAATATTTTTCTAAATGCTATCTCTAAAGTAGAATATGAAAAATCACTAATAGAGATACAACGCATGATATGTTTGAGTCTCTCAAAATGACTCATGAAGGAAACACTAAAGTTAAGGAGTCTAAAGCTCTGGCTTTAGTTCAGAAGTATGAAGCCTTTAAAGTTGAAGAGAGTGAGTCTATAGAAGTAATGTTCTCTAGGTTTCAAACTCTGATCGCTGGTCTGAGAGTTTTGAACAAAGGGTATACCAAAGCAGATCATGTGAAAAAGATCATCAGAAGCTTACCCAGAAGATGGGCACCAATGGTCATTGCTTTCAAAGTGTCAAAAGATCTGAACAATGTATCTCTAGAGGAACTCATCAGCGCTCTCAGAAGTCATGAGATTGAACTGGATGAGCACGAGCCTCAGAAGAAAGGTAGGTCTCTGGCCCTTAAATCAATTAAGAAATTTGATACTTACGCTTTTCAGGCTGAAGACGAAAACTCTAAAGAACAGCATCAGAAGAATACGAACTATCCTTGCTCTCCAAAAGGATCAATCATCCGTGGAAGCACAGACAAAAGAAGTTCAGAAACTTCAAGAAGTCAGAAGATAAAGCAGAATCTTCTGGACACAAAAAGTCAAACAGAAGAGAGATCATCTGTTATGAATGCAAAGAACCTGGTCACTACAAAAGTGATTGTCCGAAGCTTCAAAAATAAAAACCAAAGAAGAGATTTGGTAAGAAGAAAGGAATGATGGCAACCTGGGATGACTCAGATTCTTCTGAAGATGAATCTGGTTCTGAAGATGAAAATGCCAACCTAGCTCTGATGGCTATCACAGAAGATGACTTAGACTGTGAGTCAGAACAAAGAGAGGTATTTTCTGAATTTTCTAGAGAAGAACTTGCTGATAGTTTATCAGAACTTCTGGAAAACTATAGTAAGCTCAAAATCAAATACAAGAAACTCAATAAGAGTCTTGCATCTGATCTTGAGAAACTTGAAACAGAAAAATCTGAACTTTTAGAAAAAAAATTTAAACTTAAAAAGGAAATTCAAAACGTTCAAAAGAATTTTAGTTCAGAGTCTGTGTCTAGTTCAAAAGATATTCTGAAAGAATATGACTATAGCTTTCAATCTTTTCTTGCTAAAGGCATAGACAGAAGCAAAATGGCTTCAATGATCTATGGAGTTAGTGGGAAAAATAGAAGAGGAATTGGATATGAACCTCCCAAAGGGAAGGAGACATATATTCCAAAACCTGTTGATAAAATGATCTTCACTTACAAACCTCTGAATAAGCAATTCAAGTTTGGACACTCACATGATATAAAATATACATCACATTCTGGAAACTCTTATGCTAACCCAAAAGGACCCAAAAAGATATGGGTACCTAAGGATAAAATAATATTTGTTGCAGATGTCCTTAACAGCTCAATTGAAACACCAGTCATGGTACCTAGACTCTGGGTGCTCACGACACATGACGGGAAAAAGGTCTATGTTCCAAAGCCTGGAACTTAAAGCTGGAGGAGATGTGAAGTTTGGAGGTAATCAGAAAGGGAAGATTATTGGTTCTGGAACCATTGGAAACGGTAACCTTCCTTCTATCTCCAATGTTTTATTAGTAGAAGGATTAGCTCATAATCTATTGTCCATAAGTCAATTAAGTGACAATGGCTATGACATTATCTTCAATCAAAACTCTTGTAAAGCTATAAGTCAAAAAGATGGATCAATCCTCTTTTCTGGCAAGAGAAAGAACAACATTTACAAAATTGATTTATCAGATCTTAAATCTCAAAACGTCAAATGCCTTTTGTCTGTTAGCAATGAGCAATGGGTATGGCACAGAAGATTGGGACATGTCAGTCTTAGAAAAATCTCTCAACTAAATAAATTAAATTTAGTCAGAGGACTTCCTAATCTGAAGTACAACTCAGAAGTTCTGTGCGAAGCATGCCAAAAGGGAAAATTTTCAAAGCCTTACTTTAAATCTAAAAACTTTGTCTCTTCCTCTAAGCCACTAGAGTTACTTCATATTGATCTGTTTGGGCCAGTTAAAACTGCATCCATCAGAGGCAAGAAGTATGGATTGGTCATCGTTGATGACTTCAGCAGATGGACATGGGTAAAGTTTTTAAAACACAAGGATGAGTCACATTCTGTATTCATTGATTTCTGTACTCAAGTGCAAAATGAAAAAGATTTTAAAATCACAAAAGTTAGAAGTGATCATGGTGGTGAATTTGAAAATCATTATTTTGAAAAATATTTTAAAGAAAATGGTATTGTTCATAATTTTTCTTGTCCTAGAACTCCCCAGCAAAATGGAGTTGTAGAAAGAAAGAATAGAACATTACAAGAAATAGCCAGAACCATGATCAATGAAACAAATATAGCAAAGCACTTTTGGGAAGAAGCTGTGAACACAACGTGTTACATTCAGAATAGAATCTCCATAAGACCTATTCTTGAAAAGACTCCCTATGAATTATGGAAAAACAGAAAACCCAACATTTCTTATTTCCATCCTTTTAGATGTACTTGTTTTATTCTAAACACCAAAGAAACTCTGAACAAGTTTGATTCCAAAGCACAAAAGTGTTTCCTGCTTGGATACTCTGAACGCCAAAAAGGCTATAGAGTATACAACACAGAAACTCTGATAGTTGAAGAATCAATCAAAGTCAAGTTTGATGATAAGCTTGGCCAACAACAGCCAAAGCAAATTGATTTTTCTGTAGGTACAGAAGATCATCCCTCAAACTCTGAAAGTTCAGAAGCAAAAGAAGACTCAGAAGCAAAAGAAGACTCAGCAAATCATCCTCTTGACAATGCTCTAAAAAATCTCAGAATCTCTGACCAACCCACTCTCAAAAGGTTTCCTAGAATATCTTCATCTCACAAAGAAGACGTAATCATTGGAAGAAAAGAAGATCCCATCAGAACAAGGTCCTCTCTCAGAATCAATGAAGAATCTTTGTTTGGTTTGGTCTCTCTGATTGAGCCAACTACCATTGATGAAGCTCTGGAAGATAATGATTGGATCTTAGCAATACAAGAAGAACTCAATCAATTCTCCAGAAATGATGTATGGAATCTAGTTCCAAGACCCAAAGGATTCAATGTTATAGGAACCAAATGGGTTTTCATAAACAAATTGAACGAACAAGGAGAAGTAATCAGAAAAAAAGCACGACTAGTTGCACATGGTTATAGTCAACAAGAAGGAATTGATTATAATGAAACCTTTGCCCCAGTCGCCAGGTTAGAATCTATAAGATTATTAATTTCTTTTGTTGTACAAAATAACATTTCATTATATCAAATGGATGTTAAAAGTGAATTTCTAAATGGCTATATTGAAGAAGAAGTATATGTCCATCAACCTCCTGGATTTAATGATTCAAAACATCCAGAACATGTTTTTAAATTAAAAAAGTCTTTGTACGGTTTAAAACAAGCTCCCAGAGCTTGGTATGATCGTCTGAGTAATTTTCTATTAGAAAAAGATTTTACCAGAGGAAAAGTGGACACAACTCTTTTTAGAAAGACATTTAAAAATGATATTTTAATTTGTCAAATTTACGTTGATGATATAATTTTTGGAACCTCTAATATCTCCCTTGGAAAAGAATTTGCTAAGACCATGCAGGCAGAATTTGAAATGAGCATGATGGGAGAATTGAAATTCTTTCTGGGAATTCAAATCAACCAGACTCCAGAAGGTACTTTCATACATCAGACAAAGTATGTTAAAAAACTTCTGAAGAAATTTCAAATGTCAGAAAGCAAAGATGCCAAGACACCTATGCATCCAACCTGCATTCTAGGTAAAGATGAGGTAAGTATGAAAGTAGATCAGAAGCTCTATAAAGGTATGATTGGATCCCTTCTCTATCTGACTGCATCTAGACCTGATATACTATTCAACGTGTGCTTGTGTGCTAGATTCCAATCAGATCCTAGAGAATCTCACTTAACAGCTGTTAAGAGAATTCTTAGATATCTGAAAGGTACTACTAATCTGGGTCTGTGTTACAGAAGATCACAAGATTACAAACTAGTAGGTTATTGTGACGCTGACTTTGCTGGAGATAGAATTGAAAGAAAGAGCACCTCTGGAAGTTGTCAGTTTCTGGGTGACAATCTTATCTCGTGGTACAGCAAGAAGCAAGTAACAATTACACTATCAACCACAAGAGCTGAATATATATCTGCTGCTGGATGTAGCTCTCAGATGATTTGGATGAAAAGTCAACTAGAAGATTTCAACCTTTATGAAAGTAAGATTCCTATTTTCTGTGACAATACTTCTGCTATTTGTCATTCTAAGAATCCAATCTTACATTCTAAAGCCAAACATATTGAAATTAAATATCATTTCATAAGGGACTATATTCATAAGGGAATTTTAAACTTAATTTTTGTAAAAACAGACCATCAATGGGTTGACATTTTTACCAAACCCCTTTCAGAAGATAGATTTAATTTCATTCTGAAAAATATTTGTATGGAATTATGTCCTGAATAAAATAATATTTATTTTCTGTGATTGACTTCAGAATATTCTGAAATGAATGCTCTGGTCAACAACTCTTCAGAAGTTAGAAGAGAGGTTGTAACAGAAGCTATATGAAAAGTTATGAAATGTTCTAACGCTTCATGTCCAAGTGTAGTTCAGAAATTCATTAGAACAAACAGCTGTTACATGCATCCTTCAGGAGATGAACACTAGGTAAATGTTGATGATTAGCCATAATCCCACGTTTTCCCTCATTTTTAGCAAATCATTAAATGCAAGTAATGATGAGATTATTTTTTAAATCTGTTTTAATTTTTATTTTAAATTTGTCTTAAATAATTTTAATTTTAATTCTAAACCTATTTTTCTGAAATTTTTGCCTATAAATACTTTTTGAAAAATCCTTTTCATTCTTTATTGTCTCTTTCAAACTCAAGCGTTTTTCTATACTTTTCTCCTAAAACCCTTTTCTTCAAATTCTCATTTCTAAAAGAGCTTCAATGGCTTCTTCTTCTTCTACCCACTCTGAGCAATACATTGTGCCTGAAAGGACAACTCTCATTCCGGTAGACAGTTTGGAAGTTTTGAGTGAGTTAATGGTAGACTTTGAGAATCTCAGAGAGAATGGTTTTGACTTCTCCCCTGCTGTGAAGTTTCAAGGTTGGGAAAGCTTTTTTGATTGACTAATTCGTCCAGTCTTTCCACATATGGTGAAGGAATTCTGGATTCACGCTATTGCAACCCCCAAGGTCATTCTCTCCTTCGTAATGGGCAAGGAAATATCCATTATAGAAAATCAAATCAGAAAGTTGCTTGGATTTAAAGGACTTGGTGTTACAGGAATGCCAAGTGGAAGAATGGAGATGTCTAGGGTATATTCATAGATTTTCACAAACGGTCAAGGTTATTCCAAAGTCAGGGACTTGAAAGACAAATATAAGATTTGGGCGAGGATTATTCATGGATGTATTCACCACAGGAAAGACACCAGTTCAACTGATTACATAAACGCTGATCAGCAATATTTGTTGTTTTGCCTTGGAACCAATGTCAAAATTGATTTGCCCTACTTGCTATTTGAACATCTCTAGAACCATGTAAAAGAGACCAGAGAAGCTGAGAGGATGAAGAACCCCAAATCCAAGAGGAATTGGATTCCTATGGGGAGGTTAATATCAGACATTCTGACTGAGAATGGTCTGATTGGTCACCTAAAATAAGCAAATCTTTTGGGGGAGCTAGAACCTATCTGTGGTAAGACTATGACTGGGAAGAACTTGCTGAAAAGGAAAATAATTGACAAACTACTGGTGGAACCCACTCCTTGTATGTCAGCTATTGTGAAGAGGAGAAGGATTCCTATTGCTGACTTTCCTATGTTCAACTCAGGAGATCATTCTCGAATCATCTTGCATTATCTTGAAATCTGCAAAGAAACAAGATCACCCATTGATCCAGCTTGGCTTCAAGGAAGAAATCATGATGCTCCTGATGTTGTTCTCCAAGAATCTGTGAAGAGAAAGGCTATAGAAGGACCTTCTGACACTCCTCAGAAGAAGAAAAAGAAGACAGGTAAACCCGCTGAAACTATATCTGTTTATGATTCTGTCAATGTATCTACATCTGTTGAACCCTCCCAAACCTTAGGAGACTTAGATGTTGATATTGACCTAAACTTACCATATGAACCCCTTGCTGACAACCCTCATAAAAATCAGGTTTTATTAGATTTAAGTGATTTTGACTCTGATGAACACTCTGACAGCCAATCAGAACCCTCTCAATCAGAACCCCCTGAACCACCTGTTTTTCAACCCATTCCTGTTGAACGTTTTTCAAGACCTCCTCCCAGACCTCTATCACCCAGACCCACTGGATGGTATCATGCTGGCTCTTGAAGAATTCCAGAGATAAATGAACCTCTGGCCACTATAAAGCCTCCTTTCAACCTACCATCTGAAAACATTTTTGCTATGAATCAACCACAGCCTCAAAATCCCATTCCCACTCCTGATTATACTATAATAATTTCGCCTGATGTCACTCCACCCACTTCACCACAACATACAACACCAATCTCACCTACACTCGCACCCCCTCAAATTCTAGAACAACAACCTTTTGAACAAACTGAAACTGTTGAACCATCAGAACCTCATGAAATATCAGAACCTCCTATTTTTGTTGACCAACCTGAACCCACAAATAATCCTGAACCCAATAGCTTTTTAAGAACTGTAGTGGATTTTCAATCTCTACAATTCTTGAAAAACAAAACTTACAAGAAGGCTGTCCCTAAACCTGTTCAGCCAGATGTAAATACTTTATTTCTGAATTTTATAACAGATGTTCAAGCATGGTTACAACTGCTGAAAGAAGATTGCTCTAGAAGCGTGAACACAGCTGCAACAAATCTTCTATGGGAAACCTTCAGAAGAACTTTGGATGCTGAATCACGGAAGTTACAGGACTTATGCCATTTTCAGGTGCTGGACAACTTTTCCAAACTTCTGCATACTTTCAAGACAGAAGCTGCTGACATTTGGAATAAGAAGCCTTCGTTAATGATTTCTGATAGACCAGCTGATACGATGGACATATCAGAAGATGAATCTGAAGAATCCTCTGAAGATTCAAATCCTCTGGCTATTGTTCTATTGAATCAACCTTTTGTTAAGGCTGGACCTGAACCAGTGCCAAATCTTGAAATGGATCTGGGCACTCTGCTTTCCACCTTCCTGAATTCTGACTCAACGGTTGTTGCTTCTAAGCCTGTTTCTACTGAAGCTTCGTCATCCTCTGCTCCTACCTCACTCATTATGGACACTCTGAAAGAGCTCAAGAAGGAGAATGAAGTCATAAATGAACGCTTGGATAAGCAAGACCAAACAAATCAAGAAATCAAGAACTGGATGGTGAAACAAGAGGAATCTGCCTCTGTGATCAAGAATCTTCTGATGGCTCTTGTTACTAAAAGATCCTAGTTTCTTTTTTGTCTCTTGTCTTTTGTGTGGTTGTTTTGTTTGTACTTCTGGATATTTTCTTTTAATTTTTTTTATGAAATCTCTTGAAATTTCTCATTTATTTTTTACACTTTTTGATTATGCCAAAAAGGGGGAGAAAATGTGCATTCTTGAACTAATCACTGTTTAACAGTTATGGGACTAAGTCTCAGAAATTCTAACAAATTGCAAGAATTCCTTCTGTGTAAAAGAATTTTTTTTTTGTAGGTATCACTTTAACTCTGAAAGAATATTTCAGCTGAACATCATCTTCTTGAAGAAGTTCTGAAGAAATCCAAGAAGAATGTGTATTGCTCTGATAAAATAATCTCAGGATGTCTTATACATAGAAATATTCATTTCAGGGGGAGATTCTTATCTCTTATCCATTTCTTTTCTTTATCTAAAATAATTTTTGTCATCATCAAAAAGGGTGAGATTGAAAGAACAAGATTAGTTCTGACCTATCTCAAGAGTTTTGATGATAACTAAATTATATTTTAAGATAATTTATTCTCTGATGAATGTGTTTAAATGTTTTAGTTAAAGTTCTGACTGAAAACCTTCTGAAGTGCTAAGCAAAAATTATGAAGAAGTTATTTGATAAAAGAACCTTTTCTTCAAGCGCATCTGCTGACTCTGGTAAGACACTTTATTTGTTAAATATATCTTCTAACTTTTAGCAGGTTCCTTGCTCAGAAGATTACTTGAAAGCAAGCGCTGATCAAGTTCTTAGCAAGCAACGCACTGCCTAGAAGATGAATGAAGCATGTTCTGTCTTAAAGACATTGGAGCAAATTCTGAAAGAACATTAAATCCAACTTGTCTTGTCATAGCGTAGGAAACATGTTCTTACATTCTGACGTTTGCTCATTAATGCAAAGATGGCTGAAAGCACTCAATTGCTTACAACTAGTTTCTTTGAAAATGGAATATTTCAAGGAAACACGCAAGGATTTAATGCTCTCCAACTTTTCTGAAGGCAACAACGATCTTATTGTTCCTACTATAAATAGAAGGAAATTTATTGCAAGCCAACAACTAAGTGAACCAATCAATTTTCAAATTAGAAGCAAGAAACTACGTGAAAGATTCTAAGCTCACAAACTCTTTGTTCATACAAATTTGTGCATTATATTCTTAGTGAAAAATCACAGTTGTGATATAGCTTGATTAGAAGAAAACTCTATTTCATTATCTGTAAAGATTAAACTCCTGTATTTTGTTCCTTGAGAGACCAAGTTTGGTCAGATTTCTCAAGCAGACTAGGACTAGATTTAAGTATTAGTGGTGTTAGTCACTTGTAAGATTACTTGTGCATTGTTAGTCACAACAGTTGTTGTGTGTTTGTAATCAATTGATTATAGTGGATTAAGTCCTTGTTGAGAAAGGAGAAATCACCTTGGCGGGTGGACTGGAGTAGTTTGAGTTCAAATGAACCAGGATAAAAATAATTGTGTTCTTCCATTATTGTTTGAGCTTTGCTTTGAGAACGAAAAGAGTCACTTATTCAACCCCCCTTCTAAGTGTTTTCTTACCCCTTCAGTTATGGCTTGCCCAAGTTGGGGAAATTGGGGAAATTTCAAGAAAAGTGCATTGAGAAAATTTAAAGTTTTACGGCAAGGGTTTAATTTATTGGATTTCACACATCTTCTTAAGCCTATAGAGGACCTCTAAAATTATTCTTGCCATGCCTTGCATTTGCTAACTATTTTATTCATATTTATTTTAATTTATTTGAAATAAATATAAAATAAAATGTATAAACTAATTGGAAATGGGCTTTGAACTTTGTGTTGATGTTTTGGACAACCTAGGCCCATAAATTTTCGTGCAAGAAATGTACACATTCATTCAAATTCAAAAAGGACAAGATTCCATGTCTTTGGCAAAGTTACAAAACATCATTCATGGCTTTAAAAGCACATGTTTATGGTTGTTATTACCTTTGTTCTCTTGTCTCCTCCCTCCTCTCTATATAAAGGACAAATTAGCAAGCTTCAAGACATGATATACAACCTGGAAAAGCTCTACAAATTTTGCAAAAAAATATCAAAGTTGTAAAATTCGCATTTTAGGTTCCAGCCTTCCTCAGTCTAAACAAAAGATCTAAATACATTCCTGGAGGCTCCCTGAAGCTTTTGCAATCATTACCAAGCCCAGAAACATCACAAGACGCCTCAATAAGCTCCATTTTTATATTTTCTAACTCGTTTCGTGCAGATTCGATGCATTACATGGTCAGAAGTGTACCAAACACCAACAAATCTAACCTTCAAATCATAAGGGGTCTAGATCTAAAGGCCTTATCTCACCTGATCTAGCATGGCTTGGGCTTAACATTCACTTGGGCCTAGCAAAATTCAATTTCAGCACCCCCAAATTTCTAATTATCCTGGCCCATTTCGCATTGTTTTTGTCACTTTGCTTTATATTTTTTTATTTTAATTTGTTTTCTTCATTTATTTAATTAGTATAATGTAATAATTAAATCACAAAAAAATATATTTTTAGGTTTTTAATTAAATTAATTTTGTGAATTAATTAATAACTATTTAAACTATTTTTCTTTAATTAAAAATAAATTAGAACTTAGGACTTAATTTATGTTTAATTATTTTATTTAAATAATAAAAAAAATAAAAAAGACTTTAGACTATTTTTCTTTATTGATTTTATTTTCTAAATAGATTTTTAGGTTATTTACTTTCTTAAATCAAAAAATAAGCAAAAATGTTGTCTAACTAGGTTGTTAGACGTATTTTCAACTTCCGAGCACATTATTTATTTTTGCATTTTCTATTCATTATTGTACCTATATACTGGATGTAATAAACTAATTAGGACTTTTACCGCTTTCTTTATTTTTTTTCTTCCCCTATTTTTGTACATTGTAAACCCCCTCCCTGAAGCCATGTAATAGTGTAGGGTTTTATCTTCGCACTTTACATTTCTGTATATATTAACTGCTAGTAACTAGACGTATATGAAAAGACTGAAATCAAACGTTAGTGTTGTACCCCAAAATTTTCCCTCTCATTTATCAAGAATTTTCTCACAAGATCTCCTTTGGCTCAAGACTACACTAGGGTTGATCAGCTCAAGACACCTCCTTAAGCACTGATGACCAAAATTAGCGTTTGAGATTGAACAATTATTTTTGAAATTACAATGCCCCATATGACTTTCATGGATCATTATGGACCCTCAATATTACTCATGTCAAGTTTCAAGCTTTGGATCACACTTTTGTTCAGTCAATTAAGCAGTTGACCTAAAAATCAGTTGTATTGGGGAAAAATCAACTGTGGCCAATTTAAAGTCAAACTTCACAATTTTTGATCCACATAAACATTTTAAACTCATATGTATCATTTGATCAATTTTGGACCATAATTCCTCAAGAAATTTGATCAAATCTTCAAAAGGGCAAAATGGTCAAAATTAGGGTTTTGACTAGGAAAGGGCAATTTCTGATTTTTGACCTAGAAAATGATCAATTGGTTTAAGGAATTATCTCAAGATTCCAATTTCATAATTTTTACCTATTTACATGGCTCAAAACATTGCTCAAGTCCAATGGATTGACAGATGAATTTTCAGTCAACTGATCAAAAGTCAACTGTATACTGAAAAGTCAAACTTTGACTTTTTGGTCAAAATCAAATGTCAAAGATCACAATTCATCAAAGCATGCCAAAATATGAAACTTATTCATCAAGAAATAAAAAATTCAAGATTTCATTTAGAAAAGTTAAAATTTCTAAACTTAGAAATTTTTCTAAGTGTTGGAAATTTCTTATTTTCCACAATTTTGAGCAAAATTTTCACCATGATGCAAGATGATTCAAAAGAAACTTCAAAAATGAAAGTTGTAGATCTCCATGAAATATACAACATTTATTTATACAACTTCTTCCAAAAGTGCCTGGATCTCAAGTTATAATTTTAAGAATACATGGTCATGAAACAAAACACTTAGTGAAATTTTGCCCTAATTTGGTCAGGATTTTGACCCAATTTCATGGCACTTTTTCATATAGTTCCAAGGGGGATTTTCAAAATTAATTAAAAAAGGGGTTGTATAGCACATTACAAGGTTTACAAAATGTCCAGGAACTCCTTGAGATCATTTTTGAGTAGGGAGAATCGAAGAGATGAAGTTAGGGTTTTCACACTTGAATTACAAGGCATTTTGTGATGAACAAGATTCAAAATTCAAACTTATGCTGCATAACCTCTACTTTGCAGGACTAAAACTTGTTAGGCACTCCATAATTAATTTCTTGCACAACTGTTAGAGGTCTCAATTCAAGCATTCAATGCAAGGTCGTGCTTTATATCCATTTTGGGAAGAAAGTGCACAATGTCATTTTGATAAAGTAGCTTTTTGCATAAAACTTGTTCTTGAGCCTTGAAATTGTTCTCTTCTGATCATACATGTCTTATAACTCAAGAGAAACTTGTTTAGACACTTACAATCACCCAGCCCATGCTTGTACTTCCTCTTGAAACTTGTTTTCTCACTTTTCTTTAAAATCAAGTAACCTAGCAATTAGCTTGTAACTTGTACTTCTAACTCTCCAAAGCACTCAAACCCTTTTGCTTATACATACACAAGTCATTTGCCACAAATCCCACGCATGCTTAACCCCTGAAAGGACCAAGAACACAGAATCACCAAAAAAACTTCAAAACTTGCCATTTCTGAGTTTGGAACCCAATCTCCAAATTTGCTCGTGCATTTCTTAGCCTTTTACTTTCAAAAGCTTCTAAACAATATACACAAACAATCCCAACACCTGCAACACCATTGTAACACCCCCATCATCATCCACCATTTTCAAAAACAGCACCTTGCACCTTGACTTCTCCAGAACTTCTCAGGCACTTTCAGCTCAAGCTAAGTATCCCATTAGCTTCCTGGAAACTTGAGGAAGCTAATCCAATCATTGGAACTCACTAAAAGCTACTCAAACTCCAAACCCAATACCCTCTTGCAAGGTAAGTTTTCTGACTTTTGAACTTGTGATCGGTGGGAACGAGAACTGACTGTTTTTTAATATGCTGGTTTGCATTTGCGTTTGTTTTCGCAAAATGTCGCGGTTAAGCAAGAGTCGCCACCGTCTTTTATTTTATCCAACAAAGGAAAGGACAAAAGCACAGAAAAATTCCTTTTCGAGATTGTTTCTCGGGTTCGGGAGGTAGATTATAGAAAGGGAAGGTGTTAGCACCCTTTCTATCCGTGGTTATCCACGGGCTCTTAGGTACTTGCTCACTATGTTTTCAAAAGGTTTGCTTTTCTTTGTGATTGTGGGTTTTGAAAAGAGTTTTGTTTTTGATGAAAGTGTAAGTGCGAAAAGTTTTTGTTTTTGTTTTAAAAGAGAGCAAGTACTTAAGAACATCTACCTACTCAAAAAGGAATTAAACTGTGCAACTGTCATTTAGACAGTGCTATCCCACTATTAAGGAGTAGGTAGCACCGTCGTTGGAATTTTTCGGGTCAATTCGATTTAAGGGACTTGTGGTCACTAGAGCAACGTTAGGACACTTTAGTGGTAATCCTAATGTCTTAGATCATTTTTATCGAGACAACCATTTCGAGGCAACTTATGATCTTGGGACAAAAAGGACGACCTCTAAAACATCCTATACTTAATGACCACATTTTGAGGCAACCAAATGAGGTGTACCCTAGGAGTGGCATGTGCAAGTGTGTCAATTTTCAGTTTATATTATCTTTGTATTTTTAGGTGTTCTACCATTTGTTTTTAGATCTTGTCATACAATCCTAGTTAGCATACATCTAAGCAGTTAATATATGTACAGGAATTTAAAGTGCAGAAACTGTAAATACTACACTATTACAAGGCTTCGGGGAGGGGATTATTTACATGTCCAAAATTGGGGGAATAATAAGTAGTTACGATAAACGCGCATGAAATTTAAAAATCCTAAACATATAATCTTTTTGTTGTTTTATTTTATTTTTTTGAGAAAATGCTAAATATTCAGTTAAGTCGAATTTAATTAATTAAAAAAAATACTGATTAAAATTTATTCTAAAACAAACCTAATATTTTTTTGTATTTTTTGTTTATGAAAATGATTAAATCTCAAACAACTCCTAAATCTACTGATTTTAAAATTGAAGAAAACGAGTTAAAGTGATTAACTAAATTAAATCCTAATTCTAAGTTATTTAATTTTTTATGATTTTTTTATGTTGATCAAAACTAAAACTAAAAGGAATAAACAGAAACAAAACAAACAGAGTACAAATGGGCCAGGCAGCAAAATAAGGAGAAAAAATGCAATTCTGGAGGCCTGGGTCGAAAAAGATGCAGGCTGTCTTTCGACTCAGTGAAGAGTCTGGATCGAAGGGGGCATGAGGGGCTGCACTCTGAGGGGGTTCGATCTGGACATGTCATCTTTCGAACTGGAAGTCTTGGGTCCAGTTCGAAGCTAAACTGTTGAGCTTCGAAGCTCTAAACAAGAAGCTGAGCATGAGGTTCCTGCAAAACGAAACACATATTAAAAGTCCAGGGGGACTTAACCCCCCTGGTTCGAATTTCCTCTTATTCGCACCTGCTGAACCTGGGTCTGAGTTTGTTCTATCCTGGGATTCGAAGGATAAACTCAGATTGTGCCCAAGCAATGGCACAATCTCAACTCTGCACTGTAGCTCACATGAAGCACATTAAATCATTCACAAACAGAAATAGAAATATGAATATGCAATCGAAATGAATTTGAGAGTGAGCTTGAGATTAGATTTTTCTTTTACCAAACAGAAGTGCTTCGACCTGAAGTTCTGAGGGAGGAGGTGTTCGCTGGGTGGCAGTTTTGGCTTGGAAAATTCTGGGCAGCGTCTCTCCAAGTCTTCTATTTTTCTGTATATTTGTTCTTGTCTCTTTTGCAGCATTTGTGAATTCTTTATATAGAGGGGGTGGTGGACAAAGGTTTAAATGACCTTGAATATGTGTTTTGACAGCCATGAAGGAGGATTCGTAACGTTAATTGTGTGTTTGAAAGCCATGAATGAGAGCTTGTAACGTTGGCTAAACACATGGGATCCTGTCCCTTTTTGAATTTTGAATGACAAGCAGTTGGCCTTCGAACACTCCCTTTCGAATGGGCTGATGGCTTCTTTCGAATGCTCCTTTTGAATGGGCTGATAACCTCCTTCGAATGTTCTTCGAAAGCTTCTTCGAATGGACCCTTTGAATGCTTCTTCGAATGGACCTTTTTGGAATTCCAATCGAAGTACTTGTCCTTAAATGCCAATCGAAATGCTTCTTCAGAGTGCCAATTGAAATGCTCCTTCAGAATGCCAATCGAAACGCTTCTTCAGAGTGCCAATCGAAATGCTCCTTCAGAATGCCAATCGAAGGGTCTTTCAGAATGCAAATCGAAATGCTTCTTCAGAGTGCCAATCGAAATGCTCCTTCAGAATGCCAATCGAAATGATTCTTCAGAGTGCCAATCTAAGGATCTTTCAGCATGCCAATCGAAGTGCTTCTTCAAAGTGCCAATCGAAATGCTTAAAGCAACACTCAAAAATTTTCCTTTTCCTTAGGCAAGAGTGTGTGATCAACCATGCAAGGGGAAGGCTTTGAAAAACATGAGAGGGCAAATTTTGGGGTGCAACAGTTGCCCTTGTTCAATCTTCTTAAACCTGAGGATGTAGATTGGCTTGTGTACCTTTCGTGATCTGAAGGTGGAAGATGATTGAACACTAGAGTGCCCAGAAATTTGCACTCGCATGGTGTAGTATCAGCATTGTGATGTCAGGAATGGGCTTACAGATTCCATTTGGAGATTGTTGGTAGGAGGATGGGCTTATAGATGCCATCTGCAGGAGTGTCGATCGCATAAGAGATTCCTTAGCGAGAACTTGCATACCTGTTGTTGTAGAAGATTCCGCTGGGGAAGTCTAACTTGTGGAGATTTAGGAACCTGCCTGTACTTCAACTGGGAGAATGCTTCAGCTGAGTTTTAAGGACCTCTTCATAATTCAACTGGGGAGAAACATCTTCATCAAGATCTAGGAACTGTCTCGTGCTCAATGGAGTAAACCGCTGAGGTTATAGAACTTATCCACACTATGACGAAGGAAAACATCAAGATCTAGGAACTGACTCGTGCTCAATGGAGTATACCGTTGAGGTTATAGTACTCGTCCACACTATGATGTAGGGAAACATCTTCATCAAGATCCAGGAACTGTCTCGTGCTCAATGGAGTAAACCGCTGAGGTTATAGAACTTGTCCACACTATGACGGAGGAAAACATCAAGATCTAGGAACTGGCTCGTGCTCAATGGAGTAAACCGTTGAGGTTATAGTACTCGTCCACACTATGATGTAGGGAAACATCTTCATCAAGATCCAGGAGCTGTCTCGTGCTCAATGGAGTATACCGTTGAGGTTATAGAACTCGTCCACACTATGACATAGGGAAACATCTTCATCAAGATCTAGGAACTGTCTCGTGCTCAATGGAGTAAACCGCTGAGGTTATAGAACTTGTCCACACTATGACGGAGGAAAACATGAAGATCTAGGAACTGGCTCGTGCTCAATGGAGTATACCGTTGAGGTTATAGAACTCGTCCACACTATGACGTAGGGAAACATCTTCATCAAGATCTAGGAACTGTCTCGTGCTCAATGGAGTAAACCGCTGAGGTTATAGAACTTGTCCACACTATGACGGAGGAAAACATCAAGATCTAGGAACTGGCTCGTGCTCAATGGAGTATACCGTTGAGGTTATAGAACTCGTCCACACTATGACGTAGGGAAACATCTTCATCAAGATCTAGGATTTGTCTCGTGCTCAATGGAGTAAACCGCTGAGGTTATAGAACTTGTCCACACTATGATGGAGGAAAACATCAAGATCTAGGAACTGTCTCGTGCTCAATGGAGTATACCGTTGAGGTTATATAACTCGTCCACACTATGACGTAGGGAAACATCTTCATCAAGATCTAGGAACTGTCTCGTGCTCAATGGAGTAAACCGCTGAGGTTATAGAACTTGTCCACACTATGACGGAGGAAAACATCAAGATCTAGGAACTGTCTCGTGCTCAATGGAGTATAACGTTGAGGTTATAGAACTCTTCCACACTATGACGTAGGGAAACATCTTCATCAAGATCCAGGAACTGTCTCGTGCTCAATGGAGTAAACCGCTGAGGTTGTAGAACTTGTCCACTCTATGACGGAGGAAACTGTCGAGATTGAGAACCTTGTCTGAAAATTCAACTGATGATAATTCAATTGAGATTTAAGAACTGGTCAGATCTTCGACTAAGCTGAGAACTTAACTGCATTTTTCCTGAAAGGTAAAGGTCAGTCATATGCAATGCATGATATGGATCAGGCAATGATGTTATCAAAATAAATGAGATTGTATTTGCATGATGCGTATATGCATGTATCATGATGTATGGAAATGTGATGTTTTGGCTGGGGAAAATAAATCCCGGATAGCTTGCTGGAGAATAGTGTTGAGTTCTTCATTTCCGCTGGGGATGATGAACGAAGATGATTGTGAGAATAAACCTGCAGGAGAAAAGAACTCCATTGGGGAAATGGCTTGATGAAGAGATTACTCTGCAAGGAAATACTCTATGGGGAAGAGATACTCTGCTGAGGATTATAAACTCCGCCGAGGACTCTGCTGATAAGCTCTGTTGGGGATTTTGACGATAAACTCCGCTGGGGATTGATTACCATTGCTGGTGATATTGAATCTGTTGAGGATAGAAGTCCTGCTTGGGGAAAGAAAGAACTTTGCTGGGGATGACTTTTCAGTTGCAACTTGCTGAGGATAACCCAGTTAGACTCTTGTGAGGATAACCTTCTGAATTTGGCTGGGGAGATACATTTGTATTCTGCAGGGGATAAGCTTCCAGAATCTACTGGGGAAGATGATTCAACTCCATTGGGGAAGCTTTTTAGACTGCGCTGGGGAAATGGCTCCACTGGGGGTGTCTTGCATTCTGTCGGGGAACATTCTTATATTCCATTGAGGAATATTTCAGACTGCCAGGGATACTCTTATGTTTGCTGGGGGATATCCTTATACTCCGCCGGGGAATATTAAGACCCTCTGGGGGATACCCAACCTTTTTAGCGCTTATGGTGGATGAGCTCTGCTTGGGGGGAGCATTGCTGATTTGTTCATAGTTACAAGTCTCAGCTGGGAGAGCCACCATTGTTGTCTTACTCTGGGGGAGTGAAAGTATCTTAGCCATATTCTTCAGCTGAATATATACCTTGGTACCTGGTGGGCAAAGCAATTAGACCGCTCAGACAAATCTTATTGCCCTGTTTCTGATATCACCCATAATTAGTCCTTTGTTTCGCATGTAAATATTTATGAGCAGCAATTTAATGTCAAATGCATATATCAAAAATGAACATTGGACGTTCTTTGCAAAAAAAAAACAGATAAAGGAAAAACAATTTGAAATTTGTTTGAAAATGAGTTTGTATTGACTTTGAAGTTTGGCCTGTAAATAGGTGTTTTGTACAAGAGGCTGACGTCCTAGTAAGAGAACACCGCCGAACAAATAGAATTTATACAATTTGTGAAAACAAAACAGCTATGTGAATAATCCCACTGGGTTCCAACTCTGCTATTGCCTTTATATCTTCAAGCATCTTATCACTTTGTTGCTTAGTTGAAGGTGAATCTGATTGACTGGTGTCGTTCGAGCCTGATAGTTGATACCGAAGTCCAGATGCGAGGTGATCCAATGAGACATAGTATTACGCTTTGATCCCTAACTTTTCCCTGAACCGCCCTTTCGGGTTTTCAGTCCACCGGGATACCCATTTTTGCCCAAGCCGCCTTTTCAGGTTTTCGACTTGTCGGGTGTACAATTTTTTTTTTAATTTCATCCCTTATTTTTTCCCGAACCCTTTTGGTTCGCCGGGAAGCCCTTATTTTTGCCTAGGCTAGTCAACCTAGCGGGTCTTTGATTATGCGTAGTATCTTTTTACTATGTCTGCATTGACAGGATGAGGAAGGTCGTCACCATCCATGGTGGTTAGAATCATCGCTCCTCCTGAGAATATGTTCTTAACCACAAATGGCCCTTCGTAAGTAGGAGTCCATTTGCCCCTGGGATCACCTTGAGGTAGAATAATGCGCTTGATTACCAGGTCCCCAACTTGATACTCTTGTCGTCTGACTTTCTTGTTAAAGGCCTTGATCATTCGTTTTTGGTACGTCTGACCATGACAAATAGCAGTAAGTCTCTTTTCGTCGATTAGATTTAATTGATCAAGTCGGGTCTGGATCCAGTCGTCTTCGCTCAAACCTGCATCCTTCATGATCCGAAGAGAGGGTATCTGAACTTCAATGGGCAAGACTGCCTCCATGCCATAAACCAAGGAATAGGGTGTTGCCCCTGTTGACGTCCGTGCTGAGGTACGGTACCCATGAAGAGCAAATGGTAACATCTCATGCCAGTCTTTATATGTCACTGTCATCTTCTGCACAATCTTATTAATGTTCTTATTAGCTGCTTCTACAGCCCCATTCATCTTCGGCCGGTAGGGAGAAGAGTTATGATGTTGTATCTTGAATCGTTCGCAGAGCTCAGTGATCATCTTGTTGTTAAGATTGGTACCATTGTCCGTAATGATCCTCTCTGGTACACCGTATCGACAAATCAGGTTGTGCCGTATGAACCGTGCCACGACGTTCTTGGTGACCGTAGCAAAGGAAGCTGCTTCAACCCACTTGGTAAAGTAATCAATCTCTATCAGGATGAAACGATGTCCGTTGGATGCCGTAGGTCTGATCTCGCCGATCATATCAATGCCCCACATTGCAAAAGGCCAAGGTGTTGTCAAAACATTCAGAGGAACTGGAGGAACATGCACCTTATCAGCATAGACCTGGCACTTGTGACATGTCCGAGAATGCTGATAACAGTCGGCTTCCATTATGGACCAGTAATATCCTGCCCGGAGGATTTTCTTTGCCATGGTATGTCCACTGGAATGAGTTCCGAAAGTACCTTCATGCAGCTCTGCCATGATCCTTTCTGCTTCAATCTTATCCACACAACGCAGTAAGTTTGAATCATGGTTACGTTTGTAAAGAATGCCATTGCTAATGAAGAACTTTTCCGTGAACCTTCTCAGAAACTTCTTGTCATTAACAGATGCACCCTCGGGGTATTCTTGAGTCTCAAGGTACCTCTTCACTTCATGATACCAAGGCTTTTCTGTTGCCTCTTCGGTCTCAAGATCACAACAATGTGCAGGTTCATCCAATTTTCCAAATAATTATCCGGGGAGCCTCGTTGTCCCATTTGACTTTGAACATAGAAGACATCGTAGCTAGCACGTCCGCCAACTGATTCTCCTCTCTTGGGAAGTGTTCAAAAGTTATCTCCTCGAAGTGGGGAAGCAACGTCAATACATACTCTTTGTAAGGAATAAGATTTGGGTGTTTCGTATCCCACTCTCCTTTGATCTGACTGATCACGAGAGCGGAATCTTCGAAGACACTTAGAAACTTAATCCTTAGGTCAATTGCAGCTCGGAGACCCATAATGCATGCTTCATACTCTGCCATGTTGTTGGTGCAGTTGAAACACAGTCGGGCGGTAAATGGAGTATGAGAGCCTTTAGGAGATATGATCACAGCGCCAATGCCGTTACCCAAAGCATTTGAAGCTCCATCAAAGTGAATAGACCATCGAGATCCTTCCTCAAATCCTTCATCCGGTCCAGGTGTTTCACAATCAGTTATGAACACGATATTCTCGTCCGAGAATTCAAAGTTCATAGACTGGTAATCATACACTGCCTGATGCGCCAAATGGTCTGCCAATACACTTCTCTTGATTGGTTTTTGAGTTATGTACTGGATGTCATACTCAGTCAGGATCATCTGCCATCTTGCTATTCTTCCGGACAAGGTGGGATTTTCGAAGATATACTTGATTGGATCCATTTTTGAAACCAACAGAGTAGTGTGAGTCAACATATACTGTCTCAGCCGGCGAGCAGCCCATGCCAAAGCGCAACAAGTTTTCTCGAGCAGTGAGTATCAGGTCTCACAGTCGGTAAACTTTTTGCTAAGGTAATAAATGGCATGCTCTTTTCGGCCAGACTCGTCATGCTGCCCCAGCACACACCCCATTGAGTTGTCAAGCACTGTCAAGTATAAGATTAGAGGTCTCCCTTCCACTGGTGGCATAAGAATAGGTGGCTTCTGGAGGTACTCTTTGATTCTTTCGAAAGCGGCTTGGCATTCATCATTCCAACGTACCACTTGATCTTTCTTTAGCAGTTTGAAGATTGGCTCACAAGTAGCAGTTAGGTGCGAGATGAATCGGGCAATGTAGTTCAGACGTCCTAGAAAGCCTCTGACCTCTTTCTCTGTCTTGGGAGCTGGCATCTCTTGTATGGCTTTCACCTTGGCAGGGTCCACTTGAATACCTTTGTCGCTCACGATGAAACCTAGCAATTTGCCAGACCTCACCCCGAAGGTACATTTGTTTGGGTTCAATCTCAGCTTGTATAACTTCAACCTGTCAAACAGTTTCTGTAGATGGTAAAGGTGTTCCTCCTTAGTTTGGGACCTCGCAATCATATCGTCGAAATATACTTCAATCTCATGATGGATCATGTCATGAAATAAAGCAACCATGGCACGCTGATATGTTGCCCCAGCATTCTTCAACCCAAAAGGCATGACCTTGTAACAAAAGGTACCCCACTGAGTAACAAAAGTGGTCTTCTCCATGTCTTCAGGAGCCATCTTGATCTGATTATAACCGGAGAAGCCATCCATAAAGGAGAATACCTTGTGCTGAGCAGTATTGTCGACTAGAACGTCGATGTGAGGAAGAGGGAAGTCATCCTTAAGGCTTGCCCTGTTCAAATCTATGTAATCAACACACATTCGAACCTTACCATCCTTCTTCGGTACCGGAACCACATTGGCAACCCACTGAGGGTAAGAAGTTACTGCTAGAAAACTGGCGTCAAACTGTTTCATAACTTCGGCCTTGATTTTCTCAGACATCTCTGGACGCATACGGCGAACCTTCTGTTTTACGGGAGGGCAGTCTTCCTTGGTAGGCAGGCGATGAACCACAATGTCAGTATCCAACCCAGGCATATCTTCGTAAGACCAGGAAAAGATTTCCATGTAGTCATGCAGCATCTGAATCAACCGTTGTTTCACACTAAGCTCCAGATTTGCACCGATCTTGACTTCCTTCTTGTCTGTCTCGGTACCCAGATTCACTGTTTCCACCGGCTCTTCATGTGGCTGAATGGCCCTCTCTTCCTGGAGTAGTAGTCTTGCAAGCTCACCAGGCACTTCGCAATCATCTTCACCTTCATCTTCGGCTAAGTTGATCAGATTCTCGAAGTCATAACTGGCAGTAGCAAAGTCGTTACCAGTGAGATCCAGAGTGGATGGAGACCTGTATATGTGAGTGTGTGTAAAATAGCTGTTTTGCAATATGTAATAAAGAAAGACAAGGAGCACAAAATTTGAAATGCGAAAACGTCCAATGCTTTCATTAATGATATATGAAAATGGCATACAAAAGCCCTCACAAATGAAGCCACGGTGCCCCGGGTAAGACACCGGGCCATAAAGTTTTTACAAAATTGTTTGTCACAAATTCAAAACAAAGAGTTCATTACTGGGTGACAAAAGTAATAGGGATGAAGTCCTTTGTTGTCCAGTTGTTTGGTCCACTGTTGGTCGTAGGATAGATCCAGTTGTCGAATTCAGACTCCTCCATGTCATCTCCGATGGCATTTACTCCTGAGTTGCGGATGAACACAAGAGGTCTTCTAATCCTTGCACTTCGAACAACCCTTTGAGCTTCTGCAGTGAAACCCAAACCGAACTTGTTAGTCTTCTGAGTGAAATCAGGAAGTCGGCCCCAGCTTGCATACTCACCCTTCTCAATAACAGTCTGGGCATCCTTTAAGGAAGCCATCTTCATGGGAGAATCTTCCATCACAGTCTCGGCTGACGCCAGTGTCTGAGGAACCTCTTCAAAGTGTTGAAATGGGGTCTCAATGAACTCACCATCCATCTCTACGTACCGGAACGAGTTGAGGTGGCTGACCATATACTCCTCCTCCCCTTGAACTGTCACAATCTTGCCTCTGACCGGATACTTCAACTTCTGATGGAGCATTGAGGTTATGGCTCCAGCTTTGTGGATCCATGGACGACCCAGTAAACAAGAATAGGACGGCCGAATATCCATTACGTAAAATGTAGAGTTGAAGACCTGAGAACCAACCTTGATTGGGATATCAACCTCACCATGCACCATCCTTTTAGACCCATCAAAAGCCCGGACAATAATGTTACTCTGCTTTAGCTCCAGACCTTCACAATCCAGCCTGTCTAGAGCTTTATTTGGCAAGACGTTCAATGAGGAACCAGTGTCAACCAACACATGTGCAAGAGTAGTGCCCCTGCATTCAATGGAGATATGCAGGGCGTCATTATGGTTCTTCCCTTTAGCAGTTAGATCAGCATCAGAGAAACCCAAACCATTATCAGCAGTTAAATTGGCCACACAATCGGTAAACTGATCAGCTGACATCTCTTGTGGCACGTGGGCCGTCTTCAGGAAGGTAATCTTGGCCTTGGCATGGGCCTATGAACACAACAACAACGATAACATGGAAATCTTGGATGGGGTTTTCCCCAGTTGCTCAATGTGATACGGTGGGAGAACTGACTAGAGGTTTTGCGTTTTGTTTTCGCAAATGTTTCGGTTGAGCAAGAGTCGCCACCGACTTTTTATTTTATCCTAAAGGAAAGGTTAAAAAAGCACAGCAAAAACCTTTTGAGATATTTTCTTGGGTTCGGGGAGTAGATTATAGAAATGGAAGGTATTAGCACCCTTTCTATCCATGGTTATCCATGGGCTCTTAGTTACTTGCTTAGATCACTTGCCTTTTGTTTTCGATTGTTTTAAATAGTGCTTGAGTGTGTGGGTTTTGAAAATGTTTTGAAAAGATGCCAATGTGGTGGCAACCTTTATAATGATCCATGTGGGGATGTATACAAAGATGTGTGTCTTTTGAAAAGGTTTTCATTTTTTTTGAAACTTGTTTTGAAAGTGTTTGTGAAGTGTGGTTTTGAAATTAGGCAAGTGTTTTGTTTTGCAAGTTTGATTCGAGTAACTAAGAGGTTATCTACTCCTAAATTTCTCAAAAGATTATTGCTATGTTTTAACCCTTTTAACAAGTTTGTTCCACCATTGAATTTGGTGGACAACCTTATGTTAGGATGTGAAAGGGACAGGCGCGGGTCATCGTTTAGACCATAATTGCAACGGCGTTAAATGTCTTTGGGCAATTTTCTTTAAGGGACTTGATCATTTATTTTTGTTTATTTTGAAAAGTTTTATCGAGGGACTATGATCATTCAAATTGTTTGCTTTGCCCAAAGAAGTTCAACATACAATATGGCCCATTTTGAAAGGCAACAAGTGGAATACCCTAGGGGGTGCAAGTGTGATTTGTGTGTTCATTTTCATGCTCATTTATCTTGAGATTAGGTCATAACTATTTTTTATCGTTTTTTCGCATACAAACCCTAATTCTAACATGTTATCATTAGAAAGCAATAAAGTGCGAAATTAAATTTACTAAGCTATTACAAAACCAAATATGGGAAGGGGGGTACAAATGTTCAAATGGGGATATTGACAAGAATTTAAATCTAAATTATTACATCATTTTGAATATTTGCAATTTAATCAATATACAAAAATTAAATAAGAATGCAAGATGCCAAAGAAATGTTTTGTATATGTATGAAAAATATTATTTATGTCAAAGGGAAAAGAAAATAAAAATATATTATTTTTTGGAGTATTTTGAATTGAGGGATAAAAACCCTAATTTTAATGAAAATGGATATTAATTGATTTAATACAAACATTTATTTATTATTTACAAAAATAGAAATGAAATGAGGTATATTATAAAAAAAAGGTATTTTTTTGTATCAAATATTAATAAAAATGAAAAATTCAAATATTTTTATATTCTATCCTAAATATATTAATAAACATATATATATATTTATATTAAGTTCTAAATATACATTATATACAAATAATAATAATAATTAATTTTTTAATAAAATCAATAAAAAGGTATTTTTTATGTGAAATATTTTCAGAAGGTAAATAAAAATAATAATGTATTTACACCATTTTTGTATTTATTCTAAATAAAAATATGTATATATTTATGTATAAACAAAGAAATAAATCAAATAAATATGCCATAAATTCAAAAAAAGATGGAAAAAATATTTTTATATTTTTTATATTATGAGAAAAAATAAACAAAATCAATCAAAAAAGAAAAAGTCAAAAAAGTCAAATAAATAAGCAAATGGGCTCAGGGGGTGTAATAGCAATTAAGTGGTGTGAATAAGAAAAGATATACAGGCCCAGCCCAAAGAACACTGTCTTCAACCTCCAGCAACAAATTTCAAAAAAACGCGCGCCCCTGTTCTTCAATGTCCAACTCTCGATTCCTGGCTTTTCAGCAAAAACTCATAACACAACAAATGTTCAGCATGAAGAGACGGTTCTAACCATGTATGGAACTTGACCTAACTCTCTAAGATGAGGGAGAATTTCTCCTCCCCCAAATCCTAACCTAGTTTTTCTGCCATTTTCAAACTACAAATTCTCTCTACTCAGGCAAAAGAAATGAAATGTAAAGATATGTACATGCTCAGGGCTATGAGTAGAACCTTGTTTCTTCACAAACTTAAGACTAAAGATGCATGATAAGAGAGATACGAGTTCAAAGTTTTACCTGTGCAGCTGAACTTCTATCTGGAGAATGAGGAACTTCTAGCGCAAGGTAATGATTGGAAAAGCTTCCTTGAGGTCCAGGGATGCTTTTTCAATGCTTACTTTGTCTTGTAACTTCTTGTATCAAGCTATAGAACTTCACCTGCAAAAGGAAAAAATGAAAATGGTGGAAGCTGTTAGAGGGATTACAGGTCAGGTTTTAGATCATGGTTAGCTTGCATATATGCTAGGGAATGTGTATGGATTGATTTTGGTAAGAATGCTCGAGGGAAATGGGAGTTGGCACTCAAACTGCAGAGGCAACTCTGTTTTTGCAGTTTGAGGATGATTCTGAGATGGAGGGTGTTTTGGAGGTGCAAGGGTCGTGTCTGGGCTTGGTTAGGTTCTATGGAAGGTGTTTGATAACTTCTTTCTTGTGTTTCTAAGCTGAGATGAGATATGGCACAAGTTATGCAATGTTACTTGAATTTTAAGCAAGCAATGGTCACTTGGTGTTTTAGGTCAGTAGGGGGCCTCTAATCCTGCAGCAAAGCCTCTCTTGATCAGAGCAATTTGTCCATAATCTTGTGCCCATGAGATCCTAACTGTACTTGCTTGGATTTCAATTTGACATAAGGCTAGCTTTTTACAAAAAATGGATAAAGCACTTTATCTAGTTTAGGATTAATCTTGCATACAATGCTTGCACTCAAAGAACAACACCTTAACACATTGAATATGCATTAAATTATTGAGTATGGAATGGTTCAAGGACCTGTAATCAAGCATAAAGCAAGCTGAGTTAAAATTTGCAAGATTATGAACATGTTTTGATGAAGAACAAAAGTGAGTTTTTGCCAACTTGTGAAATTCGAATCTCTCAAGTTATGAGGTTGTTTGATGAGTTCTTGGACATTTTGGAAAGCTTGGAATGTGTACTACAATCCATATTTGAAATGAAAATTAAAATTCCAAGTGGAAGGGTATGAAAAGTGGCCTTGAAGTGGGGTAGAAAACCTTGTCAAAATAGGTTAAAATTTCACTAAGTTAAAAATGGTTTAGTGCCCTTATTCAAAAAATTGTAACTTGAGATACAAGCTTCAAATGAGAAAACTTTGTGAATCAAAGTTGTAGATTATGCAACAAGCTACAACTTTCATGTTTTGACTTTTGTTTGAATCCAAATGGATCTTGGTGAAAAAATGGGGCAAAGTTGGGAAAAAATTAGGGTTTTTCATAACTTAGAAAAATTCTAAGTTATGAAAAATTCCATTTTCAAACCCTAATTTGCATTTTGTGATTTCTTGGTGAACAAGTTTCATGACTTGGCAAGTTTTGATGAAAAATGAATCTTGACTCTTGATTTTGACCAAAAAGTCAAAGTTTGACTTTTCAGTATACAGTCAAAATTGATCAATTGACTGGGAAATTCAACTGTCAATCTTGTGTACTTGGGATCTTTTGAGCTTGATGAATGTGTCAAGACCATTTCATTGAGTCCTTGAGTCCATATGTGAACTTGGTTTGCCATTGGCTAGGTCAAACAGTCAAAAATTGCCTTTGTGCAGTCAAAACCCTAAAAATGACCATTTTGCCCTTTTGGTGATCTGATCAAATTTCTTGTGGAATTGTGATCCAAACTTGATCAAATGGTCCATGTGAGTTCATAATGTTGATGTGGGTCAAATTTCATTAGGTTTGACTGTCAATTGGCCACAGTTGACTTTTTCCCCAATACAGCTGATTTCTAGGTCAACTGTCCAATTGACTGGGCAAAACTTGGAATCAAGACTTGAAACTTGGTGAGGATAAACTTGGGAGTCCAACATGAAGCATGAAAGTCATCTTAGGCATTTTAGGTCAAAACATCCTTGGGCAATCACAAACCCTAATTTGAGTCCACAGTGCAAGGAGAAGTCTTGAGCAGAGGAAACCCTAACTGGATCTTGATCTTCAAAGGTCTTGTGATGAGAAAATGTTGAGGAAATGGGAGGGCAAATTTTGGGGTACAACAGTTGCCCCTGTTCAATCTTCTTGAACCTGAAGAGTTAGATTGGCAAGTTTGCCTTTCGCGACTCGAGGGTAAAAGGAGATTGGACACTAGAGTGCCCGGAAATTTGCACTCGCATGTTGAAGTGTCAGCAATGTGATGTCGGGAATGGGCTTATAGATTCCATTTGGAGAGGTGGTGGATAGGGAGATGGGCTTATAGATGCCATCTGGAGACGTGACAAAACTTTGTCGGGAATGGGCTTATAGATGCCATTTGGAAGTGTCGATCGCATAAGAGATTCCTTAGCGGGAACTTGTGTATTTGAGAAAGACGGATGTTTTCCTGGCTTGTTACAGGTGTTTGATCTTTAGTCTCCTTATGCAGACATGCCCTGGCTAGATACAGGTGTCGAATCCACAATTGGTTGCTCACAGATGTGCCCTGGCTGGATACAGGAATCGAATCTGGAAATAGTCGTTAATAGATGTGCCCTGGCTAGATATAGGAATCGAATCTTCGGACTCTTCAGACGTGCCCTGGCTAGATACAGGAATCGAGTCTGGAAACGTGGTCAACAGATATGCCCTGGCTGGATGCAGGAATCGAATCTGGAGATGTTGTAGTTGATAGATGTGCCCTGGCTGGATACAGGAATCGAATCTTCGAACTCTTCAGACGTGCCCTGGCTAGATACAGGAATCGAGTCTGGAAACTGATCACTCTCAGATGTGCCCTGGCTAGATACAGGTATCGAATCTGGAATTGTGACAGTTGAAGGTAGTCGTTTTTTGGGTTTGTCTTTTTCCTGAAAAGGCAAAAACATAAGTTGTATGCAATGTCATGATGTATGATATGCATGATGTTTAACATGAGATAGTGTTGTATGCGCTTTATCATGTAGGTAAGCAAGATGCATGAAAATGTGAATGTTTATGAATGTAATTTCGTCTTAGGAAAATAAATCCTTGATGAACGGCCGGGGAGGTGCTCTATGGAAGAGATACTTGGCCGAAGTTTTGATAAGAGGCCTGTTGAGGACTTTAATGATGGATTCCGCTGGGGATAATGATGATAAACTCCGCTGGGGATTGAAGGAACTTTGCCGAGGGCGGTCTTCCGTGGTTTTTAGCTGAGGATAACCCAGTTATAAGTCCTTGTGAGGAAATAACTCTAAATAAAACTCGGGAGAGACGTCCGTGCTCTGCAGGGGATAAGTTTCCAGAATCTACTGGGGATGAGCTTTAAGACCTGCCGGGGAATGTTGTGTCTTAAGGATCGACGGGGGACCAACTTCGCTTGGGGAAAGTACTGATGAATCTTGTCTTACTCCGCGGGGCGTTGAGATGATTTGGTCACATTCTTCAGTCGAATCTACCTTGGTACCTTGGCGGACAAAACAACCAGGCTGCATTAGACAACTCCACAGTGCCCCTGTCTCCGATGTCACCTGTAATCAATCTCTTGTTTCATATGTAAACATTTATGAATCAGCAATTTAATGTCAAATGCATATATCAAAAAAATGAACATTGGACGTTCTTCGCAAGACAAAACAGAAAAAAGGAAAACAATTGGCACTTTTAACTGAAAAGTATATTTGTATTGATTTAAACTTTGCCTGTGAATAGGCGTTTTTTGTACAAGAGGCTGACATCCTAGTAAGAGGACATCGCCAAATAGTATAGAGTTTACAATTTGAAAAGGGAAACAAAACAGCTATGTGAACAATCCCACTGGGTTCCAACTCTGCTATCGCCTTTATGTCTTCGAACGTCTCATCGCTTTGCTACCTAGTTGAAGATGAAGCTGATTGGTCAGTGCCGAAATCTGGAGCCAGATAGTTGATGCCGAATTCCCGATGCGAAATGATCCAATGAGACATAGTGTTACGCTTTCATCCCTAACTTTTGCCTGGACTGCCCTTTCGGGTTTTCAGTCCACCGGGATACCCTATTTTGCCCAAGCCGCCCTTTCAGGTTTTCGACTTGCCGGGTGTACAGATTTTTATTCATTTCATCCCTTACTTTTGCCCGAATCCTTTTGGTTCGCCGAGAAGCCCTTATTTTTGCCTAGGTATGTCAACCTAGCGGGTCTTTTATTTATGCGTAGTATTTTTTCACTATGTCTGCATTGGCGGGGTGAGGAAGGTCGTCACCATCCATGGTGGTTAGGATCATGGCTCCTCCTGAGAACACACGTTTAACCACAAATGGCCCTTCGTATGTAGGGGTCCATTTGCCCCGGGGATCACTTTGAGGAAGGATGATGCGTTTGATTACCAGGTCCCCAACTTGATACTCTTGCGGTCTGACTTTCTTGTTAAATGCCCTGATCATCCGTTTCTGATACGTTTGACCATGACAGATAGCAGCGAGCCTCTTTTCGTCAATCAGATTTAATTGATCAAGTCGAGTCTGGATCCAATCATCTTCATTCAAGTCTGCATCCTTCATTATCCGGAGAGAGGGTATCTGGACTTCAATTGGCAAGACTGCTTCCATGCCATAGACCAAGGAGAAGGGAGTTGCCCCGGTTGACGTCCTTGCTGAGGTACGGTACCCATGAAGAGCGAACGGTAACATCTCATGCCAATCTTTATAGGTCACTGTCATCTTTTGCACAATTTTCTTGATATTCTTATTGGCTGCCTCTACAGCCCCATTCATCTTCGGCCGGTAGGGAGAAGAATTATGGTGTTGTATCTTGAATTGTTCACAGAGTTCAGTGATCATTTTGTTATTGAGATTGGTACCATTATCCGTAATGATTCTTTCCGGGACTCCGTACCGACAGATCAGATTATGCCGGATGAAACGTGCCACGACGCTCTTGGTTACTGTGGCATAGGATGCTGCCTCAACCCACTTCGTAAAATAATCAATTGCTACTTGGATGAAGCGATGCCCATTAGATGCCGTAGGTTTAATCTCACCGATCATGTCTATGCCCCACATCGCAAAAGGCCAAGGTGCCGTCAGGACATTCAAAGGAACCGGAGGGACATGCACCTTGTCAGCATAGATCTGGCATTTATGACAAGTTCGGGAGTGTTGGTAACAATCGGCTTCCATTGTGGACCAGAAATATCCTGCCCGAAGGATTTTCTTAGCCATGGTGTGTCCACTGGAATGTGTTCCAAATGTACCTTCATGTAATTCCATCATAATTTTCTCTGCTTCAGCCTTATCCACACAACGTAACAGAGTCGAATCATGATTCCGTTTGTAAAGAATGTCGTTGCTGAGGAAGAATTTTGCAGCAAACCTCCTCATGAACTTCTTATCATTGACAGATGCACCTTCAGGGTATTCCTGAGCTTCCAAGTACCTCTTGACCTCATGGTACCAGGGTTTTTCAATCACCTTCTCAGCCTCCAGTTCACAGCAGTATGCCGGTTCATCCAACTTCCAGATAATGATTCGGGGAGCCTCATTGTCCCATTTAACTTTGAACATTGAAGACATCGTAGCTAGGGCGTCCGCTAGCTGATTCTCCTCTCTAGGGAAGTGTTCGAAAGTTATCTCTTCAAAGTGGGGAAGCAAGGTCAACACATACTCCTTGTAAGGAATAAGATTCGGGTGTTTCGTATCCCACTCACCTTTGATCTGATTGATCACGAGAGCAGAATCTCCGAAGACACTTAGAAATTTTATCCTTAAGTCGATTGCAGCTTGTAAACCCATGATACATGCCTCATATTCTGCCATATTGTTGGTGCAGCTGAAACATAATCGGGCGGTGAGGGGAGTATGAGTTCCTTTGGGAGATATGATTACAGCGCCGACGCCGTTACCCAAAGCATTAGAGGCTCCATCAAAATGCATAGACCATCGGGATCCTTCCTCAGGTCCTTCATCCGGTCCAGGTACTTCACAGTCAGTTACCACCATGATGTCTTCGTCCGGAAAATCAAAGTTCAATGATTGGTAATCGTCCACAGGTTGGTGTGCCAAATGATCTGCCAGTACACTTCCCTTAATTGCTTTCTGAGTTGTATACTGGATGTCATATTCTGTCAAGATCATTTGCCATCTCGCTATTCTTCCAGACAGAGCGGGCTTTTCAAATATGTACTTGATGGGATCCATCTTTGAAATCAATAAAGTAGTGTGAGTCAGCATATACTGTCTCAGCCGGCGAGCAGCCCATACAAGAGCGCAGCAAGTTTTCTCGAGCAGTGAGTAACGAGACTCACAGTCGGTAAACTTTTTGCTCAAGTAATAAATAGCGTGCTCTTTTCGGCCAGACTCGTCATGCTGCCCCAGCACACACCCCATTGAATTGTCAAGTACTGTCAAGTATAGTATCAGAGGCCTTCCTTCCATCGGTGGCATAAGAATGGGTGGCTCTTGGAGATATTCCTTTATCCTTTCAAAGGCAGCCTGACATTCATCATTCCAGCGTACTACTTGATCTTTCTTCAGCAATTTGAAGATTGGCTCACAAGTAGCAGTCAGATGTGAGATGAATCGGGCAATGTAATTCAGTCGTCCCAGGAAGCCTCTGACTTCTTTCTCTGTTTTTGGAGTCGGCATCTCTTGTATGGCTTTTACCTTGGCAGGGTCCACCTGAATACCTTTATCACTTAGAATGAAACCTAGCAATTTTCCGGATCTTACCCCAAAGGTGCATTTGTTGGGATTCAACCTCAGCTTGTATAACTTGAGTCGGTCAAACAACTTCCTCAGATGGTCAAGGTGCTCCTCCTCAGTTTGAGACCTTGCAATCATGTCATCAACGTATACCTCAATCTCATGATGGATCATATCATGAAATAAAGCAACCATGGCACGTTGATAAGTTGCCCCAGCATTTTTCAATCCGAATGGCATGACCTTATAACAGAAGGTGCCCCACTGAGTCACAAAGGTAGTCTTCTCCATATCCTCTGGAGCCATCTTGATCTGATTATACCATGAAAAACCATCCATGAAGGAGAACACCTTGTGTTGAGCTGTATTATCAACAAGGACATCAATGTGAGGTAGGGGGAAGTCATCTTTGGGACTGGCTCTGTTCAGATCCCTGTAGTCGACACACATTCTGACTTTACCGTCCTTCTTCGGCACTGGTACCACATTGGCAACCCACTGAGGGTAAGAAGTCACTGCAAGGAAACTGGCATCAAACTGTTTCATAACCTCGGCCTTGATCTTCTCAGACATCTCTGGACGCATCCGTCGGACTTTTTGCTTTACCGGAGGGCAATCTTCCTTGGTCGGCAGGTGGTGAACTACAATGTCGGCATCCAAACCAGGCATATCTTCATAGGACCAAGCAAAAATCTCCATGTAATCTTGTAGCATTTGGATCAATCGTTGCTTCACGCCGAGCTCTAGATTGGCACCAATCTTGACCTCTTTCCTATCTGTCTCAGTACCCAGGTTAATTGTCTCCACCGGCTCTTCATGTGGTTGAATAGCTCTCTCTTCCTGGAGTAGTAGTCTTGCGAGTTCACCAGGCACTTCGCAATCATCTTCACCTTCGTCTTCGGCCAAGTTGATCGGATTTTCAAAGTCATAACTGGCGGTAGCAGAGCTGTTACCAGTGAGATCCAGAGTGGATTGAAACCTGTATAAGTGAGTGTGTGTAAATATAGCTGTTTTGCAATATATATAACACAGAAAGGAAAAGAGCACAAGATTTGAAATGCAACAAACGTCCAATGTTTTGATTGATGATATATGAAAATGTCATACAAAAAGCCCTCACAAATGGAGCTACGATGCCCCGGGTAGGACACCGAGCCAACAAAGTTTTAACATATTGTTTGTTACAAATTGGAAATCAAAAGAAATTAATTACTGCGTGACAAATGTGATAGGGGTAAAATCCTTTGCCGTCCAGTTGCTTGGTCCGTTGCTGGTAGTCGGGTAGATCCAACTGTCAAACTCTGCTTCCTCCACATCCTCCTCGATAGCATTCACCCTCGAGCTGGAAATAAACACCGGAGCCTTTCTGATCTTCTCTTTGCGCACAGCCCTCTGAGCCTCTGCAGTAAAGCCCAACCCAAACTTGTCGTTCTTCTGAGTGAAGTCAGGAAGCTGACCCCAGTTTGCACAATTGCCTTTCTGAACCACAGCCCGAGCATCCCTTAGGGAAGCCATCTTCAAGGAAACATTCTCTTCGACTATTGTTTCTGCTGCTGCTGAAAATGGATGCACCTCCTCGAAATGCTGAAAGGGGGTTTCAATAAACTCCCCATCCATCTCAATGTATCTGAAGGAATTCAAATGGCTCACCATATACTCCTCTTCTCCTTGCACAGTGACGATCTTCCCCCTGACGGGATACTTCAGCTTTTGGTGCAAGGTGGAGGTCACTGCCCCAGCTTTATGGATCTAAGGTCGACCCAGTAGACAAGAGTACGATGGACGTATATCCATCACATAAAAAGTAGAGTCAAACACTTGAGAGCCCACACGAATAGGGATGTTAACCTCTCCATGAACCATCCTTTTTGAACCGTCAAAGGCCCTGACGACGATATTGCTGGGCTTCAATTCCAGGCCTTCATAATCCAGACGGTCTAAAGCCTTTTTCGGTAGGACATTCAAGGAAGAACCAGTATCCACCAATACATGCGCCAGAGTAGTGCCCCTGCATTCAATAGAGACATGCAGAGCATCATTGTGGTCTCTTCCTTTCGCGGTCAGGTCAGCATCTGAAAAACCCAAGCCATTGTCTGCTGTCAGATTTGCTATGCAATCAGTGAACTGGACTGCAGACGTCTCCTGCGGCACATGGGCCGTCTTGAGAAATGAGATCAAGGCCTTAGCGTGGGCCTCGGAGCATAGCAATAAGGAGAGCATGGAGATCTTGGAGGGCGTATGCCCCAGCTGCTCGACAACATTGAAATCACTTTTCTTTATTATTTTCAAGATCTCCTCCATTTCTTGTTGGGAGGCTTCAGCATTTATGGGTATTGGTGCCTCCATCCGGGCAGGCTCTTCTTCAATCCCTTTGCCCCGAGCATTTGATGACTCGGCAGCAGGGGAAACAACTTGATCAGCAACAGTAACAGGTACACTTGTAGGTGTTATACGGAGGGGTTTTCGAGTGGCGGGCGGTGCAATGTCAGGCGAGAAGAGCCTGCCACTGCGGGTGACCTTGGCTGGACCAGTGATATCACAGATATTGGCGCCAGTGTCGAATTCTTGTTTGATTCCATTTACATATACGTCCTCCCCATAATGCCAAGGGATAGCCTTATCAGATACGTAGGGGAGAGGCCCCGGAACAGTAATAATCACAGGTGCAACAGTCATGATTTGAACAGGCTTCTTCGGGGGAGCCTTGATTGGATTATTGAAGATGGTAACCACAGAAACTTCTTTTATCGGAACCAACTGAACAGCAGACTTCTTAAACAGAATCTCCTTGCTATCCATTAGGCTTTGGACGCCTAACCTCAGCAAGGGACAATCAGATAGGGAAACAGCACAGAACAGGCAACCTTCACCGCAACCCGGAAATAAACCGGCCCGCAGTAGGTTCTTCTTAACGGTCTTCAGAGGGGTGACAACTTCATTTACCGAAACATCGTACATTTCTTCCTCAATGGCATTTACTCTATGCTGGGGCATAGGAGCAGTTACAACATTTGGTCTTTCCGGTGCTTCAAACTGAATTTCCTTTGCGTCGATCAGATCTTGTACTTTGTTTCTCAAGGCCCAGCAATCATCAGTAGTGTGCCCGGGACTATCAGAATGATAAGCACACCGAGCATTTGGGTTATACTTAGGAGACGCAGTGTTGACGACATTAGGAGCTTCTTTGAGGGTCACCAGGTTGGTGGATAACAGTTGGGGTAAAATTTGAGATAAGGTCATACTCAGTCGGGTATACTGCCTCTTGGGCCTTTCGCTTCTTTGTTGATTGTACTGCTGAGGAGCAGCAACAGGTTTTGAGATGACCAAAGCATTGACGGCTTGGCGACTTTCGGGCTTGACTTGTCTTCTAGGACCATAGACGACACTTGCTTCTTTCTTAAACGGCCTCTTCTCAGCACTTGTGGAGGCCGCCTTTTGTATCTTGCCTGACCTGATGCCAGCTTCAATTCTTTCTCCCGTCAATATCAAATCTGTAAACCCAGCGGAGGAGTTACCAACCAAATGATTGAAAAACGGACCAGACAACGTCCCTAGAAACATATCAACCAGCTCACGATCAGTCAAAGGAGGCTGCACCCTGCCAGCCAAATCTCTCCATTTTTGAGCGTACTCTTTGAACCCTTCACCCGTTCCTAGAGACATACCCTGAAGTTGGGTACGCGTAGGAGCGAGATCAGAATTGTATTGGTATTGTCTGTAGAATGCGGTTGCCAAATCTTCCCAGTGTCGGATGCTAGCTCCATCTAGTTGGTAGAACCATTCAAGCTGTGACCCCGAGAGGCTATCTTGGAAGAAGTGAATCCAGAGGTTCTTATCCGCCGTATAAGGTTGGATCTTCCTTACGTACGACCTTAGATGCAGCTTTGGGCAGGAGACCCCATCATACTTGGCGAAGGCAGGCGCCTTAAACTTGTGTGGAATTACTACCCCAGAAGATAACCCCAAATCTCCGAAATCCAGTCCCGGCACATTCTGAATTTCCATGGCGCTCAAGCGGTCCTCCAATTGCTTGTATCTGTCAGCAGCAGGTGGGTATTGTTCATCGTTATAGTCCGTCTCGTTGTCGGAGACTGCAGGACTAGGAGCTCCTCCCCCTTGGGGACTGTTCTTCTCAGCAGAAGAAGTAGTTGGATCAGCTTCGTTATGGAGTGTGTTCCCAAATCTGCGTCCGGTGTTGAAAAACGCAGTCCTCTTCTTCTTCTTCTTCTTCAGGAGTAGAGTCTTCAGCTCTTGCTGACCTTGGGCTAGGCTTAGGACCATCTCTTGAAACTGTGCACTTTGGGCCTGAAGGGCCTTGATTGCTTGCTCACTGGAGGAGTCTGGATTCATGATGACTGTGCACATAAACAGCGAAGAAAATTAAGCAACCTGTGAAATAGGGTACCTGCTATGCATATGGTGCAATGGAATGCGTATGTATGCAATGCATTCAAGGATTCAGAATATTCAAAATTTGTTGCAGACAAAAAAGGAACGCACATCATATTAATAGGGATAAATTCGTTAGTACATACATGCCCCATGGGCCAAATATTACAAAATGACTCCTCAAGGTAAAAAAACATTGCGCATCCTCTTTGGTGCGATGTAGGTGTTGAGATTCCTTTCCTCGTGCAGTAGGCGGGTGAGTTCCAGGACTTTCTTTTCACTAGCATGTAGACTGGTCTCGAGAGAATTCCGTTCTTCCTTAAGCTGGACCCAGCTCTTCTGCATTTCTTCCCAGGAGGTGGGCATGTCGGGATGTTGAATAGTGTAGGACACCTCTCCTTCCAAGACTGGTTCTTTGATCACAGGGAGCATATGAGGATAAGGCATCATTAACTTCTGGGAGCGGGCTCGTACCCACTTGAGATAAGGTTCCAACGGGATGGAGTTCCGGTGCCCCAGTGTCTTGCTGTCGATCCTACTTGGCATCCTCCAAGCTCTGATAAATCTCTGACGAAGTCCTTGAGTATCGTTGTCGAAGTCAAAAAACTATGTTAGGAATTAACATGTCATGAGGGCCATCCCTCCGAGCATAACCAAACTGTCTCCAAGCCAGGCATGGGTTGTAAGTAATACCTCCTTTGATTCCAAATAAAGGAACATTAGGGTACTCCCCGCAACGATCAATGATAGTGACGTCTTCCCTGGACCTAGGGCACCAATGTATATCTGCATGCGTAAGAGTCATTAACCGTTGTGACCATCTCAAACCCCGCTCGTTCTTCAAAACTGATTGCGGAAGGTGCGAAATAAACCACCTTCCCAGGAGAGGAGTGCAACACATAAGGACACCCCTTCTTCTCATGGTTCGAGTGTAACATGAGTGAAGGATGTCCCCCAGCAACGTAGGTATAGGATTCCTGGTCATGAAGATCTGGACAGCACTGATATCAATGAGCTGATCTGGGTTAGGGAATAACACCAAACCATAGACAAGGAGGGCCATAACTTCTTCAAAAGCTTGTAGGTCAAGGGAGTTCCAACATTCTTGGGCCTTCTCGAACAGAAACCTGGCTAAGAAACCCTTGATACCACTTCTAACTTCCCAATGTCCCTTGAGGTCAGACGGTTGTAGGTGCAAGGCTTTAGCAATCTCTTCAAGCTTGGGTTCCTCTTCCGTACCGTTGTAGGGTAGTTGATCAAGGATAGGGACCTTCAGAAGTCGGGAGAACTCTTCCAATGTAGGCACCAATTGATAATCCAGAAAAGTGAAACAGTGATGCAGAGGGTCAAAGAACTGGAATAGGACTTTTATCAAATCCTCCTCAATGTTGGTGTTAACCAAGCTGATGAGTCTTCCATGTCTCTCACTGAATGAAGAACCCTCGGGAATCCTGGACATAAGCTCCTTAAGCTGAGGAGGGATCTTTACAAGGCTAATCTGAATTGTCTTTCTGCGAGCAGTTTCCATGTCCTATAAAACAAGAACAAAGATGAAGATTCGAAACCCTTGAAATGGTTAGTCAATGCTCATGATGTTGTATGATGTCATGATGTTATGATTAAATACACCACAAATATTCACAAAGGCAAACATGGTAAGGCACACAAGTCACACAAGACAAACCCTTAGAGTTTAGGACTGCATGGGGTCTGGGTATTACCCTCTTGAAGTTGGTGGGCTCAACCTGTCCTATTAGAAGTAACCGGGTTCTAAGGGTCCCAATATCACTGGATTACTTTCATTGTTCATCGTTTCGATTTAGCCACTGAATTGGCGACCGAAATATCCCAGGAAAGTAACCCTCAATTGAGTGTAGCATCGAGTATCAACCAACCTCGGACTGCACCAAAGTCAGTTATCTCACTACCCTAAAAAGGCCAAGATGGTTCAATTAAGGTTCCTAAGGTCAGTTGATGCTTCACGACACCACGCGGCGGCCCCGTACTCTCCTTGACTGAACTCAAGGGTTACCGGTACACACCAAAGTGCCACATCAACGTAGCAGACTGCTTCAACCATGTCGGTATACCCCGCACAGTTCCCTCACAGCCTTGTTGCTACTTTCTAAGAAGGTATCCCCAGATCCGGGTTAGGATCTATAAAACTCCGATACAAAGCCCATAAATGTAAAAGCAAACAAGACAATCAATTGAAAATAAAGGTGATCTAAGCCCTAAGGTTACTCCACTTTTAAAAATCTCCCCAGCAGAGTCGCCAGTTCTGTGATACGGTGGGAGAACTGACTAGAGGTTTTGCGTTTTGTTTTCGCAAATGTTTCGGTTGAGCAAGAGTCGCCACCGAATTTTTATTTTATCCTAAAGGAAAGGTTAAAAAAGCACAGCAAAAACCTTTTGAGATATTTTCTTGGGTTCGGGGAGTAGATTATAGAAAGGGAAGGTATTAGCACCCTTTCTATCCATGGTTATCCATGGGCTCTTAGTTACTTGCTTAGATCACTTGCCTTTTGTTTTCGATTGTTTTAAATGGTGCTTGAGTGTGTGGGTTTTGAAAATGTTTTGAAAAGATGCCAATGTGGTGGCAACCTTTGTAATGATCCATGTGGGGATGTATACAAAGATGTGTGTCTTTTGAAAAGGTTTTCATTTGTTTTTGAAAGTTGTTTTGAAAGTGTTTGTGAAGTGTGGTTTTGAAATTAGGCAAGTGTTTTGTTTTGCAAGTTTGATTCGAGTAACTAAGAGGTTATCTACTCCTAAATTTCTCAAAAGATTATTGCTATGTTTTAACCCTTTTAACAAGTTTGTTCCACCATTGAATTTGGTGGACAACCTTATGTTAGGATGTGAAAGGGACAGGCGCGGGTCATCGTTTAGACCATAATTGCAACGGCGTTAAATGTCTTTGGGCAATTTTCTTTAAGGGACTTGATCATTTATTTTTGTTTGTTTTGAAAAGTTTTATCGAGGGACTATGATCATTCAAATTGTTTGCTTTGCCCAAAGAAGTTCAACATACAATATGGCCCATTTTGAAAGGCAACAAGTGGAATACCCTAGGGGGTGCAAGTGTGATTTGTGTGTTCATTTTCATGCTCATTTATCTTGAGATTAGGTCATAACTATTTTTTATCGTTTTTTCGCATACAAACCCTAATTCTAACATGTTATCATTAGAAAGCAATAAAGTGCGAAATTAAATTTACTAAGCTATTACAAAACCAAATATGGGAAGGGGGTACAAATGTTCAAATGGGGATATTGACAAGAATTTAAATCTAAATTATTACATCATTTTGAATATTTGCAATTTAATCAATATACAAAAATTAAATAAGAATGCAAGATGCCAAAGAAATGTTTTGTATATGTATGAAAAATATTATTTATGTCAAAGGGAAAAGAAAATAAAAATATATTATTTTTTGGAGTATTTTGAATTGAGGGCAAAAAACCCTAATTTTAATGAAAATGGATATTAATTGATTTAATACAAACATTTATTTATTATTTACAAAAATAGAAATGAAATGAGGTATATTATAAAAAAAGGTATTTTTTTGTATCAAATATTAATAAAAATGAAAAATTCAAATATTTTTATATTCTATCCTAAATATATTAATAAACATATATATATATATATATATATATATATATATATATATATATATATATATATATATATATATATATATATATATATATATATATATATATATATATATATATATATATATATATATATATATATATATATATATATATATATATATATATATATATATATATATATATATATATATATATATATATATATATATATATATATATATATATATATTTATATTAAGTTCTAAATATACATTATATACAAATAATAATAATAATTAATTTTTTAATAAAATCAATAAAAAGGTATTTTTTATGTGAAATATTTTCAGAAGGTAAATAAAAATAATAATGTATTTACACCATTTTTGTATTTATTCTAAATAAAAATATGTATATATTTATGTATAAACAAAGAAATAAATCAAATAAATATGCCATAAATTCAAAAAAAGATGGAAAAAATATTTTTATATTTTTTATATTATGAGAAAAAATAAACAAAATCAATCAAAAAAGAAAAAGTCAAAAAAGTCAAATAAATAAGCAAATGGGCTCAGGGGGTGTAATAGCAATTAAGTGGTGTGAATAAGAAAAGATATACAGGCCCAGCCCAAAGAACACTGTCTTCAACCTCCAGCAACAAATTTCAAAAAAACGCGCGCCCCTGTTCTTCAATGTCCAACTCTCGATTCCTGGCTTTTCAGCAAAAACTCATAACACAACAAATGTTCAGCATGAAGAGACGGTTCTAACCATGTATGGAACTTGACCTAACTCTCTAAGATGAGGGATAATTTCTCCTCCCCCAAATCCTAACCTAGTTTTTCTGCCATTTTCAAACTACAAATTCTCTCTACTCAGGCAAAAGAAATGAAATGTAAAGATATGTACATGCTCAGGGCTATGAGTAGAACCTTGTTTCTTCACAAACTTAAGACTAAAGATGCATGATAAGAGAGATACGAGTTCAAAGTTTTACCTGTGCAGCTGAACTTCTATCTGGAGAATGAGGAACTTCTAGCGCAAGGTAATGATTGGAAAAGCTTCCTTGAGGTCCAGGGATGCTTTTTCAATGCTTACTTTGTCTTGTAACTTCTTGTATCAAGCTATAGAACTTCACCTGCAAAAGGAAAAAATGAAAATGGTGGAAGCTGTTTGAGGGATTACAGGTCAGGTTTTAGATCATGGTTAGCTTGCATATATGCTAGGGAATGTGTATGGATTGATTTTGGTAAGAATGCTCGAGGGAAATGGGAGTTGGCACTCAAACTGCAGAGGCAACTCTGTTTTTGCAGTTTGAGGATGATTCTGAGATGGAGGGTGTTTTGGAGGTGCAAGGGTCGTGTCTTGACTTGGTTAGGTTCTATGGAAGGTGTTTGATAACTTCTTTCTTGTGTTTCTAAGCTGAGATGAGATATGGCACAAGTTATGCAATGTTACTTGAATTTTAAGCAAGCAATGGTCACTTGGTGTTTTAGGTCAGTAGGGGGCCTTTAATCCTGCAGCAAAGCCTCTCTTGATCAGAGCAATTTGTCCATAATCTTGTGCCCATGAGATCCTAACTGTACTTGCTTGGATTTCAATTTGACATAAGGCTAGCTTTTTACAAAAATGGATAAAGCACTTTATCTAGTTTAGGATTAATCTTGCATACAATGCTTGCACTCAAAGAACAACACCTTAACACATTGAATATGCATTAAATTATTGAGTATGGAATGGTTCAAGGACCTGTAATCAAGCATAAAGCAAGCTGAGTTAAAATTTGCAAGATTATGAACATGTTTTGATGAAGAACAAAAGTGAGTTTTTGCCAACTTGTGAAATTCGAATCTCTCAAGTTATGAGGTTGTTTGATGAGTTCTTGGACATTTTGGAAAGCTTGGAATGTGTACTACAATCCATCTTTGAAATGCAAATTAAAATTCCAAGTGGAAGGGTATGAAAAGTGGCCTTGAAGTGGGGTAGAAAACCTTGTCAAAATAGGTTAAAATTTCACTAAGTTAAAAATGGTTTAGTGCCCTTATTCAAAAAATTGTAACTTGAGATACAAGCTTCAAATGAGAAAACTTTGTGAATCAAAGTTGTAGATTATGCAACAAGCTACAACCTTCATGTTTTGACTTTTGTTTGAATCCAAATGGATCTTGGTGAAAAAATGGGGCAAAGTTGGGGAAAAATTAGGGTTTTTCATAACTTAGAAAAATTCTAAGTTATGAAAAATTCCATTTTCAAACCCTAATTTGCATTTTGTGATTTCTTGGTGAACAAGTTTCATGACTTGGCAAGTTTTGATGAAAAATGAATCTTGACTCTTGATTTTGACCAAAAAGTCAAAGTTTGACTTTTCAGTATACAGTCAAAATTGATCAATTGACTGGGAAATTCAACTGTCAATCTTGTGTACTTGGGATCTTTTGAGCTTGATGAATGTGTCAAGACCATTTCATTGAGTCCTTGAGTCCATATGTGAACTTGGTTTGCCATTGGCTAGGTCAAACAGTCAAAAATTGCCTTTGTGCAGTCAAAACCCTAAAAATGACCATTTTGCCCTTTTGGTGATCTGATCAAATTTCTTGTGGAATTGTGATCCAAACTTGATCAAATGGTCCATGTGAGTTCATAATGTTGATGTGGGTCAAATTTCATGAGGTTTGACTGTCAATTGGCCACAGTTGACTTTTTCCCCAATACAGCTGATTTCTAGGTCAACTGTCCAATTGACTGGGCAAAACTTGGAATCAAGACTTGAAACTTGGTGAGGATAAACTTGGGAGTCCAACATGAAGCGTGAAAGTCATCTTAGGCATTTTAGGTCAAAACATCCTTGGGCAATCACAAACCCTAATTTGAGTCCACAGTGCAAGGAGAAGTCTTGAGCAGAGGAAACCCTAACTGGATCTTGATCTTCAATGGTCTTGTGATGAGAAAATGTTGAGGAAATGGGAGGGCAAATTTTGGGGTACAACACTCAACCACATTATAATCACTCTTCTTAATGATATTCAGAATCTCTTCCATCTCCTGTTCGTAAGCTTCAACGTTGATTGTCTTTGGCGCCTCCGTCCGGGCAGGCATATCAGTAGCGATCCCTTTGCCCCGAGCGCTAGATGACTCGGCGACAGGGGGAAGGATAGGAATTTGATCAGGAACAAAAGTAGGTATACTTGCAGGCTTAATGACAACAGGTCTTCTAATAGCTGGTGGAGCAATATCAGGTGAGAAAAGCCTACCGCTGCGGGTGACTTTAGCAAGCCTTGTAATGTTGCTGACACCGACATCAGCATCAAACTCTTGTTTAACTACGAGAACATAAACATCTTCCCCATAGTGCCAAGGGACAACTTTGTCAGACGTATAGGGGATGGGCCCCGGAACAGTGATGATTATGGGTGCGGTCTTCGAAACAGATGTAATTCTAACAGGCGTCCTCGAGGGAGCCTTGGAAGAATTGTCGAAAATGGTAATGATTGAAACTTCTTTAGAATGAACGGGTGGAACAGCAGTCTTCTCAAAAAGAATCTCTTTACTATCCATCAGGTTCTGGATACCTGACCTCAAAGATGGACAACCAGTAGGTAAAGCAGAACACATAGGGCAATCTTCACCATAACCCGAAAATAAACCGGCTAGTAACAGGTTCTTCTTGACAGTCATTAGAGGGGTAACAACATCATCCACAAAAACTACAAACGAGTCTTCCTCTACAGCATTCACTCCATGACTGGGCATGGGAGCAGTTACAACATTAGGCCTCTCGTGCGCCTCGAACTCAATCTCCTTTGCATCAATTTAGTCCTGTACCTTGTTCTTCAGAACCCAACAATCGTCTGTATTATGCCCCGGGCTATCAGAGTGAAAAGTGCAGTGGGCATTAGGGTTATACCTTGGTGACATTGTATTTGGATTATTTGGAGCTTCTTTTAGGGTCACCAGATTGGTCTTAAGCAATTGTGGCAGAATCTGAGACAAGGTCATGCTGAGACGAGTGAATTGCCTTTGAGGTCTCTCGTCCCTTCGTTGGTTGTGATGCTGAGGAGCACCGACAGGTTTTGAGATAACAACTGCATTGACAGCTTGGCGGTGTTCAGGTCTATTCTTCCTTCTCGAACTGTAGACCGCACTTGATTCTTTCTTAAACGGTCTCTTCTCGGTGCTCGAGGAGGCACCCTTCTGTATTTTTCCAGCCTTAATTCCAGCTTCAATCCTCTCACCAGTCAAGATAAGGTCTGTAAACCCGACTGAGGAGCTTCCAATCAAATGGTTAAAGAATGGACCAGACAGGGTCCCCAGAAACATATCAACCATTTCACGATCAGCCAAAGGTGGTTGCACCCTTCCGGCCAGGTCCCTCCATTTTTGAGCATACTCTTTAAATCCTTCGCCCATCCCTATTGACATACCCTGGAGTTGGGTACGCGTAGGAGCGAGGTCGGAATTATACTGATAATGCTTAAAGAATGCAGCATCCAAATCCTCCCAGCTGCGGATACTGGCTCCATCCAACTGATAGAACCACTCAAGCTGAGTCCCTGAGAGACTGTCCTGAAAGAAATGGATCCATAAATTCTTATCAGTAGTGTATGGTTGGATCTTCCTCACATATGACCGGAGGTGCAGCTTGGGACAGGAAGCTCCGTCATATTTGGCAAAGGCAGGTGCCTTGAACTTGTGGGGAATCACCACCCCAGATGATAAACCCAAATCTCCGAAATCCAGACCGGGCACCTTCTATACTTCCATGGCGTTTAAACGGTCTTCTAGCTGTTTGTACTTATCCTCAGCAGGAGGATACTGTTCTTCATCATAGTCTGTCTCGTTGTCGGAGACCTCAGGGCTAGGAGCCCTCCTTTCCTGTGGATTGTCTTTCTCTCCAAACGGGGTGGCCAGATCAATTTCATTCTGCAGCCCATTTCCAAACCTGCGTCCAGTATTGAACAGGACGGTCCTCTTCTTCTTCTTCTTTTTCAGGAGCAGGGTCTTCAGGTCCTGCTGACCCTTAGCTAGATTCATGACCAACTCTTGAAATTGGGCATTCTGGGCCTGGAGGGCCTTGATAGCTTGCTCAGTGGAAGTTTCAGCAGACATGATGATTGCTGAAATAAACAGTGAAGAAGATAAGAGACCTGTAAAAGGGTACCTGTTATGCATATGATGAATGGTATGCTATTTATGTAATGCATTCAAGGGTTCAAAAATTCAAATTTGTTGCAGACAAAAGAGAACACACGTCACATTAAGAAGCAATTTGTTAGTACATAAGTGCCCCATGGGCGAAATATTACAAAATTCTTAATGTAGAAAGACATTGCGCATCATCTTTGGAGCGATGTAAGTGTTGAGGGTCTCTTCCTCGTGAAGTCGGCGGGTAAGCTCCAAAACCTTCTTTTCACTGGGATAGAAGCTGGCTTCAAAAGTATTCCGCTCTTCCTTGAGTTGGATCCAACTCTTTTGCATTTCTTCCCATGATGTTGGCATGTCAGGATGTAGTATGGCGTATGGAACCTCTCCTTCAATAACAGGCTCTTTGATCAAGGGGAGAATGTGAGGATATGGCATCATAAGATTCTGGGAGCGGGTTCGTACCCACTTGAGGTAAGGCTCAAGGGGGATAGAATTCTTGTGCCCCAGTGTCTTACTATCCACTTTATTAGGCATCCTCCAAGCTCTGATGAACCTTTGTCGAAGTCCTTGCGTATCGTTGTCGAAGTCAAAAACTAGGTCAGGGATCAGCATGTCATGAGGGCCATCCCTCTGAGCATATCCAAATTGTCTTAAAGCTAGACAGGGGTTGTAGGTAATGCCTCTCCTAATTCCAAGTAACAGAACATTAGGAAATTCTCCACAACGATCAATGATAGTGACATTTTCTCTGGACCGAGAACACCAATGTACATCAGAATGTGTGAGGGTCATCAATCGTTGTGGCCACCTTAAACCCTGTTCATTCTTCAAAACTGATTGTGGAAGGTGAGAAATAAACCACCTTGCTAAGAGAGGAGTACAGCACATGAGAACACCTCTTTTCCTCATTGTTCATGTGTAAAATGAGTGGAGGATGTCCCCAAGAAATGTAGGTATGGGATTCCTGGATATGAAAATCTTGACAACATTCACATCTATAAGTTGATCAGGATTTGGGAACAAAACCAAACCATAGATAAGGAGTGCCACAATCTCTTCAAAGGCTTGCAGATCAAGAGAATTCCAGCATTCTCGTGTCTTCTCAAACAGAAACTTTGCCAAGAATCCTTTGATACCACTTTTGGTTTCCCAATGCCCTTTGATGTCGGATGGTTGCAAGCGTAATGCTTGAGCAACATCTTCAAGTTTTGGTTCCTTTTCCGTACCGTTGTAGGGTAGTTGACTAAGAATAGGAATTCTCAGGAGTTGAGAAAATTCCTCCAAAGTAGGCACCAATTGATAATCAGGGAATGTGAAACAGTGGTGTAGGGGGTCAAAGAACTGGAAGAGAACTTTCATCATGTCTTCTTCAATGTTGGTGTTGACCAAGCTGAGGAGTCTACCGTGTCTTTCACTGAAGAGAGAATTCTCGGGAATCCTGGATGTAAGCTCTTTGAGTTGAAGAGGGACCCTTACAAGGTTGGCTTGAATTGTTTTCCTGCGGAGAGACTCCATGTCCTACAAAACAAGAACAAAGATGAAGATCTAAACCCTTAAAATGGTTAGCAGATGCATATGATGCTTTATGATGTATGCAAAAACACATGTACAAGCAAGTCATACAAAAACCCTAGTTCCAGGCTTGCAGGAGGTTTCATAGGTAAGTACCCTCTTGAGTGTAGTTGGCTCAAAAACCTGTCCTATAAATAATAACCGGGTTCTAAGGAGCTCAATATCATTGGATTGTTTTCTATGTTCATTGTTTTGGTTTAGCCACTGAACTAGCGACCAAAATATTCCAAGAAAACAATCCTCAATGAGTGTAGTATCGAGTATCTACCAACTTCGGACTGCACCAAAGTCGGCCATCTCACTACCCCTAAAAAAGCCAAGATGGTCAAATAAGGTTCTAGGTCATTAGTGCTTAGTGACATCACTCAGCGGCCCCGTACTCTCCTTGACTTGACTCAAGGGTTACCGGTACTCACAAATATGTCGCACTAATATAGCTATTGCTTCAACCATGTCGGTATACCCCGCACAGTTTCCACAACGTATTGCTATCTATGAATGTTTCCCAAAATCCAGGTTAGCATTTATAGAACTCCGATACAAGCCCACAATTAAAAGCATACAAAGCAATACAAATGAAAACACAAGTGATCTAGTCCTAAGGTATACCTCACTTATTAATACATTTCCCCAGCACAGTCGCCAGTTCTGTGATCGGTGGGAACGAGAACTGACTGTTTTTTAATATGCTGGTTCACGTTTGCGTTTGTTTTTGCAAAATGTCGCGGTTAAGCAAGAGTCGCCACCGTATTTTATTTTATCCAACAAAGGAAAGGACAAAAGCACAGAAAAATTCCTTTTCGTGATTGTTTCTCGGGTTCGGGAGGTAGATTATAGAAAGGGAAGGTGTTAGCACCCTTTCTATCCGTGGTTATCCACGGGCTCTTATGTACTTGCTCACTATGTTTTCAAAAGGTTTGCTTTTCTTTGTGATTGTGGGTTTTGAAAAGAGTTTTGTTTTTTATGAAAGTGTAAGTGCGAAAAGTTTTTGTTTTTGTTTTAAAAGAGAGCAAGTACTTAAGAACATCTACCTACTCGAAAAGGAATTAAACTGTGCAACTGTCCTTTAGACAATGCTATCCCACTATTAAGGAGTAGGTAGCACCGTTGTTGGAATTTTTCGGGTCAATTCGATTTAAGGGACTTGTGGTCACTAGAGCAACGTTAGGACACTTTAGTGGTAATCCTAATGTCTTAGATCATTTTTATCGAGGCAACCATTTCGAGGCAACTTATGATCTTGGGACAAAAAGGACGACCTCTAAAACATCCTATACTTAATGACCACATTTTGAGGCAACCAAATGAGGTGTACCCTAGGAGTGGCATGTGCAAGTGTGTCGATTTTCAGTTTATATTATCTTTGTATTTTTAGGTGTTCTACCATTTGTTTTTAGATCTTGTCATACAATCCTAGTTAGCATACATCTAAGCAGTTAATATATGTACAGGAATTTAAAGTGCAGAAACTGTAAATACTACACTATTACAAGGCTTCGGGGAGGGGATTATTTACATGTCCAAAATTGGGGGAATAATAAGTAGTTACGATAAACGCGCATGAAATTTAAAAATCCTAAACATATAATCTTTTTCTTGTTTTATTTTATTTTTTTGAGAAAATGCTAAATATTCAGTTAAGTCGAATTTAATTAATTAAAAAAAATACTGATTAAAATTTATTCTAAAACAAACCTAATATTTTTTTGTATTTTTTGTTTATGAAAATGATTAAATCTCAAACAACTCCTAAATCTACTGATTGTAAAATTGAAGAAAACGAGTTAAAGTGATTAACTAAATTAAATCCTAATTCTAAGTTATTTATTTTTTATGATTTTTTTATGTTGATCAAAACTAAAACTAAAAGGAATAAACAGAAACAAAACAAACAGAGTACAAATGGGCCAGGCAGCAAAATAAGGAGAAAAAATGCAATTCTGGAGGCCTGGGTCGAAAAAGATACAGACTGTCTTTCGACTCAGTGAAGAGTCTGGATCGAAGGGGGCATGAGGGGCTGCACTCTGAGGGGGTTCGATCTGGACATGTCATCTTTCGAACTAGAAGTCCTGGGTCCAGTTCGAAGCTAAACTGTTGAGCTTCGAAGCTCTGAACAAGAAGCTGAGCATGAGGTTCCTGCAAAACGAAACACATATTAAAAGTCCAGGGGGGACTTAATTCCCTGGTTCGAATTTCCTCTTATTCTCACCTGCTGAACCTGGGTCTAGGTTTGTTCTATCCTGGGATTCGAAGGATAAACTCAGATTGTGCCCAAGCAATAGCACAATCTCAACTCTGCACTGTACCTCACATGAAGCACATTAAATCATTCACAAACAGAAATAGAAATATGAATATGCAATCGAAATGAATTTGAGAGTGAGCTTGAGATTAGATTTTTCTTTTACCAAACAGAAGTGCTTCGACCTGAAGTTCTGAGGGAGGAGGTGTTCGCTGGGTGGCAGCTTTGGCTTGGAAAATTCTGGGCAGCGTCTCTCCAAGTCTTCTATTTTTCTGTATATTTTTTCTTGTCTCTTTTGCAGCATTTGTGAATTCTTTATATAGAGGGGGTGGTGGACAAAGGTTTAAATGACCTTGAATATGTGTTTTGACAGCCATGAAGGAGGATTCGTAACGTTAATTGTGTGTTTGAAAGCCATGAATGAGAGCTTGTAACGTTGGCTAAACACATGGGATCCTGTCCCTTTTTGAATTTTGAATGACAAGCAGTTGGCCTTCGAACACTCCCTTTCAAATGGGATGATGGCTTCTTTCGAATGCTCCTTTTGAATGGGTTGATAACCTCCTTCGAATGTTCTTTGAAATCTTCTTCGAATGGACCCTTTGAATGCTTCTTCGAATGGACCTTTTTGGAATTCCAATCGAAGTACTTGTCCTTAAATGCCAATCGAAATGCTTCTTCAGAGTGCCAATCGAAATGCTCCTTCAGGATGCCAATCGAAACACTTCTTCAGAGTGCCAATCGAAATGCTCCTTCAGAATGCCAATCGAAGGGTCTTTCAGAATGCAAATCGAAATGCTTCTTCAGAGTGCCAATCAAAATGCTCCTTCAGAATGCCAATCGAAATGCTTCTTCAGAGTGCCAATCGAAGGATCTTTCAGCATGCCAATCGAAGTGCTTCTTCAAAGTGCCAATCGAAATGATTAAAGCAACACTCAAAAATTTTCCTTTTCCTTAGGCAAGAGTTTGTGATCAACCATGCAAGGGGAAGGCTTTGGGAAACATGAGAGGGAAAATTTTGGGGTGCAACAGAACTCTTCATACATGCATCATTAATGGTTTATTTATGAATGAAAAATGTAGATATCATTGCCCTAAAGCTAACCATGTCCATAGTTTTCATTTATATTGCTTGAGCTTAAAGAATTTTAGGATTGAAGTTTCTGAAATTTTTAGGGTTCAGATTAGGGCCATTAAAATTCATGCTTGTCTTTGATCTATAAGATACAGAGTTTTGAATAAGATACAGAGGTTCTGGCTGGGCGTGAGGTTGAAGATGAAGTTAGCCTCAGGAACGTGTTTACCATATATATTTATGGTTTGATTTATATAAACAGATGTATAGCCACCTCAGTGGTAGAAGCGCGCGCCTGTGACTATAGGGACCAGAGTTCGAGCCCCAGTGGTACCCTTTTGGATTTTTTTCCATATTTTTCACATTCTGACTTTTCTTTTTTGGAAGTGCTGTGTCTCTTTCCTTGGGACTTATGTTTTTTTTTCATTTCTGACCCCCTTGCTCGCTATTCACACCCCTGGCCCATTTTATTTTCTTTTTCTCATTTTTATTTATTTATTTTCTTAAATATTTTATCTAATGCTAAAAAAATATAAAAAAATATAAAAAACATTAGATTTATATTTTGATATAGCTTATTTATTTTTTTACACAAAAAATTATTTTATTTAATCATACTTTATTTTATTTTACTAATTGGTTTGTAAATTTAATTAAACTAGGGTTTTAGTTTTTTTCAATTAAAATATATTATTTTAAAACCAAAAAAAGACCAAAAATATTTTATAATACTATAAATTATTTTTTAAGACAAAAATACCAAAAATATTCTTCTTATAAACTTAATTTCTTTTTTAATCAATTATTACATTAGGGTTTTATTTAATTTCTTTTCCTAGTAAATTTAGGTTTTACTTTTTACTAATTTAATTAATTATTTTTCTTTTAGTTAATTAGGTTAAAACAAAATCCCTTTTCCCTAAAACATCCAAATAAATATCCATTTTCTTTACATTTACATTCTTGTATATTTATTCATTTTTTTTACAAATTCAATATGGTTGTAATAGATAATTAGGCTTTATTTTCTTGCAATCCCCATTTGGTAATTTGTACACCCCCTCCCACAAGTATTGTAATAGCATAGTAATTTTAAATTTCGCAATTTATCGCTTTATGTATAAATGCTAGTAATTAGGGTTTGTATGGAAAGACTAAAACCAATCAATTAGAAAACCCTAATCAAAGACAAAATCAAGCATGAAAAACAATACACTTGCACACAAGCACCCTTGGGGTAAGATCCACTTGGTTACCTTACAAAATGGTCATATTACGCATGTGAGCTATCTTAGAAAAAACAAGCAATATATAAGATCATAGTCCCTCGATGACGCTATCTATGTTGCCTTCCAAAAGATCTTAGTCCCTAAAAGAGAATGCTAAGATATCTTGCAACATTGCTAATCATGGTTATACGATGACCCACGTCCGTCCCGTTTACATCTAAAGATATGATTACTTGCCAAATCAATGGTAAGATAACAATGTCAAAGGAAAAAGAAAAATGAACATGAAAGACTTTTGAGTAGGTAGAATGCTCCTAATTACTTGCTCCATTTCAAAACAAAACATCCTTGCTATTTTCAAAACAAACACCTACACTTTCAAAACAAATTACAAACTTGAAAACATTTTTAAAAGATCAACATCTTTGTATACATTCTTACGAACGAGAATCATTACAAAGTCTGCCTAAACAATGGCCTCTTTACAAAATACTTTCAAAAACCACACAAAGCATAATTTCAAACAAAAGCAAGTGATCTAGCAAGTAACTAAGAGCCCAAGGAAAACCATGGATGAAAAGGGTGCTAATACCTTCCCTTTTCATAATCTACCCCCCGAACTCAAGAAATAATCTCAAAGGTCTTTCTTGTGCTTTTTCACCTTTCCTTTTGGATAAAAGAAAAGTCGGTGGCGACTCTTTCTAACCGCAACATTTGCGATCAAATGCAAAACACCCAAGTCAGTTCTCTTACCGTATCACAGAACTGGAGACTTTGTTGGGTATAATTCTAAAAGTGGGGTTACCTTAGGGTTAGATCACATTTACTTGCTTTCATTGTTTGACTTGTAGGCTTTACATTATGGTTCTTTGTTTGGGTTTGAATCCTCTACCCGGATTTGGGATACCTTATAGGTAAGTAGTAATACATTGTGGAAATTATGCGGGGTATACCGACATGGTCTAAGCAATAGCTACGTTAGTGCGACATATTTGTGGGTACCGGTAGCCCTTGAGTTAATCAAGGAGAATACGGGGCCGCTGAGTGATGTCATAAAGCACTAATGAACTTTTAGAACCTTTACTTGACCAACTTGGCCATTAGGATGTAGTGAGATGATCGGCTTTGGTGCAATTCGAAGTTGGTAGATACTCGATACTACACTCATTGAGGTTTGGTTTTTTGGGATATTTCGGTCGCCATTAAAGAGGCTTGTGCTGAAACAATGGCCAAGGAAACAAACTAGTGATATTGAGCTCCTTAGAACCCGGTTACTATTGCTAGGACAAGTTTGAGCCAACTAAACTTCAAGAGGGTACTTACCTATGAGACTCCATGCAAGCTTAAACCTAAGGATTTGTTTGCTTTGTTTGTATATGCATACTTGTAGATAACATCATGAACATCATAACATCATACTCATTCACTAACCATTTCAAGGATCTTGGGATTTATCTTTGTTCTGTTTTGTAGGACATGGATTCTATTCGCAGGAAAACTATTCAAGTCAATCTTGTAAGGATCCCTCCTCAACTTAAAGAGCTAGCATCAAGGATTCCTGAAAATTCTCCTTTCACCAAAAGACATGGTCACCTAGTAAACTTGGTCACCTCCAACACTGATGAAGACATGATGAAGGTGCTCTTTTAGTTCTTTGATCCTTTACACCATTGCTTCACATTTCCTGATTATCAACTTGTGCCAACTTTGGAAGAATTCTCCCAACTCTTGAGGATTCCCATTCTCAATCAACTACCTTTCAACGGTACGGAAAGAGATCCAAATCCAGAAGAGATGACTCAAGCTCTACACTTTCAACCATCTGATATCACAACTAATTGGGAAACAAGGAGTGGTGTCAAGGGTTTCCTAGCCAAATTCTTGTTTGAGAAAGCCCAAAGCTGTTGGAATTCTTTGGACCTGCAAGCTTTTTAGGAAATTGTGGCTCTCCTCATCTATGGGATGGTTTTGTTTCCAAATCCTGACTAACTCATAGATGTGAACGCCGTCAAAATCTTCATATCCCGAAACCCGGTGCCTACTTTGCTAGGGGACATCCTACATTCTTTTCACACTCGCACTATGAGGAAAAGAGGTATCCTTATATGTTATACTCCTATCTTGGCAAGATAGTTTATTTCGCATCTTCCCCAATCTGTATTGAAGAACGAGCAAGCTTCAAGGTGGTCACAAAGGTTGATGACGCTCAAACATTCAGACATTCATTGGTGTTCCCTATCCTTAGAGAATGTTACTATTGTCGACTGTTGTGGAGAATTCCCTAATGTCCCTTTACTTGGCGTTAGAGGAGGTATCACCTACAACCCCCGCCTAGCCTTAAGACAATTTGGTTACGCCCGAAGGGATGGCCCTCATGAGATGCTCATCCAAGGTTTGGTATTTGACTACGAGAACGACAATCAAGGTTATCGCCAAAGATTTATCTGAGCTTGGAGGATGTTAAACAAGGGAGATAGCAAGACATTGGGGCGCAAGAATTCCATCCTTCTTGAGCCTTACCTCAAATGGGTACGAACTCGTGCTCAAAGTCTTATGATGCCTTATCCTTCCATTCTCCCGGTAATCATTGAGCTTGTTATGGAAGGAGATGTTCCATACACTATCCTGCATCCTGACATGCCTACCTCTCTTGAAGACTTACAAAGAGATTGGATACAACTCAAGGGGGAGCGAGACACTTTCGAAGCCCAATTCTACGCTAGCGAGAAGAAGGTTTTGGAACTCACTAAGCAACTTCATGAGGAGCAGACTCTGAATGCCTACATTGCCCCAAAGAGGATGCGTACAACCTTTTTATCTTAGAGTTTTTGTATTGTTTTTCCCAAAGAGGCATTGATGTACTCAAACTTTAATTTATTAATATAACGTGTGTTTCCTTTTTGTCTAAAACAAATTTGAATCTTTAAAATCCTTGAAATCATTGCACATGCATTTACCATTCATAATAACACAAGAAGGTTTCTTACAACAAGTCTCCTCATCTTTCTACTGTTTATTTCAGTAAGATAGATCTCGAATAGACGGTGAAGGACCTCCAAGCACAAAATTCTCAGTTTCAACAGATGTTCTTAACTCTGGCCAAAAGATAAGAAGAGTTGAATACCTTGCTGGTTGAAGAGAAAAAGAAGAAAGCAAAGAAAATAATTGGAGTTCTAAATATGGGAAGAAGGTTCCAAGGACAAGCAAGAAGGACCCTAGACTTTGCAACATCATCCGGTGAGAAAGACAATCAAGATGGGAAAGACAAGGAAGTAGTTGTCCAGCCAGATTCAGAAGAGGAAGAGGAAGAAGAAGATTATTATGAATAACAATATCCCCCAGCCGACGACAAGTATAAGCATCTGGTAGAACGATTAAGTGCAATGGAAATTCAAAAAGTGCCTGGATTGGACTTTGAGGAGTTGGGGTTAGTATCTGGGATTGTCATTCCTCCAAAATTCAAGGCACCGGCGTTCGCCAAGTACGATGGAGTTTCATGTCCCAAAATGCATCTCCGGTCCTATGTGAGGAAAATCCAGCCTCATACCGCTGACAAGGATTTATGGGTACACTTCTTTCAAGAAAGTCTGTTTGAAACTCAACTTGATTGGTTTTATCAGTTAGAAAGAGACAATGTTCATAATTGCGAAGATCTGGCCGCTGCCTTTTACAAACAATACCAATACAACGCTGGTCTTGCTCCCACCCGTACTTAACTCCAGAGTATGGCCTTGGTTTCAAGTGAAGGCTTCAAAGACTACGCGCAAAAATGGAGGGACTTAGCAGGAAGAGTCCAGCCTCCCCTATCTGAAAGGGAGTTAGTAGACATGTTTTTGGGCACCTTGTCCGGTCCTTTCTTCAATCACTTAATTGGGAGTTCCTCTGAAGGTTTTACCGAATTGATATTGACCGGAGAAAGAGTGGAAGCCGGGATAAAGAATGGGAATATTCAAAGAGATGCATCCTCTGCTGCTGTAAGAAAATCATTCATTGGAAAAAAATAAGTTGTTACTGTATATCCTCAGAGAAATCAAGATAGGGCTGAACACCGTCCAATGGTGGGGGCTGTCATGATTCCTAAACCCGCGCCTGCTCAGCAAAGAAGCAACCGACCAAGAACGGAAAGACCAGTCAGACAGTTCACCCGAATTAATATGACACTATCTCAAGTATTGCCACATTTGTTAAGATCCAATCTAGTGACTTTGAAAGAAGCTCCAAAGAATCCTAACACGACCTCTCCTCATTATCATCCTAATGCCCGCTGTGCACACCATTATGAGAGTCCCGGCTATGACACTAAAAACTGTTGGGCTCTGAAAAACAAGGTACAAGACCTTTTTGAAGCCAACGAGATTGAATTCGATGCGCCAAAAATTCCCAATTCATCACTGCCCCTATGCCTAAGCACGACCGTGATGTCAATGTTGTTGAGGAAGATATGTTTGTTACTTTGGTTGATGAACTTGGGACCCCACTCCTGACTATTAAAAAGAACTTGTTCAATGTCGGGTCTACTCCCAGGCTATGATGAAAGTTGTCATTTCTGTTTGTCCTCACCAACCAGCTGTCATTTGTTAAAAGCAGGCGTTCAATGCCTAATAGATAACAAGGAGATTTTGTTCGAGAAGACTTCTATTCCAACTGTTTCTCATAATGATATTTCTATAGTGACCATTTCCGACAATTCTTCCAGGGTCTCCACCAAAAGACCTGTTAGAATTACATCAGTTCCTAAAGTAGCTCCATTGATAATTATAATGCCTGGACCAATCCCGTATTCGTCAGACAAAACCGTCCCATGGAATTATGGAGGTGATGTCTATTATCACGGTATCAAGCAAGATTGGCCAACTGCTGAAGATTCAAGTTCTGAGAAACTTGACTCCAATATCAGTAACATCGCAGGGACTAGCAAGATAACCCAAAGTGGAAGGGTTTTCTCTCTAGAAATTGCTCCTCCCAAAGTTATTTCCGGGCCTGTAATCATTCCTGTTGTTGTTGCTCCTCCAAAGGCTATTCCCAGTCCTGCGATCATCTATGCTAATACTCTTGTTGACAAAACTGTTGCAGTCCCTGTTATCACCCCTATTGACATTCCTACTGCCGAGTCAGCTGAGACTCGAGGCAAAGGTATTTTGGGTGAGCCTGTCTGGATGAAGGCACAATCAGTAGCTATCCTTGAGGCTTCCTGAAAAGAGATGGAGGAAATTCTAAAGATTATAAAAATAAGCGACTACAATGTAGTCGAACAACTGGGGAAAACTCCATCAAAAATTTCCATGCTGGCTTTATTGTTATGTCCTGAGGCTCATGCAAAGGCCTTGGTAAAATTCCTTAAAACTGCCCATGTACCCCAAGAAACATCTGCCGATCAGTTCCAAGACTGCGTAGCCAGCTTGACCGCAGATAATTGTTTAGGTTTTTCGGATGCTGATTTAACGCCAAGGGGGAGGAAGCATAACGAGGCATTGCATGTCTCAGTCGAATACAGGGGAACAACTTTGGCTCATGTCTTAGTTGACACTGGTTCGTCTCTGAATTTGTTGCCTAAAAATGCTCTTGACAGGCTTGACTGTGAAGGATTGACCTTGAAACCTAGCAACATAGTAGTGAGGGCCTTCGAAGACTAAAAAAGGATGGTGCATAGGGAAGTGGACATCCCCATAAAAGTTGGAACCCAAACATTTGATTCAACTTTTTATGTAATGGATATTCGCCCTTCATATTCCTGCTTATTAGGCCGACCATGGATTCACAATGCTGGTTCCGTTACCTCTATGTTGCATCAAATGCTGAAATATCCAATTCAGTGGAAAATCATCACGGTTCATGGAGAAGAAGAGTATATGGTCAGTCATCTAAATTCCTTAAGATATGTGGAATTAGATGGTGAATTTATTGAAACTCCATTCCAGTACTTTGAAGAAGTCCCGCAAACTGTGGCAGTGACCAAGGCTGTTTCTCAAGTCCCAAAGATTACAAGGCCTCCGCTCAAGATGTCGTCTTTGAAGGATGCCAAGGCAGTGATAGAAGAAGGTGGGTGCACTATTTGGGGCCAACTCCCAGATATCCCATACAAATCTGACAAATTTGGTTTGGGTTTCACTTCAGGAGCCTAGAAAGCTGTATGTCGTGCTCGTGCCGGAGAACCACCCTTGAAGATCAGCAACCACCAAGTCAACACCGTGGAGGAGGATAAAGACAGCTATAACCTGGAGGATTAGATTTTCCCAACTGTCAGTGGAGGGCTCAACAACTGGGAAGATAGAGATTTTGTCTCGATCACTTTTTTTGTACCCCAAAAATTTCCCTCTCATATTCCTCAAAACATTGCAAGAAAAATCTCCAAGTTGCTTAAGTTTGCTCAAGAGTTGGACAGACAAGCTATCTCCTAAGGCAGTCAACCCCAAATTAGGGTTTTGTGTTGCATCAAGATCTTTGAATCCAAATGATTCAAGTGCTCACTAATGTCCTAATATGTTCTCAAGATCATCCATGTCAAATTTTAAGCCTTGTAGAGGAAGTTTGCTCAGTCAATTGCTCAAAGGTCCAAAAATCGACTGTGCTAGGGCAAAAGTCAACTGTGACCTATAAACAGTCAAACTTCAAGATTTTTTACCAACATTCTCATTTTGAAGTATATTTAATCATTTGATCAAGGGTTGATCATGATTCATCAAGGATTGCTCAAAATTCATCAAGACTCAAAGGTTGCTAAATTAGGGTTTTGTAGGAAAAGTCAACTCAACTTTGACCAAGCATAACTTTCTCATACTTCATGAGAAATGACCCATACAAAGCTCATTTTGACGAGGATGCAATTTCCTACAATTCATATTCATACCCCAAGATCAAAAAATTCACTCACAAGAAGTTATAAATTTGGACATTATAGGTCATTTTTGAAAGTCAACAAAACACCTTTTTTTCCAAAGCTTATAACTTGAGAATGGAATATCAAAATGCGATGAGACCAAAAAGGTTGGTTAGAGGACATCTTAAGATTTCTAAAAAGTCTAAGAACACCCCCAAAAGTTCAAAATTGAAGAAGTTATGCATTGTTGAAGTTGGACTTTTTTGTAAAATTGCCAAAAGTCAACTATCCCAAAAACTTCAAATTTTGTCAAAGGGGCCCATTCCTTTCCACTTGATTTGGGTTTGCATCATTTCCCACGTGCCCTAGCTCCAGCCATGTGCCCATATTTCACTTTGATTATTTAATTTGATTTTTTATTGAATTTATTCATTTTAAATCAAATAAAATCATAGAAAATCCAAAAATTAAATAACTCATGATTTTCTGATTGTTTTAGGCTTTGTTCACAGCTAGCATCACCATGGAATTCGTATCAAATCAAATCATGGGCAAAAGGATTGAGTTGAGTCAAATTTGGAAAGGTTTAAAATGGAGATCAAATCAAATTCATATGCATTGATATGGAAAGATTTAGTCCATATTAGTTACCCTAATACAAAGCATGTTACATAAGCAAGCCAAGGGATACGAAATCAGGGTTGGAAAGTGCAGAGAGAGGCAGAACAAAAGTTGGAAAATTCACAAAAAAGTGAGAAGTCGAAATCCAGGTTAGAGGCATTTTCAGAGGCCAAGACTTGTCTCAATCGCTTCCTGAGCATTCACTCAGGTTACCTGGATCCAAAGAAAGCTTTTCCAGACGTCCAAACACACTGTAAGTGTCACGAAACATACCTCTGTTCTTGAATTAGGTTTGATCTATTCTTGCATCTATAACGAAAACTAATGACATATTTGTGATCACAAGAGCATTTCCAAGCTTTTATATTACTCAATTGCATTTATCTGGCGTAGGAGAAGAACCACCATTGGTAGGGTTTGTTTCTTGTTTTTGGGCGTTTCTTTTCCAGGTATAATTGAAGCACATAATGGACATGGTTGTGACCGGGAGGGTGAGACGAACACAACCATGCCCTTGGAATTCATTTTTGTGGCCTGAGAAGGATTTTTGAGATGAACAACTTTGTAGCTACGGACTTCTGTCTGTTGGTATAGGTCTGTGCACTTTTGGCCACGGACGAGAGGTTGGGGATGATGCGTGGCGTCCCATCATTGGGCCATTCAAACCAAGTGCGTGTTTTTTTTAATTTCTGGAAATAGTTTTGTTTTTTATATAATATACAATATTTGCATTATCATAACAAATGAATCAGCATAGCGTAGTGGCAAGCGTGCAAGGGTAAACTGCCTCAGGACCTGGGTTCGAATCCCAGGTCCCCCACTTTCTCAATATTTTTTCTTTTCAGGTGATTGTATGCACGTTTCAGCTTGCAGTGCACCATACTCCCTCATACATCCAAGAGACAGATGGCCAATGGCCAGATCTGATGGCTAAGGATTGAAGGACTACTAAGGCATTGGTCAATGCATGCGCACTAGATCTGCAAAGTCAAAAAAGGGCCAGCATTAATGGGCCTTCCAATTGCTACTAGCACTCCCAAAACAGGCCCAAACCCCTCTCTCTTCTATTTCATTTATTTAGTTTTATTATTTGTTTTATTATTTTATTTAAATTCTAACCAATCACAAAATTCCTCTTTTATTAAATAAAATCACCAAAAAATATTTTTACTCAATCAAATTTTAACTTTTTATCATTTTTTATTTATTTATAAATACTAATTAATTAATTTAGGTCTTAATTCTAGGATAATTTTAACCTATTTTGCAAATAATTAAAATTAATTAGATTTAATTAGGTTTTAATTACTAATTCAATTAATTTTATTTTCTTTCTTAAAATAATCAAAACTCCAAAAAATAATTTTTTTTTCATTTAATTAATTTGTTAATTTAATTTAGTAATTAATTTAGGTTTAATTTCTTTCTTAAAATTAAAAACAACAAAAAGATATTTTCTTTAACCAAAAGGGTCAAAACCCTAATCATGCGCTCGATTTAATTTCCCACACGCGATTTACTTTCTTTTATCCAATAATGTACCTGCTTCCGGATTGTAATAATTAATAGGACTTTTAATTATTATTTATTGCTTTATTTTATTTTTCATTTCCGCATTTTTATTTCCGCAAATTATAACTGTTAGATGTTTGATAATAGGATCCGCATGAAAAGATTGAATGTTAATCTTAAAATCAATTTAGATCACCCTTCACATGTACAAAGATAAAAATAAACTAAAAATGACACACTCGCACATGCGCACTCTTAGGGTACACCCCACTTGGTTGCCTTCGTACACGGTCATTGAGTATAGGTCGCTTTAGAGATTGCCCTCCTGTCTAAAAGATCATAGTCGCCTCGAAATGGTTGCCTCAGATATTGTTGCCTCAAAAAATGATCTAAGACATTAGGGTTACCGCTAAGGCGTCCTAACATTTCTTTAATGATCGTAAGTCCCTCATTCGAATTGACCCTTAAACTCCAACGACGGTGCTACCTACTCATCAATAGTAGGATAGCATTGTCTAAAGGAAATTAGCATAGAACGATTCCTTTTTCGAGTAGGTAGATGGTTCTTAGATGCTTGCTCTTTCAAAAACAAAACTTTTCACACTTACACTTTTCGAACAAAGTTTTCAAAACACTTCATATGCTCTTGAGGACAGAAGCAAGAGTTAAATCAAAGTTTCAAATAAATTTTTTTTTCTTCAAACCCACAAGCACAAAGAAAACAATTTTGAAAACAAATGAGCAAGTACCTAAGAGCCCGTGGATAACCACAGATAGAAAGGGTGCTAACACCTTCCCTTTCTATAATCTACCCCCCGAACTCGAGAAATATCTCGAAAAAGGAATTTTTCTGTGCTTTTTTCCTTTCCTTGTTGGATAAAATAAAAGACGGTGGCGACTCTTGCTTACCGCGACATTTTGCGAAAACAAACGCAACACAAACCAGCATTCCAAAAAACAGTCAGTTCTTCCCACCGTATCACAACTTTTATCCCACAGTAATTTGTCTTTAAATTTTGTCGGATCTGTAATATTAAACAATTCAGACTCTTAAAACCTTGTGTCTTACCCGAGGCACAATGGTCCATTTGTAAGGGTTATCATCTCATTTCCATATGACATCAATGAATCATGGACGTTTTTGCATACAAACTTTGTGCTCATTGTTCTTCTTTTTACATTTTCATTTGTCAAAGATAGCTATACTCTTACACACACTCACATTCAAAATGCAGATCTACACTCAATCGGGATCTCATGGGTAACAATTCTGCTATGGCCTTTTGTGACTCTGAAAATCTAATCTACCAAGCCGAAGACGAAGGTGAGGAAGATTTTGAAGTACCAGGGGAACTCGCCAGGTTACTACAACAATAAGAAAGGACCATTCAACCCCACGAAGAACCAGTGGGCACAATTAACCTAGGTACCGAAGAAGACAAAAGAGAAGTCAAGGTGGGTGCCAATCTGGAACCCAATGTCAAAGAGAGTCTGATTCAATTGCTACACGATTATGTTGAGGTCTTTGCATGGTCGTATGAAGACATGCCAGGACTTGATGCAGATATTGTAGTACATCGTCTACCAAGAAAAGAAGACTGCCCACCGATAAAACAAAAGGTTTTTCGCATGCGACCAGATATGTCAGAGAATATCAAAGCAGAAGTCATGAAGCAATTCAACACCGGATTCTTGGCCGTGACCTTCTATCCGCAATGGGTCGCCAATGTTGTTCTCGTGCCCAAAAAGGACGGCAAGGTATGAATGTGTATGGACTACAAAGATTTGAATAGGGCAAGCCATAAGGATGATTTCCCACTTCCCCACATTGTTATTCTAGTTGACAATACGATACAACACAAAGTATTTTCCTTCATGGACGGTTTCTCAGGCTACAACCAAATCAAAATGGCGCCCGAGGACATGGAGAAAACAACCTTTGTCACACAGTGGGGCACATTCTGCTACAAGGTTATGCCATTCGGGATGAAGAACGCTGGGGAAACCTATCAGCGTGCCATGAAGCTCTATTTCACAACATTATACATCCCGAAATAGAGATCTATGTGGATGACATGATATCCAGATCTCAAACAGAAGAAGAGCATCTTGGTCATTTGCAGAAATTATTTGAGACGCTAAAGAAATACAAGATGAGGTTGAACCCGAATAAATGCACATTTGGGGTGAGGTCTGGTAAACTCCTAGGCTTTTTCGTCAGCGGTAAAGGTATTGAAGTAGATCCTACCAAGGTGAAAGTGATACAAGAAATGCATGCTCCTCATACCGAGAAGGAAGTCAGAGGATTCTTGGGATGGTTAAACTACATTTCCAGATTCATTTCTCACCTAACAACTACTTGTGAACTGATCTTCAAATTACTGAAGAAAGATCAAGTAGTTAAATCGAATGATGAGTGTCAAACTGTCTTCGACAAGATCAAAGAGTACCTACAAGAGCCTCTTGTTTTGATGCCACCAGTCGAGGGAAGACCATTGATCATGTATCTAACTGTTTTGGAAAATTCAATGGGGTGTGTGCTGGGGAAGCATGACAACTCTAGCCGAAAAGAGCATGCTATTTATTACCTGAGCAAAAAGTTTACCGACTGTGAAACAAGATATTCACTGCTCGAGAAAACTTGCTACGCTCTAGCATGGGCTGCTCGCCGGCTAAGACAGTATATGCTGACCCATACTACCTTATTGATATCTAAAATGGATCCAATAAAATACATCTTCGAGAAACCTGCCCTCTCTGGGAGAATAGTGAGATGGCAGATGATCCTGACAGAATATGACATACAATATACTACCCATAAAGCAATAAAGGGTAGTGTACTAGCTGATCACATGGCTCACCAAGTTGTGGAGGACTACCAGTCCATGAAGTTTGAATTTCCAGATGAAGACATCATGATGGTAAACAACTGTGAAGAATTCATACCATATGAAGGACCTAAAAAAGGATCCTGGTGGACCCTGGTTTTTGACGGGGCATCCAATGCACTCGGCAATGGTATAGGTGTTGTACTCATATCTCCTGAAGTATGTGATATTCCCTTTACGGTAAGACTCTGCTTTAATTATACAAATAACATGGCAGAATACGAAGCGTGCATTTTTGGTGTCAAAGCTGCCATAGATTTGGGGATCAAATCCTTAATTGTATTCGGATATTCAGTTTTGGTCATCAACCAAATCAAAGGGGAATGGGACACCAAACACCCTAACCTTATCCCTTACAAAGAACATGTGTCGACATTGATCCCACATTTTGAGAAGATTACCTTCAAGCATTTCCTGCGAGAAGAAAATCAGCTAGCAAACACACTAGCCACAATGTCATCCATGTTTAAACCTAAATGGGATAACGAGGCTCCCCAGATCACCATTGAACGAATGGATGAACCATCTCACTGTCACTAGATTAATACTAAAGTAGTAATGGACCGGCCTTGGTTTCACGAAGTCAAGAGGTATCTCGAGGCTCAAGAATATCGGGAAGGAGCTTCAGTCAATGATAAGAAGTTCTTAAGGAGATTCTCTGCTAAGTTCTTCCTTAGTAATGGTATTCTCTACAAACGCAACCATGACTCTATTTTGCTCCGTTATATAGACAAGGTTGAGGCAAAAAAGATCATGGCTGATCTACACGAGGGCACTTTTGGCACACATTCCAGTGGGCATACGATGGCAAAGAAGATCATACGGGCAGGCTATAACTGGTCTACCATGGAAGCAGATTGCTATTAACACTCTCGAACCTGCCACACGTGTCAGATTTACACTGACAAGGTGCACGTACCTCCGGTTCCTCTGAATGTCTTGACGGCTCCTTGGCCCTTTGCTATGTGGGGCATCGATATGATTGGGGAAATCAAACCAACAACCTCTAATGGACACCGCTTCATCTTGGTGTCCATTGACTATTTTACAAAGTGGGTTAAGGTGGCCTCTTTCGCTTCCGTTACCAAGAATGTTGTAGCCCGGTTCATTAAACAGAATCTCATTTGTCGGTATGATATCCCGGAGAGGATCATCACAGACAATGGTACGAATCTAAACAATACTATGATCATCGCCCTGTGCGAGCAATTCCAGATCCAACATCACAATTCTTCCCCTTACCGGCCAAAGATAAATGGTTTTGTCGAAGCCGCAAATAAGAACATCAAAAAGATCATACAGAAAATGACAGTCACATACAAAGACTGGCATGAGATGCTTCCATTCTCTCTCAACGGTTATCGTACCACAGCGCGCACATCAACTGGGGAAACACCTTACTCTTTGGTATATGGCATGGAAGCTGTCTTGCCTATTGAGGTCCAGATCCCCTCTCTGAGAATTATGACGTATGCAAGTCTGAACGAAGACGATTGGATCCATACTCGACTTGGTCAACTGAACTTGATTGATGAGAAAAGGCTTACTGCTGTCTGTCATGGTCAGATGTATCAAAAACGGATGATCAAGGCTTTCAACAAAAAGGTCAGACACCAAGTATATAAAGTCGGGGATTTGGTGATCAAACATATCATACTTCCGCAAGGTGATCCCAGGGGAAAACGGACTCCTACATACAAAGGACCATTTATGATCAAAAGTATATTCTCTGGTGTAGCGATCGATGATCTTAACCACTATGGATGGCGACGACCTACCGCACCCCGTGAACACGGATATAGTCAAAAGATACTACGCATAAAAGACCCGCTAGGTTGACACACCTAGGAAAAACAAGGGCATCCCGGCGAACCAAAAAGGTTCAGGCAATAATTAGGGATAAAACAAAAAAAGATGTACACCCGGCAAGCTGAAAACCCGAAAGGGCGGCTTGGGCAAAAAAGGGTATCCTGGTGGACCAAAAACCCGAAAGGGCGCTCCAGGCAAAAGTTAGGGAATTAAAGCGTATGACTATGTCCCGTTGGATCACCTTACAGACAACCTGCAAACTCGAAGGTTCTGATTAATTCAATCAGCTTCGGATAAGGCAACAAATAGATAAGATGCTCAGAGACACGAAGGCTATAGCAGAATGGGAACCCCATGAGATTATTTCACATAGCTATCTTTTCTTTGTATCAAATTTTCATTTTTTTTACGACGACATTCTCTTACTAGAATGTTTGTCTCATTGTACAGTAATACTTACTCAAAGTCAATACAAAGATATCCCTTTGAAAGTGCAAAATAATCTATTTTTCTTTACTCTTGTGTTTTGTTTACAAAAATGTCCAATGATTTATTTTTGCACATATGCATTTGAACGTAACTACTGTTTACAAATGAACAAAAAAAAAGACAATCACTGGTGGCTTTAAGAGGTAGGGAAATCTCTCTAAGCCATTTCCATAAAATCTCCCGCAGTGTGCAGTTTAATCCCCAGCGGAACAAAACTTCCAGTTATCACTCCCCATTAAAATTCGCCAAATTTCTCAGGATTCTCCAACAAGATTTTACAAGAAGTACAAAGCATTTCCCTTACAACAAGGTTTATTTCTCTAAGTGAAAATTCATCAACACTTCAAAAACATGAAGACTTGCACTCCGTATCCTCAGCAGCAGTTAGGGATTTATTTTCCCCAAATCCAACAAGCAGTGCAGCAGATTAGCTCACATACGCATACATCGCATCCATATATCATAAACATCGATAACACGAATGCATGTATCACAATCTCATTACACCATGCATTTCATACAACATGATATTGAATATTAGCTAACATTTTACCCTTTTCAGGATAAGGTTAATCAATAGCTACCATTAACAATGTTCAAAGGCTTTTCAGATACAGTTCAGATACGCTCCAGACACAGATGCCACCCTGATACTCATTCAGATTCATCTTTCAGATACAGTTCAGATACGCTCCAGATACGAATGCCATCCTGATACTCATTCAGATTCAGCTTTCAGATACAGTTCAGATACACTCCAAATACGGATTCCATTCTGATACTCATTCAGATTCAACTTTCAAGTACAGTTCAGATACGCTCCAGACACGGATGCCATCCTGATGCTCATTCATATTCATCTTTCAGATATAGTTCAGATACGCTCCAGATACGGATGCCATCCTGATACTCATTCAGATTCAGCTTTCAGATACAATTCAGATAAACTCCAGATACGGATGCCATCCTGATACTCATTCAGATTCAACTTTCAGATACAGTTCAGATACGCTCTAGACACGGATGCCATCCGGATACTCATTCAGATTCAACTTTCAGATACGCTCCATACACGGATGCCACCCTGATACTCATTCAGATTCAGCTTTCAGATATAGTTCAGATAAGCTCCAGACACGGATTCCACCCTGATACTCATTCAGATTCAACTTTCAGATACAGTTTATATACGCTCCAGACACGGATGCCACCCTGATACTCATTCAGATTCAGCTTTCAGATACAATTCAAATACGCTCCAGACACGGATGCCACCCTGATACTCATTCAGATTCATCTTTAAGATACAGTTCAGATATGCTCCAGACACGGATTCCATCCTGATACTCATTCATATTCAACTTTCAGGTACGCTCAAGATACAGACACTGGTCTGATATTCATTCAGTTTCAGCTTACAGATACAGTTCAACAATCATTTCTGGATGGCATCTACAAGCCCATCTCCAACAACTTTCCATCATCCCTCCAAATGGCATCTTTAAGCCCATTCCCTATACCATCAACCTTCACATCACCAAGTGCAAATTTCTGGGCACTCTAATGTCCAATCATCTTCCACCTTCGAGTCACGAATGGCAAAACTCGCCAATCTAATTCTCCAGGCTTAAGAATATTGAAAAGGGGAAGCTGTTGTACCCCAAAATTTTCCCTCTCATTTATCAAGAATTTGCTCACAAGATCTCCTTTGGCTCAAGACTGCACTAGGGTTGATCAGCTCAAGACACCTCCTTAAGCACTGATGACCAAAATTAGGGTTTGAGATTGCACAGGGATATTTGAACTTCCAATGCCCCATATGAATTTAATGGATCATTATGGACCCTCAATATTACTCATGTCAAGTTTCAAGCTTTGGATCATACTTTTGCTCAGTCAATTGAGCAGTTGACCTAAAAATCAGATGTATTGGGGAAAAAGTCAACTGCGGCCAATTTACAGTCAAACTTCACAATTTTTGATCCACATCAACATTTGGAACTCATATGTATCATTTGATCAAGTTTTGACCACAATTCCTCAAGAAGTTTGATCAAATCTTCAAAAGGGCAAAATGGTCAAAATTAGGGTTTTGATTGGGAAAGGGCAATTTCTGATTTTTGACCTAGCAAATGATCAATTGGTTTAAGGCATGATCTCAAGAGTCCAATTGCATCATTTTGACCTATTGACATGGCTCAAAACATTGCTCAAGTCCAACGGATTGACAAATGAATTTTCAGTCAACTGATCAAAAGTCAAATGTATACTGAAAAGTCAAACTTTGACTTTTTGGTCAAAATCAAATGTCAAAGATCACTATTAATCAAAGCATGCCAAAATATGAAACTTATTCATCAATAAATCAAAAATTCAAGATTTCATTTTGAAAAGTTAAAATTTCTAAACTTAGAAATTTTTCTGTGTTGGAAATTTCTTATTTTCACAACTTTGAGCAAAATTTTCACCATGATGCAAGATGATTCAAAAGAAACTTCCAACATGAAAGTTGTAGATATCCATGAAATATACAACATTTCTTTACACAACTTCTTCCAAATGTGCTTGGATCTCAAGTTATAATTTTAAGAATACATGGCCATGAAATAAAACACTTAGTGAAATTTTGTCCTAATTTGGTCAAGATTTTGACCCAACTTCATAGCACTTTTTCATATAGTTCCAAGGGTAATTTTCAAAAGTAATTAAAAGAGGGGTTGTAGAGCATATTACAAGCTTTCCAAAATATCAAATAACTCCTTGAGATCATTTTTGAGTAGGGAGAATCTAAGAGATGGAGTTAGGGGTTCACACTTGAATTACAAGGCATTTTGTGATGAACAAGATTCAAAATTCAAACTTATGCTGCATAAACTCTACTTTGCAGGCCTCAAATTTGTTAGTAACTCCATAATTAATTGCTTGTACAGCTGTTAGAGGTCTCAATTCAAGCATTCAATGCAAGGTCATGCTTTATATCCATTTTGTGAAGAAAGTGCACAATGCCATTTTGATAAAGTAGCTTTTTGTATAAAAGTTGTTCTTGAGCCTTGCACTTGTTCTTTTCTGATCATACATCTCTTATAAATCAAGAGAAGCTTGTTTAGACACTTACAATCACCCAACCCATGCTTGTACTTCCTCTTGAAACTTGTTTTCCCACTTTTCTTCAAAATCAAGTAACCTAGCAATTAGCTTGTAACTTGTACTTCTGACTCTCCAAAGCACTCAAACCCTTTTGCTTATACATACACAAGTCATTTTCCACAAATCCCACGCATGCTTAAGCCATTAAAGGACCAAGAACACAGAATCACCAAAAATACTTCAAAACTTGACATTTCTGAGTTTTGAACCCAATCTCCAAATTTGCTCGTGTGTTTCTTGGCCTTTTACTTTCAAAAGCTTATAAACAACATACACAAACAATCCCAACACCTGAAACACCACTGTAAAACCTCCATCATTATCCACCATTTTCAAAAACACCACCTTGCACCTTGACTTCTCTAGAACTCCTCAGGCACTTTAAGCTCAAGCTAAGCATCCCATTAGCTTCCTGGGAACTTGAGGAAGCTAATCCAATCATTGGAACTCACTAAAAGTTACTCAAACTCCAAACCCGATACCCTCTTGCAAGGTAAGTTTTCTGACTTTTGAACTCTTCATACAGGCATCATTAATGGTTTATTTGTGAATGAAAAATGTAGATATCATTGCCCTAAAGCTAACCATGTCCATAGTTTTCATTTATATTGCTTGAGCTTAGAGAATTTTAGGATTGAAGTTTCTGAAATTTTTAGGGTTCAGATTAGGGCCATTAAAATTCATGCTTGTCTTTGATCTATAATTTATTGATTTGCATTTCTAAAATCGTGAGGAAATTTGCTACAAGTTTCCTGTTTACAGTTTTCATTTTTGTTGAGATTTGAATAAGATACAGAGGTTCTGGCTGGGCGTGAGGTTGAATATGAAGTTGGCCTCAGGAACGTGTTTACCATATTGTTGTACCCCAAAAGTTTCCCTCCCATATTTCTCAATACATGTCAAGTGAAGTCCTCAAATTGCTCAAGAAAGTTCAAGAGTTGACCAGACAAACTCTCTCCTAAGGCAGTCCACCTCAAATTAAGGTTTCATTTTGCATCAAGATGATTGAGTCCAAAGGACCCAAAATGCTCACCATTGTCCTAATATGTTCTCAATATCATCCATGTCAAGTTTCAAGCCTTGCAGAGGAAGTTTGCTCAGTCAATTGCTCAAAGGCCTGAAAATCGACTGTGCTAGGTCAAAAGTCAAATGTGGCCCACATACAGTCAAACTTCAAGATTTTTGGTCAACATACTCATTTTGAAGTTTCATTCATTATTTGATCAATTTTTGATCATGATTCATCAAGGATTGCTCACAATTCATCAAAACCCAAAAGTTGTTAAATTAGGGTTTTGTAGGAAAAGTCAACTCAACTTTGACCAAGCATAACTTTCCCATACTTTATCAAAAATGACCCATCCAAAGCTCATGTTGAAGAGGATGTAATTCCCTACAATTCATCTTCAGCTCCAAAGTTCAAAATAGGCACTCACAAGAAGATATGAATTTGGACATTATATGTCATTTTGAAAAGTCAACAAAAACACCTTTTGGGTCAAGGCTTCATACATGAACATGGAAGACTCAATTGAGATGAGACCAAAAGGGTTTCTTAGAGGACATCCTAAGCTTTCTAGAAAGTCCAAGAACACCTCTATAGGGTTAAAATTGAGAGAGTTATGCATTGGCCAAGTTGACCTTTTTTGCAAAATTGCCAAAAGTCAAATATGCTCAAATTTGCATCTTTTGCTAAATGGGCCCAACTTTTTATGCTTGCATCTCATTCCTAACATAGTCCACGACAAATGGGACCCTTCATGCTTTATTTGTTCATTTTATTTAATTTATTTTGATTTTTATTCATTTAAAATTCAAATAAAATCAAATAAATCCTAATAAATCATATATTGCATTTTAGGGATGATCTTTTGCATTGAAAGAAGATATTATATGCTGTCAATTTAAGATCAACTCGTGCAAGGCCAATTTGGTTGGAAAAGATTGGATTTGAGCAAAATTGGAAAATAATTATATGCCATGAAAGATCAAATCAAATCTCCATGATGAGCAAGATTAAGGTCGTTTTTGTTGACCTAATAGTTTGTATTACATATACAGAAGAAGTCCAAGACATAAAGGGGTTAGAAGCAGTCGTGCAGAGGTGAAATAAAACTCAAAAAATTTCAAGAAAAGTGGTGATCCAATTTCCATATTAGTGACCAGATCATGCCCTTCTCACATCGCCAAGAGGTTGCTGGACGTTCCAGGAGCACATTCCAATCAAATTCAAGCCTTTTCACGCCTAGGACTGTAAGTTACAGGTATCACAATTGACTTTCAAACTCGTTTTTGTTTTCATCAATTTATACGCTATTTGCACATTTTGCCTGCATATTCTTGTTCCTTAACATGTTTGCAAGCTAATCATCATATTCAATTATGTTTTTGGTGATCGTATGACAAACTGCCATGGTTAGGGTTTCATGTTGAGTTTTAGGGTTTTGTAGGATAAGTGAAATTGGGTGTTGATTCTGGTACCATGACCAGCCATGTTCATTTATACTGCTTGTGGAGAGTTTTTGAAAAACGCAGGTTTGTAGTTACAGCAGGTCAACCGTAGGTAAAGGTGTTATTACCTAAAACGACGGTTGGGAGGAAGACAACGATGCGTGGCGCTCCCTGATTTGCTTGTTTGAATTTCGCGCATTGGTTGGCCCCACTAGCTTGTTTTTGCATATTATATTTTATGTTTATATAACTTACAAGTTAACACCATGGCTCAGATGGCTGGGGCGAAGGCCTTTGATGCACACGTTCGGGGTTCGATCCCAGGCGTGTGCATTTTGTTATTTTCTTGATTATTCCAGGCAGATCTCATGCATTGTATGATACGGTGGTAAGAACTAACTGTTTTTTGGAATGCCGGTTTGCGTTTTGCGTTTATGTTTGCAAAATGTTGCGGTAAGCAAGAGTCACCACCGACTTTTATTTTATCCAACAAGGAAAGGAAAAAAGCACAAAAAAATTCCTTTTTTGAGATATTTCTGAGTACGGGGGGTAGATTATAGAAAGGGAAGGTATTAGCACCCTTTCTATCCGTAGTTATCTACGGGCTCTTAGGTACTTGCTCATCATTTTCAAAATTGTTTTCTTTGTGCTTGTGGGTTTTGAAAAGTTTTTGTTTTGAAACTTCGATTTAACTCTTGCTTCTGTCCTCAAGAGCGTATGAAGTGTTTTTTTGAAAACTTTGTTCGAAAAGTGTAAGTGTGAAAAGTTTTTGTTTTTTTGAAAGAGCAAGTATCTAAGAACCATCTACCTACTCGAAAAAAGGAATCATTCTATACTAATTTCCTTTAGACAGTGCTATCCCACTATTAATGAGTAGGTAGCACCGTCGTTGGAGTTTGAGGGTCAATTAGAATGAGGGACTTACAGTCACTAAAGCAACGTTAGGACATCTTAGCGGTAACACTAATGTCTTAGATCATTTGTTTTGAGGCAACAATATCCGAGGCAACCTTTTCGAGGCAACTATGATCTTTTTGACAAGAGGGCGACCTCTAAAACGACCTATACTTAATAATCGTGTACGAAGGCAACCAAGTGGGGTGTACCCTAAGAGTGCGCATGTGCGAGTGTGTCATTTTAAGTTATTTTTATCTTTGTACATGTTAAGGGTGATCTAAGTTGATTTTAGGTTAAAACATTCAGTCTTGTCATGCCATCCTATTATCAAACATCTAACAGTTATAATTTGCGGAAATAAAATGCGGAATTTAAATTACAAGGCGTCAGATATTTACATCGCCAAAGGCAAACCCTTTAAAAATAAATAAATCGATAAAAATAAATAAAAGTCCTATTTACTATTACAATCCAGAGGCAAGTACATTATTGGAAAAAAAATAAGCGACGCGTGCGAGAAATTAAATCGAGCGCAAATTTTAGGGTTTTGACCCTTTTGGTTAAAGGAAAAAAAATATTTTTGTTGTTTTTAATTTTAAGAAAGAAATTAAACCTAAATTAATTACTAAATTAAATTAATGAATTAATTAAATGAAAAATAAATTAGGACATATTTTTTTATTTTTGTTATTTTAAGAAAGAAAAATGAAATTAGTTAAATTAATAGTTAGTACCTAATTAAATCTAATTAATTATTTATTTACAAAATAAGTCAAAATTATTCTAGAATTAAAACCTAAATTAATTAATTAGTATTTATTAAAAAAAATGAAAGTTAAAATTTGATTGAATAAAAATAGTTTTTGTGATTTTATTTTATAAAAAGAAAATTGTGATTGGTTAGAAGTTAAATAAAAATAATAAAACAATTAAAATAAATGAACAAAATAAATAAGAAGAGGGAGTATGGGCCTGAATTTTGTGGTGTAGATAGCAATTGGGAGGCCCAAAAGCGCTAGCCCTTGTTGACTCTTGGTGATCTGGTGTCTATGCATTGACTGGCGCCTTGGTGGGCCATCAGCTTGGAACCATCAGATTTGGCCTTTGGCCATCTGGCCATTGGATGAATGAGGATGCATGGTGTTCTGCAAGCCTAAGCGCGCATAGGAGTACCTGAAGAGAAAAAACATTGAGAAAGTGGGGGACCTGGGACTCGAACCCAGGTCCTGAAGGAGTTTGGACGTGCACGTTTGCCACTACGCCATGATGGTTTGTTTGTTAATATAATACAAAGAGTATATAATAAAATAAAACAAGTCAATGGCCAGAAAAATTATAAAAAAACGCGTGTTATTTGAATGATGCAATGGATGGACGCCACGTATTGTCTTCAACCTCTTGTCAGTGGCTAAAAGATCTCAAACCTATACCAACGGACATAAGTCTGTAGCTATAAGTCAGTCCACCTCCAAAATTTGCTACGAGCCACAAAAATGCATTTTAAGGGCATGGTTATGCTCGTCTCAACCTCCCGGTCCTAACCATGCCCTTCTTGATGGTCAATTGATCCTGAAAAGAAAACGCCCAAAAAATCTCCAAGAACCCTAGCTATGGTGTTTTGCATTACAGGTTATATAAACGAAATTAAATGATGCAAATAGCTTGGAAATGTTGTGATGATTACAAATATGCAGTTAGTTTTCATTATAGATGCAAGAATGATGAGTTTCAATTTCAAGAACAGAGCTGGGTTTCGTGACACTTACAGCGCGTTTGGACGTCTGAAAAAGCTTGCTTTGGATTGGTTTAGCTTGAGTGAATGCCCAGGAAGCGATTGGGACAGGTCTCATCCCTTGAAAACACCTCTAAACACGGTTTTGATCTCAAGCTTTTTGTGACTTTTTTCAAATCTTGTTCTGCCTCTCTCCGCAATTGCCAACCCTGATCTCGACTCCTTTGGCTTGCTTATGTATTGTGTAGTGTATTAGGGTAACAAATATGGAGCAAATCATCTCATATCAATGCCTTTGAATTTGATTTGATCTCCTCTTTAAACCTTTTCAAATTTGGTTTGGATTCAATCCTTTTGCACATGATTTGCTATGATACGAATTCCATGGTGATGCTAGCTGTAAACAAAGCCTAAAATAATCAATAAATCAAGAGTTTTTAATTATTTGGATTTTCTATGATTTTATTTGATTTAAAATGAATAAATTCAATAAAAAATCAAATTAAATAATAAAAATGAAACATGAGCTCATGGCTGAAGCCACGGCACGTGGACAATGATGCAAACTCAAATCAAGTGGAAAAGAATGGGCCCATTTGACAAAATTTGAAGTTTTGGGGATAGTTGACTTTTGGCAATTTTGCAAAAAAAGTCCAACTTCAACAATGCATAACTTCTTCAATTTTGAACTTTTGGAGGTGTTCTTGGACTTTTTAGAAATCTTGAGATGTACTCTAACCAACCCTTTTGGTCTCATCTCATTTTGATATTCCATGCTCAAGTTATAAGCTTTGGCAAAAAAGGTGTTTTTGTTGACTTTCAAAAATGACCTATAATGTCCAAATTTATAACTTCTTGTGAGTGCATTTTTTGATCTTGGGGTATGAAGATGGATTGTAGGAAATTTCATCCTATTCAAAATGAGATTTGGATGGGTCATTTCTCATAACATATGAGAAATTTATGCTTGGTCAAAGTTGAGTTGACTTTTCCTACAAAACCCTAATTTAGCAACTTTTGAGTCTTGATGAATTTTGAGCAATCCTTGATGAATCATGATCAACCCTTGATCAAATGATGAAATATCCTTCAAAATGAGAATATTGACAAAAAATCTTGAAGTTTGACTGTTTGTAGGTCATAGTTGACTTTTGCCCTAGCACAGTCGATTTTTGGACCCTTTGAGCAATTGATTGGGCAAACTTCCTCTGCAAGGCTTGAAATTTGACATGGATGACCTTGAGAACAAATTAGGAAATTGGGGGGAACTTGAGGTCATTTGGACTTAAAGATCTTGATGCAACCCAAAACCCTAATTTGGGGTAGACTGCCTTAGGAGATAGCTTGCTTGTCCAACTTTTGAGCAAACTTGAGCAACTTGGAGATTTTTCTTGTAATGTTTTGAGAAATATGGGAGGGAAAATTTTGGGGTACAACATCTGCCCCTGTTCAATCTTCTTAAACCTGAGGATGTAGATTGGCTTTCATGCCTTTCGTGATCCGAAGGTGGAAGATGATTGAACACTAGAGTGCCCAGAAATTTGCACTCGCATGAAGTGGTATCAACCTTGTGATGTCAGGAATGGGCTTACAGATGCCATTTGGAGATCGTTGGCAGGAGGATGGGCTTAAATATGTCATCTGCAGGAGTGTCGATCGTATACGAGATTCCTTAGCGAGAACTTGCATACCTGTTGTTGTAGAAGATTCCGCTGGGGAAGTATAACCTTTGTTGAGATTTAAGAACTTGCCTGTACTTCAACTGAGAGAACATCTCTGCTGAGTTTTAAGAACTTATCCGTAATTCAACTAGGGGGAAACCTATCGAGATTTAGAACCTTATCTGTAATTCAACCGAGGATAATTCAGTTGAGATTTAAGAACCGGTCAGTACTTCGACAGAGAAACTTTGTCGAGATTTAGAAACTTATCTGTAATTCAACTGAGGATAATTCAGTTGAGATTTAAGAACTGGTCAGTACTTCGACTGAGTGAAACATCTTCATCGAGATCTAGGACTTGTCTATAATTCAACCGAGGATAATTCTGTTGAGATTTAAGAACTCGTCCACACTTCGACGGAGGAAAATTGTCGAGATTTAGAACCTTATCTGTAATTCAACCGAGAATAATTCAGTTGAGATTTAAGAACCGGTCAGTACTTCGACTGAGTGAAACATCTTCATCGAGATCTTGGACTTGTCTTTAATTCAACCGAGGATAATTCTGTTGAGATTTAAGAACTCGTCCACACTTCGACGGAGGAAAATTGTCGATATTTAGAACCTTATCTATAATTCAACCGAGGATAATTCTGTTGAGATTTAAGAACCGGTCAGTACTTCGACCGAGGGAAACATCTTCATCGAGATCTAGGACTTGTCTGTAATTCAACCGAGGATAATTCTGTTGATATTTAAGAACTCGTCCACACTTCGACAGAGGAAAATTGTCGAGATTTAGAACCTTATCTGTAATTCAACCGAGGATAATTCAATTGAGATTTAAGAACCGGTCAGTACTTCGACTGAGGGAAACATCTTCATCGAGATCTAGGACTTGTCTGTAATTCAACCGAGGATAATTCTGTTGATATTTAAGAACTCATCCACACTTCAACGGAGGAAAATTGTCGATATTTAGAACCTTATCTGTAATTCAACCGAGGATAATTCAGTTGAGATTTAAGAACCGGTCAGTAGTTCGACTGAGGGAAACATTTTCATCGAGATCTAGGACTTGTCTGTAATTCAACCGAGGATGATTCTATTGAGATTTAAGAACTCGTCCACACTTCGACGGAGGAAAATTGTAGAGATTTAGGACCTTATCTGTAATTCAACCGAGGATAATTCAGTTGAGATTTAAGAACCGGACAGTAGTTCGACATAGCTGAGAACTTAACTGCAACCTTCCTGAAAGGTAAAGGTCAATCGTATGCAATGCATGATATATATCAAGCAATGATATTCTCAAAATAAATGAGATTGTGTTGTATGATGTGTATATGCATGTACCATGATGTATGGAAATGTAATGTTTTAGCTGGGGAAAATAAATCCCGGATAGCTGTTGGAGAATAGAGCTGAATTCTTCATTTCCTCTAGGGATAGCGAATGAAGATGACTGTGAGAATAAACCTGCAGGAGAGGATAACTCCGTTGGGGAATAAACTGATGAGGAGATTACTCTGTAGGGAAGAGATGATTTGCTGAGGATTCCGCCGATAAATTCCGCTGGGGATCAATTACTGTTGCTGGTGATACTGAATCCTATTGGGGATTGACTTCTTGTTTGTAATGGGAAAGGACTCCGATGGGGGATGATCTTTCAATTGCGACTTCACTGGGGATAACCTTTTAGATTCTTATGGGGATGATCCTTTGAGTTCTGCTGGGTACAATCTTCCGAAGTTTACTGGGGATGATTCTCCAAACTCCACTAGGGAAGCTTTTTCAGACTACACTGGGAAAATTTTCAAACTCCACTGGGGATATTTTGTATTCTGCCGGGGAATATTCTTATACTCCGCTGGGGAATATTAAGACCTTTCAGTGCTGATGGTAAATAAACTCTTCTTGAGGAGAATATTACTGATTCATTCACAGTTGTAAGTCTCAAGCTGGGGAGAGTTAACATTACTGTCTTACTCTGAGGGGAGTGAATGTATCTCAACCATGTTCTTCGGCTGAATTTACCTTGTACCTGGTGGACAGAGCGACTGTAAAGCTTGGACAATTCTCATTTGCCCCTGTTTCTGATATTACAAGTAATCGTCTTTTGTCTCGCATGTATATATTTATGAGCAGCAATTAATGTCAAATGCATATATCAAAAATGAACATTAGACGTTTTTTTGCAAAACAAAACAGAAAAATGAAAAACAGTTTGAAATTTCTCTGAATATGAATTGTATTGATTTTTAAGTTTGGCCTGTAAATAGGCGTTTTTGTACAAGAGGCCGACGTCCTAGTAAGAGAACGTCGCCGAATAATAGAATTTACACAATCTGTGAAAAACTAAACAAAACAGCTATGTGAATAATCCCACTGGGTTCCAACTCTACTATTGCCTTTATATCTTCGAGCATCTCATCGCTTTGCTACATGGTTGAAGATAGATCAGATTGATTAGTGTCATCCGAGCTTGATAGTCGATACCGAAGTCTGGTTGCAAGGTGATCCAATGAGACATAGTGTTACGCTTTGATCCCTAATTTTTGCCTGGACCGCCCTTTCGGATTTTCAGTCCACCGGGATACCCTTTTTTTCCCAAGCCGCCTTTTCAGGTTTTCGACTTGCCGGGTGTACAGTTTTTTATTTTCACCCCTTATTTTTGCCCGAACCCTTTTGGTTCGTCGGGAAGCCCTTATTTTTGCCTAGGCCTGTCGACCTAGCGGGTCTTTGATTATGCGTAGTATTTTTTTCTATGTCTGCATTGACAAGGTTAGGAAGGTCGTTACCATCCATGGTGGTTAGAATCATAGCTCCTCCTGAGAAAATGTTCTTAACCACAAATGGCCCTTCGTAGGTAGGGGTCCATTTGCCCCTGGGATCACCTTGAAGCAGTATGATGCGCTTGATAACCAAGTCCCCAACTTGATACTCTTGTCGTCTAACTTTCTTATTAAATGCCTTGATCATCCGCTTTTGATACGTTTGACCATGACAAATAGCAGTAAGCCTTTTTTCGTCGATTAAGTTTAGCTGATCAAGTCGGGTCTAAATCCAGTCATCTTCGCTCAAACCTGCATCCTTCATAATCCGAAGAGAGGGTATCTGAACTTCAATGGGCAAGACGGCCTCCATACCATATACCAAGGAATAGGGAGTTGCCCCTGTTGATGTCCGCGCCGAGGTACGGTACCCATGAAGAGCAAATGGTAACAACTCGTGCCAATCTTTGTATGTCACTGTCATCTTCTACACAATTTTCTTAATGTTCTTATTAGCCGCTTCAACAACCCCATTCATATTCGGCCGGTAGGGAGAAGAGTTTTGATGTTGTATTTTGAATTGCTTGCAGAGTTCGGTGATCATCTTGTTGTTGAGATTTGTACCATTGTCCATAATGATCCTCTCTGGTACACCATATCGACAAATCAAATTATGCCGAATAAACCGTGCCACGACGTTCTTGGTTACTGTAGCAAAGGAAGCTGCTTCAACCCACTTTGTAAAGTAATCAATTGCTACTAGGATGAAACGATGCCTGTTGGATGCCGTAGGTCTGATCTCACCGATCATATCAATGCCCCACATTGCAAAAGGCCACGGAGCTGTCAAGACGTTCAGAGGTACTGGAGGTATGTGCACCTTATCAGCATAGACTTGGCACTTGTGACAGGTCTGAGAATACTGATAACTGTCGGCTTCCATGGTGGACCAAAAATATCCTGCCCGTAGGATTTTCTTTGCCATGGTGTGTCCACTGGAATGAGTTCCGAAAGTACCTTCATGTAAATATGCCATGATCCTTTCTGCTTCATTCTTATACATACATCGCAGTAAGGTTGAGTCATGATTGCGCTTGTAAAGAATGTCATTGCTGATGAAGAACTTCGCCGCAAACCTCCTCAGAAACTTCTTGTCATTAACAGATGCACCCTCAGGGTATTCCTGAGCCTCAAGATACCCCTTCACCTCATGAAACCAAGGTTTATCCGTTGCCTTTTCAGTCTCAATGTCATAGCAATGCGCAGATTTGTCCAACCTTTCAATGACAATCCAGGGAGCTTCGTTATCCCAATTGACTTTGAACATAGAAGACACCGTAGCTAGCGCGTCCGCCAAATGATTATCCTCTCTAGGGAAGTGTTCAAAGGTTATCTCTTCGAAATATGGAAGAAAAGTCACCACATACTCCTTGTAAGGAATAAGATTTGGGTGTTTTGTATCCCGCTCGCCTTTGATCTGACTGATCACGAGAGAGGAATCTCCGAAAACACTTAAGAACTTAATCCTTAGGTCAATAGCTGCTCGAAGACCCATGATGCACGCTTCATACTCCGCCATGTTATTGGTGCAGTTGAAACATAGTCGGGCGGTGAACGGAGTATGAGAGCCTTTAGGAGATATGATCACGGTGCCAATGCCATTACCTAAAGCGTTTGAAGCTCCGTCAAAGTACATAGACCATCGGGATCCTTCCTCAGGTCCTTCATCCGGTCCAGGTGTCTCACAGTCGGTCACTATCATGATATTTTCATCCGGGAATTCGAAGTTCATAGACTGGTAATCATCCACTGCCTGATGTGCCAAATGGTTTGCCAACACACTTCCCTTGATTGCCTTTTGGGTTGTGTATTGGATGTCATACTCAGTGAATATCATCTGCCATCTTGCTATTCTTCCGGACAATGCAGGCTTCTCGAAGATATACTTGATTGGATCCATCTTTGATATCAATAAAGTAGTGTGAGTCAACATATACTGCCTCAGCCGACGAGCAGCCCATGCCAAAGCGCAACAAGTTTTCTCAAGAAACGAGTATCGGGTCTCGCAGTCGGTAAACTTTTTGCTAAGGTAGTAAATAGCATGCTCTTTTCGGCCAGACTCGTCATGCTGCCCCAACACACACCCCATTGAATTGTCGAGTACTGTCAAGTATAAGATCAAAGGTCTCCCTTCAACTAGAGGCATCCGAATGGGTGGCTCTTGGAGATACTCTTTGATCCTTTCGAAAGCGGCCTGACATTCATCGTTCCATCTTACCACTTGATCTTTCTTCAGTAACTTGAAGATTGGCTCACAAGTAGCAGTTAGGTGCGAGATGAATCGGGCAATATAGTTCAAATGTCCCAGAAAGCCTCTGACTTCTTTTTCTGTTCGGGGAGCTGGCATCTCCTGTATAGCCTTCACCTTTGCAGGATCCACTTGAATACCTTTATCGTTTACGACGAAACTCAGCAGCTTACCATATCTCACCCCGAAGGTGCACTTGTTCGGGTTTAACCTCAGCTTGTACAACTTCAACCTGTCAAATAATTTCTGAAGATGGTCAAGGTGTTCTTCCTCAGTCTGTGACCTGGCAATCATGTCGTCAACGTATACCTCAATCTCATGATGGATTGTGTCATGGAACAAAGCGACCATGGCGCGCTGATACGTTGCCCCAACATTCTTCAATCCGAAAGGCATGACCTTGTAGCAAAAGGTACCCCATTGAGTAACAAAGGTTGTCTTCTCCATGTCTTCGGGAGCCATTTTAATCTGATTATAACCGGAGAAACCATCCATAAAGGAGAAGACTTTATGCTGTGCGGTGTTGTCAACCAGAACGTCGATATGAGGCAGAGGGAAATCATCCTTGGGGCTTGCCCTGTTCAGATCCCTATAATCAACACACATTCGAACTTTACCATCTTTCTCCGAAACTGGAACCATGTTGGCCACCCACCGCGGGTAAGAAGTAACTGCTAGAAAACCGGCGTCAAACTGTTTCATAACTTCAGCCTTGATTTTCTCAGACATATCCGGGCGCATTCGGCGGACCTTCTGTTTTACTGGAGGACAGTCTTCCTTGGTAGGCAGGCGGTGAACCACAATATCGGTATCCAACCCAGGCATATCTTCATAAGATTAGGCAAAGATCTCAACGTAGTCACGCAACATCTGAATCAACCGTTGCTTAACACTAGCTTCCAGATTTGCACCGATCTTGAGCTCTTTCTTGTCTACCTCTGTACCCAGATTCACTGTTTCCACTGGATCTTCATGTGGCTGTATAGACCTCTCTTCCTGAAGTAACAATCTAGCAAGTTCACCAGGCACCTCGCAATCATCTTCACCTTCGTCTTCGGCTAAGTTGATCGGACTTTCGAAGTCATAACTGGCAGTAGCAGAGTCGTTACCAGTGAGATCCAGAGTGGATGTAGACCTGTATATGTGAGTGTGTGTAAAATAGTTGTTTTGCAATATATATAATAAAAGAAAAACAAGGAGCACAAAATTTTGAAATGCAAAAACGTCCAATGCTTTTATTAATGATATATGGAGATGACAAATATCAAGCCCTCACAAACAAAGCCACGGTGCCTCGAGTAAGACATCTGGCCGTAAAGTTTAAAATTGTCTGTTACAAACTTAAAACAAAAGTCTCATTACTGGGTAATAACAGAAACGGGCATAGAATCCTTCGTTGTCCAATTGCTTAGTCCACCATCAATAGTCGGGTATATCCAGCTGTCAATATCAAACTCTTCATCATCGTCTTCAATAGCATTCACTCCTGCGTCATGTTTGGGCATAGGTGCCATTATGACATTAGGCTTTTCTGGCGCTTCGAACTGAATCTCCTTAGCATCAATCAGATCCTGTACCTTATTCTTCAAAACCCAGCAGTCATTCGTATCATGCCCCGGGCTATCGGAGTGAAAAGCACAGCAGGCGTTTGGGTTGTACATGGGTGATGTTGTATTGGGATTCTTCGGGGCCTCTTTCAGAATCACCAAGTTGGTCTTCAATAACTGTGGCAGAATCTGAGACAGGGTCATATGGAGCTGAGTGAATTGTCTTCGCGGTCTCTCGGCCCTTAGTTGATTGTAGCGCTGAGGAGCAACAGCAGGTCTTGATATAACTACCGCATTAACAGCTTGCCGGCATTCAGGTCTATTATGGCTTTTTACGCTGTAAACAACACTGGACTCCTTCTTAAAAGTTTTCTTCTCGGTGCTTGATGAAGCACGCTTCTGTATTTTACCGGATTTGATACCGGCCTCAATCCTTTCCCCGGTCATAATCAGTTCCGTAAACCCGGATGAAGAACTTCCAATCATATGGTTGAAATACGGACCAGACAAGGTCCCCAAAAACATATCCACTAGCTCCCTATCAGCCAAGGGTGGTTGCACTCTTCCAGCAAGGTCCCTCCACTTCTGAGCATAATCTTTGAAACCTTCACCCGCACCCATAGACATACCCTGGAGTTGGGTACGCGTGGGAGCGAGATCGGCATTGTATTGGTACTGCTTGTAGAAAGCAGCGGCCAAATCTTCCCAATTACGGATACTAGCTCCTTCCAGCTGGTAAAACCATTCAAGCTGAGTCCCTGAGAGACTGTCTTGAAAGAAGTGAATCCAGAGGTTCTTGTCAGCGGTGTATGGCTGAATCTTCCTAACATACGAACAGAGATGCAGCTTTGGGCAAGAAACCTCGTCGTACTTAGCAAAGGTTGGTGCTTTGAACTTGTGGGGAATTACCACCCCAGATGACAAACCCAAGTCTCCAAAGTCCAGACCAGGCACCTTCTGAACTTCCATCGCGCTCAACCGGTCTTCCATTTGCTTATATCTATCCTCGGCCGGAGGATACTGGTCATCGTCGAAGTCAGTCTCGTTGTCGGAAACCACAGGGCTAGGATCCCTCCTTTCTTCCTGATTATCTCCCCCTCCAGATGAGTGGGTCAAATCAGCCTCTTCTTGCAAATTATTTCCGAATCTGCGACCCATGTTCAGTAGGACCGTCTTCTTCTTCTTCTTATTCTCTTTCAAGATAAGGGTCTTCAGATCTTGTTGGCCCTTGGCTAAACTCATGAACAATTCCTGGAACTGGGCGTTTTGAGCTTGCAGAGCCTTGAGGGTTTGTTCAGTTGATGTTTCAGAAGACATGATGCTGAAATAAACAGCGAAGAAGATGAGAAACCTGTAAGGGTACCTGTTATGAGTTGCATGGAATGAAATGTGTATGATATGATTTCAAAGACTTTAGAGATTCAAATTCATAAACCAAAATGAAACACACTTTTATTAGATAAAACTTGAATTCAATGTTCAACAAATGTCTTTAAGGCGTTACAAAAAGAAATACTGAAAAGTAAATCAAAGCTAGAAATAACATAAGACATCAGCGCTCCCATGGTCGTTTTCCGTTGGTGCTGACATAGTCGTTGAGGATCTGCTTGCTCTACAACTGCCTTGTCAACTTTAGGATCTTCTGTTCTTGTTCGTGATACTTTTCTCTGTAAGTATCCCGCTCTTCCCTTAGTTGGATCCAGGACCTCTTTAATGCCCCAATGTCAGTAGGCATGTAAGGGTGGAGGATGGTAGGAGGAACCCCTTCTTCATCAGCAACCTCAAGAGTTATAGGCAAGACGGCTTCGTACGGCATTCCCAACTTTTGGGCACGGATTCGAACCTATCGAAGATATGGCTCCATCGGAAGAGAAGTCTTCGCACTTAGCTCGTGTGGATCAGACCTGTGTACTCTATCCCAAGCTCGTATGAACCTACGGCGTTTCTCGTCACTATCCCCTTGGAAGTCAAAGACAATGCTTGGCATCAGCAACTCATGAGGTCCTTCCCTCCTAGCTCTTCCAAATTGACGTAAGGCCAAACACGGATTATAGGTGATTCCTCCATGGGTTCCTATCAGTGGAACATTGGGGTATTCCCCATATCGATCAATAATAGCCACATCTTCCATGCCCTTAATAGTCTAAATGATGTCCATGTGATAGAGGGACATAATCCTGTAGGCCCAACCCATGCCTTCCTTGTTTTTCAAAACTGATTTGGAGAGGTGAGAAATAAACCACCTCTCCAGCAATGGCGCACAGCACATAAGGGTTCCCCGCTTCCGAGCAGTACGGGCATAAAGAGAATGAAGAATGTCACCCAAGGGAGTGGGCACAAGATTACCGGACATGAAAATCTTCACTGCATTCACGTTGACGAAAGAATCCGAGTTAGGAAACAACACCAAACCATATATGAGAAGAGCCAGAATGTCTTCAAATGCCTGGAAGTCTAGACTGTCCCAGAACTGGTTAGCCTTACCAACCAAGAATTTAGTCAAGAAGCCCTTTGTTCCACTACGAGTTTCCTAATTAGACATTACCTCAGCCTTTGTCAGATGGAGGGCTGAAGCAATCTCTTCTGGCCTAAGGATCTTCTCCCAACCTGTGAATGGGGTTTGCTCCAGAATAGAGATACCAAGCAGATCAGAGAACTCTTCCAAGGTAGGGACCAACTGGTAGTCCGTAAAAGTAAAGCAGTGGTACAGTGGATTAAAGAAATGGACTAAGACACTCATCATCTACTCGTCAAATTTGGAAGTGACCAAACCAAGAAGGTGCCCATGTCTTCTGATAAAGGAGGTAGTATCTGAAATCTTTGCAACCAATTCCTTAAGCTGAGTGGGAATCTGGACAAAGTTGATCCGGATGGTGTTTCTACGCATGGGTGCCATGACCTGCAAAACAGAACAAGGATGAATCCCTCCTGTCTTTGAAATAGGTTAGTCCAATGCAAGATTCATGCAATGTCATGATGTCATGATATAAAACACACCACAAGTATCCACAAATAGCAAACATGGTAAAGGCACACAAGTCACACAGAGAGCCCTTAGATTTCAGGCTAGCAAGGAGTTTAGGTATTACCTTCTTTCAGTTCAGTTGGTTCAAACATGTCCTAAAAATAGTAACCGGGTTCTAGAGGATCTCAATATCACTGACTACCCTCGATCGGTCATAATTCCAGTTTAGCAACCTTTTCTTGCAGCCAGAATCATCGTGAGAGTTTAGTCTCAATGATTGTAGCATACTGCTACTGTTCTATGGCCAAGTTGGTCAATTTAACGGTTCTAAGGTCAGTTGGTGCTTAATGACCCCTTAGCAGACCCATATTCTCCTCGTTGCGCCACAAGGGATATCAGTACATACTAAAGTGCCACACCAATGTAGCTACTACTTCAACCGTATCGGTCTACGTCGTACAGTTCCCTCACAGTTTATTGCTACTTACCTAAAAGGTATCCCCAGATCCGGGTTAGGATCTATAGTAACTCCGATTCAAACCCACAAAAGATAAAGCAAACAAATCATGCAATTGAAAACATTATGAACTATTCCTAAGGTACACCCCACTTATAAGCGTCCCCAGCAGAGTCGCCAGTTCTGTGATACGCTGGGAAGAACTGACTATTTTTTGGAATGCTGGTTTTCATTTTACGTTTGTGTTCGCAAAATGTCGCGGTAAGAAAGAGTCGCCACCGACTTTTATTTTATCCAACAAGGAAAGAAAAAAAGCACAGAAAAATTCCTTTTTTGAGATATTTCTGAGTACGGGGGTAGATTATAGAAAGAGAAGATATTAGCACCCTTTATATCCGTAGTTATCTACGGGCTCTTAGGTACTTGCTCATCATTTTCAAAATTGTTTTCTTTGTGCTTGTGGGTTTTGAAAAGTTTTTGTTTTAACTTCGATTTAAATCTTGCTTCTGTCCTCAAGAGTGTAATGAAGTGTTTTTGAAAACTTCGTTTGAAAAGGTGTAAGTGTAGAAAATTTGTTTTATTTTGGATGAGCAAGTATCTAAGAGCTAATCTACCTACTCGAAAAACGAATTGTTTTATGCTAATTTCCTTTAGACAATGCTATCCCACTATTAGTGAGTAGGTAGCACCGTCGTTGGAGTTTGAGGGTCAATTCGAATGAGGGACATATGGTCACTAAAGCAATGTTAGGACGCCTTAGCGGTAACCCTAATGTCTTAGATCATTTGTTTAAGGCAACAATATCTGAGTCAACTATGATATTTTAGACAAGAGGGCGACCTCTAAAACATCCTATACTCAATGACCATTTACCGAAGGCAACCAAGTGGGAGTGTACCCTAGGAGTGCGCATGTGCGAATGATTCAATTTCAGTTTATTTATCTTTGCACATTTAGGGTGATCTAACTGTTTTAAATTTAATCATACATTCTTGTCATGCATCCTATTATCATACATCTAATAGTTAATAATTTGCGAAATTTAAATTGCGGAAATTTAACTAAGCTATTATAAGGCTTCGGGTATTTACATAGCCAAAAATAAACCCTTTGAAAATAAAGCGATAATGAAAAGTAAAAGTCCTAATTAAAACTATTACAAACTGTGAGCAGATACAATAATTGGATAGAAATAATAATAAAGCGCACGATGAGAATTAGATCGACGAGAAACTAGGGTTTTGACCCTTCTAACCTAATTAAAATAAAAAATGTTTTTTTTGTTGTTTTTAATATTTTTTAAAGAAAAGAATTAAGTTTTTCTAAATTAAATATGAAAATTAATTAGTGATTAAACCGTAAAAATAATTAAATGACCTATTTTTGTTTTTTTTTGTTATTTTAGGAAAAAAATAAAATATAATTAAGTTAGTAACAAAATCCTAATTGTTCTAATTAATTTTAATTTATTTACAAAACAATTAAAGTTACCTAAAATTAAATTAAAACCTAAAATTAATTATTCGAGTTTATTACAAAAAATCAAAGGTTTGTGAAAAATGTTAAGCTTTATGAAAAAAGATTTTAAACAGAAAGAATAAAAATAGGTAAACGGATAAATAGAAAGGAAGAAAATCAAAACCAATAGGGGTGGTTGTTGAACCCACGCCCTTAACCTTCTCAGGATGTCTGCCTCGCCATGTATTGGTGTCATGTGTAAGCTGTTCTGTTTTGGCCATTTGTGTTTTGGCTTTTGACGATTTGTGTTTTGGCCTCAACGTTCCTTAACCTTCTCAGGATGTCTGCCTCGCCACGTATTGGTATCATGTGTAAGTTGTCCTGTTTTATCCATTTGTGTTTTGGCATCAACGTTCGGTAATGAACCTGCATGGGATCCTGTCTAAATCTGCAGTGTTGAATCTCATGAACACATTAAATAAATTACTATATATTATGAAATACAAATAAAGTCAATATATGAAAAAATTTAATGTTAAAACTGATATGACATGTATGAATGATTATACCCTTTTGATCATGGAGATCAAATCAGCCTTACCCTTACTGGAGAAGTAGTGATATGAATGTTTTTATGCCCTTTTGATCATGGAGATCAATCCAACCTTACCCTTACTGGGGAAGTAGTGAGATGTTGGTTTGTAACAGGGATGACTTGTTTGTAGTGAGATGGAGATTTGTAATAAGGATTTCAAGGTTTTAGGGTTCTTCAAAGAATTTGATATTTTGACAGTGTTGTGGCAAAAGCTTTTTTTTTGTTTGTGTGAAAAGAATGAGATTATATAATGGAAATTAGAGGGGAAAAAATAGGCTTTGAAAGTGCAATTGGACCTCCAATGTTCACTTGAGTTTGTCACGTTCTAGGCTAAATCGCAGGGGCTTAAGTGCAATTTTTGAATTTGAAATGTGAAAACAAAATATAGCCGACATCGAGAACTAACTCTTGTTCAAAAATGAGCTCAATCGGATAAACAGTGAATTTGTTATGAATTTTTGAAGTTTCAGCTCAGACAAACTTATTTTGGGCTCCAGTGTCGACTCCGACACGTTCTTCAATAAAAAACTGGTATTGATAGGATCATAATTCAGTCTCTACTTTTGAAGTAAAGTTGTAGATCTCTGAGTTAGTGACCTTGTGTAAAAGTATGAGCCCAATCCGATAAAAATTGACCGAGTTATGAATTTTCGAAGTTTCGACCCAGATAAAATAATATTCAGCATTCAGAATTTTCGGCGCGTCACACGCACTCTGAGCAAAAAATGAAGGTCTTTTGAATACCTTTCAAACTCGATACCTCCTGTGAAAATGTAGCCAACTCAAATTTTGAAATTTGGGCGCCGGAACCAGCTCGATACAATGAAAATCGACCAAGTTATGATTTTCTGAACATGTCGCAAAAAAAATTTTGTCACAAATTTTCTGTACGAAAATACTTGATAAATCCGCATTTTTGAAGACCTTCTGATTGAAATTGGCTTCTAACCGTGAGCGATGAAAACGTAGATGACGTCAAGATGGAATTTTGGCCACCAGAACAGGTTCAAAACGAGCCACGATCTTCAAGTTATGAATTTTTTAGCGCGTAAAAACTGCACTTTCAGCACACTTTTTCACCATATTTCTTTGAGAAAACTCACACATTCGGATACTTTCTTTAAAGAATTGACTCTTGAGCCGAACCTGAATTTGAGAATACATTATCAGAGATATCTTGGTGAAAGAACACCTGAATATGACGTGCCGGGTTGGACTTGTGAATTTTTGAACCCCGAATCGTTGCAAAACGGCGAACCGATCTTCAGCACGGAAAATACTCTGAGAATATCCATTGACGAAATAAACGTCACTTATAACCTGAAGAATCTTGATAAATATACCTTTATTCCATAACCATAAAACCAATAATATGCGTGTATGAAAAGAGGGCAAATTTTGGGGTACAACACATTGCAGTAGCGCACGTCTACCAAATACCCTTGTGCTCCACCATCAGATCCATCAGCCATGTGGATCCAACGTCACGTAGCAAAGAGCCTACCATACGCCTCATTCAAGCATGCACACTGGATGGGGGCAAAGTCAAACAGGCCTCTCTCCATTTGGGCCCAGGAATTTGCATTCCAACCCCCCTTTTGCTAAATACAGGTCCATCTCATCCTTCTTTATTTATTTATTTTTAATTCTTTTAATACTTTCTTTAATTATTTTTAATTCACTAATTAATCTTTTTTTCATAAAATCATAAAATCAATAATTCACAAAAAAATTAGAATTAGACCTTTTTTTTATCAAAATTAATTTTATTAATTTAATTTAATTTAGTCTAATTTAGGGAAATTGTAATTTGTTTTTCATAGATAAAATTAAAATAGAAATTAGGTTAAACTTTTGATTTAATTTTATTTTGCTCTTTTTCTCAAATAAATAAAAATACAAAAATAGGTTGTAGATTAAATTAATTCTTTTTTTTCTTAAAATTAAAATTAATTAGAAGTAAGCTTTTCTTTCTTTTAATTTAACAATTTCTTTATTTTCTTAAAATAACATGACAAAACAAAAGCATTTTTTAACTAATCTCAATTAGGTTTAGGTAAGGTTCAAAACCCTAGTTGTCTCGTTTTCGATTTATCGTGCGCGTACTATTATTTTTACGATATTGTTGCAACTGTTCATGGTTTGTAATAGTTTAATCTAGGGCTTTTATTTATCGCTTTTTCCCGGGTTTTTGGCTATGTAATTAACTCCCCCCCCCCCCCCCCCCCCCCCCGAAGCCTTGTAATAGCGTAGATTTACTTTCTCGCATTTTAATTCTCGCAAATATTTGACTGTTTAGATGTATGCTAATAGGATTGTATGATAAGAATGCATGACAAATTAATCCAGTTAGAAAACCCTAATGTGCAAAGACTAAATAATTGAAAACAGATCACTTGCACATATCACTCTTAGGGTATACTCTCACTTCGGTTGCCTTCGGTAAACAATCATTAGGTATAGGGTGTCTTAGTGGATGCCCTCCTGTCTAACAAAGATCAAATGTCGAGTAGGTAGATGCTAGTAGGTACTTGCTCAAAACAAAACTCTTCACACTTACACTTTTCAAACAAACTTTCAAAACATCTTCGTCACACTTTTGAGGACTGATACAAGGGTTATCATGAAGTAAAACATTTTCAAAAAAAAAATAAAGCACATACACAAGCAATTTTAAAAGATGAGCAAGTACCTAAGAGATCATGAAAAACCATGGATAGAGAGGGTGCTAACACCTTCCCTTTCTATAATCTACCCCCCGTACTCAGAATATCTCGAAAAAGTATTTTTTCTGTACTTTTTTCCTTTCCGATTAGATGAAATAAAATTCAGTGGAGACTCTTGCTAACCGCAACATTTGTGATCAAACGCAAACCAGCGTCAAACAGTCGGTTCTGCCACCGTATCATAGAACTGGCGACTCTGCTGGGGACATATAAGTGAGGTATACCTTAGGATCTAGTTCATCATAATTGCTTCTCTTGATTTCTTTGAATGCTTTACTTTTAAAGGTTTGTTTGGGAGTTACTATAGATCCTAACCCGGATCTGGGGACACCTTTTAGGTAAGTAGCAATAGACTGTGAGGGAACTGTACAGCGTAGACCGATACGGTTGAAGCAGTAGCTACGTTGGTGTGGCACTTTGGTTGGTACCGGTATCCCTTGTGGAGAAACGAGGAGAATACGGGGCCGCCGCATCGTGTCGTTAAGCATCAACTGACCTTAGAACCTTTAATCTCCCAACTTGGCCATTATAAAGTAGTGAGATAGCCGGCCTCGATGTAAAGCTGAGAACTGGTTGATACTCGATGCTACACTCATTGAGACCATACTCTCGAGATAGTTCCGGCTGCAAGAAAAGATTGATTAAGCTGAAACCATGACCGATGGAGGATGGTCAGTGATATTGAGATCCTCTAGAACTCAGTTACTTTTTCTAGGACAGGTTGAAACCAACTTAACTTCAAGATGGTATTACCTTTGACCTCATGCAAGCCTTAAACCTAAGGGCTTTGTGTGACTTGTTTGTCTTTGCCATATCTGTTATCTGCTACACCTGTGTTTTTATCATGACATCATGCATCATAACATAACATTCATGCTTCATTACACTAACCATTTCAAAGACCAAGGGAATTTATCTTTGTTCTGTTTTGCAGATTATGGCTTTCGTGTGCAGAAATACCATCCGAGTCAACTTTGTGCAAATACCTTCCCAACTTAAAGAGCTAGCCTCAAGAGTTTCTGAGACTTCTATGTTCATTAAGAGACACAGTCAACTCCTCATCCTGGTCACTTCAAATCTTGATGAGAAGATAATGAGCGTACTTTTTTAGTTCTTAGATCCCGTGCATCATTGCTTCACCTTTCCAGATTACCAGCTGGTTCCCACCTTAGAGGAGTTCTCTCACCTATTGGGAATATCCATCCTTGAACAGGTACCCTTCATAGGCATAGAAGAAATTCCTAGACTAGAAGACATTGCCTCGACTCTACATCTGAAGCGGGTTGATGTAGTATCCAATTGGGAAACACGAAGCGAGGTTAAAGGTTTTCTAGCCAAATTTCTGATAGACCAGGATCAGCTATTCTGGGATAATTTGGATTTTCAGGCTTTTGAAGATGTCTTGGCTCTCCTTATCTATGGTTTGGTTCTCTTCCCGAATCCAGATTCCTTTGTAGATGTGAATGCTATGAAGATTTCCCTTTCTCGCAATCTTGTGCCTACCCTACTGGGTGATATCTTGCATGCCCTCTATACTCGTACTGTGAGTAGAAGAGGGACTCTTATGTGTTACATGTCGTTGCTGTCAAGGTGGTTTATTTATCACTTCCCTAAGTCTATGCTAAAGAACGAAGAAGGTTTGGGTTGGTCACACATAATAATGTCACTTGCTCATACATATATTCTTTGGTGTTCCCGGGCTATGGAAGACACTGCTGTTATTGACCGTTGTGGGGGATACCCTAATGTCCCGTTGCTTAGAATCAGAGGGGGTATAACTTACAATCCTTGTCTAGCTTTGCGACAATTTGGTCGTGCTCGGAGAGATGGTCCCCATGAGCTACTTCTTGAGGACATTGTATTTGACTACAAGGAGGACGTTAAGGAGCACCGTCGGAGGTTTATACGAGCTTGGAGCATGGTGAATAGGTCTGACCCCCGAGATTTGGGACCGAAGACTTCCCTTCCTATGCAGCCTTACCTCCAATGGGTCCGAGCTCGTGCCCAGAAGCTTGGGATGCCCTATGAGGCCGTATTACCAGTGATTGTGGAGCCCACTAATGAAGAGGGCTTCCTTACACGGTTCTCTATCCTTACATGCCCACTGATCCTGGGGAGTTGTAGAGGTCTTGGATTCAGCTGAAGAATGAGCGGGATACTTACCGGGAAAAGTACCATGAGCAAGAAAGGAAGATTTTGAAGCTCACCAGGCAGCTCGAGAAAGAAAGAGTGATCAATGACTACATCGGCACAAAGAGGAAGCGTCCATGGGACTTTTGATTTTGCTTTTTCTAGTTTTAGATCTTGTTTTATTTACTTCTTTGTAACGCCTTAAAGGAATTGTTGAACCTTTCAAAGTTAATCTAATAAAGTTTGTTTATTTTTGGTTTGCAAATTCAAATCTCCCAAAGTCTTTGAAATCATTACATGCATCCCATTATCATGTACATCATTACAGGTACCACTACAGGTTTCTCATCTTCTTCGCTGTTTATTTCAGCAGAAATGTACTCCGATCAAGCCATCAAAGATCTTCAGGCACATAACGCCCAATTCCAACAGATGTTCATAAGTATGGCTAAAGGGCAAGAGGATTTGAAGACCCTTATTCTAAAAGAGAAAAAAGAAGAAGAAGAAGGTCGGTATTCTGAACATGGGTAGAAGATTCGGAGAAAGGTTGAGACAACCAGATGATCTGACCTCCTCATCCAAGGACGGGGAGAACCAAGAAAGGGTAAAGAACCCTAGTCTTGCAGTTTCTGGAGATGATACAGATTACGACGATGAGAAATATCCTCCTGCTGAGGATAGGTACAAGCAGCTAGAAGACCGTCTGAGTGCTATGGAGATTCACAAGATCCCTGGTTTGGATTTCGGAGAACTGGGACTGGCATCGGGAGTGGTGATCCCTCATAAGTTCAAAGCTCCGGTTTTTGCCAAGTACGATAGAGTATCCTGTCCAAAACTCTATCTCTGCTCTTAGGTCATAAAAATCCAACCCCACACTGCTGATAGAAATTTGTGGGTGCACTTCTTTCAAGATAGACTGTCAGGGACTCAACTTGAATGGTTTTATCAGTTGGAATGGGCCAGTGTCCGAAACTGGGAAGATCTTGCTGCTGCTTTCTACAAGCAGTATCAGTATAACACCGACCTTGCTCCCACTAGTACTCAGCTCCAGGGTATGTCCATGGGTGCAGGTGAAGGTTTTAAGGACTATGCTCAAAAGTGGAGAGACTTAGCTGGAAGAGTCCAACCCCTTTGTCTGATAGGGAGTTGGTTGACATGTTTCTAGGGATGCTATCTGGTCCATTTTTCAATCACTTAATCGACAGTTCGTCATCTGGGTTTACTGAGTTGATTTTGACTAGAGAGAGAGTAGAAGTTGGCATCCGAAGTGGTAAAATACAGAAGGATGCTTCGTCAAGTGCATTAAAGAATCCTTTCACCGGTAAGAAGGAAGCTAGTGCAGTCTACGGACCGAGGGGCCAAAGCAGACCTAAACACCGTCAAGCGGTAAATGCTGTAGTGATACCAAGACTCACGGTTGCTCCATAACACAACAATCAGCAAAGGGTAGAAAGACCACAACGACAGTTTACCTGTATCAACATGACTTTAGCTGAAGTTCTGCCTCATCTGTTAAAATCCAACTTGGAAACCTTGAAAGAGGCTCCCAAGAATCCAAACACTGCTTCTCCCAGATACAATCCCAACGCGTGGTGCGCCTATCATTCGGAGAGCCCAGACCACGATACAAACGATTGCTGGGCTCTGAGGAATAAAGTGCAAGATTTGCTGGAAGCTAAAGAGATTGAGTTTGATGCTCTGGAAAAGCCAAACGTTATAACTGCTCCTATGCCCAAACATGGTCGTGGAGTCAATGCTGTAGACATTGATTTGTTTGTGACTTCTGTGGAAGAAATCTCTACTCCTCTGATGACGGTTAAGAAGAATTTGTTGTTGGCCAGTTTATTTCCGGGTTGTGGTGAAGGTTTCCACATGTGTTCAATTCTGCCTTCCGGTTGTTGTTTATTGAAGTCGGGTGTTCAGCGCCTGATGGATAATAAAGAAATTTTGTTTGAGAAGAATATGATTCCGTTTGAAGATGTTGCCATTATCACCATTTCCGCCAATCCTTCCAAGGTTTCCTCGAGAAAACCTGTTAGGGTTACACCTATTCCAAGAATTACTCCGTTAATAATCACCGCTCCTGGCCCCATCCCATATACCTCAGAAAAGGCTATCCTATGGCACTACGACGCTAATGTATATTACCATGGTGTTAAATAAGATCTGAGGGCTGAAGAAGCCGATACGGATACCAGTAATATTGTTGGGGCAAGCAAGGTCACCAGAAGTGGAAGACTCTTTTCTCCTGAGATTTCCCCTCCGACTGTCTACGAACCTGTTGTCATTCCGTCTGCTGGTACGTCAACTACTGCCCCGGTTCCTATTCCAGTTATCACCCTTGTCGCCGAGCCATCTGGGACTCGGGGCAAAGAAATCATAGGTGAGCATGCCCGGATGGAGGCACCTAAGAAGATCATCGTAGAAACCTCTAAACAAGAGATATAAGAAATTTTGAAAATCATCAAGAAGAGCGACTACAACGTAGTCGAGCAGCTGGGGCAGACCCCGTCAAAGATCTCCATGTTGTCCCTGTTATTGTGTTCTGAAGCCCATGTGAAGGCTTTGATTGGGTTTCTCAAGACTGCGCATGTGCCGCAGGAAACTTCTTCAGATCAATTCAAAGATTGTGTGGCTAACCTAACTGTTGACAATGGGTTAGGGTTTTCAGATGCAAATTTGACTGCTAAGGAGAGAAATCATAATGATGCTCTGCATGTCTCGATCGAGTGTAGGGGAACCACTATGGCCCATGTTCTAGTAGATACCGGGTACTCACTAAATGTTCTGCCAAAGAAAGCGCTAGACCGTATGGATTTTGAAGGTTTGATTATAAAGCCAAGTAATATTGTGGTAAGGGCTTTTGATGGGCCAAAAAGAATGGTGCACGGGGAGGTGGGCATCCTTGTCAAAGTGGGTTCTCATACCTTTGGGTCCACCTTCTACGTGATGGATATTAGACCATCGTATTTGTGCTTGCTGGGTCGTCCTTGGATCCATAGGGCAGGGGCAGTTACTTCCACGCTCCATCAAATGCTGAAATATCCAATGCAGGGAAAAATTGTCACGGTACAAGGTGAAGAAGAGTATATGGTGAGTCATCTTAACTCCTTTCGATATTTAGAGATGGATGGGGAATTCTTAGAAACGCCTTGTCAAAATTTCGAAGAGGTCCCTCAGTTCTCGGCATCAACTGAAGTTACTACCGGCAAACCTCCATTGAAGATGGCTTCTCTCAAAGATGTCAGGGCTATAATTGAAGAAGGTGGGTGCACCAATTGGGGCCAGCTCCCTGATTTCACTCACAAAACTGAAAATTTTGGTTTGGGCTTTACCACAGGGGCTCAGAGGGATGTTAGGCACGCACGGATTGGAAGACCTCCTCTACACATCAGCAACCGGGGAGTTAATGCAATTGAGGACAGTGAAGAAGATTCAGACATCGACAGCTAGATCTACCCAACAACCGACGGTAGACTGAACAACTGGACGACGAAGGACTTCATACTTGTTTCTTTTATTCCGCAGTAATTGACTTTTGTTTTAAGATTTGTAATAAATAGTTTGAAACTTTACGGCTCGGTGCCTTGCCCGAGGCACCTTGGCTTTGCTTGTGAGGGCTTATTACTTGTCATTTCATATATCATTAATAAAACATTGGACGTTTCTTGCATTACAAATTTTGCGCTCCTTGTTTTTATTTTCTGTCTCTCACTTTATCAAAACAACTATTCTCTTACACACACTCACGTATCATAATGCAGATCCATATCCACTCCGGATCCCATTGATAGCGACTCTTCTACTGCCAATTATGACTTCAAAAGTCCGATCAACTAAGCCGAGGACGAAGGAGAGGATGATTGTGAGGTGCCCGGAGAACTTGCTAGACTGTTACAGCAGGAAGAGAGGGCCAGACAGCCTCATGAAGAGCCAGTTGAGTCAGAGAATTTGGGTACAGAGGAAGACAGGAAAGAGGTTAAGATAGGTGTGAATCTGGAGCCTAGTGTCAAACAACGGTTAATACAGATGCTACACGACTATGTCGAGATCTTCGCCTGGTCCTATGAAGACATACCCAGTCTGGACACTGATATTGTGGTACATCGCCTGCCAACCAAAGAAGATTTCCCTTCGGTAAAGCAGAAGGTCTGCCGTATGCACCCTGAAATGTCAGAGAAAATTAAGGCAGAGGTCATGAAACAGTTTGACCCCAGATTCTTAGCTGTCACTTCTTACCCGTAGTGGGTTGCCAACTTTGTTCTGGTACCTAAGAAGGACGGTAAGGTACAGATGTGTGTGGATTATAGAGATCTAAATAGGGCAAGCCCCAAGGATGACTTCCCACTTCCTCATATTGATGTTCTAGTCGACAACACCGCGCAACATAAGATCTTCTCCTTCATGAATGGTTTTTCTAGCTACAACCAGATCAAGATGGCTCCTGAGGACATGGAGAAGACCATCTTCATTACACAGTGGGGCACCTTCTATTACAAGGTAATGCCTTTCGGGTTGAAGAATGCTGGGGCAACTTATCAGCGTGCCATGGTCGCTTTGTTCTAAAGTATGATTCACCACGAGATCAAGGTTTATGTTAATGACATGATAGCCAGGTCCCAGACCGAGGAAGAGTACCTTGATCATCTCCAGAAACTGTTTGACAGGTTGAAGCCATACAAGATGAGGTTGAATCCGAACAAGTGTACCTTCGGGGTAAGGTCTGGTAAGCTTCTGGGTTTCATCGTCAGTGATAAAGGTATTCAGGTGGACCCTGCAAAGGTAAAGGCCATACAAGAGATGCGTATACCCCGCATAGAAAAAGAAGTCAGAGGTTTCTTGGGACGTCTGAATTACATCGCCAGGTTCATTTCACATCTGACTGCTACTTGTGAGCCAATCTTCAAGCTGTTGAAGAAAGATCAAGTGGTAAAGTGGAATGATGAATTCCAGACCGCTTTCGAAAGAATCAAGGAATACCTTCAAGAACCACCAATTTTGATGCCTCCAGTTGAAGGAAGACCTTTGATATTATACTTGATAGTGCTGGACAATTCAATGGGGGTGCGTGCTGGGGCAGCATGACGAGTCTGGCCGAAAAGAGCATGCCATTTATTACCTTAGAAAAAAGTTTACCAACTGTGAGACCCGATACTCATTGCTCAAGAAAACTTGTTGCGCTTTGGCATGGGCTGCTCGCTGGCTGAGACAGTATATGCTAACTCACACCACCTTGTTGATATCAAAGATGGATCTGATCAAGTATATCTTCGAGAAGCCCGCTCGCTCCGGAAGGATAGCAAGATGGAAGATGATCTTGACCGAATACGACATCCAATACACAACCCAAAAAGCAATCAAGGGTAGTGTATTGGCGGATCATTTGGCGCATCAGGCCGTGGATAACTACCAGTCCATGAATTTCGAGTTCCTGGATGAGAATATCATGTTGGTAACCGACTGCGAAGAACCTGGACCAGATGAAGGACCTGAGGAGGGATCCCGATGGTCTATGTATTTTGATGGAGCCTCGAACTCTTTGGGTAATGACATTGGCGCTGTGATTATATCTCCCGAGGGCTGTCATACTTCGTTCACCGGCCGATTATGTTTTAACTGCACAAACAATATGGCGGAGTATGAAGCGTGTATCATGGGACTTCGAGCTGCTATTGACCTGAGTATTAAGTTCTTAAGTGTATTCGGAGATTCCGCTCTGGTGATAAGTCAGATCAAAGGCGAGTGGGATACGAAGCACCCGAATCTTATTCCTTACAAAGAATATGTACTGACATTGCTCCCACACTTTGAGGAGATAACCTTTGAACATTTCCCAAGAGAAGAGAACCAGTTAGCGGACGCGCTAGCTACCATGTCTTCTATGTTCAAAGTGAGGTGGGACAATGAAGCACCCCAGATTACCATTGAGAGGTTGGACGAACCCGCACATTACTGTGACATTGAGACTGAAGAGGTAGCAGATAAACCATGGTTTCACAAGGTAAAGAGGTATCTTGAGGCTCAAGAATACCCTGAGGGGGCATCTGTTAATGATAAGAAGTTTTTGAGAAGGTTCACTGCGAAGTTCTTCATCAGTAATGGTATCCTCTATAAGCGTAACCATGATTCAACCTTACTACGGTGCGTAGACAAGAGCGAGGGAGAAAGGATCATGGCAGACCTACATGAAGGTACCTTCGGAACTCATTCCAGTGGACATACCATGGCGAAGAAAATCCTACGGGAAGGATATTACTAGTCCACCATGGAAGCCGATTGTTATCATCACTCTCGGACCTGTCATAAGTGCCAAGTCTATGCTGATAAGGTGCATGTACCTCCAGTTCCTCTGAATGTTTTGACAGCTCCTTGGCCCTTTGCAATGTGGGGCATCGACATGATTGGCGAGATCAGACCTACTGCATCTAACGGGCATCGCTTCATTCTGGTAGCAATTGATTATTTCACAAAGTGGGTTGAGGCAGCTTCTTTTGCTACAATAACCAAGAACGTCGTGGCGCGGTTTATCCGACACAATCTGATCTGTCGATATGGTGTACTAGAGAGGATCATTACTGACAATGGTACAAATCTCAATAACACGATAATCACCAAACTCTGCAAACAGTTCAAGATACAACATCATAACTCTTCTCCCTACCGGCCGAAGATGAATGGAGCCGTTGAAGCAGCTAACAAGAACATCAAGAAGATTGTGCAGAAGATGACGGTGACATACAAATACTGGCACGAGATGTCACCGTTCGCTCTTCATGGGTACCGTACCTCAGCACAGACGTCAACATGGGCAACACCCTACTCTCTGGTATATGGTATGGAGGCAGTCCTACCCATCGAAGTCTAGATACCCTCTCTTAGGATTATAAAGGATGCGGGTTTGAACGAAGACGACTGGATCCAAATCCGACTTGATCAACTGAATCTAATCGATGAAAAGAGACTTACTACTATCTGTCATGGTCAGACGTATCAAAAGCGGATGATCAAGGCTTTTAACAAGAAAGTCAGACGTCAAGAGTATCAAGTCGGGGATCTAGTGATCAAATGCATCATACTACCGCAAGGTGATCCCAGGGGCAAATGGACCCCTACATATGAAGGGACATTTGTGGTTAAGAATATTTTCTCAGGAGGAGCTATGATTCTAACCACCATGGATGGTGACGACCTTCCTCACCATGTCAATGCAGACATAGTGAAAAAATACTACGCATGATCAAAGACCCGCTAGGTTGACTGGCCTAGGCAAAAATAAGGGCATCCCGGCGAACCAAAAGGGTTCGGGCAAAAGTAAGGGATGAAAATGAAAAAAAAATGTACACCCGGCAAGTCGAAAACCTGAAAAGGCGACTTGGGCAAAAAAGGGTATTCCAGTGGACTGAAAACCCGAAAGGGCGGTCCAGGCAAAAATTAGGGATCGAGGCGTAACACAGTGTCTCATGGGATCAACTTGCAACCAGACTTCAGTATCGACTATCAAGCTCGAACGATGCCAATCAATCTGATCCACCTCCGGCCAAGTAGCAAAGTGATGAGACACTTGAAGATATAAAGGCAATAGCAAAGTTGGAACCAAATGGGGTCATTTCACATAGCTGTTTTTCTTTCTTTTACACAAATTATATAATTTCGGTCTTTTGGCAGCGTTCTCTTACTAGAGCATCATCCTCTTTGTACAAAACGCCTATTACAAGCCAACTTCAAAATCAATACAAGTCATTTTCACAAAGCTTTAATTTGTTTTTTTTTTCTGTTTTGTTTTGAAAGAACGTCCAATGATTTATTTTTGATATATGCATTTGAAAATAATTGTTGTTCATAAATATTTACATAAGAAACAAAAGACGATTACTCGTAATTCTAGGAACAGGGAAAACAAGAAGTGCCCAAACCTTACAGTTACTCTGCCCATCAGGTGCCAGGATAGAGCCAGCTTGAGAATATGACTAATGGTACATATACTCCCCACAGAGTAAAAGGTATCCAAAGACAGTGGTGTTAGCATTTCCCGAATAAGACATAACTATTCCCAGCTGAGGTTCACAATCGCGAGTGAGTCAGCAAAATTTTCCCCAAGCAGAGTTTGTTTATCACCGGCAACATAAATTCATCCCCAGCTGAGTTATTTCTCCAAGTCGACAGGTCTATCAACAGAGTATCTCCTCTCCAACAGAGTTGTTCCTTGTAGAGTTATCCTCAAACAGAGTTTCGTCCGGCAGAATGTTTACCAGCCAAGGGGAAAATCCCCAGTAGTCATCTTTGCTCACCATCCCCGACAGAAGTAAAGGAACTATGGTTTTTATAACAATCAGGGATTTATTTTCCCAGATTCAGATTGTTATGTCAAGCATTTCGTGTTCATACATCATGACATGTGCATACATCACATATAACATAGTCTCATTTATTTTAAGAACGTCAGCATACAATGCATCTCATGCATCACATATAACTAACCCTGTATTTCTTTCAGGAAAGACAGTTATTATCAACAGTTTCCAGCAAGTCCATGATCAACACTCAAAGCTAAACAGAGTAATCGTCGGCAACAAATGTAACCTCATCCAGGTTCCTTCTCACAACCCTACTACCCAGGCTTTCATATTGAAGTAACCCTACTATCCAGGTTCCTTCTCACAGCCCTACTATCCAGGATTTCTTATCGAAGTAACCCTACTGTCCAGGTTCCTTCTCATGGCCCTACTATCCAGGCTTTCATATCGAAGTAACCCTACTATCCAGGTTCCTTCTCACAACCCTACTATCCAAGCTTTCATATTGAATTAACCCTACTATCCAGGTTCCTTCTCATAGCCCTACTATCCAGGCTTTCATATCAAAGTAACCCTGCTATCCAGGTTCCTTCTCACGACCCTACTATTCAAGCTTTCATATCAAAGTAACCCTACAATCCAGGTTCCTTCTCACAGCCCTACTACCCAGGCTTTCATATCGAAGTAACCCTAATATCCAGGTTCCTTCTCCTAACCTTACTATCTGGGTTCGGCCTCTCTTATCCCCATATAACAATCCATAACATTGTAAGACCGGGACCCAATCAAACACAATTGATTTCACATTTCCCCAGAAAGTCGCGGTGCAGTATATGCCCTGACCAGATACGCAGTTCACTTCCGCTTCTCAAGAAGAAATTATTCCCCAGTAGAATAATGGACAACTGAAGCTCCTAAAAACTCTACCTCTCCCAAGACAGGGACCAGCATTCCCCAGCGAAGTCCTCCTCAACAACAGGTATACGGGTTCTCGCAAAGGAATCTCTTATGCAATCGACATCTCTTTGGATGGCATCTTTAAGCCCATCTCTAACAATTCTCTAGAAGCTACCAAATGTCATCTATAAGCCCATTCCCGATATCACAAATCAAATATCACTTCATGCAAGTGCAAATTTCTGGGCACTCTAGTGTTCAATCATCTTCCACCTTCAGATCACGAAAGAAAGACAAGCCAAACTACATCCTCAGGTTTAAGATTGAACAGGGGCAGCTGTTGTACCCCAAAATTTTCCCTCCCATATTTCTCAATACATGTCAAGTGAAGTCCTCAAATTGCTCAAGGAAGTTCAAGAGTTGACCAGACAAACTCTCTCCTAAGGCAGTCTACCTCAAATTAGGGTTTCATTTTGCATCAAGATGCTTGAGTCCAAAGGACCCCAAGTGCTCACCATTTTCCTAATATGTTCTCAAGATCATCCATGTCAAGTTTCAAGCCTTGCAGAGGAAGTTTGCTCAGTCAATTACTCAAAGGCCTGAAAATCGACTATGCTAGGTCAAAAGTCAACTGTGGCCCACATACAGTCAAACTTCAAGATTTTTGGTCAACATCCTCATTTTGAAGTATCGTTCATCATTTGATCAAGGGTTGATCATGATTCATCAAGGATTGCCCACAATTCATCAAAACCCAAAAGTTGCTAAATTAGGATTTTGTAGGAAAAGTCAACTCAACTTTGACCAAGCATAACATTCTCATACTTTATAAAAACTGACCCATCCAAAGCTCATTTTGAAGAGGATGCAATTCCCTATAATTCATCTTCATCTCCCAAGTTCAAAATATGCACTCACAAGAAGATATGAATTTGGACATTATATGTCATTTTGAAAAGTCAACAAAAACACCTTTTGGGTCAAGGCTTCATACATGAACATGGAAGACTGAATTGAGATGATACCAAAAGGGTTGCTTAGAGGACATCCTAAGCTTTCTATAAAGTCCAAGAACACCTCTCTAGGGTAAAAATTGAGAGAGTTATGCATTAGCCAAGGTGACATTTTTTGCAAAATTGCCAAAAGTCAAATATGCTCAAATTTGCATCTTTTGCTAAATGGGCCCAACTTTTTATGCTTGAATCTCATTCCTAACATAGTCCACGACCAACGGGACCCTCCATGCTTTATTTATTCATTTTATTTAATTTATTTAGATTTTTATTCATTTAAAACTCAAATAAAATCAAATAAATCCTAATAAATCATATATTGCATTTTAGGGATGATCTTTTGCATTGAAAGAAGATATTATATGCTGTCAATTGAAGATCAACTCGTGCAAGGCCAATTTGGTTGGAAAAGATTGGATTTGAGAAAAATTTGAAAAGAATCATATGCCATGAAAGATCAAATCAAATCTCCATGATGAGCAAGATTGAGGTCGTTTTTGTTGACCTAATAGTTTGTATTACATATACAGAAGAAGACCAAGGCATAAAGGGGTTAGAAGCAGTCGTGCAGAGGTGAAACAAAACTCAAAAAATTTCAAGAAAAATGGTGATCCAATTTCCATATTGGAGACTAGACCGTGCCCTTCTCACATCGCCAAGAGGTTGCTGGACGTTCCAAGAGCACATTCCAATCAAATTTAAGCCTTTTCACGCCTAGGACTGTAAGTTGAAGGTATCACAATTTACTTCCAAACTCGTTTTTGTTTTCATCAATTTATACGCTATTTGCACATTTTGCCTGCATATTCTTGTTCCTTAACATGTTTGCAAGATAATCATCATATTCAATTATGTTTTTGGTGATCGTATGATAAATTTCCATGGTTAGGGTTTCGTGTTGAGTTTTAGGGTTTTATAGGATAAGTGAAATTGGGTGTTGATTCTGGTACCATGAGACTCGTGAGGATGAGACGAGTTGATTGGTACCAGCCATGTTCATTTATACTGCTTGTGGGGAGTTTTTGAAAAACGCAGGTTTGTAGTTACAGCAGGTCAACCGTAGGTAAAGGTGTTGTTACCTAAAACGACGGTTGGGAGGAAGACGACGATGCATGGCGCTCCCTGATTTGCTTATTTGAATTCCGCGCGTTGGTTGGCCCCACTAGCTTGTTTTTGAATATTATATTTTATGTTTATATAACTTACAAGTTAACACCATGGATCAGATGGCTGGGGCGAAGGCCTTTGATGCACACGTCCTGGGTTCGATCCCAGGCGTGTGCATTTTGTTATTTTCTTGATTATTCCAGGAAGATCTCATGCATTGCAGTAGCGCACGTCTACCAAATGCCCTTGTGCTCCACCATCAGATCCATCAGCCATGTGGATCAAACGCCACATAGCAAAGAGCCTACCATACGCCTCAGTCAAGCATGCACACTGGATGGGGGTAAAGTCAAACAAGCCTCTGTCCATTTGGGCCCAGGAATTTGCATTCCAACCCCCCTTTTGCTAAATACAGGCCCATCTCATCCTTCTTTATTTATTTATTTTTAATTCTTTTAATACTTTCTTTAATTATTTTTAATTCACTAATTAATCTTTTTTTTCATAAAATCATAAAATCATAAAATCAATAATTCACAAAAAAAATTTAGAATTAGACCTTTTTTTAACAAAATTAATTTTATTAATTTAATTTAATTTAGTCTAATTTAGGGAAATTGTAATTTGTTTTTCATAGATAAAATCAAAATAGAAATTAGGTTAAACTTTTGATTTAATTTTACTTTGCTCTTTTTCTCAATAAATAAAAATAAAAAAATAGGTTGTAGATTAAATTAATTCATTTTTTTCTTAAAATTAAAATTAATTTGAAGTAGGCTTTTCTTTCTTTTAATTTAACAATTTCTTTATTTTCTTAAAATAACATGACAAAACAAAAGCATTTTTTAACTAATCGCAATTAGGTTTAGGTAAGGGTCAAAACCCTAGTTGTCTCGTTTTCGATTTATCGTGCGCGTACTATTATTTTTACGATATTGTTGTAACTGTTCATGGTTTGTAATAGTTTAATCTAGGGCTTTTATTTATCACTTTTTCCCGGGTTTTTGGCTATGTAATTAACTCCCCCCTGAAGCCTTTGTAATAGCGTAGATTTACTTTCTCGCATTTTAATTCTCGCAAATATTTGACTGTTTAGATGTATGCTAATAGGATTGTATGATAAGAATGCATGACAAATTAATCCAGTTAGAAAACCCTAATGTGCAAATACTAAATAATTGAAAACAGGTCACTCGCACATATCACTCTTAGGGTATACTCTCACTTCGGTTGCCTTCGGTAAACGATCATTAGGTATAGGGTGTCTTAGTGGTTGCCCTCCTGTCTAACAAAGATCAAATTCCCCATTCGAATGTTGCCTCGGAAATGTTGCCTCGAATATGATCTTAAGACTTTAGGGTTATTACTAAGACGTCCTAACATTGCTTTAGTGATTGTACGTCCCTTTCGAATTAACCCTTTCAACTCCAATGACCAGGGTTACCTACTCACTAATAGTAGGATAACACGGTCTAAAGGAAACGAGAATAGAAACAATCTTTTTTCGAGTAAGTAGATGCTAGTAGGTACTTGCTCAAAACAAAACTCTTCACACTTACACTTTTCAAACAAACTTTCAAAACATCTTCGTCACACCTTTGAGGACTGATACAAGGGTTATCATGAAGTAAAACATTTTCAAAAAAAAAACAAAGCACATACACAAGCAATTTTAAAAGATGACAAGTACCTAAGAGATCATGGAAAACCATGGATAGAGAAGGTGCTAACACCTTCCCTTTCTATAATCTACCCCTCGTACTCAGAATATCTCGAAAAAAGATTTTTTCTGTACTTTTTTCCTTTTCGATTGGATGAAATAAAAGTCGGTGGCGACTCTTGCTAACCGCAACATTTGCGATCAAACGCAAACCAACGTCAAACAGTCGGTTCTGCCACCGTATCACACATATACATTTATGGTTTGATTTTATATAAACGGATGTATAGCCACCCTAGTGGTAGAAGCGCGCACATGTGACTATAGGGACCTGGGTTCGAGCCCCAGTGGTACCCTTTTGGATTTTTTTTCTTTCATTTTTTTACATTCTGACTTTTCTTTTTTGGCAGCGCTGGGCCTCTTTCCTTGGGCCTTATGTTTGTTTTCATTTCTGACCCCCTTGCTAGCTATTCACACCCCTGGCCCATTTTATTTTCTTTTTCTCATTTTTATTTATTAATTTTCTTAAATATTTTATCTAATGCTAAAAAAATCAGAAAAAAATATAAAAAACATTAGATTTATATTTTGATATAGTTTATTTATTTTTTACACAAAAAATTATTTTATTTAATCATACTTTATTTTATTTTACTAATTTATTTGTAAATTTAATTAAAAAACTAGGGTTTTAGTTATTTTCAATTAACATATATTATTTTAAAACCAAAAAAAGACCAAAAATATTTTATAATACTATAAATTATTTTTTAAGACAAAAATACCAAAAATATTCTTCTTATAAACTTAATTTCTTTTTTAACCAATTAATAGATTAGGTTTTTATTTAATTTCTTTTCCTAGTAAATTTAGGTTTTACTTTTTACTAATTTAATTAATTATTTTTCTTTTAGTTAATTAGGTTAAAATAAAATCACTTTTCCCTAAAAAATCTAAATAAATATCCATTTTCTTTACATTTAGATTCTTGTATATTTATTCATTTTTGTACAAATTCAATATGGTTGTAATAGATAATTAGGCTTTATTTTCTTGCAATCCCCATTTGGTAATTTGTACACCCCCTCCCACAAGTATTGTAATAGCGTAGTAATTTTAAATTATGCAATTTATCGCTTTATATATAAATGCTAGTAACTAGGGTTTGTATGGAAAGACTAAAACCAATCAATTTGAAAACCCTAATCAAATACAAAATCAAGCATGAAAAATAATACACTTGCACACAAGCACCCTTAGGGTAAGATCCACTTGGCTGCCTTACAAAATGGCCATATTACGCATGTGAGGTATCATAGCAAAAACAAGTAAAATATAAGATCATAGTCCCTCGATGATGCTATCTATGTTGCCTTCCAAAAGATCTTAGTCCCTAAAAGAGAATGCTAAGATATCTTGCAACATTGCTAATCATGGTTATACGATGATCCATGTCCGTCCCGTTTACATCCAAAGATAGGGTTACTTACCAAATCAATGGTAAGATAACAATGTCAAAGGAAAAAGAAAAATGAACATGAAAGACTTTTGAGTAGGTAGAATGCTCCTAATTACTTGCTCCATTTCAAAACAAAACATCCTTGCTATTTTCAAAACAAACACCTACACTTTCAAAACATCTTACAAACTTGAAAACATTTTCAAAAATCAACATCTTTGTATACATTCTTACGAACGAGAATCATTATAAAGTTTGCCTAAACAATGATCTCTTTACAAAATACTTTCAAAAACTACACAAAGCACAATTTCAAACAAAAGCAAGTGATCTAGCAAGTAACTAAGAGCCCATGGAAAACCATGGATGAAAAGGGGGCTAATACCTTCCCTTTTCATAATCTACCCCCAGAACTCAAGAAATAATCTCAAAGGTCTTTCCTGTGCTTTTTCACCTTTCCTTTTGGATAAAAGAAAAGTCGGTGGCGACTCTTGCTAACCGCAACATTTACGATCAAACGTAAAACACCCAAGTCAGTTCTCCTACCGTATCACGATTAGCAAACTTAACAAAAAGACAAAAATAACTGAATGTAACACACTTGCACATATACACCTCTAGGGTACCCCACTTTGGTTTCCTTCAGAAATAAAACAGTCATGAGGCAGGAACGCTTTAGCAAAGACCCATAAATTAAAAGATCATAGTCCATCATTGACCCTACAGTTTCCTTCTCGGTAAATGATCTAGTTCTTAAACAAAATTGCTAAAGCGTCTCCACAAGTTGCCTTCGTGACTGTAACGTCCCTTTCGAATGTCCCTAATACATCCAACGATAGGGCTACCTACTCACTAATGGTAGGATAACACTGTCTAAAGGATAGGAAGAAAAGAATGACCCCTTTCGAGTATAAAATTATATAGTTGTTAGAAGTTTGCTCAAAAAATATTTTGCGCTTACACAAATACTACTTTTCAAAAGCAATTTTCAAAACATCTGCTTTGTTAAAACTCTTGAGGACTGATACAAGATTTAAATGCAAAGCAAATTACCGCACTAAGGCATTTTATAAACATTTTCAAAACACACAAAGCACAAAGGTATTTCAAAATGAGCAAACCTCTAAGAGCCCGTAGAAAACTACGGATGGAAAGGGTGCTAACACTTTCCCTTTCCATAATCTACCCCCCTTACTCAGAAAATTCCCGAAAAGGTCTTTTTTTTGTTCTTTTCACCCTTTCCTTTGTTGGATAAAACAAAAGTCGGTAGTGACTCTTGCTTACCGCAATATTTGTGAACATAAATGCAAAACCAGTAGTATATAACCGTCAGTTCTGCCACTGTATCACAGAACTAGCGACTCTGTTGGGGAATACAAAAAGTGGGGTTACCTTAGAGTTAGTTCATTATTTAACTACTTTGTGTGCTTTTATCGCTTTACTTTTGAGGGCTTTGTTTGGGTTACTATAGGTCCTACACCTAGATCTAGGGCACCTTTTAGGTAAGTAGCAATAGATCGTGGAAACTGTGCGGGGTATATCGACACGGTTGAAGCGATAGCTACGTTGATGTGACACTTTGGTTGGTACCGATAGCCCTTGAGTAATCAAGGAGAATACAGGGCCGCTGTGCGGTGTCATAAAGCATCAACTGGCCTTAGAACCTTTAATTGACCTACTTGGCCATTAGGAAGTAATGAGATAGTCGTCTTTGGTGTAGTCCTAAGTCGGTTGATACTCGATACTACACTCATTGAGATTTGACTCCCGAGTTTTGTTTGGTGGCAAGTAAGTTGTTGATCGGAATGAAACTTGTGGGAAAGATCAGTGATATTGAGATCCCTTATAACCTGGTTACTATTACAAGGACAGGTTAAGCCAATGAAGTTTCAAGAGGGTACTTGCCTAAAAACCCCATGCAAGCCTAAACTTAAGGATGGTTGTGTGATTTGTTTGCTTTCAACTTGAGCTACTTGCAGGGTTTTTATCTAACAACATGATCTCCTTACAGGATTTGTTTACAGTCATTATCCAGTAACCTGGACTTCTTAGACTCAATTGTCTTCATCACCTTACATTTTTGCTTAACGCATAACATACACATCATAACATCATGCCACAACATTTCCTTAACCATTTCAAGGATCTCAAGGATTTGTGATGCAGGTTATGATAAATCAGACGTCTAGCAAGGGATAAGGGGATTTATTTTCCTCTAGCCAATACCGTCAAAAGATCGAAACTCAACAACTTGAGTCAGGGGCTATGACCCACTTGATATGGTGAGCTTTACTCTCATAGAAGGACACTCAATGATACGAAGTTCTTCAATCAAAGCTGCAAATTTCAACTTCTGACATTTTCTTGTTTACCCCGCGAGATCCATGAAAACATTGCATGCATGCCATTTCATAACAGGTCTTCCGGTACAGGTTTCTCATCTTTTCGCTATTTATTTCAGCAAAAGAAATGTCCCTTGAACAAACAGTAAAAGACCTTCAATCTCAAAACGCTCAGTTCCAACAAATGTTCATGGCTTTGGCCCAGGGGCAGGAAGAACTGAAAGCTCTCGTCATCAAAGAGAAGAAGAAGAAGGCAAAGAAAGCGGATGGCATCTTGAATATGGGAAGAAGACTTAGAGGACCGGTTAAACGAGCTATAGATCTCACAACTCCATAAAATGAAGGGGATAATCATTAAGAAGTCAACAACCCCGAGGTTGATAAAGAAGAAACTGATTACTCTGAGCAATAATATCCTCTTACTGGCAATAAATACAAACACCTGGAGGATCGTCTCAATACTATGGAGATTCAGCAGGTACCTGGCTTGGACTTTGAAGAGTTAGGGCTGGTTCTTGGAGTGGTCATCCCACCAAAGTTCAAGGTTCCCACATTTTCTAAGTATGATGGTGTCTCCTGCCCTAAGTTGCACTTAAGGTCCTATGTCTGGAAGATCCAGTCTCACACTGCTGACCGAAAGTTATGGGTCCATTTCTTCCAAGAAAGTTTAGCTGGCACACAAATGGAGTGGTTCTATCAGCTAGAAAGAACAGACAGTCATACCTGGGAAGACTTGGCTGCTGCTTTCTACAAGCAATACCAATACAATGTTGACCCCGCTCTAACTCGTACATAACTTCAAAGCATGTCTATGAGTTCTAGCGAAGGCTTCAAGGAATATGCCCAGAAATGGAGGGATTTAGCTGGAAGAGTACAACCTCCTCTGAATGATCGGGAAATGGTAGACATGTTCATGGGCACTCTGACAGGCCTGTTCTTTAATCTGCTGATTGGGAGTTCCTCGCCTGGGTTCACAGAGATGGTTTTGACTGGAGAAAGGATCGAAAGTGGTATCAAGAGTGGGAAGATCCCGATGGCTGCATTTTCTAATGCTGAGAAGAAGCCGTTTGCTGGTAAGAGGGAAGCCAATGTTTTGTATGGCCAGAAGGGTCGTAATAAGGAAGACTACCACCAATCTGTAGGGGCAGTGCTGGTCTCAAATTCAGCACGCGTGTAACGACCACAACAATAGGGTAATCAACGAAGGCAAGACGAGCCTAAGAGACAGTTTACCATGATCAACATGCCGATGTCTCAAGCATTACAACATATGTTAAGGATGAATTTGATTATGTTGATAGGACTTCATCCAAACCCTGAGACTTCTTCTCCTAACTACAATCCTGATGTAAGGTGTGCCTATCATTCTGTCAGTCCTATGCAGGATACTAATGATTGTTGGGCACTGAAATACAAGATTCAAAATATGATTGACGCCAAGGAGATTGAGTTCGACCCTCCTAAGACTCCCAACGTGATCACTACTCCCATGCCAAATCATGTCTAGGATTGAGAGCATTTTTGTTCATTTGAATTCTCAAGTTGTATTTTCTTTGTTTGTTTAAACAATTATTGTCATGTCAAACTTTGTTATTTCATTAATGCATTGCACATGTTTGTCTTCAATTAATTTGTTTTCATTATGCTTAAATTGCTTTCTTACTTCCTTTTTGTGATATTCAACTCTTGATTAAAAGCTCTAATCCTTTAGAGGGAGGATGACGAGAACGATACCGCAATCTCTACAGTATACTTTTAAACAGACCCCACTGACGATGTACAAACGTTGTTTCAAATCCTAAATAGTGAAGTTATAAGGAAGATAATCCCTATTCAACCCCTTTGAGCCTGATAAATAGGAGTTTTCTTTTCACACAAATTAAAACCCTTAATCATAACCTGGGGCAGGATAGTTTTCTCTATTAATTAAGATGTGCATTCAGTCGCAAGCTTTCCCTTTGTACACGAAAAATAGTTTAAAAGATGCTCTCTAAAAGATGGTGATGGTTCCACATAATCATTAAGAACAGATAGTTATTATCTCTAAAAATAAAAGCCCATTAAGTCAAAACCTATGAAGGAGACTTAAGAAAAAAACTGGGGCATCCTGCTGGTTGTAATTACAAAAGAAACAGTTCAGGAAAAAGACAGGGATAAAAAAATAAAAAAGAAAGAGGTCTTACAAATCCTCAACAAAAAGAAAAGGTCACAAAAATGACTGCCTTCTCAAACAAACGTTTAATTTCTGAACCATCACCGGAATATCGGGGCCAACATTCCAGAACTCAACTGGGATTCGAAATACACAATTAACTGAGCATATGACTGAAGAACATCACGAAGAATGGGTGGGTACAAATAAATTTTGAGCCTTTATCCTTTGGTTCTTAAACCGTGAACCAGGCCACGTTACAACCCTTAAAATTCCTAGCTGAAGCATGGGTTAGTTCGAGAGCATACTGTTACAAAGTGTGATATGGTGGGAGAACTGACTTGAGGTTTTGTGTTTTGTTGCAAATTTTGCGGTTAGCAAGAGTCGCCACCAACTTTTCTTTTATCCAAAAGGAAAGGTGAAAAAGCACAGGAAAGACCTTTGAGATGTTTTCTTGAGTTCGAGGGGTAGATTATGAAAAGGGAAGGTATTAGCACCCTTTTCATCCATGGTTTTCCATGGGCTCTTAGTTACTTGCTTAGATCACTTGCTTTTGTTTGTTTGAAATTGTGTTTGGTGTGGTTTTGAATTTTTTTTGTAAAAGAGGCCATTCATTTAGGCAATCTTTGTAATGATTCTCGTTCGTAAGAATGTATACAAAGATGTTTGTCTTTTGAAAATGTTTTCAATTTTTGTAAGATATTTTTGAAATGTGTGTATTTGTTTTGAAAATAGCAAGGATTGTTGTTTGAAATGGGGCAAGTAACTAGAAGCTATCTACCTACTCAAATGTCTTTCTTGTGTATTTTCTATTCCTTTGACATTGTTGTCTTACCATTGATTTGGTAAGCAACCCTATCTTTGGATGTAAAGGGGACGGGCGTGGGTCATCGTATAACCATGATTAGCAATGTTTGCAAAGTATCTTAGCATTTTGAGGGACCAAGATCATTTTGTAAGGCAACTTTTTAATAGCGTCATCGAGGGACTATGATCTTATATTTGTTTTGTTTTTCCAAGATACCTCGCATGCGTAACATGTCCATTTTTGTTTTAGGCAACCAAGTGGGAAAACCCTAAGGATGCTTGTGTACAAGTGTATTATTTTCATGCTTTTGATTTTGTCTTGTATTTAGGGTGTTCTATTTTGTTTTGTTTTGTTCTTGTCATACAAACCCTAATTACTAATCATGGCATATAAAGCGATAAATTGCGTAATGTAAATATTACTAAGCTATTACAACAATTTATGGGAGGGGGGAATACAAGTTTGAATGGGGATTTAGCAAGAATATAAAGCTAAATAAATTATTACAACCAAATTGAATTCGTACGAATTTAGAATAACTACATTACAATATTTAAAATGTAATGCAATGTACATGTAAAAAAAAGATTTCTTTGTGTCTTGTTTTTATGTAAAAGAAGATTTATTCTAAAACTAAAATTATAAAGAAAAGGAATTAATCCTTAAAAGGGGTTTAACCCTAATTATTATTTAAGAGAAAATAAAGTTTTTATAGGTATCATTTTGTGTATTTTCTTGTATAAAAATAATAAATAATATTGTATATAAATATTAAAATTAAATATATGTAAAAATTAGTATTTATAAGTATGAAATGAAAAATAAATTGAAATAAATATATTTAAATATACTTATAAGTTTATTAAGAAAATGAGTGATATACTATTAAAATAAAATGTATTTTTATGTGCAAAATAAAATAAAAATAAAATGAAAGTGCAATATTATTAATTTATATTTTTGGGATTTTTATATATTAGAGAAAATATTTAAAATATTAAATGTGAAAGTAAAACAAAAATATAAAAAATAAAAATGCAAAGAGTTAGCAAGGAGGGTGATATAGTAGAACTGATGGTAAGATGCTAGCAAAAATTCCTGGCCCAACAGACCAAGCCCAATCTTCAAAAAAAAGTATGAAAATGGAAAACAAAAAGAGTGAAAAATAACAAAAGTAGCGCGCAGGTTCGAACCCAGGACATGGGTCTCACCAGCGCGCTGCTTTGCCACTGGGGTGGCTATACTTCCATTATCTTTACTGAAACGAAAATAACATATTACAAAACGCGCCCTATGCCCTGTTTCATCTTCTTCCTCAAGCTTTGGCCGGACAACCTGTAACTTCCTCATACTTCCATAAAAATGAAAATGCATAACATGAAAATTGTAGTACTTGAACTCACGATTCCAACCATGTAAGCTATGTAATCTAACTATCAAAGATCAAAGAGAATTTTAAAAGCCCTAAATCTTAACCTAATATTTTCAGAAATTTCAAGTTTCAAATTCTCTTAGAACAAGTAAAATCAAGGCAAGATAATGGTATGTACAACTTCGTTATGATGAGGACTACATTTTTTATTCACATATCGTGGCCTAAGGTTTCCTGTACAAGGAGATAGAGTTTGAGATTTTACCTCCTTCAGTTGGAATCGTGTATGAAAATGGAGGGACTTTAATGGAGGCTTGATGCTTGCTTGAGCTTCCTTGAGCTTCCCTGGATGTATCCCAACCCTTGCCTTGCTCTGAAAGTGGCTGGAACTCCTTGGCCAAGTCCAACTGCAAGCTCTGAAGTCAACAATGACAGATGGTGGACAAAGGATTACAGAACAGGGATGATGGTTTGGATGGGTTTTATATCATGTATGTGAGGTGTTTGAATGATCTAAACACAAAACACACGAGCCAAATGGAAAATGGGGGTGCTTGTGCAGAATTTGCACTTTTGGATAAGTTTTGGGTGTTTTTCAGCTTGAGAGTGTTTCAGGTCCTTGCTTCATGTGTTATGTGTTGCACAATGTTGGTATATTAGTATTGAAATGATCTTAGGTCAGCTTCCCAACAGATCTGCCAATGCTAGCCTTTTTGCCAACTTTCTTGTACTTGAAGTAAAGTGATAAGACCCAAGCTTCACATGCTTGTACCAACTTGCTTAGGGTTGGTATGAGTTTTTACAACTTACTTGAGACCTGTGAGATTTGTATGCATCAAGGGGACAGGTCCAAAGCTCAAAATTGTAAAGTTTGCAAAAGTTGCTCTTTTTCAAAATGGCAATGGAACCTTTTTTCCATAAATGGAATTACAAGTTGGATAAAGGTTCAAAAGCATGGATCAAAGCTTTGTCAACTGAGTAAGCATTTAATTAAGGAGTGTGGAACAAGTTTAGAACCTGTACAACATGAATTAGTCAGCATAGGATTGATTTGCAACTTTGTTCTTCATGAAATGGCTTGGACAAAAAGTGAGAAATTGCCAACTTCATCTCTTCGATTCTCCCTACTCAAAAATGATCTTGAGGAGTTCTTGGACATTTTAGAAATATTGAAATGTGATCTATAATCCATATTTGAAATGAATTTTGAGATACCTCTTGGAACTAGGTGAAAAATTTCCATGAAGTTGGGTCCAAAACCTGCCTAAATTAGGGCAAAATTTCACTAAGTTAAGAAGTTCATGACCATGTATTCACATATTTATAACTTGAGATCCAAACATCTTTAGGGAAAAGTTTTTGAAGCAAAGTTATAGATTTCATGGAGATCTACAACTTTCATGTTGGTAAATTTCCTTGAATCATTATGCATCATGGTGTAAAAATGGCTTAAAGTTGAGAAAAAATAAGAAAATTTTCATACTTAGAAAATTTCTAAGTTATGAAAATTTTCAAATTCAAACCCTAATTTTCAAATTTGGATTTCTTGATGAACAAGTTTCATATTTTGACAGGTCTTGATGAATTATGACTCTTGGTACTTGATTTTGACCAAAAAGTCAAAGTTTGACTTTTCAGTGTACAGTTGACTTTTGATCAGTTGACTGCAAATTTCATCTGTCAATCCAATGAATTTGAGATGATTTGAGCCATGTAATTAAGTCAAGATGATGCCATTGAATCCTTGAAATCATGCTTGAACTAAATTGGTCATTTTCTTGGTTAAAAAATCAGAAATTGCCCTTCCTCAGTCAAAACCCTAATTGTGACCATTTTGCCCTTTTGATGATTTGATCAAATTTCTTGAGGAGTTGTAATCCAAACTTGATCAAATGGTACATATGAGTCTAAAATGTTTATGTGGATCAAAGATTATGAAGTTTGACTGTAAATTGGCCATGGTTGACTTTTTCCCCAATACAGTTGATTTTTAAGTCAATTGTCCAACTGACTGATCAAAAATGTGGTTCAAGGCTTGAAACTTATCATGAGCAATCTAAGGGGTCCAAAATGATGTTTGAAAGTCACATGAAGCATTGATGGTCCAAAAATCCTTGTGCAAACTCAAACCCTAATTTTAGGTTATCAGTGCAAGATGAGATGTCTTGAGCTGACCAAACCCTAATCTTGTCTTGAGTCAAAGAAGTCTTGTGAGAAAAGTCCTGATAAATGAGAGGGAAAATTTTGGGGTACAACAACTGCCCCTGTTCAATCTTCTTGAACCTGAAGAGTTAGATTGGCGAGCTTTGCCATTCGTGACTCGAAGGTAAAAGATGATTGGACACTAGAGTGCCCATAAATTTGCGCTTGACAATGTGTAGTTGAGGGAATGGGCTTAAAGATGCCATTTGGAGAAGTGACAGAGTCTTGTTGGAGATGGGTTTGTAGATTCCATCCCAGAATGTTTGTTGAATTGTAAGTTTGTAAGTCGAAAGAATAAATATCAGAATGGTGTCCGTGTCTGGAACGTATCTGAGCTGTATCTGAACTTGACATCTGAATGAGTGACAGAAGGGCATCCGTGTCTGGAGCGTGTCTGTACTATATCTGAACTTGAAATCTGAATGAGTAACAGAATGGCATCTATGTCTGGAGTGTATCTATACTGTATCTGAACTTGAAATTTGAATGAGTAACAAAATGGCATCCGTGTCTAGAGTGTATCCGTACTGTATTTGAACTTGAAATCTGAATGAGTAACAGAATGCCATCCATGTCTGGAGCGTATCTGTACTGTATCTGAAGTCTGGATCTGAATGAGTAACAAAATGGCATCCGTGTCTGGAGCATATCTGAATTGTATCATGATTGCACATTGTTTAACCGTGGCTGTTAATCTTATCTTGAAAAGGGTAAAATGTTAGCTGGAACACAAAATTATATTGTATGAAATGTATGATGCAATATATGTGTTTTATCAATGTTTATGATATGTGGATGTAATGTATGCGCATGTAATCTAATTTGCTGTATTGCTGAGGAAAATAAATCCTTGAATGTTGCTGAGGATATGTTGAATTCTTCATGTCTTGAAGTTGGAGTATTTGACAAAAATTATGTTGTGAGAGCAATGCCATATACTGCTTGAGTAATCTGCTCGGGGAATCCAGAGAATTTTGATGACTTCTACTGGGGATTAATAACGGGAGTCTTTGTTCTGTTGGGGAGTATCAGAAGTCAATTGTCATCCGGTTGGGTTTCAGGCTTCAAAACAACTTGTTGGGGAATTTGGAGAAACTGGACGGTTTCCATCGGGAATTAAATAGTTTGAAGTTTTAGCTCCGTTGGGAATCTAAATGACGTACCGTGGGGATTGCTCATGGAATAGCCTAAAGATGTTTTCCTATTCTTTCAACCTGTCAGTAATTGTCTTTTTTCATTTTGTTTATTTGTAAACAGTGATTATGTTCAAATGCATATGTTCATTAATGAATCATTGGACGTTTTTGCAAATAAGATACAAGTGTAAAGAAAAAAGACAAATAGTTTTCTGTTCTTTAAAGACATATCTTTGTATTTACTTTGAATAAGTATTTTGTACAAAGGAGACAGACATCCTAGTAAGAGGATGGTGTCGTAAAAGTGAGAAAAAATTTATAGAAAGAAAGACAGCTATGTGTGACCCGACGGGACATAGTCATACGCTTTAATTCCCTAAATTTTGCCTGGACCGTCCTTTCGGGTTTTCAATCCACCGGGAAACCCCTTTTTGCCCAAGTCGCCCTTTTGGGTTTTCAACTTGCCGGGTGTACAAATTTTTTTATTTTATCCCTAATTTTTGCTCGAACCTTTTGGTTCGCCGGGATGCCCTTGTTTTTCCTAGGTGTGTCAACCTAGCGAGTCTCTTATGCGTAGTATCTTTTGACTATGTCTGCGTTCACAGGGTGTGGTAGGTCGTCGTCGTCCATGGTGGTTAAGATCATTGCCCCACCGGAGAAGATATTCTTGATTACAAATGGTCCTTCATAGGTAGGAGTCCATTTGCCCCTGGGATTACTTTTTGGCAAGATGATGCGCTTGATCACTAGATCTCCAACTTGATATACTTGGTGTCTGACTTTCTTGTTGAAAGCCTTGATCATCCGTTTTTGATACATTTGATCATGGAAAACAGCATTAAGTCTCTTTTCATCAATTAAGTTCAATTGGTCAAGTCGGGTTTGGATCCAATCGTCCTCACTCAAACCTGCATCTTTCATAATTCTCAAAGAGGGGATCTGAACCTCAATAGGAAAGACAACCTCCATGCCATAAACCAAAGAATAAGGTGTTTCCCCAGTTGATGTGCGAGCCGTGGTACGGTACCCGTGGAGAGCAAACAATAGCATCTCATGCCAGTCCTTGTAGGTGACTGTTATATTCTGTATGATCTTTTTAATGTTTTCATTAGCAGCTTCGACTACACCATTCATCTTTGGTCGATAGGTGGATGAATTGTGATGTTGAATCTTGAACTGCTCGCACAAGGGAGTGATCATAGTAGTGTTAAGGTTCGTACCGTTATCAGTGATGATCCTTTCTGGGATACCGTACCGGCAAATAAGATTCTGCTTGATGAAGCGGGCCACAACATTCTTAGTAACGGATGCGAAGGAAGCTGCTTCGACCCACTTTGTGAAATAATCAATGACCACCAGAATGAAACGGTGTCCATTAGAGGTTGTAGGCTTGATCTCCCCAATCATATTGATTCCCCACATAGCGATGGGCCAAGGAGCTATTAAGACATTTAGAGGAACCGGAGGCACGTGCACCTTGTCCGCATAGATTTGACACTTATGAAAGGTCTGGGAGTGTTGATAGCAGTCTGCTTCCATAGTAGACCAATAATAGCCTGCCCATAGGATTTTCTTCGCCATCGTATGCCCACTAGAGTGAGTGCCAAAGGTACCTTCATGTAATTCATCCATGATCTTTTCAGCTTCAAACTTATCCATACAACGGAGCAGAATAGAGTCATGATTATGTTTGTACAGGATGCCATTACTTAGGAAGAACTTAGTGGAGAATCTCCTTAGGAACTTTTTATCATTGATTGAAGCTCCTTCTGGATATTCTTGAGCCTCGAGATACCTTTTGATTTCATGAAACCAAGGCTGGTCCACTACTTCTTCAGTATTAATCTCGTGACAGTGTGCTGGTTCGTCCATTCGTTCAATGGTGATCTGGGGAGCCTCGTTATCCCAATTAAGTTTAAACATAGATGACATTGTGGCTAGAGAATCTGCTAGCTGATTTTCTTCTCGCGGGAAATGCTCGAAGGTAATCTGCTCAAAATTTGGTAGCAATGCCAAGACATGTTCTTTGTAAGGGATAAGGTTTGGATGCTTAGTGTCCCATTCTCTTTTGATCTGACTGATAACCAAAGCTGAATCTCCAAATACAACTAAAGATTTGATTCCCAAGTTTATGGAAGCCTTGAGACCAAAGATGCATGCTTCGTATTCCACCATGTTGTTCATACAGTTGAAGCAAAGTCTGGCAGTAAAAGGAGTATGGCACCCTTCCGGAGATTTGAGCACAACGCTGATACCATTACCAAGTGCATTGGATGCCCCATCAAAGAATAGGGTCCATCGGGATCCTTGTCCAGGTCCGTCATATGGTCTGATTTCTTCACAATTGTCTAGTGTCATTATGTCTTCATCCGGGAATTCAAACTTCATGGACTGGTAATCTTCTACAACTTGATGGGCAAGATGATCAGCTAACACACTGCCCTTTATGGCTTTCTGGGTGGTGTATTGTATGTCATATTCTGTTAGGATCATCTGCCATCTAGCTATCCTTCTAGACAGAGCAGGCTTCTCGAAGATATACTTTATCGGATCCATCTTAGATATCAACAAAGTGGTATGAGTCAACATATACTATCTTAGCCGGCGAGCAGCCCATACCAGAGCGCAACTAGTTTTCTCGAGCAGTGAATATCTGGTTTCACAGTCAGTAAAATTTTTGCTTAGGTAGTAAATAGCGTGCTCTTTTCGGCCAGACTCGTCATGCTGTCCCAATACACACCCCATTGAGTTTTCTAAAATAGTCAGATACATGATCAACGGTCTTACCTCGACTGGTGGCATCAAGACAAGAGGCTCTTGTAAATACTCTTTAATTTTGTCAAAAGTAATATGACATTCATCATTCTATATGACTACTTGATCTTTCTTCAACAATTTGAAGATTGGTTCACAAGTAGATGTTAGGTGAGAAATGAATCTGGCAATATAGTTCAGGCGTCCCAAGAATCCTCTGACTTCCTTCTTAGTATTATGATCAGGCATTTCTTGTATCTCTTTAACCTTGGCAGGATCAACCTCGATGCCTTTGTTACTGACAATGAAGCCTAAGAGTTTACCAGACCAGACTCCGAATGTGCACTTGTTTGGGTTCAACCTTAGTTTGTACTCCTTCAATCTTACAAACAACTTTTGCAAGTGATCAAGGTGCTCTTCTTCAGTTTGTGATCGGGATATCATATCATCTACATAGACCTCTATCTCATGATGTATCATATCATGAAATAAAGCTACCATGGCGCGTTGATAGGTTGCCCCAGCATTCTTCAGTCCGAACGACATCACTTTGTAGCAGAACGTGCCCCACTGTGTGACAAATGTAGTTTTCTCCATGTCCTCAGGTGCCATTTTGATCTGGTTATAGCCTGAGAATCCGTCCATGAAGGAAAACACTTTGTGCTGGGCCGTATTATCAACAAGGATATCAATGTGGGGGAATGGAAAATCATCTTTAGGGCTGGCCCTGTTTAAATCTCTATAATCCACGCACCTCCGTACTTTGCCGTCCTTTTTAGGCACGGGAACAATGTTGGCAACCCATTGAGGATAAGAAGTGACAGCCAGAAATCCAGCATTGAACTGTTTCATGACTTCCGCTTTGATCTTCTCTGACATGTCAGGTCTCATGCGGCAGACTTTTTGTTTCACTGGTGGACAGTCTTCTCTTGTGGGTAGACGATGTACCACGATGTATGTATCAAGTCCTGACATGTCTTTGTATGACCAGGAAAAGATCTCAACATAATCATGCAATAGCTGAATTAGACACTCCTTGACACTCAGCTCTATATTGGCGCCCACTTTGATTTCCTTTTTATCTTCCTCGGTACCCAAGTTGATTGTATCCAACAGTTCCTCGTGAGGCTGAATATCTCTTTCCTCTTATTGGATTAGTCTGGCCAATTCCCCTGGAACTTCACAATCTTCCTCACCTTCGTATTCGGCTTGATAGATTGGATCTCCAGAGTCACTAAAGGCCATAGCAGTATCGTTACCCATGGGATCCGGAATGGAGGGGTACCTGCATTTGTGAGTGTGGGTGTGTGTAAGGGTATAGCCATCTTTAAACAATAAAATGTAAAAGAAAGATAATGAGCACAAAAGGTTTGTATGTGGAAAAACGTCCATGATTCATTCAATGTCATATGAAGATAAAATAAAAAACCCTTACAAATGGACCATCGTGCCTCGGGTAAGACACAAGGTTTTTTAAAGTGTGAATTGTTTGTGAATATTATAAGTCCAACAGAAATGTAAAAGATAAATTACTGAGAGATGAAAGTTATTGGGACAAAGTCTCTGGCTTCCCAATTGCGAAGTCCTCCGTTGACAGTAGGAAATATCCAATCTTCCAAGCTGCCATCTTCTTCACTGTCTTCCACTGTGTTGACCTCCCGGTTACTAATCTTCAAAGGTGGCCCTCCAACACGAGCATGGCGCACAACCTTCTGAGCAGTTGAAGTAAAACCCAAGCCAAACTTGTCTGATTTATACGGGATGTCTAGAAGCTACCCCCAGATGGTGCATCCACCTTCTCCTATTACTGCCTTTGCGTCTTTTAGAGATGACATCCGAAGCAGAGGTCTTGTGATCTTGGAGATCAGGGATACCGCCTTGGTTACCGCTACTTCTTGAGAGACCTCCTCGAAATGTTGAAAAGGAGTTTCAATGAACTCGCCATCCAACTCCACATATCGGAAAGAATTAAGATGATTAATCATGTACTCCTCCTCCCCGTGGACAGTTATGATCTTTCCATGGACCGGGTACTTCAACATCTGGTGTAGTGTAGAGGTGACAACACCAGCATTATGGATCCAAGGCCGTCCTAGCAGACAGGAGTAAAAGGGGTGAATGTCTATTACATAGAAAGTTGAGTTGAAAGTATGAGTTCCCACCTTTATGAAGATGTCCACCTCCCTGTGGACCATCCTTTTAGAGCCATCAAATGCTCTCACAACTATGTTAGTGGGTTTCAATGTCAGCCCTTCGCAATCCAATCTGTCAAGAGCTTTTTTCGGTAAAACGTTCAAAGATGAGCCAGTGTCTACCAAGACATGGGCTAGAGTTGTTCCTCTACACTCCACAAAGACATGTAATTCCTAGTTGTGCTTTCTCCCTCTTGTTGTCAAATCATCATCAGAGAAGCCTAGGCCATTATCGGCTGTCAAACTGGACACACAGTCTTGGAACTGGTCAGCAGACGTCTCTTGTGGCACATGGGCTGTCTTCAAAAAATTTACCAAAGCTTTCGCATGTGCCTCAGAGAACAACAACAATGCTAGCATGGAGATATTGGAGGGGGTGTGCCCCAACTGTTCAACCACGTCATAGTCACTCTTCTTTATCATCCCCAGGATCTCTTCCATTTCCTTCTTGGATGTTTCGAGGATAGCTAGTGATTGAGCCTTCATCTGGACAAGCTCTTCTTGAATGCTTTTTCCTCGATTTTCAATAGTGGAAGTATTGGTAGGGATAATAGCAGGGGTTGTGTCGTCTTTGCCGGTGGGTACACTTGCAGGTATGATCATTGGTACAGAGGTAATCTTCGGAACGGCCACGGGTCCAAAAACTGCCTTTGGAGGGGCAATCTCTAGAGAGAAGATTCTACCACTACGGGTAATCTGCTAGTTCCGGCAATATTGCTAATGTCGGAGTTTTCTTCTTCAGAGCTTTCTTCTTTGGCAGTCAGTTCATCTTGTTTGATACCATGGTAGTAGATTTCTCCACCATAATTCCATGGTACTGTTTTATCTGACTCATACGGGACCGGCCCGGGAATTGTGATCTTAAGAGGAGTAGTTTTTGGAGCAGGTGTAATCCTAACGGGTCTTTTAGGGACCCTGGAAGGATTGGCGGAGATGGTTATGATTGAAATGTCTTCAACAGGAATAGGTAAAACGGGAGCATTCTCAAACAGAATTTCTTGGTTGTCAATCAGGCGTTGGATACCTGTCTTCAACAGAGGGCAATTAGTGGGTGAGGATAAGCAATGATGGCAGTTTTCCTTACAACCTGGGAATACACCAGCTTTCAACAAGTTCAACTTAATGATTTGGAGCGGGGTCAAGAGTTCATCCACTGTAGCAAAAAATAAATCTTCCCCAATAACATTGGTATTGTGACCATGCCTAGGCATCAGAGCGGAAATGACATTTGGTTTCTCAAGTTTGTCAAACTCAACTTCTTTTCCATCTATAAGGTCTTGAATTTTGTTTTTCAGGGCCCAACAGTTGTTAGTGTCGTGACCCGAACTTTCAGAATGGTATGCGCATCTGGCATTTGGGTGATAATGAGGGGAAGCAGTATTGGGATTCTTTGGGGCCTCCTTTAAAGTTGCCAGATTCAATTTCAGAAGATGTGGTAGAACCTGGGCTAGAGTCATATTAATCCTGGTGAATTGTCAGAATGGCCTTTCTACCCTCGGTTGGTTATTTCTTGGCTGGTCAGATGCAGGATTTGGGATCATAACGGCCCCCACCACTGGTCGGCGTTCAGTTCTTCCTTGATTCCTTTGTGAATAAACAGCATATACCTCCTTCTTTCCAGTGAAAGGTTTTTTCATAGCTGTAGAGGCAAACACATCCTTCTGAATCTTTCCACTTTTAATGCCGGCTTCCACCCTTTCTCCAGTTAATATTAACTCAGTAAACCCAGCAGATGAGCTCCCAATCAAATGGTTGAAGAAAGGGCCTGATAGGGTGCCCAAGAACATATCCACCAACTCCCTTTCAGACAGAGGAGGTTGCACTCTCCCAGCTAGATCTCTCCACTTTTGCGCGTAATCTTTGAAACCCTCATTTGAAGCCATAGCCATACTCTGAAGTTGAGTGCGGGTAGGCGCCAAATCTACGTTATACTGGTATTGTTTATATAAAGCTGCGGCAGGTTCTTCCCAGTTGTGGACGTCGGCCCTTTCCAATTGGTAAAACCAATCGAGTTGCGTTCCGGACAAACTATCTTGGAAGAAATCGACCCACAAGTCTTTGTCGGCGGAGTGCGGTTGAATCTTTCTGACATATGATCGAAGGTGCATTTTAGGACAAGACACTATATCATGTTTCACAAATAACGGCACTTTAAACTTTGGCGGGATTACGATTCCTGACACTAGCCTCAATTCTTCAAAATCTAGGCCCGGTACTTTCTGTATTTCCATAGCGGTTAAACTCTCTTCCAGGTGTATGTACTTATCATCAGCCAGAGGGTACTGTTCTTCAGAGTAGTCTTCCTCTTCCTCCTCCTCTTCAGAGTCTGATGGAAATGTTGTTTCTTTTCCTTTTCTTTCCCCTTCATCAGATGTTGCTGGGAAATCCAAGTTTCTTCTAGCCTGTCCTTGAAACCTTCTTCCCATGATTACCACACCAGTTGGTTTCTTCTCTTTCTTCTTTTTCTCTTTCTCTTTTGCCAGAAGAGTCTTCAGCTCCTCTTGCCCCTTGGCTAGGGTCATGAGTAATTGTTGAAATTGCGTGTTTTGAGCTTGAAGATCTTTGACCGTCTGTTCAAGATCCATCTTACTGAAATAAACAGTAGAGAGATGAGGAAACTTGTTGCAAAAGACCTGTTTATGTTATGATGAATGATATGTATACATGTAATGCTTTCAAGTATTTAAAAATTCAAATTTGTTTCAAACAAAAAGAAACACACGTTATATTAATAAGATAGAATTTGAGTACATCAATGCCCCTTGGGAAAAATAATACAAAATTCTAAGATAAAAAGATATTGCGCATCCTCTTTGGTGCAATGTAGGTATTTAGAGTCTGCTCCCCATGAAGTAGCCTAGTGAGCTCCAAAACCTTCTTCTCGCTTGCGTAGAATTGGGCTTCGAAAGTATCACGCTCTCCTTTGAGCTGTATCCAATCCCTTTGTAGGCCTTCAAGAGATGTGGGCATGTCAGGATGTAGGATAGCGTATGGAACTTCTCCCTCCTTAACAGGCTCAATGATCACCGGGAGAATGAAAGGATAAGGCATCATAAAACCTTGAGCGCAGGTTCGTACCCACTTGAGGTAAGGCTCAAGAGGGATGGAATTCTTGTGTCCCAAAGTCTTGCTATCCACCTTGTTTAGCATCCTCCAAGCTCGGATGAATCTCTGGCGAAGTCCTTGATTGTCGTTGTCGTAGTCGAATACCAAGCCTTGAATCAGCATATCATGTGGGCCGTCCCTTCGGGCGTAACCAAACTGTCTTAAAGCTAAACAAGGGTTGTAGGTGATACCACCCCTAATTCAAAGTAGAGGGACATTAAGGAATTCCCCACAACGGTCAACAATGATAACATTCTCTTTGGATCGAGAGCACCAATGAATATCTGAATGTTTGAGCGTCATTAACCTTTGTGACCACCTCAAACCCTTCTCATTCTTTAAGACTGATTGGGGAAGATGAGAAATAAACCATATTTCCAGGAGAGGAGTGCAACACATAAGGACACCTCTTTTCCTCATTGTACGAGTGTGAAAAGAGTGTAAGATATCCCCAAGCAATGTAGGCACCGGATTGCGGGACATGAAGATTTTGACAGCGCTCACATCTATGAGTTGGTCAGGATTGGGGAACAAGACCATCTGTGATCGGTGGAAATAGAACTGAATGTTTAAAGCTGGATCGCGTATGTCGCGGTAAGCAAGAGTCGCCACCGTCTTTTATGTTCTCCAACATGGAAAGGACAAAAACACAGCAAAATTCCTTATTGAGAATGTCTCTCGGTTCGGGAGGTAGATTATAGAAAAGGAAGGTGTTAGCACCCTTTCTATCCGTGGTTATCCACGGGCTCTTAGGTACTTGCTCTTATGTTTTCAAAAGATGTTTGCTTTTCAAAGGTGAGTGGGTTTGAAAAAGTTTCATTGAAAGATTTCTGAATGACTCTTGTATCTGTCCTCAAGAGTGTTTGAAAAATTTGTTTTGAAAGCTTTTGAAAGTGTCAGTGTGAAAAGATTTTTGATTTGTTTTTGAAGAGAGCAAGTACCCATGAGTCATCTACCTACCCTAAGGAATTAGGCTGTGTAAGAGTCCTTAAGGTAGTGCCATCCCACCATTGAGAGGTAGGTGGCACCACCGTTGGAGGTGTTCGGGTCAATTCGATTTTAGGGACAGTGTGGTCACCGAAGCAATAGTAGGACACCTTAGAAGTAACCCTAATGTCCTAGATCCTTTTAATCCGAGGCAACCGTTTCGAGGCGACTGGATCTTAGACATAAGAGCGACCGCTAAAACATCCTATACTTGACGACCACGTTTCGAAGGCAACGAGTGAGGCGTACCCTATAAGTGGTGTGTGTATTGTGTGTTGTTTTCATGTTATATTTATCTTTGATCAGGAAATTGTGAGCTACGAGTCGTTTTTAATTACCATACATTCTTTCATGCAATTTAGAATTTAAGAGTGCGGAAAATAAAATACGGAAAGGTAAAAGCTACGCTATTACAAGGCGCGGGTTTATACATCGCCAAAATACAAAGACCCGTTTTTGATAAAGATGCGGAAAGTAAAAAGAAAAACAAACCTAATTACTATTACATCCGGAAAGCAGTTATATAATAATCAAATAAAATAAAAATAACGTGCGAAAGAATTAAATTGGAACGTCCGAGGGTTTTGACCCTTTTGAGCAATTATGAGTTTTTTTGTGTCTTTTGTATGAAATTAAAATTAAACCTAAATCTAATTATTCAATTATTTACAAGAAAGATGTTTTTTTATGTTTTTTATATTTATTATGGAAATAAAGAAATTAAAGAATTAAAATTAAAGTTAGTGAAACCCTAGTTAAAGTTAGGCTAATTAACTAAATTATTTAATTTACATGTTATTTACAAAAAATAATAATTATTAATAAGTAGTAATGATAATTAATAAAATATGATTAATAAATGGTCAAAACCTAATTCTATGCAACTTTTATTTATTGAGAAAAAGGAATTAAAATTTAAAACCTAAATTAACCTAAGTTAGTTGTTAATATTTATTTACAAAAAATAGGTTAATGGTGAATTTAATAAGTAATTAAAAATATTTACATTTTTTGAGTTTCTGATTTTTATTAGGAAAAATTATTTTATGGTGAATTAATAATAATTATTAAAAACAATTGAAAGAAATTAAAAGAAAAGAAAAGAAAATAAAATTAATTATGCAAACCAAGGGGGGTGTGATGGCCCATGTGGAGGTCTGTGTGGAATTCAGGCCCAAGAAGATCCTAAGCCTGGTTGACTTTCAGGATTGTGTGCACGTTGGTTGACTAGAGCATACCATGGGCTCCCTCTCTTGGCCTTCAGATTATTCATCAGGGGCACTTGGCAGGCTAGCACGTGAGGGTGTAGGAAGGAGTTCTGGGCATATGTTGCATGTGAACACTTTGTGAAAAATACAAAGAATTATATGGGGGGACCTGGGAATCGAACCCAGGTCCCAGTATTTGCCAGCCACGTCCTCTTCCAGTTGAGCTATCAAGCGCGTTTGTAAACATAATGGCCAATAACAATAATATATGAAAAAACAATAACTATGCTGGGAGCTCAAAAACGCGCGCCATATTTGAATGCTCCACTCACGCGTTGCCACCTATTGTCTTCTTCAGCTTTTCTGCAAAAATAAAGAACAAGTAGCGGGGGTTTTAAACCCCCACAAAACAAAAGTCCCAATAATAGCGATTAGCAGCACAGATCACATAAATTGAGCGCGAGGGTTTGGTTGAATTCGTCTGGCCTTGACGAATTCAACCATAGTCATGAGGTGGTCCAATTTTTCCTTATGCCTAAATCCCTAATTGAGAGCTTCAAAAAACCCTAGGTTTCGTCCATGGTGATTTTGGATTCAGTGCGCGTTAGTTCAATTAAACTGTCTCATTAGCTTCAGAAGGTCCCTAACAACACAAACCAATCAAAAAAATGGATTAAAAGCACATGAAACATGATATGCAGATTTGAAAAATAAGGCAAACCGTGAGACTCATGTTCTTTGATTCTTCGTGTGTTAGGACTGGTTTTGGATGGCAATGGCTTCCTGGAGACTCAAGCAATATGTTTGAATCAATTTTAGGCTTTGAAGTGTACTGCAAATAGGATTTCAGTTTCACAATGTTCTTGAGTTTTTTGCAATTTGGTTCTATGGCTTCAGCAGCAATTGTGCGTGTCCTGGAATAGGGTTAGCTCTTGCATTTGTATTGGAAGAGAATTAGGTTAGAATTAAGCCCACAAATCCATTGCATTCATGTTTGAATATATGATTGGCAATCAAATCTTTTTTCAATCTTTTCTTTCATGAAACCTTGCCAATCATGGATATTTTGAGGTCTTGGAAGTGCACACGAGTTGCCAGCTTGCCCTAGCCTTATTTTCTTCACAAAAAGATTCAAAAAGCATATCTTTTGATTTTTCCTATAATTAAAACCAATTAAATGAATTAATATTAATATAAATTCAATTAATTAATTAAAAATAATAAAATAAATCAAATTAAGTCCAATGGGTCGTGCATGGGCCTTGGGTAATGATTCAAGAAAGAATTTGAGGCCCATTAGCAAAATTGAAGTGTTTTAGGCAAAGTTGACTTTTGAAAGTTCCCAAAAATTTCCCAACTTCTCCAATGCATATCTTGCTCAATTTTGAAGCTATGAACATGTTCTTGGACAGTTTGGAAAGGTCTTGAAGTCCTCTAACCAATGCCTTTGGTCCCATGTCATTTTGATTTACCAATCTCAAGTTATAGTCTTTGACTTAAAGTGCCTTTTTGTTGACTTTTGAAAATGACCTATAATGTTGAAATTGATAACTTTTTGTGAGAGAATTTCTTGGACTTGTAGTGTGAAGATGAGTTGTAGGAAATGTCATCCCCTTAAAAATGATCTTTGGATGGGATTTTTCTGATAAACCATGAAGAAGTTATGCCTTGGTCAATTTGCAGTTGACTTTTCAACTGTCCAAAAATAGAAACTTTTGCATCTTGAGACTTTTTGAGCCATGCTTGAGGAATCATGATCAAAAATTGATCAAATGATGATTGTGGCTTCAAAATAAGATGTTGACCAAAAATTTTGACTTTTGACTGTCAAATGACCATTTTGCTCCTGCAGTTGACTGTGAAGCATTTAGGGTTTTTGACTGTGCAATTTGATGCTGTGAGTCTTTAAACTTGGCATATGGATGCTTGATAATGTATATAGGCATATGGGACTTGATTGGACCCTTGGAAACCTCAATTTCTTTGCAAGAACCAAAACCCTAATTTTGATTGTGTTAGGAGGCAATTGGACTATGCAACCCTTGAGAGATTTTGAATCATCTGGAGATTGACCTTGACAAATCTTGAAGAATATGGGAGGGCAAATTTTGGGGTACAACAGTTGCCCCTGTTCAATCTTCTTAGACCTGAGGATGTAGATTGGCTGGCGTGCCTTTCGTAATCCGAGGGTGGAAGATGATTGAACACTAGAGTGCCCAGAAATTTGCACTCGCATAGTAGAATATCAGCAGTGATGGCAGGAATGGGCTTACGGATGCCATTTGGAGAGATGATGGATAGGAGGATGGGCTTATAGATGCCATCTGGAGCTGTAACAGAATCTTGTCGGGAATAGGCTTATAGATGCCATTTGTAACTGTTGGTAAGTGGATGGGCTTATAGATGCCATCTAGGTGTCGATCGCGTAAGAGATTCCTTAGCGAGAACTTGCGTACCTGAGAAAGAAAGATAATTACCTGGCCTGTTACAGGAGTTGATCTTCAAACTCTTTACGTAGATATGCCCTGGCTGGATACAGGTATCGAATCTTCAAACTCTTCAGACGAGCCCTGGCAGGATACAGGAATCGAGTCCGGAATTAGTCGTCAACAGATATGCCCTGGCTTGATACAGGAATCGAATCTTCAAATTCTTCAGACGTGCCCTGGCAGGATACAGGAATCGAGTCTGGAATTAGTCGTCAACAGATATGCCCTGGCCGGATACAGGAATCGAATCTTCAAACTCTTCAGACGTGCCCTGGCAGGATACAGGAATCGAGTCCGGAATTAGTCGTCAACAGATATGCCCTGGCCGGATACAGGAATCGAATCTTCAAACTCTTCAGACGTGCCCTGGCCGGATACAGGAATCGAGTCTGGAATTAGTCGTCAACAGATATGCCCTGGCCGGGTACAGGAATCGAATCTTCAAACTCTTCAGATGTGCCCTGGCAAGATACAGGAATCGAGTCTGGAATTAGTCGTCAACAGATATGCCCTGGCCGGATACAGGAATCGAATCTTCAAACTCTTCGGACGTGCCCTGGCAAGATACAGGAATCGAGTCCGGAATTAGTCGTCAACAGATATACCCTGGCCTGATACAGGAATCGAATCTTCAAACTCTTCAGACGTGCCCTGGCAAGATACAGGAATCGAGTATGGAATTAGTCGTCAACAGATATGCCCTGGCCGGATACAGGAATCGAATCTTCAAACTCTTCAGACGTGCCCTGGCAAGATACAGGAATCGAGTCCGGAATTAGTCGTCAACAGATATACCCTGGCCTGATACAGGAATCGAATCTTCAAACTCTTCAAACGTGCCCTGGCAAGATACAAGAATCGAGTCTGGAATTAGTCGTCAATAGATATACCCTGGTCTGATACAGGAATCGAATCTTCAAACTCTTCAGACGTGCCCTGGCAAGATACAGGAATCGAGTCTGGAATTAGTCGTCAACAGATATGCCCTGGCCGGATACAGGAATCGAATCTTCAAACTCTTCAGACATGCCCTGGCAAGATACAGGAATCGAGTCTGGAATTGCAACAGTTGATAGTAGTTATCTTTGTATTGACCTTTTTCCTGAAAAGGCGAAACATTAGTTGTATTCAATGTCATGATGTATGAAATGCGTGATGTTCACAAAATAAATGAGATTGTATGTTCATGATGCGTGCGTGCATGCTATGATGTATGAAGATGTGATGTTTATGAATGTATTTTTGTCTAGGAAAATAAATCCTTGACGGATGCCGAGAAGTTTGGTCCTGGGCTGAATTTGAAGAGTAGAGCTCTTTGTTTCCACTGGGGATGATGGTTGCGAGAATAACCCGGTAGGATAAGATGACTCCATTGGGGAATAAACTTTGTTGGAGAGATTATTCTGCGGGGAAATACTCTGTGGAGAGAGAGGTACTTTGTTGAGATGTTGATGATAACTCCGCTGGGGATTCCATTGATAAGCTTTGTTGGAAGATGAACTCCGCTGGGGGATAGGAAGAACTTTGCCAAGGACGATCTTTCCGTGGTTTTTAGCTGAGGATAACCCAGTTATAAGCTCTGGTGGAGAATAACCTTTGAATAAAGCCGGGTAGACGCGTTCGTACTCTGCAGGGGTAAGCTTCCAGAATCTACTGGGGACAAGCTTCCTACTGGGGATATTGATTCAACCTTCCTGGGGAAACTTTTGAGATTGCACTGGGGAAGTGGCTCCACTGGGTGTCCGGTATTCCGCCGGGGAACAATCTTAGATCAAGATTGCCGGGGATGCTTGTTAGGAATGTTTATATGCTCCGCTGGGGAATATTGAGATCTTCTGGGAATAATCCAACTTCCTTAAGGCTGACAGTAGGCTAACTCTGCTTGGGGAGAGTGTTGCGGACTTGCTGGAGATACTGTGCCTTTTTAGGGCTGATTGGAGACCCTACTGCTTGGGAGAGTATTGTTTGAATCTTGTCTCACCCTCGGGGAGTGAAGGTATCTGGGTTACATTCTTCAACCGAACTTATCTTGGTACCTTGGTGGACAGAGCAACTAGATCGCTTAGACAACTCATTATTGCCCCTGTTTCTGATGTCACCTGTAATTAATCCTTTGTTTCGCATGCAAATATTTATGAGTTAGCAATTAGTGTCAAATGCATATATCACAATTGAACATTGGACGTTCTTTACAAAACAAAACAAAAAAAGGAAAAAACAATTGGCAATTGGTCTGAAAAGTGAATTTGTATTGATTTTGGAATTTGCCTGTAAATAGGCGTTTATGTACAAGAGGCTGACGTCCTAGTAAGAGAACACCGCCGAACAAACAGAGTTTATACAATTTTGTGAAAAAGGAAAACAAAACAGCTATGTGAAAGGAATAATCCCACTGGGTTCCAACTCTGCTATCGCCTTTATGTCTTTAAGCGTCTCATCACTTGGCTGCTTAGTTGAAGATGAAGTTGATTGATCGATGTCGTCTGAAACTGATAGTTGATACCGGATTCTGGATGCAAGGTGATTCAATGAGACACAGTATTATGCTTTAATCCCTAACTTTTGCCTGGACCTCCCTTTCGGGTTTTCAGTCCATCGGGATACCCATTTTTGCCCAAGCTGCCTTTTCAGGTTTTCGACTTGCCGGGTGTACAGATTTTTTTTATTTTTCATCCCTTATTTTTGCCCGAACCCTTTTGGTTCGCCGGGAAGCCCTTACTTTTGCCTAGGTGTGTCAACCTAGCGGGTCTTTTATTCATGCGTAGTATCTTTTTACTATGTCTGCATTGGCAGGGTGAGGAAGGTCGTCACCATCCATGGTGGTTAGAATCAATGCTCCTCCTGAGAAGACATGTTTAACCACAAATGGCCCTTCGTATGTAGGGGTCCATTTGCCCCTGGGATCACTTTGAGGAAGAATGATGCGCTTGATTACCAGGTCTCCGACTTGATACTCTTGTGGTCTGACTTTCTTGTTAAATGCCCTGATCATCCGTTTTTGATACATTTGACCATGACAAATAGCAGTGAGTCTCTTTTCGTCAATTAGGTTTAACTGATCAAGTCGAGTCTGGATCCAGTCATCTTCGCTCAAGCCTGCATCCTTCATTATCCGGAGAGAGGGTATCTGGACTTCAATCGGCAAGACTGCCTCCATGCCGTAGACCAAGGAAAAGGGAGTTGCCCCGGTTGACGTTCTTGCTGAGGTACGATACCCATGAAGAGCAAACGGTAACATTTCGTGCCAATCTTTGTAGGTCACTGTCATCTTCTGCACAATCTTCTTGATATTCTTATTTGCTGCTTCGACAGCCCCATTCATCTTCGGCCGATAAGGAGAAGAGTTGTGGTGTTGTATCTTGAATTGCTCGCAGAGCTCAGTGATCATCTTGTTGTTAAGATTGGTACCATTGTCCGTGATGATCCTTTCTGGGACGCCGTATCGACAAATCAGGTTATGTCTAATAAACCGTGCCACAACGTTCTTGGTTACGGTAGCGTAGGAAGCTGCTTCAACCCACTTTGTAAAGTAATTGATCGCCACCAGGATGAAGCGATGCCTGTTGGATGCTGTAGGTTTAATCTCGCCGATCATATCAATGCCCCACATTGCAAAAGGCCAAGGTGCAGTCAAGACATTCAGAGGGACTGGAGGAACGTGCACCTTATCAGCATAGATCTGGCATTTATGACATGTCCGAGAATGTTGGTAACGGTCGGCTTCCATTGTGGACCAGAAATATCCTGCCAAAAGGATTTTCTTTGCCATAGTATGTCCACTGGAATGTGTTCCGAAGGTACCTTCATGTAGTTCTGCCATGATCTTTTCTGCTTCAGTCTTATCCACACAACGCAGTAAGGTTGAATCATGGTTTCACTTGTATAGAATGCCATTGCTGAGGAAGAACTTTGCAGCGAACCTTCTCAGAAATTTCTTATTGTTGACAGATGCACCCTCGGGGTACTCTTGAGCTTCCAAATACCTCTTCACCTTATGATACCAAGGTTTTTCAGTTACCTCTTCAACCTCAAGATCACAACAATATGCAGGTTCATCCAGTTTCCAGATAATGATCCGGGGAGCCTCGTTATCCCATTTGACTTTGAACATAGAAGACATCGTATCCAACGCGTCCGCCAACTGATTCTCCTCTCTTGGGAAGTGTTCAAAAGTTATCTCCGTGAAATGGGGGATCAACGTCAACACACACTCTTTGTAAGGAATAAGGTTTGGGTGTTTCGTATCCCACTCGCCTTTGATCTGATTGATCACGAGAGTGGAATCTCCGAAGACACTCAGAAACTTGATCCTTAGGTCAATTGCAGCTTGAAGACCCATGATACACGCCTCATACTCCGCCATGTTGTTGGTGCAGTTGAAGCATAGTCGGGAAGTAAGTGGAGTATGAGTGCCCTTTGGGGATATGATCACAGTGCCGATACCGTTACCCAAAGCGTTGGAGGCTCCGTCAAAGTGCATAGACCATCGGGATCCTTCCTCAGGTCCTTCATCCGGTCCAGGTACTTCACAATCAGTCACTACCATGATGTTCTCGTCAGGAAATTCAAAGTTCATTGACTGGTAGTCATCTACTGCCTGGTGTGCCAAATGGTCTGCCAATACACTTCCTTTGATTGCTTTCTGAGTCGTGTACTGGATGTCGTATTCTGTCAAGATCATCTGCCATCTTGCTATTCTTCCAGACAGATCAGGCTTTTCGAATATGTACTTTATTAGATCCATTTTTGAAATCAACAGAGTAGTGTGAGTCAGCATATACTGTCTCAGCCGGCGAGCAGCCCATATCAAAGCGCAACAAGTTTTCTCGAGCAGTGAGTATCGGGTCTCACAGTCGGTAAACTTTTTGCTAAGGTAATAAATGGCGTGCTCTTTTCGGCCAGACTCGTCATGCTGCCCCAGCACACACCCCATTGAGTTGTCAAGTACTGTCAAGTATAAGATTAGAGGTCTCCCTTCAACCGGTGGCATAAGAATGGGTGGTTCTTGGAGATACTCTTTAATTCTGTCGAAAGCGGCCTGACATTCATCATTCCAACGTACTACTTGATCTTTCTTCAGCAGCTTGAAGATTGGTTCACAAGTAGCAGTTAGATGTGAGATGAATCGGGCAATATAGTTCAATCATCCTAGAAAGCCTCTGACTTCTTTCTCTGTCTTGGGCACTGGCATCTCTTGTATGGCTTTAACCTTGGCATGGTCCACTTGAATACCTTTGTCGCTCACGACGAAACCTAGCAACTTTCCAGATCTTACCCCAAATGTACATTTGTTTGGGTTCAACCTCAACTTATACAACTTCAGACGGTCAAACAGCTTCTGTAGGTGGTCAAGGTGTTCCTCTTCAGTTTGAGACCTTGCAATCATATCGTCGACATATACTTCAATCTCATGATGGATCATGTCATGAAATAAAGCAACCATGGCACGTTGGTAGGTTGCCCCAACATTTTTCAACCCAAATGGCATGACCTTGTAGCAGAAGGTGCCCCACTGAGTAACAAAGGTAGTCTTTTCCATATCTTCAGGAGCCATTTTGATCTGATTATAACCTGAAAAGCCATCCATGAAGGAGAACACCTTGTGCTGAGCAGTATTGTTAACCAGAACGTCGATGTGAGGCAGGGGGAAGTCATCCTTGGGGCTCGCCCTGTTCAAATCCTTGTAATCAACACACATTCGGACCTTACCATCCTTCTTTGGCACTGGAACCACATTAGCAACCCATTGAGGGTAAGAAGTCACTGCAAGAAAAACGACATCAAATTGCTTCATAACCTCAGCTTTGATTTTCTCGGACATCTCTGGACGCATACGGCGGACCTTTTGTTTAACCGGAGGGCAGTCTTCCTTGGTAGGTAGGTGATGAACCACAATGTCGGTATCCAACCCAGGCATGTCTTCGTAAGACCAGGCAAAGATTTCCACATAATCATGCAACATCTGAATCAACCGTTGTTTCACGCTGAGCTCCAGATTGGCACCAATCTTAACTTCCTTTCTGTCTGTCTCAGTACCCAGATTTACCGTTTCCACCGGCTCTTCATGTGGCTGAATGGCCCTTTCTTCCTGGAGTAACAGTCTTGCAAGCTCACCAGGCACTTCGCAATCATCTTCACCTTCGTCTTCGGCTAAGTTGATCGGATTTTCGAAGTCATAACTGGCAGTAGCAGAGTCGTTACCAGTGAGATCCAGAGTGGATTGAAACCTGTATAGGTGAGTGTGTGTAAATATAGCTGTTTTGCAATATATAAAGAAAGAAAGAAAGGGAGCACAAGATTTGAGATGCGAAAAACGTCCAATGTTTTTATTCATGATATATGAAAATGACAAGTAATAAGCCCTCACAAATGAAGCCACAGTGCCCCGGGTAAGACACCGGGCCATAAAGTTTCAGATTATTGTTCGTTACAAATTTAAAAACAAAGGAATTCATTACTGAGTAACAAAAGTAACAGGTATGTGGTCTTTAGCAGTCCAATTGTTCAGTCCACCGTCGGTCGTCGGGTAGATCTAGCTGTCAAACTCAGATTCCTCCGCATCGCCTTCAATAACATTCACTCCCGGGTTGGTGATGAATACGGGAGGTCTTCCAATCCTTGCTTTACGTACAGCCCTCTGAGCCTCTGCAGTGAAACCCAGCCCAAACTTGTCAGTCTTTGGAGTAAAATCAGGGAGCCTGCCCCAGTTTGCACATTCACCTTTTTCAATCACAGCCCAGGCGTCCTTCAAGGAAGCCATCTTCAAAGGAGAGTCTTCTTCAACCATTGTCTCTGCTGACGCCAATGTTGGAGGAACCTCTTCAAAATGTTGAAAGGGGGTTTCAATGAATTCCCCGTCCATCTCTATATACCGGAATGAGTTCAGATGACTAACCATGTATTCTTCCTCCCCCTGCACTGTAATGATCTTCCCTCTGACAGGGTATTTAAGATTTTGGTGTAGAGTGGAGGTCACAGCCCCAGCCTTGTGGATCCAAGGACGACCCAACAAACAAGAATAGGATGGACGAATGTCCATCACATAGAACGTTGAATCAAAGACTTGAGAACCAACCCGGATTGGAATGTCCACTTCACCATGTACCATCCTCTTCGACCCGTCAAAGGCTCGGACAATAATGTTACTAGGCTTCAACTCCAAACCCTCACAATCCAACCTGTCTAAGGCCTTCTTGGGCAATACGTTCAGTGAAGAACCGGTGTCTACCAACACGTGGGCGAGAGTAGTGCCCCTGCATTCAATGGAGACATGCAGGGCATCATTATGGTTCTTTCCCTTAGCGGTCAGATCAGCATCAGAGAAACCCAACCCATTGTCAGCGGTCAAGTTGGCCATACAATCAGTAAATTGATCCGCAAACGTTTCTTGTGGCACGTGGGCTGTCTTCAGGAATGAAATCAGGGCCTTGGCATGGGCCTCTGAGCACAACAACAATGATAGCATAGAGATTTTAGAGGGGGTGTGCCCCAGCTGCTCAACGACGTTGAAATCACTTTTCCTGATAATCTTGAGAATTTCCTCCATCTCTTGCTGGGAGGCTTCAACATTAATAGTCTTCGGTGCCTCCATCTGGGCAGGCATATCAGCAATCCCCTTGCCCCGAGTGTCAGATGACTCGGCAGCAGGGGAAGAAATTTGATCAGGAGGGGAAACAGGCGCATTTGTAGGCGTGATGATAAGAGGTCTTCGGATGACTGGTGGCGCAATGTCAGGCGAGAAGAGCCTGCCACTGCGAGTAACTTTAGCGGGATCGGTGATGTTACTGATGCCGGTACTAGTGTTGAACTCCTGCTTTACTCCGAGCACATACACATCTTCCCCATAGTGCCATGGGACAGCCTTGTCAGATTTATAGGGGAGGGGCCCCGGAACAGTAATGATGATAGGTGCAACAGACATGATTTTGAATGGCTTCCTCGGGGGAGCCTTGGTAGGATTGTTGAAAATGGTGACAACGGATACCTCTTCAGTAGGAACAATAGGAACAGCGGTCTTCTTGAACAAGATCTCTTTGCTATCCATCAGGTTTTAGACGCCTGACTTCAGCAGCGGACAACCAGTAGGTGAAACAGCACATAGAAGGCAACCCTTGCTACAACCCGGAAATAAACCGGCTAGCAATAGGTTCTTCTTGACAGTCAATAAAGGGGTAACAATCTCATCCACAGAGCCTACATATAGATCTTCCTCAATAGCATTTACTCCATGCCGGGGCATAGGAGCAGTCACAACGTTGGGTCTTTCGGGCGCCTCAAACTGTATTTCCTTGGCATCGATAACGTCTTGAACCTTATTTCTCAGGGCCCAGCAATCATCAGTAGAATGCCCCGAGCTATCAGAGTGATAAGCACAGCGGGCGTTGGGATTGTACTTCGGAGAGGTTATGTTTACCACCTTCGGAGCTTCTCTGACAGTTACCAAGTTGGTTGATAGCAGTTGCGGAAAGATCTGCGACAAGGTCATACTAAGCCGAGTGTATTCCCTTCTGGGTCTCTCACCCCTTGGTTGGTTAGGTTGCCGAGGAGCGGCAGCAGGCTTTGCAATCACCACCGCGTTGACAACTTGGCGGCGTTCTGGCTTATTTTGTCTCCTGGGACCATACACAGCACTGGCTTCCTTTTTAAAAGGCTTCTTTTCAGAACTTGAGGATGCACGCTTCTGTATCTTCCCCGATTTCATACCAGCTTCTATCCTTTCCCCAGTCAGAATGAGGTTTGTAAACCCTGCAGAAGAATTACCAATCAGGTGGTTGAAGAACGGCCCAAACAGGGTCCCCAAGAACATGTCCACGAGTTCACGGTCAGTCAACGGTGGCTGCACCCTGCCAGCCAGGTCCCTCCACTTCTGCGCGTACTCTTTAAAACCTTCTCCCGATCCTAGCGACATACCTTGGAGTTGGGTATGTGTAGGAGCGAGGTCGGCATTATACTGATACTGCTTGTAAAAAGCAGTAGCCAAGTCCTCCCAGTTACGAATATTGGTTCCATCCAGCTGATAGAACCATTCGAGATGAGTCCCTGAAAGACTCTCCTGGAAGAAATGGATCCACAAGTTCTTGTCCACAGTATACCGCTGGATCTTCCGCACATAAGATCTGAGATGTAGCTTAGGGCAGGAAGCCCCGTCATACTTTGCAAAAGATGGTGCCTTGAATTTATGTGGGATTACCACCCCAGAAGATAAACCCAGATCTCCAAAATTCAACCCAGGCACTTGTTGAATTTCCATGGAATTCAGACGATCCTCTAACTGCTTGTACTTGTATTCAGAGGGAGGGTACTGCTCTTCATTGAAATCTGTCTCGTTGTCAGAGACCACAGGACTAGGAACCCTTCCCCCTTGGGGACTGCCTTTCCCTACAGAAGAACCAGCTTGGTCAGCCTCATTTGCGGTGTGTTGCCAAACCTCCGGCCAGTGTTGAATAGTACAGTTCTCTTCTTCTTCTTCTTGACCAGCAGAGCTTTCAATTCCTCTTAACCTTGGGCTAAACTCATTGTTGGTGTAAGCCCTAGAGGCCAATACTTTTGGTACTTGTATCGAATTATTTATTAATAATAAAAGGAATTTCTTTATTATGTTTGCTTTCCAAAATAATAAAGTCCCTAGAATGGTTTATTGGTTTAATGAAATGTTAAGTGTGACTTAATCATGAGATCCCATTAAACATAAGAAACTATTCTTAAAGTATCCGTAGTCAAGCTTTAATGTGAAGTGGGATAACATTAAAGCATTAAGATTATTATGAAGATAGATTAATGATCACATCTCATGGATCATAGATAAGGAGTTATCAAGTCTTGACATAGGTATGAATATTAGGAGTAATATTTATACTGGATTGACCCGTTATGAGAATACTACATAGAATGTTATGCAAAGTGTCATAAGTTATTCTCATGATGATAATGGTGTATACCACCCTTCGACCTGAAACCACTATGGACCCTAGATGTAGAGTCAAGTACTTTATTGCTGATCAAACGTCATCCGTAACTGGATGACTATAAAGATGGTTGATGGGTACTTCACAAAGCATGCTAAGGGACATGAGTGACCTAGATAGAATTTGCTCATCCTGCATAACAGGATAAATGTATAAGGGCCCAATATTGAACTGGACAAGGGTGACACAGTGTATGCCTTGTGTTCAATATAGACATGAGGGCAAAAGGGTAATTGTACAACACAAATATTATCACGGAAAAGGTTTGGTCAGATCACATGACATTTTCATGACTTGGGTAACAGTGATGTCTTGCTAGATACCGCTCACTGTTTATTATATTAAATGTGTGATTTAATATAATTGCTAACGTCGCAAAAACCTATAGGGTCACACACATAAGGACAGGTTGATGAGAGATAGAATAAATAAGGAACACTGTAAGGTACGGTGCACTTAAGTGTAATACGGAAAATGGTAAGGTACCACGTGGATAAGTGATATATGGTACATCATAAGGTATGATGTCCATAAGCTTAATTGGGCTTTTAGCTTATAGCCTTAATTGGGCTTTTAGCTTGTAGCCCACACGAGTGATTCTATAAATAGATCCCTTGTGATGAAGCAATTTCACTTGATGCATTTCTTTTTTGACTCTCTCTCTCACTCAAGGTTTCTGTTCGTGATCAGCTAGCACTGTGACTAGAAGCGATCTGTTCGTGTGGACTGAGTAGAGGCGTTGTTCTTCATCAACGCTCGTGATCACAACATCAAAGTTCTGAATCGCCACAAGAGGTAAATATTTCTATCACTGACCATGCTCATTCGTAAGGATCGCTAAAGGAAAATTTTTATATTCTGCTGCATTTTGTTCACAATTTTCCTTCACTCATGACCAACTCTTGGAACTGGGCGTTTTGGGCCTGGAGGGCCTTGATGGATTGCTCAGTAGATGATTCAGGATTCATGATGAGACGAGCTGAAATAAACAACGAAGAAGATTAAACCACCTGTAAAAAAGAGTACCTGCTATGCACATGATGCATGATATGTGTTTATGCAATGCATTCAAGGGTTCGAAAGTTCAAATTTGTTGTAGACAAAAAGGAACACACGTTATCATTAAGAAATAATTGTTCAGTACATCAAGGCCTCATGGGCAACACATTACAAAGTAAATTAATCCCAAAAGACACTGCGCATCCTCTTTGGAGCTATGTAAGTGTTGAGAGTCTTTTCCTCGTGCAGTAGGCGGGTGAGCTCCAAGACCTTCTTCTCACTGGCATGTAGACTGGATTCAAGAGAATTCCGTTCTTCCTTAAGCTGGATCCAGCTCTTCTGCATTTCTTCCCAGGATGTAGGCATGTCAGGATGTTGAATGGTGTATGAGACCTCTCCTTCCAAAACTGGCTCTTTGATCACGGGAAGAACATGAGGGTATGGCATCACCAGCTTCTGGGAGCGGGCTCGTACCCACTTGAGATAAGGCTCCAACGGGATGGAGTTCTTGTGCCCCAGTGTCTTGCTATCTACCATGTTGGGCATCCTCCAGGCTCTGATAAATCTCTGGCGAAGTCCTTGTGCATCATTGTCGAAGTCAAAAACTATGTCAGGAAGCAACATGTCATGAGGGCCATCCCTTCGAGCATATCCGAACTGTCTCAAAGCCAGACACGGGTTGTAAGTAATACCTCCTCTGATTCTAAGTAAAGGAACATTAGGAAACTCCACGCAACGATCAATGATAGTGACGTCTTCTCTGGATCGAGAACACCAATGTATATCAGCATGCGTAAGAGTCATTAATCATTGTGACCATCTCAAACCCCGCTCGTTCTTCAAAACTGATTGTGGAAGGTGCGAAATAAACCACCTTGCCAGGAGAGGAGTGCAACACATGAGAACACCTCTTTTTCTCATGGTTCGAGTGTAACATGAGTGAAGGATGTCCCCAAGCAACGTAGGTATAAGATTCCTGGACATGAAGATCTTGACAACATTGATATCTATAAGCTGATCGGGATTCGGGAACAACACCAACCCATAGACAAGGAGAGCCACAACTTCTTCAAAGGCTTGCAGGTCAAGGGAATTCCAACATTCTTGGGCCTTCTCAAACAGGAACTTTGCCAAGAATCCTTTGATACCACTTCTAACTTCCCAATGTCCCTTGATGTCAGATGGTTGTAGGCATAATGCTTTAGCAACCTCTTCAAGTTTGGGTTCCATTTCCGTACCGTTGTAGGGTAGTTGACTAAGGATAGGGATCTTCAGAAGCTGGGAGAACTCTTCCAAGGTAGGCACCAGTTGATAATCTGGGAAACTAAAGTAGTGGTGCAACGGGTCAAAGAACTGGAAGAGGACCTTTATCATATCTTCCTCAATGTTGGTGTTGACCAAGCTGATGAGTCTTCCATGTTTCTCACTGAAATAAGAGCTCTCGGGAATCCTGGATGTAAGCTCCTTAAGCTGAGGAGGGACCTTTACAAGGTTGACCTGAATTGTCTTTCTGCGGATAGTTTCCATGTCCTACAAAACAAGAACAAAGATGAAGATTCGAACCCCTGAAGTGGTTAGTGGATGCATATGGTGATGTATGATGTTATGATATTATGATAAAAACACACCACAAGTATCCACAAAAAGAAAACATGGTAAGGCACACAAGTCACACAAGACAGCCCTTAGAGTTTAGGCCAACATGGGGTCTAGGTATTACCCTCTTGAAGTTGGTGGGCTCAAACCTGTCCTATCAAAGGTAACCGGGTTCTAAGGATCTCAATATCATTGGGTTGTTTTCTATGTTCATTGTTTCGATTTAGCCACTGAACTGGCGATCAAAATATTCCAAGAAAACAACCCTCAATGAGTGTAGTATCGAGTATCAACCAACTTCGGACTGCACCAAAGTCAGTTATCTCACTACCCTAAAGAGGCCAGGATGGTCAAGTAAGGTTCCTAAGGTCAGTTGATGCTTCACGACACCACGCGGCGGCCCCGTACTCTCCTTGACTTGACTCAAGGGTTACCGGTACTCACCAAAGTGCCACATCAACGTAGCAAACTGCTTCAACCGTGTCGGTATACCCCGCACAGTTCCCTCACAGTTTTGTTGCTACTTTCTAAGAGGTATCCCCCAGATCCGGGTTAGGATCTATAGAACTCCCAAAACAGGCCCAATATAATAAAGCAAACAAAACAAAGCAATTGAAAACACAAGTATGATCTATCCTAAGGTACACCTCACTTTAAGTGTCCCCAGCAGAGTCGCCAGTTCTGTGATCGGTGGAAATAGAACTGACTGTTTAAAGCTGGATCGCGTATGTCGCGGTAAGCAAGAGTCTCCACCGTCTTTTATATTCTCCAACATGGAAAGGACAAAAGCACAGCAAAATTCCTTATTGAGAATGTCTCTCGGTTCGGGAGGTAGATTATAGAAAGGGAAGGTGTTAGCACCCTTTCTATCCGTGGTTATCCACGGGCTCTTAGGTACTTGCTCTTATGTTTTCAAAAGATGTTTGCTTTTCAAAGGTGAGTGGGTTTGAAAAAGTTTCATTGAAAGATTTCTGAATGACTCTTGTATTTGTCCTCAAGAGTGTTTGAAAAATTTGTTTTGAAAGCTTTTGAAAGTGTCAGTGTGAAAATATTTTTGATTTGTTTTTGAAGAGAGCAAGTACCCATGAGTCATCTACCTACCCTAAGGAATTAGGTTGTGTAAAGGTCCTTAAGGTAGTGCCATCCCACCATTGAGAGGTAGGTGGCACCACCGTTGGAGGTGTTCGGGTCAATTCGATTTTAGGGACAGTGTGGTCACCGAAGCAATAGTAGGACACCTTAGAAGTAACCCTAATGTCCTAGATCCTTTTTAATCTGAGGCAACCGTTTCAAGGCGACTGGATCTTAGACATAAGAGCGACCGCTAAAACATCCTATACTTGACGACCACATTTCGAAGGCAACGAGTGAGGCGTACCCTAGAAGTGGTGTGTGTGTTGTTTTCATGTTATATTTATCTTTGATCGGGCAATTGTGAGCTACGAGTCGTTTTTAATTACCATACATTCTTTCATGCAATTTAGAATTTAAGAGTGCGGAAAATAAAATACGGAAAGGTAAAAGCTACGCTATTACAAGGCGCGGGTTATACATCGCCAAAATACAAAGACCCGTTTTTGATAAAGATGCGGAAAGTAAAAAGAAAAATAAACCTAATTACTATTACATCCAGAAAGCAGTTACATAATAATCAAATAAAATAAAAATAACGTGCGAAAGAATTAAATTGGAACGTCCGAGGGTTTTGACCCTTTTGAGCAATTATGAGTTTTTTTGTGTCTTTTGTATGAAATTAAAATTAAACCTAAATCTAATTATTCAATTATTTACAAGAAAGATGTTTTTTTTATGTTTTTTATATTTATTATGGAAATAAAGAAATTAAAGAATTAAAATTAAAGTTAGTGAAACCCTAGTTCTAAGTTTATTTTAATTATTAATGAAAATGTTAAAGTTAGACTAATTAACTAAATTATTTAATTTACATGTTATTTACAAAAAATAATAATTATTAATAAGTAGTAATGATAATTAATAAAATATGATTAATAAATGGTCAAAACCTAATTCTATGCAACTTTTATTTATTGAGAAAAAGGAATTAAAATTTAAAACCTAAATTAACCTAAGTTAGTTGTTAATATTTATTTACAAAAAATAGGTTAATGGTGAATTTAATAAGTAATTAAAAATATTTACATTTTTTGAGTTTCTGATTTTTATTAGGAAAAATTATTTTATGGTGAATTAATAATAATTATTAAAAACAATTGAAAGAAATTAAAAGAAAAGAAAATAAAATAAAATTAATTATGCAAACCAAGGGGGGTGTGATGGCCCATGTGGAGGTCTGTGTGGAATTCAGGCCCAAGAAGATCCTAAGCCTGGTTGACTTCCAGGATTGTGTGCACGTTGGTTGACTAGAGCATACCATGGGCTCCCTCTCTTGGCCTTCAGATTATTCATCAGGGGCACTTGGCAGGCTAGCGCGTGAGGGTGTAGGAAGGAGTTCTGGGCATATGCTGCATGTGAACACTTTGTGAAAAATAGAAAGAATTATATGGGGGGACCTGGGAATCGAACCCAGGTCCCAGTATTTGCCAGCCACGTCCTCTGCCAGTTGAGCTATCAAGCGCGTTTGTAAACATAATGGCCAATAACAATAATATATGAAAAAACAATAACTATGCTGGGAGCTCAAAAACGCGAGCCATATTTGAATGCTCCAGTCACACGTTGCCACCTATTGTCTTCTTCAGCTTTTCTGCAAAAATAAAGAACAAGTAGCGGGGGTTTTAAACCCCCACAAAACAAAAGTCCCAATAATAGCGATTAGCAGTACAGATCACATAAATTGAGCGCGAGGGTTTGGTTTAATTCGTCTGGCCTTGACGAATTTAACCATAGTCATGAGGTGGTCCAATTTTTCCTTATGCCTAAAGCCCTAATTGAGAGCTTCAAAAAACCCTAGGTTTCGTCCATGGTGATTTTGGATTCAGTGCGCGTTAGTTCAATTAAACTGTCTCATTAGCTTCAGAAGGTCCCTAACAACACAAACCAATCAAAAAATGGATTAAAAGCACATGAAACATGCTATGCAGATTTGAAAAATAAGGCAAACCGTGAGACTCGTGTTCTTTGATTCTTCGCGTGTTAGGACTGGTTTTGGATGGCAATGGCTTCCTGGAGACTCAAGCAATATGTTTGAATCACTTTTAGGCTTTGAATTGTACTGCAAATAGGATTTCAGTTTCACAATGTTCTTGAGTTTTTTGCAATTTGGTTCTATGGCTTCAGCAGCAATTGTGCGTGTCCTGGAATAGGGTTAGCTCTTGCATTTGTATTGGAACAGAATTAGGTTAGAATTAAGCCCACAAATCCATTGCATTCATGTTTGAATATATGATTGGCAATCAAATCTTTTTTCAATCTTTTCTTTCATGAAACCTTGCCAATCATGGATATTTTGAGGTCTTGGAAGTGCACACGAGTTTCCAGCTTGCCCTAGCCTTATTTTCTTCACAAAAAGATTCAAAAAGCATATCTTTTGATTTTTCCTATAATTAAAACCAATTAAATGAATTAATATTAATATAAATTCAATTAATTAATTAAAAATAAGAAAATAAATCAAATTAAGTCCAATGGGTCGCGCATGGGCCTTGGGTAATGATTCAAGAAAGAATTTGAGGCCCATTAGCAAAATTGAAGTGTTTTAGGCAAAGTTGACTTTTGAAAGTTCCCAAAAATTTCCCAACTTCTCCAATGCATATCTTGCTCAATTTTGAAGCTATGAACATGTTCTTGGACATTTTGGAAAGGTCTTGAAGTCCTCTAAGCAATTCCTTTGGTCCCATGTCATTTTGATTTACCAATCTCAAGTTATGGTCTTTGACTTAAAGTGCCTTTTTGTTGACTTTTGAAAATGACCTATAATGTTGAAATTGATAACTTTTTGTGAGAGCATTTCTTGGACTTGGAGTGTGAAGATGAGTTGTAGGAATTGTCATCCCCTTCAAAATGAGATTTGGATGGGATTTTTCTGATAAACCATGAAGAAGTTATGCCTTGGTCAATTTGCAGTTGACTTTTCAGTTGTCCAAAAATAGAAACTTTTGCATCTTGAGACTTTTTGAGCCATGCTTGAGGAATCATGATCAAAAATTGATCAAATGATGATTGTGGCTTCAAATAAGATGTTGACCAAAATTTTTGACTTTTGACTGTCAAATGACCATTTTGCCTCTGCAGTTGACTGTGAAGCATTTATGGTTTTTGACTGTGCAATTTGATGTTGTGAGTCTTGAAACTTGGCATATGGATGCTTGACAATGTATATAGGCATATGGGACTTTATTGGACCCTTGGAAACCTCAATTTCTTTGCAAGAACCAAAACCCTAATTTTGACTGTGTTAGGAGGCAATTGGACTGTGCAACCCTTGAGAGATTTTGAATCATCTGGAGATTGACCTTGACAAATCTTGAAGAATATGGGAGGGCAAATTTTGGGGTACAACACCATCCCATAGATAAGAAGAGCCAAAATCTCCTCAAATGCTTGCAAGTCTAAGGAATTCCAACAACTTTGAGCCTTCTCAAACAAAAACTTTGCTAAGAAGCCTTTGACACCACTTCTAGTTTCCCAATGAGTTGTGACATCAGATGAGTGCAAGTGCAGGGCTTGAGCAATCTCTTTCGGCTTTGGATCTCTTTCCGTACCGTTGAAAGGTAGTTGATTGAGAATGGGGATCCTCAAGAGTTGAGAAAATTCCTCCAAAGTAGGCACAAGCTGATAGTCAGGAAATGTGAAGCAATGATGCAAAGGGTCAAAGAACTGGAAGAGAACCTTCATCATATCCTCCTCTGTGTTGGAGGTGACCAAGTTGAGTAGACGACCATGTCTCTCGGTGAATGGAGACTTCTCAGGGATCCTTGAAGCTAGCTCCTTGAGTTGTGGAGTGTAGTTGTTTAGGTATTGGCATGCATTTTTGGTAAAACCAAGTGTATGTGTGAATGTCATGACTGATGTCATAACATTCTAGTTTAGTTTGTACTGATTCATTAGGTACCTTTGCAGAAAAATATTGTCATACAGGTACTGATGTTTATAAGTGTGTTTCTGAGCATTTTGCAAAATGATCACATTTACCTAAATCAGTAGACAGGTTTTCAGATGTCATAACAGATGTTAAGACATCCTGTTCTGAACTAACAGGTATGCAGTTTGGTTAATTCTGAGTTTTTTCAGGAAAATGACTCAGTCTTTCCAGAACAGAATCCTGCGTTTTCTTTGGGTTAACCTAGCTCAACCCCAACCTGGTTGATAAAGTCCTGTGACCTAGTCTTAAGGTCAAACGGAATTAACCCTAGCTTTTTGTGGAAACCCTAACTGAAGTTGCAGCTGCTATATATTAAACAGGGCTGTTGTTTTGAAAGCAATCCCTTTTTTGACAGAAGATCATTTAGAAGTTGTATAGTTTTTACTATTGTAATCCAAGCAATTATCATTGTGATGAGTGACTTGGAATAGGTTTTAATTGTAAGGGTTGTGTAACACTCAAAGCTTTGAAGCAAGAGTGTTTGTATGTCTCTTGACTAAAGCTGTGAAGCAAAGTCAAGTTAGGTTTGTGTATCACTCAAAGCTGTGAAGCAAGAGTGTTTGTGTTGCTTGATTAAAAAGCTGTGAAGCATAATCAAGTGTATGTTTTGAAGAGTGTCTTCAACAATTCATTAGTCAAATTGTTTTATGTATCACTGCTGTGATTGAGGGGGAGTGAGTAGGAACTCAGGTTTAAGTTGTACTTAGATTGAAGTTGCATTGGGTAGGTCTTAAGTGAAGGAGATAAACTGGTTGGTTTATTCCTGAATTAACATCTCTTATAGTGGATTTCCTCCCTGGCTTGATAGCCCCCAGAGTAGGTGTTGTTGCACACTGAACTGGGTAAACAATTGACTGTGTTCTTTACTGTTTTTGTATTTACTGTCTTATAGAAAGTCAAATACGGTGTCACAACATTGAACGTGACATTGAGTATCTGCAGCCAGAATTTCAATTGGCATCAGAGCAGGCACCCTGCCTGTATTACTGGGTGAGATCTAGGGATATCACTTTCTGGCACTATGGACAAAGAAGGAGTTTTTGGAAATAGACCACCCATTCTGGATGGAACTAATTATGACTACTGGAAACCTCGTATGATTGCCTTCTTAAAATCTCTGGACAAAAAGGCTTGGAGAGCTGCTGACAAAGGATGGAACCATCCCACCATAACTGAGAAAGATGGGACAATCAGTCTGAAGCCTGAGGAAGATTGGAGTAAAGAAGAAGATGAGTTAGCCCTGGGAAATTCCAAAGCTTTAAATGCCTTGTTCAATGGAATTGATAGAAACATTTTCAGACTAGTACATCAATATGAACTGGCCAAGGAAGTTTGGGACACTCTCAAAACTACTCATGAGGGCACTTCCAAAGTAAAAATGTCAAGGCTTCAGATGTTGACTACCAAGTTTGAGAATCTAAAAATGATGGAAGATGAAACCATTCATGAGTTCCACATGAACATCTTGGAGATTGCCAACACCTCAGGAGCACTGGGAGAAAAGATGTCAGAAGAAAAACTGGTGAGAAAGATTCTCAGATCCTTGCCTAAAAGATTTGCAATGAAGGTAACTGCCATAGAGGAAGCCCAGGACATCAGCAAGTTGAAAGTGGATGAACTTATTGGGTCTCTTCAGACTTTTGAGATGGGGATCACTGATAATGGTGACAAGAAGAACAAGAGCATAGCACTTGTATCCAACACTGATGTTGAAAACAAGGAGGATGAAGAAGAAAATATTTCAGAAGCTATAGCCATGCTTGGAAGACAGTTCAACAAACTCATCAAAAGAATAGATCCAAAGTCAAGGTCTAATGTTCATAACATTCCCTCTGACATTGACAGTTCCAGCAGAAGATCAAGGTCAGAAGAGAAGGGAAACCAAGGCAGAGGAATTCAATGCCATGGCTGTGAAGGATATGGACATATTCGAGTTGAATGTCCAACCTTTCTTAAGAAACAAAAGAAAGGAATGACTGTTACTTGGTCTGACTGTGATTCAGAAAGTAATTCTGAAGAAGAATCTGCCAAACTAGTCTCAAGCATTTTGGTGTGGGTTATCATCTGGTCAAACTTGGTTGCCAGTTGAGTAACTAGTTCGTTCGTGTGAATGTGTTGGTTCATAAACTCCTTATTTTGCTGAGTTTGAGTCTGAATAAAGGTGTCTATGGTTTCTTTAAGGTTTGATCTTGGGGGTTACTATTTGCATAGGTTGGTTTTGTTTTTGCGTTTGGAATCCTTGAGGTCTCGAAGGTCCGGGATTTTGGATAGGGTTATTGTTCTTGTAAGAGAAATTCGGGTGGTTCCTCCATCCAGGATTATAGGTATTCGAGAAAGGGTTCCCTTGGGTATAGTTAACTTGGTCTGAGCTAGATTCGTTCAAAAGGTTACAGTCAACGGTTTGATGTCCTTGAGTTCCACAGAGTTCGCATTCCGATTGGATTGCTGCTATTGTGGTTGGGTTTTGAGACATGTTCTCGACTCTCAAAGCTAGGGCGTCCATCTTGGCATTAATCATGTCCATGCAACTTACCTCATGCTTTCCTCCTTGGCTCTCCTTTTTCTCTACTGTCGCTCGTTCTAATCCCCACTGGGCGTGGTTTTGGGCCATGTCCTCTATTGGGGCACAAGCGTCAGGGTAAGGTTTGTTCATCAACGCTCCGCCAGCGGCAGCGTCTATGGACATCTTTGTGTTGTAATGGAGTCCATTATAGAAGGTATGTATGATTAACCATTGCTCTAGGCCATGGTGCGGACAAGCTCTTAAAAGTTCTTTATATCTCTCCCAGGCATCAAAAAGTGATTCGCCTTGGTTTTGGGTGAAACAAGTGATCAGGTTCCTAAGAATATCGGTCTTGCTTGGTGGAAAATATCTCGCAAGAAAAGCTCTCCTAAGGTCTTCCCAAGTTGTTATTGAGTTAGCTGGAAGGGCGTCTAACCAGTCGTGAGCTTTACCTCTAAGGGAAAAAGGAAACAGTCTTAAACGGATGGCTTCGGGTGTGGCTCCATTTGCCTTAAGGGTGTCAGCTAACTGGATAAATACCTTTAAATGTTGATTCGGGTTCTCGGTAGCGAGACCAGCGAATTGGTTTTGTTGTACTAATTGTAATAATGAGGGCTTTAGTTCAAAGTTGTTGGTAGTTATAGTAGGGTTTACTATACTAGAACTAGGTTCCTCGTTAGATGGTTGGGCGAATTCCTTGAGTGGTCTTTGGTTATGATCTTCTGCCATAGCTCTTCTTATCTTGCGTATAAAAATACGGGCACGAGCGTAACGTTCAGGTTCTACTAAAGGATCTATTAGGTTACCGGTGCTACGATTTCTACGCATCTACCGGCTAGAATAGCCTTAGTCTAAACGGGATAACAATAGGGTACGAAATTTGACGAAGTTGGTCCCCGGCAACGGCACCAAAAACTTGATGGGTGTGTGACGTATAGCCTAAATATAGTACTGCAAGTGCACAACCTATCGAAGTAATATATAAGATTATCGAACCACAGAGACCAATTGTCAATCTATTGACTCTATTGCTAAGGTGCTTATCTAAGGTGAACAAGAATATTGATGTGAGTGCAGTGCAACAAAGTAAATGAGCGAGGTAAATAACAGTTTAAAAGACAGGTTGGAATGTAAATCATGTAATCAGATATTGGTCCGGTCATGCGTAGATGAAACTACTTATGGGGCAGTATTTTCTATTGATAGCAAAGAATCAATTTAACGGGAACTTGTAGCTTTTGACTACTAAGAACCGAATTTACTCTTTAAATTAAATTCCTTTATTGTCACATATAAAGGGTGCCTTCCGCGTTAAAGAGGTAAACCTATTTTTAAGAAATTGATAGTTTTGACTTAACAAAAAAGTAATTTTACTTGGAAAGATTAACTTAAAGAGACTTTTGGCTTTTGACCAAGAGTCAGATTTCAAACCTACAAACGCGTCCGAAAATAGTTTCAAAATCGTTTTCTAAAAAGGTCAATGATTCCTATTTAACCAATCAACGGCTTTCGCTCTTTTTGTTTGGTTAAATAATAATCAAGTCGCATCATTAGTTTGGACGGCTTTCGATCTTACCCAATAAACATTTAAACATAATTGACTTAAGTTAAAAGCAAAACATCCCCAGAGTATTTTCACTAGCATGATAATTGGAACACGACCATGATGACAATCATTACATCCAAACCTTTATAGTTTAGCCAGACATAATAAGTGCGAGTCTATAAAACGTGTAGACTATGATAAGAGCGAGTAAGTAAAAGAGTGCGAGTCTATAAAACGTGTAGACTATGGTAAGAGCATTTAGAGTCTATAAAACGTGTAGACTATGGTAAGAGCATTTAGAGTCTATAAAACGTGTAGACTATGGTAAGAGCATTTAGAGTCTATAAAACGTGTAGACTATGGTAAGAGCATTTAGAGTCTATAAAACGTGTAGACTATGGTAAGAGCATTTAGAGTCTATAAAACGTGTAGACTATGGTAAGAGCAAGTAAGTAAAAGAAATGCAATAAAATAGAACCTTGCTCCAGTCGGAGACTTGAATCTGATACAAATCTGCGGAATGGTAAGGCTGGTATGATGAACTTCAACCAAAGTGCTCCAAGACTCGATTACAACTCAATCTACACCGCAATAACTCCCCGATGTGAAGAGATTATTACTTTACAGAAACTGATAGTATATGGCTTAAGATTGTACTAAGCTTGGATGAAACTAAAAAATGAAAATCGAAAACTATTTATAGAGGATCCTTGAGATGCGTAAAGACCAGCATGCCCCTCAACTTCTTCTGAGCGAGAAACTTTTGTGAAGGCCGCGGGCACGGTGGCAGTGGCCGCGGGCGCGGTGGCTGGAACTGCCACATCGTGGGAATGTGGCAGTTGGTCTCTGGGTGAAAGTGGGCCACGTCATCGCGTTCCCTGTAGCCGGCGCGGCGCTGAACGCCATAAGTGCAGAATATCTTGAAAAACCCTAATTTCTTGGCGTTTTGGCTCGTTTCTTCACAGAAGGCTCTGAAATGACAAGAATCCTGAAAACAAAGGAAAAAGGAACATAATACGAGAAAATGATAATAAAAACTAAGGAAAACATGTGATATTTGAGTTAGAAACATAGTGTGATTTAGTGCGATCATTAATCTGGGATAGTCAAGCCAATATGCAAATAATTTCAGCAAAAATGCTGAATAGCCAGGGGCAGATCTCCATCTGAATTACTCGGGGGCTGTTACATTGATCGGGGATTCCAGAAGAAAATCACTATGAAATTTGAATCTTTGGTACCACCAAATTACTTGTCTGTGCCAGTAGTATCAGATGGTGTCAGCATCATGTCTTTGAATCCTTCCATGACAATTCTTAGAAAAGATACCTAGGAAATTCAAGACTATCAGAAACTTGATCAAACATCAGGTGCACCAGATTCATCCTGAAGTAGCCCCACGCAGGCTCCCATGTATGAAAGGGCACATGCGATCACATAAACATTTTTTTGGCATTTCTATAACACTTTTTGTCATAGACGGTGACAACTCTCCACATCCTATGAGCGCGGACATAGTCAAAAAATACTATGCATGAAAAAGACATGTTAGGTTGACAGGCCTAGGCAAAATTAAGGGCTCCCAATGAACCAAAAGAGTTCGGGCAAAAATTAGGGATATATCCAAAAATATTATACACCCGACAAGTTGAAAATCTGAAAAGGCAGATTGAGCAAAAAAGGGTATCCTGGTGGACTGAAAACCCGAAAGGGCAGTCCAGGAAAAAGTTAGGGATTAAAAACGTACGACTATGTCCTGTCATCTTGTCATTTGTTTATTAGTAGAAGACTTATCATCCTGATCAACATTTACCAAGCACCCCAGGAGTTAGGATGACACTTAAACCATCCACAAAGTCTATGCAGGTACTTTCTCCAGCAGCTACAGAGGCAGGGGCATATTACTAAAAAGTCGTCGCCATATCCTCAGCTTACAACCTAGTGATGTCATGTGTTCTTGTATCCCCGGTAGAACAGGAATTTCCAACTACTGCTCCGACATCAGGTTTTCCCCAGTAAAGTCGTTAAACTTCTCAGGATTCCCCAATAGGATTTCAAAAAATCATCAGGCATTGCACAAAGCTTCCCTTCCCCAACATAGTTTATTTCTCTAACAACGGAAGATCATCTCCCAGCAGTTCAACTTCAACAAAATCTTAAGACCTACATTCTTCATCGCTAGCTGCAATCATGGATTTATTTTCCCTAATTCAATAGCGCTGCAATAGAACAACCGATATATTCATATATTGCATTCATACATCATTCTACAAACGTCAGAGTATCTGCAGTACAAATGCATGCATCCCAATCTCATTTATTTTGAGAACACCATTACACAATGCATTTCATACATCATGACATTGCATACAGCTAATGCTTTACCTTTTTAGAAAAGATCAATCAACAAATATTTATCATTAACAATTTTCAACAGGTCCATGATTAGCTCCTGAAACAAAACAGAGTAATTATCTGTGCGACTAAATACAACTTTACACGGGCTCATCATGAAGCAATATTACACGGGTTTCTTCTGACTTCCAAATACAGCTTTACACGGGCTTAACATGAAGTAACCTTACACGGGTTTCTTCTGACTTCCACATACAACTTTACACGGGCTCATCATGAAGCAATCTTACACGGGTTTCTTCTGACTTCCAAATACAGCTTTATACGGGCTCTTCAAGGAGCAATGTTACACGGGTTTCTTCTGACTTCCAAATACAGCTTTATATGGGCTCTTCATGGAGCAATCTTACACGGGTTCCTTCTCCCTCCTTATGAAGTTTTACACGGACTCATCCTGAAGCAACCCCACCCAGGTTCCTTCTCACAATCTCCAGATGCAGTTTTACACGGACTCATCCTAAAGCAACCCTACTCAGGTTCCTTCTCTTGAATTTCCAGATGCAGTTTTACACGGACTCATCCTGAGGCAACCCTACATAGGTTCCTTCTCTTGAATTTCTAGATGCAGTTTTATAAGGACTCATCCTGAAGCAACCCTACTCAAGTTCCTTCTCAAAATATCCAGATGCAGTTTTACACTGACTCATCCTGAGGCAACCCTACCCAGGTTCCTTCTCTTGAATTTCTAGATGCAGTTTTACACTGACTCATCCTGAAGCAACCCTACCCAGGTTCCTTCTCACAATCTCCAGATGCAGCTTTACACAGACTCATCTTGAGGCAACCCTACCCAGGTTCCTTCTCTTGAATTTCCAGATGCAGTTTTACACAGACTCATCCTGAGGCAACCCTACCCAGGTTCCTTCTCACAATCTCCAGATGCAGTTTTACACGGACTCATCCTGAGACAACACTACCCAGGTTCCTTCTCTTGAATTTCTAGATGCAGTTTTACACGGACTCATTCTGAGGCAACCCTACCCAGGTTCCTTCTCTTGAATTTCCAGATGATGTTTTACACTGACTCATCCTGAAGCAACCCTACCCAGGTTCCTTCTCACAATTTCCAGATGCAGTTTTACACGGACTCATCCTGAGGTAAACCTACCCAGGTTCCTTCTCACAATTTCCAGATGTAGTTTTACCCTGACTCATCTTGAAGCTACCCTACCCAGGCTCCCTCTCATATATCTCCTAAAACAGCCCTACCCAGGTTCCTTATCATACACTTCCAGATGAAGTCTTACCCGGACTCATCCTGAAACAGCCCTAGACAAGTTTCTTCTGATACATTTCCAAATAGCAGTTAATTCCATTCTCCCCAGCAAATTACTGCGAAGCCTGGATTTCAACCAGAAAACAACAAACTTTCATCTCTCCAATCCAGAGATAACCCCTCAATAGAGCCATGGACAACTGAAGTTCCTAGACTCTATTCCCCACAGAGTTTTCCTCAAATAGGAAAACAATAGAAATTAACATCCCCAGTGGACTCCTCCTCATACAACGGGAACAAGAATCCCCATAAGGAGACCTCTTATGAAGTCAACATCTACTCTGGATGGCATCTTTAAGCCCATCTCCGACGACTCTCCATCATGTTCTCTGGATGGCGTCTTTAAGCCCATCTTCGACGACTTTCAGTCATCTTCTCAAAATGGCATATGTAAGCCCATTTCCGACGTCATCAACCATCAGTATTACTTCATGCGAGTGCAAATTTCTAGGCACTCTAGTGTTAAATCATCTTCCACTTTCAAATTATGAAAGGCAGACAAGCCAATCTAAATCCTCAGGTTTAAGAAGATTGAACAGGGGCAGCTGTTGTACCCTAAAATTTTCCCTCCCATTATCACACAAGACATACTCCTAGAGGTCCTCAATTGCTCAAGGTTGACCAAGAATTTGATCAGACAAATTCTCCTCCTAAGCATTGGCCTTCCAACTAAGGTTTAATTTTCACCAAGATATGTGAGCTCCAAAGGTCTCAAATGTCTTCCATGGTCCTAATATGTCTTCAATATTATCCATGACAAATTTCATACCTTGCACTACAAGTTTGATCAGTCAATTGCTCAAATGCTTGAAAATCAACTATACTAGGTCAAAAGTCAACTATGGTCTATATACAATCAAACTTTAAGATTTTTAGTTAACATCAACATTTTAAAGTCATATCCATCATTTGATCAAGGGTTGATCATGATCCCTCGAGAAATGATCATAATTCATCAAAAGTCAAGAATTGCTAATTAGGGTTTCTATAGGAAAAGTCAACCAAACTTTGACCAGGCATAACTTTTACATACTTCATCCATTTTCCCCAAACAAAGCTCATATTTAAGATAATATCATTCCCTAAAACTTATATTCATCCCTCAAGTCCAAGTAATGCACCATTTGAAAGATACAAGTTCATATATTACAGGTCATTTTCAGAAAGTCAACAAAAGTCACATTTTTCCAAGACCTTTTACATCAAGATAAAATCTTCAAATACAAAATTTATAAAAAGAGGGATTGAAGTAGACATCTTGGGCTTTCCAAAAGGTCCAAGATCATCATCATCATGACATCAAAATTGAGCAAGTTATGGCTTACCCAAGTTGGGAAATTTCAAGAAAAGTGCTTTGAGCAAATTTGAAGTTTTAAGGCAAGGGTTTAATTTATTGGATTTCAAACATCTTCCTAAGCCTATAGAGGACCTCTAAAATTATTCTCGCCATGCCTTGTATTTTCTAACTATTTTATTCATATTTATTTTAATTTATTTTAAATAAATATAAAATAAAATGTATAAAATAATTGGAAATGAGCTTTGAGATTTTGGTTGACGTTTTGGACAGCCTAGCCCCATAAAATTTCGTTCAAGCAATATACACATTCATTCAAATTCAAAAAAGACAAGATTCCATGTCTTTGGAAAAATTACAAAACATCATTCATGGCTTTAAAAACACATGTTTATGGTTGTTATTACCTTTGTTCTCTTGTCTCCTCCCTCCTCTCTATATAAAGGACACATTAGCAAGCTTCAAGAAATGATATACAGCCTGGAAAAGCTCTACAAATTTTGCAAAAAAATATCAAAGTTGTAAAATTCGCATTTTAGGTTCCAACCTTCCTCAGTCCAAACAAAAGATCCAAATACATTCCTAGAGGCTCCCTGAAGCTTTTGCAATCATTATCAAGTCCTAAAACATCACAAAACGCCTCAGTAAGCTCCATTTTTATATTTTCTAACTTGTTTCATGCAGATTCGATGCATTACATGGTCAGAAGTGTACCAAACACCATCAGATCTAGCCTTCAAATCATAAGGGGTCTAGATCTAAAGGCTTCAATTTGAGATCCACTATGCGCCCTCAAGGCCTCATCTCACCTAATCTAGCGTGACCTGGGCTTAACATTCACTTGGGCCTAGCAAAATTCAATTTCAGCACCCCCCCAATTTCTAATTATCCAGACCCATTTCGCATTGTTTTTGTCACTTTGCTTTATATTTTTTTATTTTAATTTGTTTTCTTCATTTATTTAATTAGTATAATATAATAATTAAATCACAAAAAAATATAGTTTAGTTTTTTAATTCAATTAATTTTGTGAATTAATTAATAATTATTTTAACTATTTTTCTTTAATTAAAAATAAATTAGAACTTAGGACTTAATTTATGTTTAATTATTTTCTTTAAATAATGAAAAAAACTAAAAAAGAATTTAAACTATTTTTCTTGATTAATTTTATTTTCTAAATAGATTTTTAGGTTATTTACTTTCTTAAATAAAAAAAATAATCAAAAAGATTTTCTTACTAGGTTGTTAGATGTATTTTCAACTTCCGCACGCATTATTTATTTTTGCATTTTCTATTCATCATTGTACCTGTATACTGGATGTAATAAACTAATTAGGAATTTTACTGTCTTTATTTTTTTTTCTTCCCCCAATTTTTGTACATTGCAAACCCCCTCCCTGAAGCCATGTAATAGCATAGGGTTTTATCTTCGCACTTTACATTTCTGTATATATTAATTGCTAGTAACTAGGTGTGTATGAAAAGACTGAAATCAAACGTTAGCAAACTTAACAAAAAGACAAAAAAACTGAACATAACACACTTGCACATATACACCTCAAGGGTTCCCCACTTTGGTTTCCTTCAGAAATAAAACAGTCATGAGGTAGGAACGCTTTAGCAAAGACCCATAAATTAAAAGATCATAGTCCATCATTGACCCTACAGTTTCATTCTCGGTAAATGATCTAGTTCCTAAACAAAATTGCTAAAGTGTCTCCACAAGTTGCGTTCGTGACTGTAACGTCCCTTTCGAATGTCCCTAATACATCCAACGATAGGGATACCTACTCACTAATGGTACGATAGCACTGTCTAAAGGATAGGAAGAAAAGAACGACCCTTTTTGAGTATAAAAGTAGATAGCTGTTAGAAGTTTTCTCAAAAAACATTTTGCACTTACACAAATACTACTTTTCAAAAGCAATTTTCAAAACATCTGCTTTGTTAAAACTTTTGAGGACTGATACAAGAGTTAAACGCAAAGCAAATCACTGCACTAAGGTATTTTCCAAACATTTTCAAAACACACAAAGCACAAAAGTATTTCAAAACGAACAAACCTCTAAGAGCCTGTAGAAAATTACGGATGGAAAGGGTGCTAACACCTTCCCTTTCCATAATCTACCCCCTTACTCAAAAAATTCTCGAAAAGGTCTTTTTCTGTTCTTTTCACCCTTTCCTTTGTTGGATAAAATAAAAGCCGATGGCGACTCTTGCTTACCGCAATATTGTGAACACAAACGCAAACCCAGTATTAAACAGTCGGTTCTGCCACTGTATCATACCGTGTGTGATACGGTGGGAGAACTGACTTGGGTTTTGCGTTTGTGTTCGCAAATGTTTCGGTTTAGCAAGAGACGCCACCGACTTTTTATTTTATCCTAAGGAAAGGTCAAAAAGCACAGGAAAGACCTTTGAGATTTTTCTTGGGTTCGGGGAGTAGATTATAGAAAGGGAAGGTATTGGCACCCTTTCTATCCATGGTTATCCATGGGCTCTTAGTTACTTGCTTAGATCACTTGCTTTTGCTTTTAATTTGTTTGAAATGGTGCTTTGTGTGTGGTTTTGAAAGATGGTTTGGAAAGAGGCCATCGTTGTGGCAACCTTTGTAATGATTCTTGTTTGAATGTATATAAAGGTGTTTGTCTTTTTGAAAGGTTTTCAATGTTTTAAAAGTTGTTTTTGAAATTGTGTTGTGGAGTGTGTTTTGAAAAATAGCAAGGATGTTTTGCAAGATTTTTGATCAAGTAACTAAGAGTTGTCTACCCTATTTTACTCAAAGATCTTTCTTATGTTTTTAACCCTTTTAACATTGTTGTTTCACCATTGTATTTGGTGAACAACCTTATGTTAGGATGTAAACGGGACAGGCGCGAGTCATCGTATGATCATGATAGCAATGTTGTGAAATGACTTAGCACTTTTCTGTAGGGACTAAGATCATTTTTGAAAGGCAACTTTTGATAGCGTCATCGAGGGACTATGATCTTTTTTTAATTCATTTGTGCTAAGACATCCCACATGCATAACATGGCCATTTTTATAAGGCAACAAGTGGAATTCCCTTAAGGGTGCATGTGTGCAAGTGTGTTTGATTGCATGCATTGTTATCTTTGATTTTTGGGTTGTCTAACTGTTGATTTTATCTTGCCATACACACCTAATTACTAGCATTTGTACAAAGCAATAAAAATGCAGGAAATAAATATCCTACACTATTACAACCATATTGAATTACATGAGAATATAAAGGCAAAAATAAGGTAAAAGCAAGAAAAATGAGTGTCTTTCGACCCAGGCAGGAGCACCCTTCGATTTGCCTTCTGTTGGCCTCCTTCGATTGGGCTTTGGCACCAGTCATGTCATGTACTTAGATTGGGCTTTGGCACCAGTCAGGTCATGTATTTCGAATGGAGGCTGGCACCAGCATGGAAGTGCCTTTCGTCTGAGCCTGGACTTAGTGCAAGTGTGCCTCTGGCTGGGCCTTTCTGCCTTGTTGCCTTCTTAGATTGGGTCAGGAGTCAGTGAGGAAGCCTGGGGCTTCGTTTCATACTCTTGTCTTTTGTTTATGGCATGGAAATGGAAAGCTTATGGATTTCGTTTGAGGTCTGGAAACAACAAGGTTCTGGCTTTTCCACAGGCTCCTTGCTGACTCCTTGTAAGCATATTTAGGCCCTCAAATTGTGATTCGAAAGGCTTGTGCAGCTAGCCAATCGAAGGATATAACAAACCTGTCTCAAGTTCTTAAATGCAACATCCAAACATAACTACAGTCCAGGGGTTAGCACGAAAAAACCAATGGGTCTCAAAGTCTAAATTATAACTAATTAAGGTTGAGTTTTCAGCATAAGAGCAATCAGAATCTAATGCTAAAACGTGGTCCAGAAATATCTACATTTTTCTTTATTGGCATGTACTCATGATTTTTAAATGAAAAAGTCCCAAGCTGGAGAGAACTTACCTCTTGAAGTGCTTAGTCGAAAGAGCTGTAGGTGACCTTTTTTGATGGTGGAGGGAGCCTTGCTGGGATCTTCCTGAAGCTAGTTCTGTTACTGTTTGGTTTGGGCAAGCAGGTCTGAGTTTTTGTTAGTTTTGATACAGGCTTGCTTGCAGTTGCAGTTGGACTGGCTTTAGGCAGGTTTGTTTGCAGTTGCAGTTGAACTGGCTGGAGTTTTCTAGCTTTGGTAAGGAAGGCAGGTTTTGAGGTTATACAGGCCTCAAGGCTTGTATTTGTAACACAGGTTTGATGTTATGGTGTTTAGGCAGGAGGATGCAGTTCTGGATTTGTTGTTTGGATTCTGGGTATGTGTTTGAGTGTTTAAGTTTTCAAGTGTTCAAGTGTTCAAGTGTTTGAGAATTTGAGAATTTGAGAATTTTGTGGTGTATGAGAATTTTGAAGATACGTTCCTCTGGCCAAAAGTCCTCCCTCATCTTTGCAAAAATTCCTCTATTTATAGAGAAAGAATGGACATGCTGTCCAAAGACAGCCTTGCAAATAGGTGATAAAATATTGTAACGTGGCAGTACCTGTGGGGGCCTCCTGGTAGTTAGGGGGCAGAAGATAATAATAAAATAAGGGTCAGCTGGAAAGTAAATGTCCAACTTGTGCCACAAAAGCAAGATGAAAGGTTCAGGATGAGTTGCTTCATCCTGAAGGAAAATAAGCGCAAGAACCAAGTCAAACTTTTCCAAAAGGTGGTACTGTGCTATGCAAGTGGTCTTAGACAGCAAGTGGGTACAGGCCTAAAAAGGGAAGACACATGGCCTAGCCTATGGGTCTATATGTTCAACTTGATCTTCTGGGTCGAATCCTCCATCTTTCTGGGACAGCACTGCATTCGTTTCCACCAGTTGTGTGTCCTTCGAATGGACCAACTGTGTGTTCTTCGAATGGCCCTTTTCAGAAGGTTATTAACTTCTGAATCGAAGGAAGCTTTCAGAACATTATTGACTCTTTGAATTTAAGACACCAACAGGAGGCTTTAACTTCCTGATTCAAAGGACATTCCTGAGTCGAATGCAAGAGTGAGATCGAAGCACACATGTTCGAAGGAAACCTTTGCCTTAGTCGAAACTTGTGGTCGAAACAAGCTTACTCGAAGGAAGCTAATGCCCAGTCGAAAGCTCACGCTCAAAAGAAGCATATTTTCCAATCGAAAGTCCATGCTCGAAGGAAGCAATGTTGCCCAATCGAAGCATGTTTGTAGGCAGTAAACTTGTCCAAATCGAAGCAGGCCTGTAGGCAATACGCTTGGTGAATCGAAAAGGGTTTCCTTGCAGGGGGCATGTGTGGCCAGTAAGTCATGGCCTTCGATTGCGAGCATGCAGGCAGCAAAAGGCACAAACTAAGCCTGCGACAAGAAGTCACATGCCCAGGAGAAATAGGCACACTAGCAGCCACTTTGAGCAATCGAAAGAGGCCAAGAGTCAATCGAAGTATGTTGAATCGAAGGAGACATGTTTTCCACCAAATTTGTCAAAATGTTATTTTTATCTGTTTTCCCCATTTTTGATAGTTTCCTTTTAATTTTGGTACTGGAAAATCCCAATGCACTTGTTCAAGCTTGAACCTTGACAATCCCTGTGAGAAAGGCCTTGGAGAATGAGAGGGCAAATTTTGGGGTACAACAGCTGCCCCTGTTCAATCTTCTTGGACCTGAAGAGTTAGATTGGCAAATTTGCCTTTTGTGACTCGAAGGTAAAAGAGGATTGGACACTAGAGTGCCCGTAAATTTTCACTCGTCCAGAATATAGTAGATGAAATGGGCTTAAAGATGCCATTTGGAGATAGTAGAATCTTGCTGGAGATGGGCTTAAAGATGCCATCCAAGAGTGTTTGTTGAGTTGCAATGCTGTAGGTCAAAAGAATGAGTATCAAGATGGTATCCGTGTCTGGAATGCACTCGAACTGTATCTGGAGACTGAATTTGTATGAGCAAAAGAATGGAATCCGTGTCTAGCGCGTATCTGAGTTGTAACTGTATTTTGATTTTGAATGAATATCAGAATGACTGCCGCGTCTAGAGTGTATCTGTATTCTGAATGGGTAACAGAGAAAAAATTTGTGTATGGAGCAACTGTGTGTTGAGGATAAATTCTGAATGAGTGACAAAATGACAACCGTATCTGGAGCGTATCTGGACTGTATCTGAAGTTTGAGATCTGTATGAGTAGCAGAATGACTTCCATGTCTGGAGTGTATCTGGACTGTAACTGGGATCCGAATAAGTGACAGAATGGCAACCGTGTCTGGAGCGTATCTGGATTGTATCTGAAGTTGAGATCTGTATGAGTAGTAGAATGACTTCCGTGTCTGGAGTGTATCTGAAACTGTAACTGTGATCTGAATGAGTGACAAAATGACTTCCGTGGCGATTGCACTGGGGATAATCAAACTACTGGTGTAAAGGCCAAAATGGCTTCCGTGTTTGGAGCATATCTGGACTTGAGGTTGATAATTGAATCTGAATGAGAGATAGAATGGCCGCCGTGTCTGGAGCGTATCTAGTCTGTATCAGATTGCTGAAGTCTGAATGGGTAGTAGAATGACCGCCGTATCTGGGGTTGTTGTACCCCAAAATTTGCCCTCCCATATTCTTCAGGATTTTGCCAAGTCAAAGCTTCAAAACCTCCCCAAGGGTTGCACAGTTCAAGGGCCTCCTCACAGTCAAAAACTAGGGTTTTGGTTCTGACAAAGAAAATGAAGTTTCCAAGGGTCCAAACAAGTCCCACATGCCTATAAACATGGTCAAGCATCCACATGTCAAGTTTCAAGACTTACAACACAAAATTGCACAGTCAAAAACCCTAAATTGCTCAACAGTCAACTGTAGGGGTAAAATGGTCATTTGACAGTCAAAAGTCCAAATTTTTGGTCAACATCTTATTTTGAAGCCACAAACATCATTTTATCAATTCTTGATCATGATTCTCAAAGCTTGGCTCAAAAAGTCTCAAGATGCAAAAGTTTCCATATTTAGATAGTTGAAAAAGTCAACTGTAACTTGACCAAGGCATAACTTCCACATGGTTCATCAGAAAAATTCCATCCAAAGCTCATTTTGAAGAGAATGATATTTCCTACAACTCCTCTTCACACTTCAAGTCCAAGAAATGCTCTCACAAAAAGTTATCAATTTCAACATTATAGGTCATTTTCAAAAGTCAACAAAAAGGGACTTTAAGTCAAAGACCATAACTTGAGATTGGTAAATCAAAATGACATGGGACCAAAGGCATTGGTTAGAGGACTTAAATACCTTTCCAAAATGTCCAAGAACATGATCAAAGATTAAAAATTGAGCAAGATATGCCTTGTGGAAGTTGGGAAATTTTTGGGAATTTTGAAAAGTCAACTTTACTTCAAATGCCTCAAAATTGCCAATGGGCCACATTTTCTTCCAAGATTCATCATCCAAAGGCTATGCACGACCATTTGGCCCAAGGGGAGTTATTTCATCATTTTTTATTATTTATTTGAATTTTTAATCACCATTAATTCATTTAATTAAATAAAATATGAAAAAAAATACTCATCCATGCTTTTCAAATCTTTTTGTGCATAGAATACCTTCAAGATTTCGTGCACTATCCAATATGGAAAGAATCAAGGTGATTTGGTCATGATTGGAATCAAAAACACATGAAAAAGATTGAAAAAATATTCATTGAAAATCAAATATTTGATACATCAATGCATTGATCTTTTGGCTCAAAATTCAACCCTAATCCATCCCATACATAAGTCAGAATGCAAACCTAATGCCAGGAACCAGAAAGCTGCGCCCAAGAACCAAAACCAATTTAGAATTTTTTATCAAAATTTTCAAAACTGAAAAGGATATTGCAGAGAGTTTCAAGGCAAAAGAACGATCCCAAAAGCTTCCTAAGACATCAAGGAACCTAACTGAATCCTTTTCCACGCTTCCAGCATCAAGAATTGGTATATGGAGATCAAACTTTTTCAAACTTTTTGCATATTCGTGTCTCATGATTCATGCGTTATTTTCAATTTCTAATGCTTGATTTATATTAAGTTAATCATCCTAAAGCTAACCATATCATTTAATTGAGTTTTCGTGCTTTATACATGAAATTACCATTGAAGCTTGCTAGGGTTTCAGAGTTGCAAAATTAGGGGTTTCCTCTTCAGGAAAAATTGAGACACGAGACCCACGCCATTGAAATCAGAAGCTCGTGACTAATCGATTCTATACCTCGCGATCAATTTATGATCAACGACGGCCTATTCGCTATTTTTTTTCATATGTCATGTAGTGGGGGTTTAAAACCCCCGCAATCTTGTTTTGTTTTTTCAGGCAAATGCAGAAACGAGTGGAGAAGATGATGCGTGTTGGACTGCAATTGGCTGATTCAAATCATTGGCGCTTTTTTTAGTTGTCCCACTAACTTGTCTTTTCTCTTTTTTATTATTCATGTCTCATTATATTAACAAAGCAACACAACAGCGCAGCTGGCAAGGCATTGGCTTGGTAAGCAATGGGACCTGGGTTCGATCCCCAGGTCCCCTCCCTTTCTCAATATATTTTGTCCTAATGTGATTCTATGCAGCATGCTTCCCAATGACCATCATGTGTCCCCATAATCTGACGTGCCACGCGCCCAATAATCCCAATCCAGTGGCCTTGATCTGAAGACCACCATGTGCATAGGTCAAACGTTCCACACGCCAGCATGAAAAGTCAAAAAGGCCAAGGTTCTATTGGGCCTAATTGCTGGCAATATAACCTCCAAATTGGGGACAACACCCCCATGGGTTTGCTTTCTTTCATTTTTTTATATTATTTTTTTATTTGTTTTACTTATTTTTAATTTAATTCTTTAAATTCATATATTTCCATAAAACATAAAAATAGTAAAAAAATCAGAAAGACAAAAAACAAAAATATTTTATTTAATACATTTTTGTAAATAAATTGTATTAATTAATTTAGTTAATTCTAGGTTTGAATTTTAATATTCTTTGTAATAAACTAAAAAAATGTAGAATTAGGGTTTTATACTTTTATTCCTTTTTTTCTTTTTCACCCTATTTAATTATTAATTATTATTTTTGTAAATAAACTTGCCATTAAATAATTAGGTTAATTCTAGGGTTAATTTTAACATTTTTTTAATAAATTAAAGACAATTTAAAATTAGGGTTAATTAACTTCTTTTTTTTAATTTCATTTAATTTTCTTACTAAAAATCCATAAATACAAAAAATCCAAAAAAAAAAAAAAATTTCTTTCATTTAACTTAATTAATTTCATAATTGTAATTTAATTTCCTTAAAAGGGTCCAACGCCCTCGCATTCCCGACTTTAATTCTCTTCGCATTTTTATTTATTTTTTGTGAATATTCATGTAATTCTCCCAAAGCCATGTAATAGCTTAATTAGACAATTACCTTTTTCGCATTTCTATTTTATTTCAAATCGGGTCTTGGGTTAATTTGGCGATGTAGACCCGCGCCTTTGTAATAGCGTAGGACTTTTAAATTCCGCATCTTTTAAACCGTTAATAATTTGCATGAAAGAATGAATGCCAAAATAAAAGCAACGCGTAGATCACCGATGTATGAACAAGATAAACATAAACGAACATGACACACAAATCACACACCACCCCTAGGGTACACCTCACTGTTGCCTTGCCCCTCGAAAGGTGGTCGTCGAGTAGAGGATGTTTTAGTAAGTCCTCATGTCCATGAACATGGCATGAGGGTAGCTTCTAAGGTGTCTTACTATTGCTCTGGTGATCACCATGTCCCGAACCCTCGAATTGACCCGAACACCTCCAACGGTGGTGCTACCTACCTCTCAATGGTGGGATGGCACTACTTTGAGGACATTTACACAGACGAATTCCTTAGGGTAGGTAGACGACTCTAGATACTTGCTCTAATTTCAAAACAAATCAAAAAATACTTTTCACACCGACACTTTTCAAAAAGCTTTCTAAAGCAACTTTTCAAACACTCTTGAGGACTGATACAAGAGTCGAACTGAAATTTTCAAAGAAACTTTTTTTTAAAACCCACACTTGAAAAGCAAACAAACACTTTTGAAAACACAAATGAGCAAGTATCTAAGAGCCCATGGATAACCATGGATAGAAAGGGTGCTAACACCTTCCCTTTCTATAATCTACCTCCCGAACCGAGAGCAATCTCTATAAGGAATTTTTCTGTGCTTTTGTCCTTTCCATTTGGAGAAAATAAAAGACGGTGGCGACTCTTGCTTCCGCGACATTTCGCGAACCAGCGTTAAACAGTCAGTTCCAGATCCACCGATCACAGAACTGGCGACTCTGCTGGGGACTACTTTAAAGTGAGGTGTACCTTAGGACTAAGATCACTTGTGTTTTCAATTGTTGTGCTTGTTTGCTTTATTATTGTGGTTCTGTCTCGGGAGTTCTATAGATCCTAACCCGGATCTGGGGATACCTTCTTAGAAAGTAGCAACAAGGCTGCGTGGGAACTGTGCGGGGTATACCGACATGGTTGAAGCAGTCTGCTACATTGATGTGGCACTTTGGTGTGTACCGGTAACCCTTGAGTTTAGTCAAGGAGAGTACGGGGCCTCCGCGTGGTGTCGTGAAGCATCAACTGACCTTAGGAACCTTAATTGAACCATCTTGGCCTCTTTAGGGTAGTGAGATAACTGACTTTGGTGCAGTCCGAGGTTGGTTGATACTCGATACTACACTCAATTGAGGGTTGTTTTCTTGGAATATTTCGGTCGCCAGTTTAGTGGCTAAATTGAAACGATGAACACAGAAAACAATCCAATGATATTGGGACCCTTAGAACCCGGTTACTTCTGATAGGACAGGTTTCGAGCCCACCAACTTCAAGAGGGTAATACCTAGACCCCATGCTGGCCTTAACTCTAAGGGCTCTCTTGTGTGACTTGTGTGCCTTCCAACTTGACTATTTGCATGCTTGTTATCTGACACTTGAGTTTCTTGCAGGTTTTGTTTACAGTCCTTAATTGGGACTCATAACAGGGTTTACCTACTTTACCCCATGCATAGCATAACATCATACCATTGCATACATCCTGCATAAGGACTAACCCATTTCAAGGATCTCAAAGGTTTGTGATGCAGGTCATGATGAACCAACTGTCCAACAAGGGGCAAAGGGGATTTATTTTCTTCTAGCCAAGGTTGTCAGGGGCTATGACCCACTAGATATGGTGAGCCTTGACCCTTGAAGAAGGACTCTCAACAACATGCAGTTCCTTCAATCAAGCTATCGGGTCCCAATTCTAACAATTTTCTTGTTTACCCCGCGAGATCCTTGAAAACATCGCATGCATACATACATATCATTGCATTGCAGGTACCCTCTGTACATGTCATTTACCTCCTCCGCTGTTTATTTCAGCAATGGCTTCCCAACAAGACAACCAAGACTTCCATGCTCAAGAGACTCGGTTCGGGGAAATCCTCCTGAATCTATCCAAGGGGCAGGAGGAGTTGAGAGCACTTCTCATGGGAACTTTGGTCAGGAACAGTGCTGAGGATGAACGGCTGAAACACCTGCAAGCTGAGATGGATGCAATGAAAGCCCAGATGCTGGGGCAGGGGACTGCCATTCAAGGTTTAGCTCAAAGACAAGAAGAGCTCGGAGTTCTCACCAACCAACTGCTTCAGGGTAACCAACTGGGGCAAACGTCTAAGGGTAAAGAGCCAGTCATCATTCAACCATCTTTGAGACAAGGAGATAAGGGGAGAGCTCCTCAAATGGCTCCAGTGTCACAAATTCAGCATCAACCTCACCAGCTTCAGCCCGACAAGCCCAGGAGGCAATTCACCCAGCTCAACATGTCGCTGTTTCAAGCCTTACAACGCCTGTTGAGATTGAATCTGATCACATTAAGGGCTCATCCCCGGAACCCCAATACAGCATCTCCTACCTATCATCCCAATAAAAGATGTGCCTACCACTCTGCCAGTCCAGGACATGATACAAATGAGTGTTGGGCTCTGAAGAACAAGATCCAGGACCTGATTGATGAAGGAGCATTGGAGTTCACACAAGATGGTCAGGCTGAGTTTTTCTACCATCCCTCCAAGGCTCACCATTTGAAGTAACAAGCCCTGAGATGAAAAGACTGTTGTTCATTAAGATTTTCAAGTCGTAATTTTCTTTCGTTCTAACATTTACTCATGTTAAACGTTGTTATTTCATTAAGGCATCGCATATGTCTGTTTTGAAGCAATATATTCGTATTCACTATATGCAAATTATTTTCATATTTTTTCTGATGATCAACGCTCGATTAATAATTCTAAGCCTCTTGAGGGAGGATGACAAAAACGATACCACGATCTTTATAGTATGCTTTTGAACAGACCCCGCTGATGAGGTACAGGCATTGTTTCAATTCCCAAACACTGGAGTTATAAGGAAGATAATCCCTCGTCAACCCCTCTGAGCCAAAGAAGTAGGAGTTTTTCTTTTCGAAATTTAAAACCCTTAATCATAACCTGGGGCAGGGTAGTTCTCTCAGTTGATCCAAGTGCATAACGAATGACACCAAAAAGGTCCTTACAAAACAAAGAAAGACAGTGATGGTTCCGAACAATCATAAACACAGGCAGTCATTACTTCGCAAAATAAAAACCCATTAAGTCAAAACCCATGAAGGAGACTTACAAAACTGGGGCATCCCGCTGACTGTAATCACAAAAGAAACAGTTCAGGTAAAAAAATAGGGATAATAATGAAGAAAAAAAAGAAGAGAAAAGAGGTCCTACAGACTCTCAACACAAAAAAGAAATGACTGCCTATCCAAAATAAACGTTCAGTATCCGAACCATCATCGGAATATCAAAGCAAAGACTCAAACAAGGTCTAACGCACGATCAACTGAGCTTAGGTTTGAAGAACATCACGAAGAACGGGTGGGTACAAATAAAATTTGAGCCTTTATCCTTTGTTTCTTAAACCGTAAACCAGGCCACGTTATAACCCTTAAAAGTCCTAGCTGAAGCATGGGTTAGTTCGAAAGCATACTGGTACCAAAGGTATCCTGACTCCTTAAGGCCTACGGTAAATACGGAGTTGACGTCACGTTTTACAAACATTCACTTGTTTTATGAAAAAGAATGCATTTTCAAAATCTTCAAGACAGACATAAGCTTTGCATTTTTGATATAACATTGTTTGCATATGACTATTTGTTTGAATAGCAGGAAAATTCGCACGATGAATACCTAGTGAACAAAAGCGCTTCCAATCAAGGGGCACGACATGATCATGGTCCATCACCTGGGGCAGTCCAGCCAAGATTCGGAGAATCTCTCAAAAGGCCAAACAGCCTGGGGCAAATCTCCGCCTAAGTCACTTGGGGCACTCCAGCATTGAATCTTGCCTAATCAGACATCTTCTGATAGCAGGGCAACATGACACTATCAACAGGGGCATCTCCCTACATTCTGAGAGCGTGGATATAGTCGAAAAGAATACTACGCATAATCAAAGACCCGCTAGGTTGACGTACCTAGGCAAAAATAAGGTCTTCCCGGCGAACCAAAAGGGTTCGGGAAAAATGAAGGGATGAAATGAAAAAAAAATCTGTACACCCGGCAAGTCGAAAACCTAAAAAGGCGGCTTGGGCAAAAATGGGTATCCCGGTGGACTGAAAACCCAAAAGGGCGGTCCAGGTAAAAGTTAGGGATCAAAGTGTACGACTATGTCCCGTTATCTTGTCACCTGCCTACCAGAAGAAGGTTTGTCCATCAACAACTATCAGCACCCCACAGGTATCTCCTCCCATAGAAACAGGGGCAGTAATGATTTGTCTAAGCAATCTAGTTTCTCCGTCCATCAGGGTACCAAAGTATGATCAGCTGAAGAACATAACCAGCATATCTTAATTCCCCAAAGAGCGAGTCAGCAAGTCAGTGCACTCACCCCAAGCAAAGTTACAATCAACCTTAAGGAAGTTGGGTATCCTCCAGTAGATCTCAACATTCCCCAGCACATCATACATTCTTAACAAGCATCCCCGACAGTCTTAGCCCAAAGATTGTTCCCCGGCGGTATATCAAACACTCAATGGAGTCACTTCCCCGATACAGTTCAAAACTTCCCCAGGAGAGTCCAATCAAGATTCCCCCAGGAAAGTTGGGGTCCATCTCCCCAAGCAGTAAGCTTATCCCCAGTAGATTCTGGAAGCTTATCCTCGCAGAGCACGAACGCGCCTCCCGGCTTTATTCAAAGAGTTATTTCCCTACCAGGATATAACTGGGTTATCCTCAACCAAAAGCCACATAAAGATCGTTCCCGGCAAAGTCTTCTTATCCCCAGCGAAGTCTATCAACACTTCCAACACAACAACGGTATCTCCAGCGAAGTTATCATCAACATCCCAGCAAGTACCTCTCTTCCCACAAAGTACTGCTCCCCAGCAAGATCGCTAGAGTAATTTTCTCCCTGCAGAGTAATCCATTCGCCAAGTTTATCCCCCAACGGAGTAATCTTCTCCTACCGGTATTCTTGCAACTATCATCCCCAGCGGAAACAAATATTCTACTCTTCAACATCAGCCCAGGAGTGACTTCCCGGCACCCGTCAAGGATTCATTTTCCTAGACGAAAAACATATGTTCATAAACATCACATTTCCATACATTATAGCATGCATATATGCATCATATCTAACAAATCTCATTTATGTTGAGAACATCATTGCTTGATCCATATCATGCATTGCATATGACTGACCTTTACCTTTCAGGAAAGATCCAGTTAAGTTCTCAGCTATATTTCAATACTTTAGTCTGGTTCAGTTAAATCGACCCTAAGATTTTCCTGATTCTTATCCAGTGAAAGGCCTTCTCTGGTTCAGTCAGATCGACCCTAAGATCTCCCTGATTCTTATCCAGTTGAAGATTTCAAGACCTTGTCCGGTTCAGTTAAATCGACCCTAAGATTTTCCTGATTCTTATCCAGTCAGAGGCCTTCTTTGGTTCAGTCAGATCGACCCTAAGATCTCCCTGATTCTTATCCAGTTGAAGATATTTCAAGACCTAGACCGGTTCAGTTAAATCGATCCTAAGATTTTTCTGATTCTTATCCAGTCAAAGGCCTTCTCTGGTTCAGTCAGATCGACCCTAAGATCTCCCTGATTCTTATCTAGTTGAAGATTTCAAGACCTTGTCCGGTTCAGTTAAATCGACCCTAAGATTTTCCTGATTCTTATCCAGTCAAAGGCCTTCTCTGGTTCAGTCAGATCGACCCTAAGATCTCCCTGATTCTTATCTAGTTGAAGATATTTCAAGACCTAGACCGGTTCAGTTAAATCGATCCTAAGATTTTTCTGATTCTTATCCAGTCAAAGGCCTTCTTTGGTTCAGTCAGATCGACCCTAAGATCTCCCTGATTCTTATCCAGTTGAAGATTTCAAGACCTTGTCCGGTTCAGTTAAATCGACCCTAAGATTTTCCTGTTTCTTATCCAGTCAAAGGCCTTCTCTAAGTCCAGTTAAATCGATCCCTAAAAGATTTTCCTGATAAAGACTCAGTAGAAGACATCCAAGATTCTCTCAGCGTTCCTGTTGAGGTTGAAGTCGCCTATGATTCTCTCAGCGTTACTGTTGAGGTTGAAGTCGCCCAAGATTCTCTCAGCGTTACTGTTGAGGTTAAAGTCGCCAAAGATTCTCTCAGCGTTACTGTTGAGGTAGAAGATATCCAAGATTCTCTCAGCGTTACTGTTGAGATAGTAATTGTCCAAGGTTCTCTCACCGTCCCGTTGAGGTAGTAACCATCCCTGGTTCATTCATCATCTTTTGAAGCTCCAGATTCAATTCCTGTAACTAGTCAGGGCGCATCTATACAAAGATTTTGAAGACCAGCTCCTGTAACAGGCCAGGTAATCATTTTCTTTTTCAGGTACGCAAGTTCTCGCTAAGGAATCTCTTACGTGATCGACACTCAGGTGGCATCTATAAGCCCATCCACCTATCCAGCATCTCTTAGCATGACATCTATAAGCCCATCATCCTATCCATCAATCTCCAAATGGCATCTATAAGCCCATTCCCACCATCACACTACTATGTGAGCGCAAATTTTTGGGCACTCTAGTGTTCAATCATCTTCCACCTTCGGATTACGAAAGGCACGTCAGCCAATCTGCATCCTCAGGTCTAAGAAAATTGAACAGGGGCAATTGTTGTACCCCAACATTTGCCCTCCCATATTCTTCAGGATTTTGCCAAGTCAAAGCTTCAAAACCTCCCCAAGGGTTGCACAGTTCAAGGGCCTCCTCACAGTCAAAAACTAGGGTTTTGGTTCTGACAAAGAAAATGAAGTTTCCAAGGGTCCAAACAAGTCCCACATGCCTATAAACATGGTCAAGCATCCACATGTCAAGTTTCAAGACTTACAGCACAAAATTGCACAGTCAAAAACCCTAAATTGCTCAATAGTCAACTGTAGGGGTAAAATGGTCATTTGACAGTCAAAAGTCCAAATTTTTGGTCAACATCTTATTTTGAAGCCACAAACATCATTTTATCAATTCTTGATCATGATTCTCAAAGCTTGGCTCAAAAAGTCTCAAGATGCAAAAGTTTCCATATTTGGACAGTTGAAAAAGTCAACTGTAACTTGACCAAGGCATAACTTCCACATGGTTCATCAGAAAAATTCCATCCAAAGCTCATTTTGAAGAGAATGACATTTCCTACAACTCCTCTTCACACTTCAAGTCCAATAAATTCTCTCACAAAATGTTATCAATTTCAACATTATAGGTCATTTTCAAAAGTCAACAAAAAGGGACTTTAAGTCAAAGACCATAACTTGAGATTGGTAAATCCAAATGACATGGGACCAAAGGCATTGGTTAGAGGACTTCAAGAACTTTCCAAAATGTCCAAGAACATGATCAAAGCTTAAAAATTGAGCAAGATATGCCTTGTGGAAGTTGGGAAATTTTTGGGAATTTTGAAAAGTCAACTTTACTTCAAATGCCTCAAAATTGCTAATGGGCCACATTTTCTTCCAAGATTCATCATCCAAAGGCTATGCACGACCATTTGGCCCAAGGGGAGTTATTTAATCATTTTTTATTATTTATTTGAATTTTTAATCACTATTAATTCATTTAATTAAATAAAATATGAAAAAAATACTCATCCATGCTTTTCAAATCTTTTTGTGCATAGAATACCTTCAAGATTTCGTGCACTATCCAATATGGAAAGAATCAAGGTGATTTGGTCATGATTGGAATGAAAAACACATGAAAAAGATTGAAAAAATATTCATTGAAAATCAAATATTTGATACATCAATGCATTGATCTTTTGGCTCAAAATTCAACCCTAATCCATCCCATACATAAGTCAGAATGCAAACCTAATGCCAGGAACCAGAAAGCTGCGCCCAAGAACCAAAACCAACTTGGCATTTTTTATCAAATTTTTCAAAACTGAAAAGGATATTGCAGAGAGTTTCAAGGAAAAAGAACGATCCCAAAAGCTTCCTAAGACATCAAGGAACCTAACTGAATCCTTTTCCACGCTTCCAGTATCAAGAATTGGTATATGGAGATCAAACTTTTTCAAACTTTTTGCATATTCGTGTCTCATGATTCATGCGTTATTTTCAATTTCTAATGCTTGATTTATATTAAGTTAATCATCCTAAAGCTAACCATATCATTTAATTGAGTTTTCGTGCTTTATACATGAAATTACCATTGAAGCTTGCTAGGGTTTCAGAGTTGCAAAATTAGGGGTTTCCTCTTCAGGAAAAATTGAGACACGAGACCCACGCCATTGAAATCAGAAGCTCGTGACTAATCGATTCTATACCTCGCGATCAATTTATGATCAACGACGGCCTATTCGCTATTTTTTTCATATGTCATGTAGTGGGGGTTTAAAACCCCCGCAATCTTGTTTTGTTTTTTCAGGCAAATGCAGAAACGAGTGGAGAAGATGATGCGTGTTGGACTGCAATTGGCTGATTCAAATCATTGGCGCTTTTTTTAGTTGTCCCACTAACTTGTCTTTTCTCTTTTTTATTATTCATGTCTCATTATATTAACAAAGCAACACAACAGCGCAGCTGGCAAGGCATTGGCTTGGTAAGCAATGGGACCTGGGTTCGATCCCCAGGTCCCCTCCCTTTCTCAATATATTTTGTCCTAATGTGATTCTATGCAGCATGCTTCCCAATGACCATCATGTGTCCCCATAATCTGACGTGCCACGCGCCCAATAATCCCAATCCAGTGGCCTTGATCTGAAGACCACCATGTGCATAGGTCAAACGTTCCACACGCCAGCATGAAAAGTCAAAAAGGCCAAGGTTCTATTGGGCCTAATTGCTGGCAATATAACCTCCAAATTGGGGACAACACCCCCATGGGTTTGCTTTCTTTCATTTTTTTATATTATTATTTTATTTGTTTTACTTAGTTTTAATTTAATTCTTTAAATTCATATATTTCCATAAAACATAAAAATAGTAAAAAAAATCAGAAAGACAAAAAACAAAAATATTTTATTTAATACATTTTTGTAAATAAATTGTATTAATTAATTTAGTTAATTCTAGGTTTGAATTTTAATATTCTTTGTAATAAACTAAAAAAATGTAGAATTAGGGTTTTATACTTTTATTCCTTTTTTTCTTTTTCACCCTATTTAATTATTAATTATTATTTTTGTAAATAAACTTGCCATTAAATAATTAGGTTAATTCTAGGGTTAATTTTAACATTTTTTTAATAAATTAAAGACAATTTAAAATTAGGGTTAATTAACTTCTTTTTTTTAATTTCATTTAATTTTCTTACTAAAAATCCATAAATACAAAAAATCCAAAAAAAAACAATTTCTTTCATTTAACTTAATTAATTTCATAATTGTAATTTAATTTCCTTAAAAGGGTCCAACGCCCTCGCATTCCCGACTTTAATTCTCTTCGCATTTTTATTTCTTTTTTGTGAATATTCATGTAATTCTCCCAAAACCATGTAATAGCTTAATTAGACAATTACCTTTTTCGCATTTCTATTTTATTTCAAATCGGGTCTTGGGTTAATTTGGCGATGTAGACCCGCGCCTTTGTAATAGCGTAGGACTTTTAAATTCCGCATCTTTTAAACCGTTAATAATTTGCATGAAAGAATGAATGCCAAAATAAAAGCAACGCGTAGATCACCGATGTATGAACAAGATAAACATAAACGAACATGACACATAAATCACACACCACCCCTAGGGTACACCTCACTGTTGCCTTGCCCCTCGAAAGGTGGTCGTCGAGTAGAGGATGTTTTAGTAAGTCCTCATGTCCATGAACATGGCATGAGGGTAGCTTCTAAGGTGTCTTCCTATTGCTCTGGTGATCACCATGTCCCGAACCCTCGAATTGACCCGAACACCTCCAACGGTGGTGCTACCTACCTCTCAATGGTGGGATGGCACTACTTTGAGGACATTTACACAGACGAATTCCTTAGGGTAGGTAGACGACTCTAGATACTTGCTCTAATTTCAAAACAAATCAAAAAATACTTTTCACACTGACACTTTTCAAAAAGCTTTCTAAAGCAACTTTTCAAACACTCTTGAGGACTGATACAAGAGTCGAACTGAAATTTTCAAAGAAACTTTTTTTTAAAACCCACACTTGAAAAGCAAACAAACACTTTTGAAAACACAAATGAGCAAGTATCTAAGAGCCCATGGATAACCATGGATAGAAAGGGTGCTAACACCTTCCCTTTCTATAATCTACCTCCCAAACCGAGAGCAATCTCTATAAGGAATTTTTCTGTGCTTTTGTCCTTTCCATTTGGAGAAAATAAAAGACGGTGGCGACTCTTGCTTCCGCGACATTTCGCGAACCAGCGTTAAACAGTCAGTTCCAGATCCACCGATCACAGGGGTGTATCCATATTGTATCTGACTTGAAATTCTGAATGAGTAATAGAATGACTGCCGTGTCTGGGGTGTATCCATATTGTATCTAAATTGGAGTTCTGAATGAGTAATAGAATGACCGCCGTGTCTGGGGTGTATCTACATTGTATCTGAATTGGAGTTCTGAATGAGTAATAGAATGACCGCCGTGTCTGGGGTTTATCCATACTGTATCTGAATTGGAGTTCTGAATGAGTAATAGAATGACCGCCGTGTCTGGGGTGTATCCATATTGTATCTGAATAATTGTTAATGATAGCTTTTTAATCTTATCCTGAAAAGGGTAAAAATGTTAGCTGAACACAAAATTATGTTGCATGATGTGTATGATGCAATGAATTGTATTTCATAAATGTTTATGATATGTAGATGTAATGATTATGCATGTAAGCTGAGTAGCTGTCTTGCTGAGGAAAATAAATCCTTGATAGCTGGAGATAATGAATTCCTTGACTGCTACCGGGGAAAGTAAATCCTTGACCGTAGCTGGGGATTTCGAAAAATCTTTGATTGTTGAAGATGAGAATTCCTTGCTAACTGCTCGGGGATTGAAGATCTTCGATTGTTGAGGGATCTCAGGACCACTGCTGGGGATTGAAAATCCTTGGTGACTTGTGGGGGGTTTTCACAAAACTTCACTAACTTCTGCGGGGAATGAGAATTCTGACGATCTCTGTTGGGGAATTAAAACCTGGGAGACTTCCGCTGGAGAAGTGAGACTGAGAATCTTCAAACTGCTGGGAAATATCTCTGAGGGGAGAATGTTCACCGTTCTGGTTCCATTGGGGAATAGGATTTTCGGGGTTTTCGGGCTCCACTGGGGATCTTGAAACTTGACTCTGAGGGGAATTTTGAAATTCATCTCAGCCGGGGAATAGAGTTCTAGAAAGCATTTGCTCTGCTGAGGATCTCTGTTAGGGAAATATATTCTGAATTATAATTCTGTTGAGGAACTTGAAGTTTAATTCCGCAGGGGATTCCTTCTGAAATGGCATAAAGATATCTTCCTAACCTTCAACCTCTCAGTAATCATCTTTTCTCAATTTCGTTTTATTTGTAAGCAATGATTATGTTCAAATGCATATGCCTATTTAACAAAACATTGGACGTTTTTCAAATAAAACATAAGTGTAAAAAAGAAAAGGAAGGCAAGCAAATTTCTGCACTTGGAAGTGTATTTGTATTAACTTTTATGAGTATCTTTGTACAAAGGAGACAGACATCCTAGTAAGAGAATGTTGTCGTAAAAATTGGAAAATTTTATACAGAAGAAAGATGGCTATGTGTAACAATTCCATAGGATTCCCATTCTGCTATAGCCTTCACAACTCTGAATATTTGTCCATTCGCTGCTTCGTCCGTCAAAGACTGGATTGATCGGAAGCTTAGAGCTTGTTGATGAAGAGATTGTTCTTAAAGTGATCCGACGAGACACAGTCATACGCTTTAATTCCCTAACTTTTGCCTGGATCGCCCTTTCAGGTTTTCGATCCATCGGGAAACCCTTTTTTGCCCAAGTCGCCTTTTCGGGTTTTCAACTTGCCGGGTGTACAGATTTTTTTGTATTATCCCTAATTTTTACCTGAACCGCCCTTTCGGGTTTTCGGTTCACCGGGATGCCCTTTTTTTTTGCCCAAGTCACCCTTTCGGGTTTTCAACTTGTCGGGTTATTTTATGCGTAGTATCTTTTGACTATGTCTGCGTTCGCAAGGTGTGGCAAATCGTCGCCGTCCATGGTGGTCAAAATCATTACCCCACCAGAGAAGATACTCTTGATCACAAATGGTCCTTCGTAAGTAGGAGTCCACTTGCCCCTGGGATCACTTTGCGGTAAGATGATCCGCTTGATTACAAGATCTCCGACTCGATATATATGACGCCTTACTTTCTTGTTGAAAGCCTTGATCATGCGTTTTTGATATGCTTGACCATGACAAACAGCAGTAAGTCGCTTCTCGTCGATCAAATTGAGTTGATCAAGCCGGGTCTGAATCCAATCGTCTTCACTCAAACCAGCGTCTTTCATGATCCTTAAGGAAGGAATCTGAACTTCCATGGGTAAGACAGCCTCCATGCCATACACCAAAGAAAATGGGGTTGCCCCTGTTGAAGTACGTGCCGTGGTACGATATCCATGCAGAGCGAATGGTAACATCTCGTGCCAATCCTTATAGGTGACTGTCATCTTTTGAATGATCTTCTTGATATTTTTGTTCGCAACTTCAACAGCACCGTTCATCTTCGGCCGATAGGGAGATGAATTGTGATGATAAATCTTGAACTGTTCGCATAGAGCGGTGATCATAGTATTGTTCAGATTTGTACCGTTGTCTGTGATGATCCTGTCGGGGATACCATACCGGCATATGAGGTTCTGCTTAATGAAACGGGCAACCACATTCTTTGTAACGGAGGCAAAGGAAGCTGCCTCGACCCACTTGGTGAAGTAATCAATAGCCACCAGGATGAAGCAATGTCCATTGGATGCCGTGGGTTTGATCTCCCCAATCATGTCAATGCCCCACATTGCGAATGGCCAAGGAGCTGTCAGAACGTTGAGAGGAACAGGAGGAATATGTATCTTGTCGGTGTAGACTTGGCATTTGTGGCAAGTACGGGAATGTTGATGACAATCAGCTTCCATGGTGGACCAGTAGTAACCTGCCCTTAGAATCTTCTTTGCCATTGTATGTCCGCTCAAGTGGGTGCCAAATGTGCCACTGTGTATTTCAGTCATGATCAACTCTGCTTCAGCTTTGTCTACACATCGAAGTAAAACGCAATCATGGCTGGGTTTATAAAGGATGCCATTGCTTAGGAAGAACTTGGCAACAAATCTTCTTAAGAACTTTTTGTCATTGACTGAAGCTCCTTCGGGATATTCTCTAGTCTGGAGATACCTTTTGATTTCATGAAACCAGGGTTGTTCCACTACTTCTTTGGTATTAATCTCATGACAGTGCGCAGGTTCATCCATTCGCTCGATGGTAATTTGGGGAGTCTCGTTATCCCAGTTGAGTTTAAACATGGAAGACATTGTAGCCAGAGCATCTGCTAGCTGATTCTCTTCTCGCGGAAAATGCTCGAAATTAATATGCTCGAAATGAGGCAACAAAGTCAGGACATGTTCCTTGTATGGGATAAGATTAGGATGTTTGGTGTCCCACTCTCCTTTGACTTGACTGATAACCAAAGCCGAGTCCCCAAATAAGACCAAAGATTTGATCCCCAGGTCTATAGCAGCCTTGAGACCAAAGATGCAAGCTTCATATTCGGCCATGTTGTTGGTACAGCTGAAACAAAGTCGGGCAGTGAAAGGTGTATGGCAACCTTCTGGAGAAATGAGTACTGCACCGATACCATTGCCAAGTGCATTTGAAGCACCATCAAAGTACAGGGTCCATCGAGATCTTTGTTCAGGTCCGTCATACGGCCCGTTACCTTCGATGCTGTCCAGGGTCATGATGTCTTCGTCAGGGAAGTCAAATCTCATAGATTGATAATCTTCGACGGCTTGATGAGCTAGATGGTCAGCTAGTACACTCCCCTTTATATCTTTTTGGGTAGCATACTGGATGTCATACTCGGTCAGGATCATCTGCCATCTAGCGATTCTTCCAGATAAAGCAGGCTTTTCGAAGATATACTTAATTGGATCCATTTTGGAAATCAGCAAAGTGGTATGAGTCAACATATACTGCCTTAGTCGGCGAGCAGCCCATACCAAAGCGTAGCAAGTTTTCTCGAGCAGTGAGTAGCGAGTCTCATAGTCGGTAAACTTTTTGCTAAGGTAATAAATGGCATGCTCTTTTCGACCAGACTCGTCATGTTGGCCCAGCACGCACCCCATTGAGTTATCCAAAACAGTCAGATACATGATCAACGGCCTTCCTTCGACGGGTGGCATCAAAATAGGAGGTTCCAGCAAATACTCCTTGATCTTATAAAAAGCAACTTGACAATCGTCGTTCCATTCAACTACCTGATCCTTCTTTAACAGCTTAAAGATTGACTCACAGGTGGATGTCAGGTGAGAGATGAATCTTGCAATATAGTTCAAGCGTCCCAAGAATCCTCTAACCTCCTTTTCAGTACGGGGGGCTGGCATTTCTTGTATGGCCTTCACTTTAACAGGATCGACCTCAATACCTTTGTTGCTGACAATAAATCCCAAGAGCTTACCATACCTAACTCCAAAAGTGCACTTGCTTGGATTCAGTCTGAGTTTGTACTCCTTCAACCTGGCAAACAGCTTCTGCAAATGTCTAAGGTGTTCTTCTTCTGTTTGTGATCGAGCTATCATATCGTCTACGTAAGCTTCGATCTCATGATGTATCATATCATGAAATAAAGCTACCATGACGCGTTGATAAGTTTCCCCTGCATTCCTTAGTCCGAACGGCATAACCTTGTAGCAGAAGGTACCCCATTGTGTAACAAAGGTTGTTTTCTCCATGTCCTCGGGGGCCATTTTAATCTGGTTGTAACCCGAGAATCCATCCATGAAGGAAAAAACCTTGTGCTGAGCGGTGTTATCAACTAAGACGTTAATATGAGGTAGAGGGAAATCATCTTTAGGGCTAGCCCTGTTCAAATCCCGATAGTCCACACACATTCTGACCTTGCCGTCTTTTTTGGGTACGGGCACAATGTTAGCAACCCATTGTGGATAGGTTGTAACGGCCAGAAAGTCGGCATTGAATTGCTTCATTACTTCAGCTTTAATCTTCTCAGATATGTCAGGTCTCATTCGGCGAACCTTTTTCTTGATCGGTGGACAGTCTTCTCTTGTAGGGAGACGGTGAACCACGATATCTGTGTCTAAACCTGGCATGTCTTCATAAGACCAAGCGAAGATCTCAACGTATTCATTCAACAACTGTATTAAGCGTTCCTTAACACTTGGTTCCAAGTTGGCACCCACTTTTACTTCTTTCCTGTCCTCCTTTGTCCCTAAGTTGATGGTTTCTAACAACTCTTCATGAGGCAGAATGGCCCTCTCTTCTTGTTGTAGAAGTCTGGCTAACTCTCCCGGCACTTCACAATCTTCGTCAACTTCGTACTCAGCTTGATTGACCAGATCTTCAGAGTTATCGAAGGCTAAAACAGAATAGTCACCCATGGAATCCGGAGTGGATGGGTACCTGCATTTGTGAATGTGGGTGTGTGTAAGGGATAGCCATCTTTAAACAAACAAAAATGCAAAAAGGAAAGAAAATGAACACAGCAGTTTATGGATGAAAAGCGTCCAATGATTCGTTAAAATATGGCATATGATTATGAAGAAAACCAAGCCCTTACAAATGGACCTACATGCCCCGGGCAAGGCATGAGGTGAAAATAGTGTGTGAATTGTTTTAGTTATTATAGACCATAGAAAATGGGAAATTGTTCAAAGATAAAATTACTGGTTGATAAAGGTGATAGGAACGAAATCCTTTGCTTCCAAATTGCTCAAACCCCCTTCGACAGTCGAAAAAATCCAGTCTTCAAAGTGGCTCTCCTCGTCTTCATCTTCTACAACATTGATTCCATGGAGAGAAATCTTGATGGGTGGTCTTTTGGTCTTGGAGCGACGCATATCCTTTTGTCCTGCAGCAGTAAACCCCAACCCAAACTTGTCTGTCTTATAAGGAATGTCGGGAAATTGTCCCCATACTGTGCTCTTCCCCTCCTTAATCACAGCCTTTGCGTCTTTGAGCGATGCCATCCTAGCCACATGCTTGGGAATGATAGGTACCTCAACCACTGTCTTCGCGACTGCCACCTCGGGAGAAACTTCCTCAAAATGTTGAAAAGGTGTTTCGATGAATTCACCATCCACTTCCACATACCGAAAGGAATTGAGATGACTGATCATGTACTCCTCCTCACTGTGTACGATTATGATTTTACCCTTAACAGGATACTTCAACATCTGGTGCAAAGAGGATGTAACTGCCCCGGCATGATGAATCCATGGTCTTCCCAGCAAACATGAGTATGACGGACGAATGTCCATCACGTAGAAGGTGGAGTTGAACACTTCAGTGCCTACCTTGATGGGAATATCAACCTCCCCATGAACCATTCTTTTGGAACCATCGAAAGCTCTGACGATAATGTTGCTAGGCTTGAGGGTCAAATCTTCATAATCCAAACGGTCTAAAGCCTTCTTTGGCAGCACATTCAGGGAAGAACCAGTATCGACCAAGACATGAGCAAGGGTGGTCCCTCGGCACTCAATTGAAACATGTAACGCATCATTGTGTTTCCTTCCTTTTGGAGTCAGGTCGACATCGGAAAAGCCCAGGCCATTGTCAGCAGTAAGACTGGCCACACAATTTTGGAATTGGTCAGCCGAGGTCTCTTGGGGGACATGTGCCGTCTTCAAGAATTTAATCAGAGCCTTAGCATGGGCCTCTGAACAGTGCAAAAGAGCTAACATTGAGATTTTGGAGGGGGTCTTCCCCAGTTGTTCTACAACGTCGTAGTCACTTTTTCTGATTATCTTCAGGATTTCATCCATCTCCTTCTGAGTGGTTTCGGGGATAACCACAGCATGAGCCTTCGTCCTGACAGGCTCTTTCAGTATCCCCTACCTTTGTTGGTGGATGGTCTTTCTCCAGGAGTGTTTAACTCTTCAATCACGGGGCCTTGCACAGAGGGTCCAACAGGTGCAGAAATTTTTAAGGGTCCGAAGACTGCTCGGGGAGGAGAAATCTCCGGAGAAAAGATCCGGCCACTGCGGGTGATCTTGCTAGTACCCGCGATGTTTCCTATGTCAGGGTCTTCTTCAGAGATTTCTTGGACTGTTTTGATTTGTTTGATGCCGTGGTAGAAGATTTCTCCCCCATAGTTCCACGATATCATTTTGCTTGATTGGTATGGGACGGGTCCCGGCATTGTGATCTTTAGGGGTACACATTCAGAGTTGGGTGTAATCTTGACAGGACTTTTACAAGCCTTGAGAGGATTGTCGGAAATGGTTATGATGGCAATATCATTGGTTGAGGTATCACAAGTATCAGGAGCAATCAGATTGAAAGTGTTAACAGGGGTTTTCTGAAAAAGTATTTCTTAAATATCCATCAGGCGTTGGACACCCGACTTCAACATTGGACAATCATCTTGAATAATCAAACAAAAAGAGAAATCTTTATCACAACCAGGAAAGATCCTGGCTCTCAACAAATTTTCTTTTATCACTAACAATGGAGTCAACAGATCGGCAACATCAGTAACATGGAGATTTTCCAAAACAGCATGCACATTGTGGCCGTGCTTGGGAATCGGCGCGGATATAACATTCAGCTTTTCAGGAGCGTCAAACTCAACCTCTTTGGCGTCAATTAAATCCTGAATTTTGTTCTTGAGTGCCCAACAATTATTGGTATCGTGCCCAATACTGTCGGAATGGTAAGCACACTTGGCTTTTGGATTGTAAAATGGAGAGGTGGTATTTACATTCTTTGGCGCCTCTTTTAAATTAGCAAGGTTCAATTTTAGGAGATGTGGAAGGATCTGAGCAGGTGTCATATTTACTGGGGTAAACTGCCGTGGTGGCCTTTGCTGATAAGTTCTGGGCTGATCATTCCTCGGTTGGCTGTTTGTAAACTGGTCTGATGCGGATTTCTGTATTAATACGGCCCCCACTGTTGGCCGATGTTCTTCTCTTTCCCGATTTTTCTGGGTGTACACAGCGGATACCTCTTTCTTGGCTGGGAAAGGTTTTCTAGCAACTGTGGATGCGGAACCATCCTTTTGAATCTTTCCACTTTTGATACTGGCTTCCACCCTCTCGCCAGTCAAAATCAACTCAGTAAATCCCGCAGAGGAGCTTCCAATTAGATGTTTGAAGAAAGGGCCAGATAGGGTTCCCAAAAACATGTCAACTAATTCTCTATCTGATAGCGGTGGTTGCACCCTTCCAGCCAGGTCGCGCCACTTCTGGGCGTACTCCTTGAACCCTTCATTTGAAGCCATCCCCATACTCTGTAGCTGAGTACGGGTAGGCGCCAAATCAGCATTGTACTGATACTGACGATAGAAAGCGGCTGCCAAGTCTTCCCAATTGTGGACCTCTGATCTCTCGAGCTGGTAAAACCAATCTAACTGAGTGCCAGACAAGCTGTCTTGGAAAAAGTGCACCCAGAGGTTTTTGTCGGATGAATGTGGCTAGATCTTTCTAACATACGACCTTAGGTGCATCTTAGGGCAAGATAGACCGTCGTACTTGGCGAATGTTGGCACTTTGAACTTAGGAGGGATAACAATCCCAGCTACAAGCCCCAGTTCCTCAAAATCTAATCCGGGCACCCTCTGCAACTCCATAGCTGCCAATCTGTCTTCAAGGTTCTTATACTTGTCATCTGCTGGTGGATACTGTTGTTCTGAATAGTCTTCGTCTGCTTCCTCTTCCTCCTCTTCTACCTCAGATTCGGAAGGCACAATAACTCCTTTCCCTTTGCCAATCCCTTCGTCGGACGTTGATGGAAACTCAAGAGTCCTTTCGAGCATCCCCCTCAAATCTTCTTCAGAAAGTAGCTACCCCCGGTCTCTTTTTATTTTTCTTCTCTTTACTCTTCTCTAGCAGAGCTTTGAGATCCTCTTGACCCTTTGCCAAGGTCATGAGGAGTTGCTGAAATTGTGAATTTTGTGCCTGTAGGTCCTTCACTGTTTGCTCCAAATCCATCTTAGTGAAATAAACAGCAGAAAGATAAGGAAACCTTGCTCGAAGACCTGTTTATGCATATGATGAATGATATGTTGTTCATGTAATGCATTCAAGGGTTCAAAAATTCAAATTTGCTGTAAACAAAAAGAACTCACGTCATATTAAGAAGAAATTTGTTAGTACATAAATGCCCCATGGGCGAAATATTACAAAAATCTTAATGTAAAAAGACGTTGCGCATCCTTTTTGGTGCGAAGTAGGTGTTAAGAGTTTCCTCCTCGTGAAGTCGGCGGGTGAGCTCTAAAACCTTCTCCTCACTGGCATAGAAGCTGGCTTTAAAAGTATCCCGTTCTTCTCTGAGTTGGATCCAACTCTTTTGCATTTCTTCCCATGATGTTGGCATGTCAAGATATAGGATGGTGTATGGAACCTCTCCTTCCTTAACAGGCTCTTTAATCAAGGGGAGAATGTGAGGATATGGCATCATGAGATTCTGGGCACGGGTTCGTACCCACTTGAGGTAAGGCTCAAGGGGGATGGAATTCTTGTGCCTCAGTGTCTTACTATCCACCTTGTTAGGCATCCTCCAAGCTTTGATGAACCTTTGGCGAAGTCCTTGTGCATCGTTGTCGAAGTCAAAAACTAGGACGGGAATCAGCATGTCATGAGGACCATCCCTCCGAGCATATCCAAATTGTCTCAAGGCTAGACAAGGGTTGTAGGTAATTCCTCCCCTAATACCAAGTAATGGGACATTAGGGAACTCACCATAACGATCAATAAGGATAACATTTTCTCTGGACCGAGAATACCAATGTACATCAGAATGTGTGAGGGTCATCAACCGTTGTGACCACCTTAAACCTTGCTCATTCTTCAGAACCGATTGTGGAAGGTGAGAAATAAACCACCTTGCTAGGAGAGGAGTACAACACATGAGAACACCTCTTTTCCTCATTGTTCGTGTGTAAAATGAGTGTAGGATGTCTCCAAGTAATGTAGGTATGGGATTTCTGGACATGAAAATATTAACAGCATTCACATCTATAAGTTGGTCAGGGTTTGGGAACAAGACCAACCCATAGAAAAGGAGTTCCACAATCTCTTCAAAGGCTTGCAGATCCAGGGAATTCCAACACTCTTGTGCCTTCTCAAACAGAAACCTTGCCAAGAAACCCTTGACACCACTTTTGGTTTCCCAATGCCCCTTGATGTCAGATGGTTGCAAGTGTAATGCTTGAGCAACATCTTCAGGCTTTGGCTCTTTTTCCGTACCGTTATAGGGTAGTTGATTAAGAATAGGAATTCTCAGGAGTTGAGAAAATTCCTCCAAAGTAGGCACCAATTGGTAGTCAGGGAATGTGAAACAGTGGTGTAGGGGGTCAAAGAACTGGAAGAGAACTTTAACCATGTCTTCTTCAATGTTGGTGTTGACTAAGCTGAGAAGTCTACCATGTCTTTCACTGAAGAGAGAATTTTATGGAATTCTGGATGTAAGCTCCTTGAGTTGAGGAGGGATTCTCACAAGATTGACTTGAATTGTTTTCCTGCGAAGAGTTTCCATGACCTACAAAACAAGAACAAAGATGAAGATCCAAACCCTCGAAATGGTTAGTGGATGCATATGATGCTTTATGATGTTCATGATGTATGCACAAACACATGTACAAGCAAGTCACATAAAAACCCTAGTTTCAGGCTTGCATGAGGTTTCATAGGTAAGTACCCTCTTGAATTTAGTTGGCTCAAAACCTGTCCTATAAATAGTAACCGGGTTCTAAGGAGCTCAATATCATTGGATTGTTTTCTATGTTCATTGTTTTGGTTTAGCCACTTAACTAGCGACCAAAATATTCCAAGAAAACAACCCTCAATGAGTGCAGTATCGAGTATCTACCAACTTCGGACTGTACCAAAGCCGGTCATCTCACTACCCCTAATGAAAGGCCAAGATGGTCAAGTAAGGTTCTAGTTCATTAGTGCTTAATGACATCACTCAACGGCCCCGTATTCTCTTTGATTAACTCAAAGGCTACCGGTACTCACAAATATGTCACACTAATATAGCTATTGCTTCAACCATGTCGGTATACCCCGCACAGTTTCCACAACGTATTGCTATCTATGAATGTTTCCCAAATCCGGGTGGAGGATTTCTAGCCCAAACAAGAGAACCAAAATGTAAAGCAATCAAAACAAACAATTAATCATGCAAAGGGTGATATAAGCCCTAAGGTTACTCCACTTTTAAATTAGTCCCCAGCAGAGTCGCCAGTTCTATGATACGGTGGGAGAACTGACTTGGGTTTTGCGTTTGTGTTCGCAAATGTTTCGGTTTAGCAAGAGTCGCCACCGACTTTTTATTTTATCCTAAGGAAAGGTCAAAAAGCACAGAAAAGACCTTTGAGATGTTTTCTTGGGTTCGGGGAGTAGATTATAGAAAGGGAAGGTATTAGCACCCTTTCTATCCATGGTTATCCATGGGCTCTTAGTTACTTGCTTAGATCACTTGCTTTTGCTTTTCAATTGTTTGAAATGGTGCTTTGTGTGTGGTTTTGAAAGATGTTTTGAAAAGAGGCCATCGTTGTGGCAACCATTGTAATGATTCTTGTTTGAATGTATACAAAGGTGTTTGTCTTTTTGAAAGGTTTTCAATGTTTTGAAAGTTGTTTTTGAAATTGTGTTGTGGAGTGTGTTTTGAAAAATAGCAAGGATGTTTTGCAAGATTTTTGATCAAGTAACTAAGAGTTGTCTACCCTATTTTACTCAAAGATCTTTCTTATGTTTTTAACCCTTTTAACAGTGTTGTTTCACCATTGTATTTGGTGAACAACCTTATGTTAGGATGTAAACGGGACAGGCGCGGTTCATCGTATGATCATGATAGCAATGTTGTGAAATGACTTAGCACTTTTCTGTAGGGACTAAGATCATTTTTGAAAGGAAACTTTTGATAGCGTCATCGAGAGACTATGATCTTTTTTTAATTCGTTTGTGCTAAGACATCCCACATGCATAACATGGCCATTTTTATAAGGCAACAAGTGGAATTCCCTTAAGGGTGCATGTGTGCAAGTGTGTTTGATTGCATGCATTGTTATCTTTGATTTTTGGGTTATCTAACTGTTGATTTTATCTTGCCATACACACCTAATTACTAGCATTTGTACAAAGCAATAAAAATGTAGGAAATAAATATCCTACACTATTACAACCATATTGAATTGCATGAGAATATAAAGGCAAAAATAAGGTAAAAGCAATAAAAATAAGTGTCTTTCGACCCAGGCAGGAGCACCCTTCGATTTCCCTTTTGTTGGCCTCCTTCGATTGGGCTTTGGCACCAGTCAGGTCATGTACTTCGATTGGGCTTTGGCACCAGTCAGGTCATGTACTTCGATTGGGATTTGGCACCAGTCAGGTCGTGTATTTCGAATGAAGGCTGGCACCAGCATGGAAGTTCCTTTCGTCTGAGCCTGGACTTAGTGCAAGTGTGCCTCTGGCTGGGCCTTTCTGCCTTGTTTCCTTCTTCGATTGGGTCTGGAGTCAGTGAGGAAGCCTGGGGCTTCGTTTCATACTCCTGTCTTTTGTTTATGGCATGGAAATGGAAAGGTTATGGATTTCGTCTGAGGTCTGGAAACAACAAGGTTCTGGCTTTTCCACAGGCTCCTTGCTGACTCCTTGTAAGCATATTTAGGCCCTCAAATTGTGATTCGAAAGGCTTGTGCAGCTAGCCAATTGAAGGATATAACAAACCTGTCTCAAGTTCTTAAATGCAACATCCAAACATAACTACAGTCCAGGGGTTAGCACGAAAAAACCAATGGGTCTCAAAGTCTAAATTGTAACTAATTAAGGTTGAGTTTTCAGCATAAGAGCAATCAGAATCTAATGCTAAAACGTGGTCCAGAAATATCTACATTTTTCTTTATTGGCATGTACTCATGATGTTTAAATGAAAAAGTCCCAAGCTGGAGAGAACTTACCTCTTGAAGTGCTTAGTCGAAAGAGCTGTAGGTGACCTTTTTTGATGGTGGAGGGAGCTTTGCTGGGATCTTCCTGAAGCTAGTTCTGTTACTGTTTCGTTCGGGCAAGCAGGTCTGAGTTTCTGTTAGTTTTGATACAGGCTTGCTTGCAGCTGCAGTTGGACTGACTTTAGGCAGGTTTGTTTGCAGTTGCAGTTGAACTGGCTGGAGTTTTCTGGCTTTGGTAAGGAAGGCAGGTTTTGAGGTTATGCAGGCCTCAAGGCTTGTATTTGTAACACAGGTTTGATGTTCTGGTGTTTAGGCAGGAGGATGCAGTTCTGGATTTGTTGTTTGGATTCTGGGTATGTGTTTGAGTGTTTAAGTGTTCAAGTGTTCAAGTGTTTGAGAATTTGAGAATTTGAGAATTTTGTGGTGTATGAGAATTTTGAAGATACGTTCCTCTGGCCAAAAGTCCTCCCTCAGCTTTGCAAAAATTCCTCTATTTATAGAGAAAGAATGGACATGCTGTCCAAAGAAAGCCTTGCAAATAGGTGATAAAATATTGTAACGTGACAGTACCTGTGGGGGCCTCCTGGTAGTTAGGGGGCAGAAGATAATAATAAAATAAGGGCCAGCTGGAAAGTAAATGTCCAACTTGTGCCACAAAAGCAAGATGAAAGGTTCAGGATGAGTTGCTTCATCCTGAAGGAAAATAAGCGCAAGAACCAAGTCAAACTTTTCCAAAAGGTGGTACTGTGCTATGCAAGTGGTCTTAGACAGAAAGTGGGTACAGGCCTAAAAAGGGAAGACATGTGGCCTAGCCTATGGGTCTATATGTTCAACTTGATCTTCTGGGTCGAATCCTCCATCTTTCTGGGACAGCACTGCATTCGTTTCCACCAGCTGTGTGTCCTTCGAATGGACCAATTGTGTGTTCTTCGAATGGCCCTTTTCAGAAGGTTATTAACTTCTGAATCGAAGGAAGCTTTCAGAACATTATTGACTCTTTGAATTGAAGACACCAACAGGATGCTTTAACTTCCTGATTCGAAGGATATTCCTGAGTCGAATGCAAGAGTGAAATCGAAGCACACATGTTCGAAGGAAACCTTTGCCTTAGTCGAAACTTGTGGTCGAAAAAAGCTTACTCGAAGGAAGCTAATGCCCAGTCGAAAGCTCACGCTCGAAAGAAGCATATTTTCCAATCGAAAGTTCGTGCTCGAAGGAAGCAATGTTGCTTAATCGAAGCATGTTTGTAGGCAGTAAACTTGTCCAAATCGAAGCAGGCCTGTAGGCAATACGCTTGGTGAATCGAAAAGGGTTTCCTTGCAGGGGGCATGTGTGGCCAGTAAGTCATGGCCTTCGATTGCGAGCACGCAGGCAGCAAAAGGCACAAACGAAGCAGGTTTGTAGGCAGCAAAAGGCACAAACGAAGCCTGCGACAAGAAGTCACGTGCCCAGGTGAAATAGGCACACTAGCAGCCACTTTGAGCAATCGAAAGAGGCCAAGAGTCAATCGAAGTATGCTGAATCGAAGGAGACATGTTTTCCACCAAATTTGTCAAAATGTTATTTTTATCTGTTTTCCCCATTTTTGACAGTTTCCTTTTAATTTTGGTACTGGAAAATCCCAATGCACTTGTTCAAGCTTGAACCTTGACAATCCCTGTGAGAAAGGCCTTGGAGAATGAGAGGGCAAATTTTGGGGTACAACACCGTGCAATATCTTTGTCTGGGAAAATAAATCCCTGACTATTATTTGGGATGAAGAGTATGTGTATCTTCGATCTTGATGGGTATTCATGCTTTCTGCTTGAGGAAACTCTGCTGGGGAATGTTGATTCCTGTTTGGGTAGAAGACTCCAAGAACACTGGTCAATCGTCGCTCTACTAGGGAATTTAATTATTATATACCCTGATTGGGGATAAAAGAGATGGATAACCTTTCGAAGTACTGTCCGACTGGGTTTCAGATATGGATGCCAACTCATCTGGAGAGAATAAGGTTGAATGATACCTGGTCCAGTTTCCGATTCAGTAGCAACTCTCTGGGGATAGCAACCCAGACTGTCCTTTGCCGGTAATTTGTGGTAGTTAGAGAAATAGACTCAAACTTGGGAGACTATAATATGTTGGAGAAATAAACCCTGTTGGGGAAATAAACCCTAAACCTGCTGGAGAAACACTTTGTTGAGGAAAACTCTTACTGAGGAAATGAGCACTGCTGAAGGAAATAAATCTACAGGGGGTTTTACAGTTTTGGAGGAATAAGCTCAGCTGGGGAAGATAATTTCCATGAACTGTACTGATGTCGTAATCTCCGATGGAGATTGGGACTCCATAGGTTGGCGATATTATCGGGGAAAAGATCATATTCCTTTATTTGCTAGGGTGATCTGCTGGTGAGTATGATCATGTTAACATCTGGAAGATGCCCCAATTTCTTACTCTAAGACATATTAGACTTACGAGGAATGTATCTCTGTTGAAGATGAGCTTGTGCAGATAGATCTGTAGATATAATTCCGTGGAAATTGCTCTGTGGGAATTTATGGATGACTTGAACATCCTCTCGACTCCTAGATTTCTTGGTAAACACTGATCAGAGTGATAAGCCTTCCACTGATAGACAAGTGATGAGATGATGGTACATAGTCGTACGCTTTAATCCCTAACTTTTGCCTGGACCGTCTTTTCAAATTTTCAGTCCATCGGGATACCCTTTTTTGCCCAAGCCGCCTTTTCAGGTTTTCGACTTGTCGGGTGTACAATTTTATTTATATATCCCTAATTTTTGCCTGAACTCTTTGGTTCGTCGAGATGCCCTTATTTTTGCCTAGGCCAATCAACCTAGCGGGTCTTCTTTCATGTGTAGTATTTTCTGACTATGTTCGCGTTCATAGGGTGCAAAGAATTGTCATTGTCCATAGTAGTAAGCATTGTAGTACTTCCAGAAAATGTTTGCTTGATCGTATGTGACCCTTTGCTGGAATTCATGTTTAATGCCCCAAGTGATTCAAATGGAGATCTTTCCCTGGCTATTCGGCACTTTTGAGAGATTCTTTGAATATTGATTTGACTGTCCTAGATCAGTTAGACACCATGTCATGCCCCTTGATTATGAAAGGACTGTTACTGGAAATGTCTTTTCATTTGAAGCGATTATGTCCTATTGAAAGAATTTCCATTTATTGAACATTCATCGTGCGAATTTCTCTGCTGCCAAATAATTAGTCATATGCAAACAATGGTATTAACAATGAAAAGCTTATGTCTGTCTTGAAGTTTTGAAAATGCATTTTTAGTAAAAACAGAATTTTGCAAGAATATGAATTCAACTCAAGATTTATAGTAAGCCTTACAAGAGTCAGGATACCTTTTGTAACAATATGCTTTCGAACTAACCTATGCTTCAGCTAGGAATTTTAAGGGTTGTAGCATGGTCTGGTTCATGGTTTAAGAAACAAAGGATAAAGGCTCAAACTTTATTTGTACCCAACCCGTTCTTCATGATGTTCTTCAGCCCTATACTCGGTTAGTTATGCATTTAGATTTCAATTGAGTCTGGAATCTTTGCCCTGATATTTCAGTGATGGTTCAGATACTAAAAGTTTATTTGAGAAGGCAGTCATCATTTTTTTTGTAATATTTTTTTTGTTGAGGATCCGTAGCGACCTCTTTTTTGACTTTATTATCCCTATTTTTGCCTGAACAGTTTTGAGATCTCAGTCAGTGGGATGCCCTAGTTTTTCCTAAGTCTCCTCTATAGGTTTTGACTTAGCGGGCTTTTCTTTTGAGAAATGATGACTGTCTATTTTAGTGATTACAGGGAACCATCACTGTCTTTTGATTTAGAAGAGCATCTTCGACACTATTTGTCGTGTATGAAGGTAGAGCTTGCGACTGAATGCGCATTTGAATTAACTGAGAAACTACCCTACCCCAGGTTATGATTAAAGGTTTCAATTTGTGTGAAAAAGAAAACTCCTACTTCTTAGGCTCAACGAGGTTGACTAGGGATTATCTTCCTTATAACTACATTGTTTAGGATTTGAAAGAACGCCTGTACATCATCAACAAGGTCTGTTCCAAGGCATACTGTAGAGATTATGGTATTATTTTCGTCATCCTCCCTGTTGTACCCCAAAATTTGCCCTCTCATTTTTCAAAAGATTATCCTAGACCCCCAGGTTTGCTTATATCAAGTTTCAAGTCTTGGATTACAATTTTCCAAGAAAGCCATTCACAAGGGCAAAATGGTCAAAAGCACACTGAAAAGTCAAACTTTGACTTTTGGGGTCAAAAATCAAGTTTCAACAATTATATTTCATCAAGACATGAAATTAGTTCATCAAAATCAGAAGTCAAAAATTACTTTGAAATATCAAATTTCTAAACATTTAGAAATTTTTTTAAGTGTTAAGAGAATATGATACTTCAGAACTTCTAGGCCAGCCTCCACACGAATGCAGTCAGAATTTGCAAAGACGGCTCACAACATGATCCTTCAATCGGAACATATGGAAATTGTGTTCTTCGATCAGAACATGATTCTTCAGCATATAGAGACTATGTTCTACTCTTCGATCAGAACATAACCCTTCAAATATCACTCTGGTCTTCTGCGATCAGAGCATCACCAAATCCCAAATCCTCGTTTGAGCAGCCTGCTGCACTGGTATAGCACAGTCCTGCATCCAGCTGCCACAACACTCCAAATTGTTGTTGATCCAGTCCACGCCTGCATTTTTCTTAAAGCCCACATTTGCACCAAATTATCACATAAAACTGTATTTAAAAAGCAATGGAACAGTATGCTAAAAAGGGTTAAATCCCATTTTTTCCCCCAAAAAACCACAACAAACTCACCTATAAATAAGTTGTTCCATCACATGTTCAAGAGGCTGGCTTTTGGAAAGAGAGAATCATTAAATACAAAAAGAGAGAAAAGAAAACAGTCAAACATTCGTAAAACACAGAATTCCCAAACAAAACCAAACCTTTGTTCTTCTCTTTGAATCAAAGAACATAACATTCTGTTCCGTTCCTTGCTAACCCCAGAACATCTGAAGGCAACAGCTCAAGTCCCAAACACACGCTTTAGATTCAAGGTAAGTCTTTCTGACTTTGAATTTTTCATTCAGAACATCATTAAATATGTAAATATCATAGTGTTGATGTTGTATATATCATTTAATAAGTAGAAAAACTATAGATCAGAACTTTTTGAATAAAGCTAGGCTCAGAATTAGGATTAGAACTTCTATAAACTGTCATGCTTTTATATTTCTGATTTGCTGTTGTTAAGAACTGAATAAGTTGCATATGTTCTGGTTAATGTAAGGAAAGAGGTGAAGTGTAACACAAAACTTCTGGGTTTTCTTTCCAACTGTTTTAGCACAACACAAAACTTCTGAGTTCTCCTCACTGTTTTAACACACCAGAATTTCTAGGCTTTCTTACTGTTTTAATACACACAGAACTTCTAGGATTTTTCTCATTATTTTAACATATCAGAACTTCTAGGTTTTCACACTGTTATGACACAACACCATAATTTCTAGGCTTTCTTACTGTTTTAATACACACAAAACCTCTAGGATTTTTTTCACTGTTTTAACACACTAGAACTTCTAGGTTTTCACACTGTTATGACACAGCACCATAATTTCTAGGCTTTCTACTGTTTTAATACACACATAACTTCTAGGATTTTTATCACAATTTTAACACTCAGAACTTCAGCGCGTAGCAACCCAGAACGTCTATTTTTTCCTCTAATATTTCTTTCATGGCTCCAGCGTGCATTAACCCATAACTTCTAATTACCTCTGACGTTTCTTCCTGAACCACAGCACGCCTGGCATCAGAAATTTTGGTTACCTTCATTTTCGTTTTTAGCAATGTGTTGATCCTGTTTTCATTAGTTTTTCTTTTTTTTCTTTATTTTATTATTTTCAGCATTAATACCTTATTTTATTAAACATAAAAAATACATAAAAAATATTTTCTTTTATCAACTAATTATTTTCCTTTTAATTTGTTAAGACAAAAATCCATTTTCAAAAACCAATCATTTCCTTTTCTTGTGTTGTACAATTCAATATGGTTGTAATAGATAATTAGGATTTAAATTCTTGTAAATCCCCATTTGTAAATATGTACCCCCTATCCCCGAAATGATGTAATAGTTTAGGATTTATTTTATGCATTTTATTTGCTTTCATATGGTTAATAATTAGGGTGTATAGTAAGATATAAAATCAACAAATACATAACCCTAATCAAGACAAAATGCATGTAAATCAAACACACCATTCACACTTGCACCCTTAGGGTAATCCCGCTTTGTTGCCTTTCAGAAAATAGTCATGTCCCTCGAATATGGGTGTGATACGGTGGGAGAACTGACTTGAGGTTTTGCGTTTGTGTTCGCAAATGTTTCGGTTTAGCAAGAGTCACCACCGACTTTTTATTTTATCCAAAGGAAAGGTCAAAAAGCACAGGAAAGACCTTTGAGATGTTTTCTTGGGTTCGGGGGGTATATTATGAAAAGGGAAGGTGCTAGCACCCTTTTCATCCATGGTTTTCCATGGGCTCTTAGTTACTTGTTTAGATCACTTGCTTTGCTTTTCCAATTGTTTGAAATGGTGCTTTGTATGGTTTTGAAAGTATTTTGAAAAGAGGCCATCGTTTTGGCAATCTTTGTAATGATTCTTGTTTGAAGAATGTATACAAAGATGTTTGTCTTTTGAAATCTTTGAAAGATGTTTGGAAATTGTTTTGAAATTGTGTGTGTGTTTGTTTTAAAATAGCAAGGATGTTTGCAAATTGATCAAGTAACTAGGAGTTGTCTACCCTAATCAAAAGTCTTTCTTTTACATTTTTAACCCTTTGACATTGTTGTTTTACCATTGTATTTGGTAAATAACCCTATCTTTGGATGTTAAACGGGACGGGTGTGGGTCATCGTATGACCATGATAGCAATAGTACCAAGTATCTTAGCAAATTTTAGAGACTAAGATCATTTTTGTTTAGGCAACATTTTGATAGCGTCATCGAGGGACTATGATCTTTTCATTTTGTTTTGTTTTGCCAAGATACTTAGCATGCATACCATGGCCATTTTAAGACAACAAAGTGGATGAAACCCTAGGGGTGCTTGTGTGCATTGTGTTGTCATTTTCATGCTTTTTTGTCTTGTATTAGGTCATGCTATTTGTTTTGATTTTTGGTCTTTGCATACAAAAACCCTAATTTACTATCATGGTATATGAAAGCGATAAAATACGTAAAGTAAATCTAAACTATTACAACATTATTATGGGGAGGGGGATACAAGTTTGAATAGGGGGTATTTGCACAAAATAAAACCCTAATTTACTATTACAACCCAATTGAATTTATACAACAATAAATAAATGAACAATTATTTAAATGTACAATAAAATGTAAATATGCACAAATGTTTTTGTATTTATTTTATGTATGTAAAATAAATTTATTTAAGTCTTAAAAATAAGGGAAAATAAAATGATTATTTTTGAAAGGGTGAAGAAACCCTAATTTTTGTTTAAAAAAGATATATTCTATATTATTTATTTATTCATTTTTATGTAGAATAAAATAAATAAAAATATATACAAAAATGTTAAAAAATAAAATATGTGAGAAAATATTATTTTATATGTATAATATAATAAAATAAAATATGTAAGTATTTTAATATTATTTACAATTTTATTTAAGAAAATAAAGTATATATTATTTAATAAACTATTTTTATGCCAAGAAAATAATAAAAATAATAAAATAAAATTTGAAAAATTAAGAGAATATTTTTTGTGATTTTTAATATTTAGAAAAAATAAATAAAGTCAAAAAATATAAAAAGAAATGGAAAATATGTAAAATATGGAAAATGGGCCAAGGGGGTGCAAATAACAGAATGGGGGGTGCAAACAGAACCAAGCCAGGTCCAGACCCACTCTCACTTTGTCCCTGTCCTTGGGGCAGCCACGCGCGCGCTTCTGCCATGCCAATCCTGTTCTCTCTTGTTTAGTTGAGTTTGGCTATGGCAATGTAGGAGTTTTGAGTGAGGCCTGAAGGTCGTGTGAGCTTGCTTGAAGTTCCCTCAACCTTTCCCAATGCTCAGCTTGATTTTAAATGGCTTGAATGTCCCTGTAGAAGTCAACCTAAAAAGCTTCAAAATCAAAATGGTGAAGTGTGAAAATGAGGTTACAGTTGCTGGACAGGGGCTTGGATAGTTCAGGTGTGTTGTAGGGAATGTGTTTGAAGTGGTTCCAAGAAAAACGCACGAGTGGAATATGTTTTGGAAGTAGTTCTGCAGAAGATGCCCTATTTGGGCAAGAACTTGTGATTTTGTATTTTAGGGTGTTTGAGAGCTTGGCAATACGTGTTTCTGGCTTGAGACAATGTGCTGAGATCATTTGAAATAATGTCAAGACTTGTTTTTATCAGATGGAAGAGTTGTGGACTTTTTGCAAGCTTACTTGCTTTTGAAGAAAATGTGGGAAGTGACAATGCCAAAGCCTGTACAGGCTAGCTCAAGGCCTGAGGAGAGTTGGTACAAATTGCCTGGTATTTGTGGACTTTGTTTGCAGCAAAAGGTTAGGTCCATGGCTCAAGATAAACAAAGCTGCTAAAAGTGAACTTTATCAAAGTAGCATTGTAACCTTTATGCCATTTTTGGATTAAACCCTTGTACAAAGCTTCAAAGATAAAAACAATTCCATTGTACAATGTATTTGAATTCAATTTTGGAGTGTAAAAAGGATTAGAACCTGTAATTCAAGTACAAGCATGATTCAAACTGATTTGCAAGTTGTAACATGGTGCAAAATGCCTTGGACAAAAGTGAGAAATAGCCATTTTCTTTTCTTCGATTCTCCCGAACCATAAATGATCCTGGAGAGTTCTTGGACATTTTGGAAATCTTGTAACATTCTATACAATCCATATTTGAAATGAATTTTGAGATTCCACTTGGAAATATGTGAAAAGTTACCATGAAGTTAGGTCAAAAATCTGCCTAAACTAGGGCAAAATTTCACTAAGTTAAAAGTTTCATGGACCCTTATTCACAAAATCATAACTTGAGATTCAAGCATCTTTTTGGGAAACTTTGTGAATCAAAGTTGTAGATTTTTTGTAGGAATACAACTTTCATGTTGGAAGTTTTCTTTGAATCAAATTGCATCATGGTGAAAAAGTTTGGAAAAGTTGGGAAAAAATAAGAAATTTTCATAACTTAGAAAAATTCTAAGTTATGAAAATTTTCAAACTTAAACCCTAATTTTCAAAATTAGGTTTCTTGGTGAACAAGTTTCATGTTTTGACATGTTTTGATGAAAAATGACCCTTGGAACTTGATTTTGACCAAAAAGTCAAAGTTTGACTTTTCAATGTATAGTTGATTTTTGATTAGTTGACTGGAAAATTCATCTGTCAATCCAATGCTTTTGAGATCTTTTGAACCATGTCATTAGGTCAAGATGATGTCATTGAGTCCTTGAAACCATAGTTGAACCCAATTTGCCATTGGCTAGGTGAAAAATCAGAAATTGCCTTTCTACAGTCAAAACCCTAATTTTGACCATTTTGCCCTTTTGATGATCTGATCAAATTTCTTGAGGAGTTGTAGTCCAAACTTGATAAAATGGTTCATATGAGTCTATAATGTTGATGTGGATAAAAAATTATGAGTTTTGACTGTAAATTGGACACAGTTGACTTTTTCCCTAATACAACTGATTTTTAGGTCAACTGTCCAATTGACTGGGCAAAAATTTGATTCAAGGCTTGAAACTTGGTATGGGCAATATTAGAGGTCCAACATGAAGTATGAAAGTCACATGAGGCATTAGAAATCCAAAAATCCCTGTGCAAACTCAAACCCTAATTTCAGGTCATCAGTGCAAGGAGATGTCTTGAGCTGAGCAAACCCTAATCCTGGCTGGAGTCCAAAGAGTCTTGTGAGGGGAAATCTTGATAAAATGAGAGGGAAAATTTTGGGGTACAACAGCTGCCCCTGTTTAATCTTCTTGAACCTGAAGAGTTAGATTGGCGAGTTTTGTCGTTCGTGACTCGAATGTAAAAGATGATTGGACACTAGAGTGCCCGTAAATTTGCACTCATCAAAATGTAGTTGAGGGAATGGGCTTAAAGATGCCATTTGGAGAGGTGACAGAATCTTGTCGAAGATGGGCTTAAAGATGCCATCCAAGAATGTTTTTTGAATTGTATGTTGTAAGTCAGAAGAATGAGTATCAGAATGGTATCCGTGTCTGAAACGTATCTGAACTGTATATGGAGACTGAGACTGTGTGAGCAATGGAATGGTGTCCTTGTCTGGAGCGTATCCGAGCTGTAACTGTATTTGAATCTGAATGAATAACATAATGACTTCCGCGTCTGGAGTTTATCTATATTGTATCTGAGTCTGAAATCTGAATGGGCGACAGAATGACATCTGTGTCTGGAGCATCTTTGGGCTGGGGAAAAAGTCAGCATAAGTGACAAAATGGCGTCCGTGTCTAGAGCGTATCTGGGTTGTATCTGAAGTTGAGATCTGTACGAGTAGTAGAATGACTTCCGTGTCTGGAGTGTATCTGAACTGTAACTGGGATCTGAATAAGTGACAGAATGAGTTCCGTGTCTGGAGTGTATCTGAACTTGAAATTGATAGTTGAATCTGAATGAGAAATAGAATGGCTTCCGTATCTGGATCATATCTAATATGTATCTGATTGTTGAAGTCTGAATGAGTGACAAAATGGCATCTGTGTCTGGAGCGTATCTGTACTGTATCTTGACTTAAAATTCTGAATGAGTAATAGAATGACCTCCGTGTCTGGGGTGTATCCATATTGTATCTGAATAAGAGATCTGAATGAGTAACAGAATGACTTCCTTGTTTGGAGTGTATCCGTACTGTATCTGAAATCTTTGAATACTTGTTAAAGATAGCTGTTAATCTTATCCTGAAAAGGGTAAAATGTTAGCTAAAACACAAAGTTATGTTGCATGAAATGTATGATGCAATAAAATGTGTTTTATCAATGTTTATGATATATGAGTGTAATGTATGCGCATGTAAGCTGATTAGCTATCTTGCTGAGGAAAATAAATCCTTGACGGTTGGAGATAATGAAATCCTTGATTGCTGCCGGGGAAAATAAATCTTTGACTGCTGCTGGAGATTCAAAATCTTTGATTGCTGAGGATGAGAAATCCTTGCTGACTGCTTGGGGATTAAAGATCCTTCACAACTTCTGTGGGGATGTGAGAATCCTTCACGACTTTCTTGGGGATATAGGGATCCTTCAAGTCTTTGGAGTTGGAGGATGATAAACATTCTGCTGTGAGAATAATGCTAAGTGTTGCTTGAGAAACCTGTTTGGGGAATCCCGAGAACTTTGATGACTATGGTTGGGGATTACACAATGGGAATCCTTACTCGGCTGAGGAATAAGGAAAACTCTGATGATTTCTACGGGGAACCAAGAATGAGAATCTTCATTCTGTTGAGAAGTAATGAAAACTCTGGCGACTTCATGTTAGGGAGTAAAGAAGGCTCTGGAAACTTTACTGGGGAATCAAGAATGAGGATCTTCATTCTGCTAGGGGATGAAAAAACTCTGTGGGGAGTAGCTATACTGCTGGAGAGTAGCTATCCTGCTGGAGAGTAAGTTCAGGATTCTGGGGGAAAAAGCTTATCCCTGTTTGGAAAAAGTTCAGGAGTTTAGGTTGTATGCCACTCTACTGGGGAATTATCCTAGCTTGGGGATAAGACAAAATTTAACTGTTATCTGGTTGACTTCCAGGCTTCAAGGCAATTTGCTGGGGAAATCTGGGGAAAACTGGATGGTTTCCGCTGTGGATTGATAGTAAGAAATTTGACTCCGCTGGGGAAGAAGGCTTCATCTTCGCTGGGGATCTGTAGTTCAAAGTTTTAACTCCGCTGGGGATTGGGAGTTTGAAGTTTTAACTCTGATGGGGATTTTGAAATTATAACTCCGCTGGGGATTATGTATTTCAAGGTTTTAGCTCTGCTAGGGATCTAGATGATGTACTGCAGGGGATTTCTCTTGGAATAGCCTAAAGACGTTTTCCTATACTTTCAACCTGTCAGTAATTATTCTTTCCCATTTCGTTTATTTGTAAACATGTGATTATATTCAAATGCATATGCTTATTTAATAAATCATTGGACATTTTAAAATAAAACACAAGTGTAAAAAGTAAAAGACAAAAAGTTTTTTGCACTTTGAAGTATCTTTGTATTAACTTTGTGTAAGTATTTTGTACAAAGGAGACAAACATCCTAGTAAGAGAATGTTGTCATAAAAATGAGAAAAAATTATACAAAGAAAGATGGCTATGTGTGAAAATTCCATGGGGTTCCCATTCTGCTATAGCCTTCGTAACTCTGAATATCTTGTCCATTCGTTTCTTTGTCCGAAGATGATTGAATTGACCAGAAGCCAGGAGCTTGTCTGTGAAGAGATTGTCCTTAAAGTGATCCGACGAGACATAGTCATACGCTTTAATTCCCTAACTTTTGCCTGGACCGCCCTTTCGGGTTTTCGATCCACCGGGAAACCCTTTTTTGCCCAAGTCGCCCTTTCGGGTTTTCAACTTGCCGGGTGTACAGATTTTTTTTGTTTATCCCTAATTTTTTCCTGAACCACCCTTTCGGGTTTTCGATTCACAGGGATGCCCTTTTTTGCCTAGGTGTGTCAACCTAGCGGGTCATTTATACGTAGTATCTTTTGACTATGTCTGCGTTCGCAAGGTGCGGCAAGTCATCGCCGTCCATGGTGGTTAAGATCATTGCCCCACCAGAAAAGATGTTTTTGATCACAAATGGTCCTTCGTAAGTAGGAGTCCATTTGCCCCTAGGATCACTTTGCAGCAAGATGATCCGCTTGATTACAAGATCCCCGACTTGATATACCTGGCGCCTGACTTTCTTGTTGAAAGCCTTGATCATCCGTTTTTGATATGTCTGACCATGGCAAACAACAGTAAGTTGCTTTTCGTCAATCAAGTTAAGTTGATCAAGCCGGGTCTGAATCCAATCGTCTTCACTCAAACCAACATCTTTCATGATTCTCAAGGAGGGAATCTGAACCTCGATAGGTAAAACAGCTTCCATGTCGTATACCAAAGAATAGGGAGTTTCCCCAGTTGATGTACGCACCCTGGTACGGTACCCATGGAGAGCAAACGGTAACATCTCATGCCAGTCCTTGTAGGTGACTGTCATCTTTTGTATGATCTTCTTGATATTTTTATTCGCAGCTTTGATAGAACCGTTCATCTTTGGCCGATAGGGAGATGAATTATGATGTTGAATCTGGAACTACTCGCACAAGGCGGTGATCATAGTGTTGTTAAGGTTTGTACCGTTGTCGGTGATGATCCTTTCGGGGATGCCGTACCGGCAAATGAGGTTCTGCTTGATGAAGCGGGAAACAACATTCTTTGTGACGGATGCGAAGGAAGTTGCTTCGACCCATTTGGTAAAGTAATCAATGGCCACCAGAATGAAGCGGTGTCCATTGGATGCCGTAGGCTTGATCTCGCCAATCATGTCGATTCCCCACATTGCGAATGGCCAAGGAGCTGTTAAGACATTGAGAGGAACTGGAGGTATGTGTACCTTGTCTACATAGATTTTACATTTGTGACAAGTACGGGAATGTTGACGGCAATCAGCTTCCATGGTAGACCAGTAGTAGCCTGCCCGTAGAATCTTCTTATCCATCGTATGCCCGCTAGAGTGGGTGCCAAAGGTACCATTGTGAAGTTCTACCATGATCTGCTCAACTTCAACCTTTTCCACACAACGGAGCAGAATGCAATCATGATTGCGCTTGTATATGATACCATTGCTCAGGAAGAACTTGGCAGAGAATCTCCTCAAGAACTTTTTGTCGTTGACTGAAGCTCCTTCAGGATATTCCTGAGCCTCAAGATACCTTTTGACTTCGTGAAACCAAGGTCGGTCCACTACTTCTTCGGTATTAATCTCGTGGCAATGTGCAGGTTCGTCCATCCGTTCAATGGTGATTTGGGGAGCCTCATTATCCCAGTTAAGTTTAAACATGGATGACATTGTAGCTAGAGCATCTGCTAGCTGATTTTCTTCTCGCGGGAAGTGCTCGAAGGTAATCTGCTCGAAATGTGGTAACAATGTCAAGACATGTTCTTTGTAATGGATGAGATTGGGATTTTTAGTGTCCCACTCTCCTTTTATCTGACTGATGACCAGAGAGGAGTCCCCAAATACAATCAAAGATTTGATTCCTAAGTCTATGGCAGCCTTGAGTCCAAAGATGCAAGCTTCATACTCGGCCATGTTGTTGGTGCAGTTAAAGCAAAGCCTGGCTGTGAAAGGTGTATGGCAACCTTCTGGGGAGATGGGTACCGCGCCGATACCGTTGCCAAGTGCATTAGAGGCACCATCAAAGTACAGGGTCCATCGGGATCCTTGTTCAGGTCCGTCATATGGTATTAAATCTTCAATGTTGTCCAATGTCATAATGTCTTCGTCGGGGAAGTCAAACTTCATGGATTGGTAATCTTCGACAGCTTGATGAGCCAGATGGTCATCTAGCACACTCCCCTTTATAGATTTTTGGGTCGTGTATTGTATATCATACTCAGTGAGGATCATCTGCCATCTAGCTATCCTTCCAGACAAAGCAGGATTTTCAAAGATGTACTTGATCGGATCCATCTTAGATATCAACAAAGTGGTATGAGTCAACATGTACTGCCTTAGCCGATGAGCAGCCCATACCAAAGCGCAGCAAGTTTTCTCGAGCAGTGAGTATCGGGTCTCACAGTCGGTAAACTTTTTGCTAAGATAATAAATGGCATGCTCTTTTCGGCTAGACTCGTCATGTTGGCCCAGTACGCACCCCATTGAGTTATCCAAAACAGTCAGATACATGATTAGCGGTCTTCCTTCGACGTGTGGCATCAAGATAGGAGGTTCTAGCAAATACTCCTTGATTTTATCGAAAGCAACTTGACAGTCATCATTCCATTTAACCACCTGATCTTTCTTCAACAGCTTGAAGATTGGCTCACAGGTAGATGTTAGGTGAGAAATGAACCTAGCAATGTAGTTTAGGCGTCCCAAGAAACCTCTGACCTCCTTCTCAATGCGAGGGGCAGGCATCTCTTGTATAGCTTTGACTTTGGCAGGATCAACCTCGATGCCTTTGTTGCTGACAATGAAACCCAAGAGTTTACCGGACCTGACTTCGAAAGTGCACTTGTTAGGGTTTAATCTGAGCTTGTACTCCTTCAACCTGACAAACAACTTTTGCAAATGGTCGAGGTGTTCTTCTTCCATTTGTGATCGGGCTATCATGTCGTCTACGTAGACTTCAATCTCATGATGTATCATGTCATGAAACAAAGCTACCATGGCGCGCTGATAGGTTGCCCCGACATTCTTCAGTCCGAATGGCATCACTTTATAGCAGAATGTACCCCACTGTGTAACAAAAGTAGTTTTCTCCATGTCTTCAGGTGCCATTTTGATCTGGTTGTAACCTGAAAATCCGTCCATGAAATAAAATACCTTGTGCTGAGTTGTGTTGTCAACCAAGATGTCAATGTGCGGTAGTGGAAAGTCATCTTTAGGGCTAGCCCTGTTTAAGTCTTTGTAATCCATGCACATTCTCACTTTGTCGTCCTTCTTAGGCACGGGCACAATGTTAGCAACCCATTGTGGATAGGAAGTAACAGCAAGAAACCCGGCATTGAATTGCTTCATCACTTCTGCTTTGATCTTTTCTGACATGTTGGGCCTCATGCGGCGGACTTTCTGTTTAACCGGTGGACAGTCTTCTCTTGTAGGTAGACGGTGAACCATAATATCTGTATCGAGTCCCGGCATATCTTCGTAAGACCAGGCGAAAATCTCAACATATTCATTCAACAGCTGAATCAAGCGCTCTTTGACACTTGGCTCTAGGTTGGCACCCACTCTGACTTCTTTTCTATCTTCAACAGTACCCAAGTTGATTATCTCTAACAGCTCCTCATGAGGTAGAATAGCCCTTTCTTCCTGTTGTAGCAGCCTAGCCAATTCTCCCGGCACCTCACAATCTTCCTCACCTTCGTAGTCGGCATGGTAGACCAGATCTTCAGAGTCACTGAAGGCCATAGCAGAATTGTTACCCATGGAATCCGGAATGGAAGGGTACCTGCATTTGTGAGTGTAGGTGTGTGTAATGGATAGCCACCTTTAAACAAATAAAATGTAAAAATAAAGACAATGAACACAAAAGTTTATATGTGAAAACGTCCATGATTCATTAAAATGGCATATGAAGATGAAAAAATCAAACCCTTACAAATGGACCTATGTACCTCGGGTAAGGCACAAGGTTAAAAGTGTACGAATTGTTTGGGAATTATTACAAACCAACAGAAATGTTTGAAAGATAAATTACTGTGGTGTGAAAGTAATCGGAACAAAGTCTTTTGCTTCCCAGTTGCACAGTCCTCCGTCAACAGTAGGGAAAATCCAGTCTTCCAAGTTGCTCTCCTCTTCACCATCCTCTAAAGCATTGATTCCATGATGGGTAATCTTCACTGGTGGCCCTCCCGCACGGGCGCGGCGTACAACCTTTTGAGCAGAAGCAGTGAACCCCAAGCCAAATTTATCTGATTTGAAAGGAAAGTCTGGAAGTTTCCCCCAGATTGTGCTTCCTCCTTCTTCAATCACAGCCTTTGCATCTTTGAGAGACGACATTCGAGGCGGAGGTCTGGTAATCATGGGTACATAAGACACTGTCTTGGTTGCCGCAATCTCCTGAGCTACCTCTTCAAAATGCTGAAAAGGGGTTTCGATGAATTCACCATCCAATTCTACATAGCGGAAAGAATTTAGATGGCTTATCATGTATTCCTGTTCGCCATGAACAATTATAATTTTCCCCTGGACAGGATACTTGAGAATTTGATGCAGAGAAGAAGTGACGGCTCCAGCATTATGAATCCAGGGTCTTCCCAACAAGCAAGAATAGGAAGGACGGATGTCCATCATATAGAATGTGGAGTTGAAGATTTCAGTTCCCACTTTAATCGGGATGTCCACCTCCCCGTGGACCATCCTTTTAGAACCATCAAAGGCTCTGACAATTATATTGCTGGGCTTCAAGGTTAGGCCTTCACAATCCAGTCTATCCAAGGCTTTCTTTGACAAGACATTTAAAGACGACCCAATGTCTACCAGAACGTGTGCTAGGGTAGTCCCTCTGCATTCCACCGAGACATGCAGCGCGTCATTATGTTTTCTTCCTTTAGAGGTCAAATCTGCATCGGAGAATCCTAGACCATTGTCTGCTGTTAAGCTAGCTACACATTCCTGGAACTGGTCCGCGGAGGTTTCCTGTGACACGTGGGCCGTTTTTAAAAATCTGACCCGGGCTTTAGCATGAGCCTCTTAATAAAGCAGCAGGGCCAACATAGAGATCTTTGAGGGGGTTTGCCCCAGTTGTTCCACAACATCATAATCTCTTTTCTTGATTATTTTCAAAATCTCTTCCATTTCTTTTTGAGAGGTCTCAGGGATGACCAAAGGCTGAGCCCTCATCCTGACGGGCGCTTCTTGGATCCCTTTCCCTCTATCATCAGCAGCAGTAGAGGGGACAACCACAGGAGTTACAACTTCTTCAATAATTGGAGTTCTTGCAGATTTGTTGACCGGTACAGGAGTAACCTTAGGAGCAGCTGAGGGTCCAAAGATTGCCTTTGGAGGCGCAATCTCTGGAGAGAAAATTCTTCCACTGCGGGTGATTTTGCTTGTTCCAGCGATGTTTCCAATGTCGGAAGTATCTTCATCAGAACTCTCTTCAGTTGATTCAATTTGTTTAATACCGTGGTAGTAGATCTCTCCACCATAGTTCCACGGTATTGATTTGTCAGACTTGTACGGGACGGGCCCCGACATGGTTATCTTCAAAGGTGCAATCTTCGGATCAGATGTAATCTTAACAGGTCTTTTGGAGACCTTGGAAAGATTCGCGGATATGGTAATTATTGAAACATCATTGACAAGAGTCGGTGTAACAGGAGTCTTTTCAAAAAGGATTTCTTGGTTATCCATTAGGCGTTGGATGCCTAAATTCAACAATGTACAGTCGGTTGGTAAGGATAAACAAAGGAAGCAATCTTATTCACAACCTGGGAAAATCCCAGCCTTCAGCAAATTCAACTTGATTATCGGTAGCGGAGTTATCAAATTATCAACAGTAGCAACAAAAAGGTCTTCTTCAACAGCATGGGCATTATGGCCATGCCTTGGCATTGGAGCAGAGATTACATTCGGCTTTTCAGGGGCGTCGAATTCCACTTCTTTAGCATCTATCAAATCCTGAATCTTATTCTTTAGGGCCCAACAATTGTTGGTGTCGTGCCCTATACTCCCTGAATGATAAGCCCACTTGGCGTTCGAATGGTAGTAAGGAGAAGTTGTATTCGGATTCTTTGGGGCCTCTTTCAAACTTTCAAGGTTTAACTTTAAGAGATAGGGAAGAACCTGAGCAGGAGTCATGTTTATCTGGGTGAATTTCTGTACAGGCCTTTCCACCCTTGCTTGGTTGGTTCTGGGTTGATTGTTTCTGGGTTGATCAGCTGCAGACTTCTGAATCATTATGGCCCCCACCGCTGACCGGCGCTCGACCCTTCCTTGACCTCTTTGGGAGTAGACAGTTGATACTTCCTTCTTTTATGGAAAAGGCTTTTTGATGGCAGCGGAAGCAGATGCATCTTTTTGAATTTTCCTGCTTTTGATTCCGGCTTCAACTCTCTCACCAATTAGAATTAACTCGGCGAACCCCACATAAGAGCTTCCTATCAGGTGATTAAAGAAAGGCCCTGACAGAGTCCCCAAGAACATGTCTACTAGTTCCCTCTCAGATAGAGGTGGTTGTACTCGTCCCGCCAAGTCTCTCCATTTCTGGGCATACTCCTTAAAACCTTCATTTGAGACCATGCCCATACTCTGTAATTGAGTACGGGTTGGTGCTAAGTCCGTATTATATTGATACTGCTTGTAGAAGGCAGCATCCAAATCCTCCCAATTGTGCACATCAGACCTCTCTAGCTGGTAGAACCAATCTAACAGCGTCCCCGATAAATTGTCCTGGAAGAAGTGGACCCACAGGTCTTTGTCAGAAGAATATGGTTGAATTTTCCTAACATAAGATCGTAGGTGTATCTTGGGACAAGACACCCCATCGTACTTAGCAAACAGAGGTACTTTAAACTTCGGAGGGATAACAATTCCAGATACCAACCCCAACTCTTCAAAGTCCAGCCCAGGCACTCTCTGAATCTCCATAGCTGCCAGACGTTCTTCCAAATTTTTGTATTTCTCATCTACAGGAGGATACTGTTGTTCTGAGTAATCCTCATCTCCCTCTTCTTCAGCTTTAGAATCAGAAGGTACTGCAACTCCTTTACCCTCTTCATATGTTGATGGGAAATCCAGGACCCTTCTGGCTTGACCTTTAAATCTTCTGCCCAAGGTAGCCACACCAACTCTCTTCTTCTTCTTTTTCTCTTTTTCCTTTTCCAGTAGAGTTTTGAGCTCCTCCTGACCCTTAGCCAAGGTCATGAGTAGCTGTTGGAATTGTGAGTTCTGAGCTTGTAAGTCTTTGACCGTTTGTTCAATATCCATCTTGCTGAAATAAACAACAGAGAGATGAGGAAACTTGGTGTGAAGACCTGTTTATGCATATGATGAATGATGTGTATTCATGTAATACATTCAAGGATTCAGAAATTCAAATTTGTTTCAAACAAAAAAGAAACACACGTCATATTAATAAGATAGAATTGTTAGTACATCAATGCCCCATGGGAAAAATAATACAAAATTCTAAGGTAAAAATACGTTGCGCATCCTCTTTGGTGCAATGTAGGTGTTGAGAGTCTGCTCTTCGTGAAGTTGACGAGTAAGTTCTAAAACCTTCATCTCGCTGGCGTAGAATTGGGCTTCAAAAGTATCGTGTTCTCCCTTGAGCTGTATCCAACTCCTTTGCAGATCTTCGAGTGATGTTGGAATGTCAGGATGTAGGAGGGTGTATGGAACCTCTCCTTCCATAACAGGCTCTATAATCACAGGGAGAGCGTAGGGGTAAGGCATCATAAGACTTTGGGCGCGGGTTCGTACCCACTTGAGTTAAGGCTCAAGGGGGATGGAATTCTTGTGTCCCAAGGTATTACTGTCTATCTTGTTGGGCATCCTCCAAGCTCGGATGAACCTTTGTCGAAGTCCTTGATCGTCATTGTCGAAGTCAAAAACCAAGTCTGGAATCAGCATGTCATGTGGGCCATCCCTTCGGGCATACCCAAATTGTCTCAGAGCCAAGCAGGGGTTGTAGGTAATGCCTTCTCTAATTCCTAGTAGAGGGACATTAGGGAATTCTCCACAATGGTCGATGATGATAACATTTTCTCTGGATCGAGAACACCAATGAACATCTGAATATGTAAGAGTCATCAATCGTTGTGACCACCTCAAACCTTGCTCATTCTTCAAGACTGATTGGGGAAGGTGAGAAATAAACCACCTTTCTAGAAGAGGAGTACAACACATGAGAACACCTATTTTCCTCATTGTTCGAGTGTGAAATGAGTGTAGGATGTCCCCAAGTAAAGTAGGCACAGGATTCCGAGACATGAAAATCTTGACAGCATTCACATCTATAAGCTGGTCAGGGTTTGGGAACAAGACCAACCCATAGATGAGAAGAGCTACAATCTCCTCAAAAGCTTGCAGGTCTAGAGAATTCCAGCATTCTTGAGCTTTCTCAAACAGGAACTTTACCAAGAAACCCTTGACACCACTCCTGGTTTCCCAATGACCTATGACATCAGATGGTTGCAAGTGTAGGGCTTGAGAAACATCTTCAGGCTTTGGATCTCTTTCCATACCATTGAAAGGTGGTTGATGGAGAATAGGAATCCCCAGGAGTTGAGAAAATTCCTCCAAAGTAGGCACTAGCTGGTAGTTAGGAAATGTGAAGCAGTGGTGTAGGGGGTCAAAGAACTGGAAGAGAACTTTCACCATGTCTTCCTCTGTGTTGGAGTTGACCAAGTTGAGAAGTCGACCATGTCTCTCAGTGAATGGAGAATACTCTGGAATCTTGGAAGCAAGCTCCTTGAGTTGAGGAGGAATTCTCACAAGGTTGACCTGGATAGTTTTCCTGCAAAGTGATTCCATAACCTACAAAACAGGAACAAAGATGAAGATCCAAAATCCTTGAAATGGTTAGTGGATACATATGATGCTTCATGATGTTCATGATGTTATGCACAAGTATATGTACAAGCAAATCACACAAGTTCCTAGTTTTAGGCTTGCATGGGATTTCATAGGTAAGTACCCTCTTGAAGTTTAGTTGGCTAAACCTGTCCTATAAATAGTAACCGGGTTCTAAGGAGCTCAATATCAATGGATTATTTTCTGTGTTCATTGTTTCAGTTTAGCCACTTTACTGGCGACCGAAATATTCCAAGAAAAAAACCCTCAATGAGTGTAGTATCGAGTATCTACCAACTTCGAACTGCACCAAAGCCGGTCATCTCACTACATCCTAAAAGGCCAAGTTGGTCAAGTAAAGGTTCTAAAAGTCCATTAGTGCTTCATGACATCACTCAGCGGCCCTGTATTCTCTTTGATTGACTCAAAGGCTACCGGTACCCACAAATATGTCGCACTAATATAGCTATTGCTTAGACCGTGTCGGTATACCCCATACAGTTTCCACAACGTATTGCTATTTATCTAAGAATGTTTCCCAAATCTGGGTAGAGGATTCAAACCCAAACAATAGAACCAAAGTATAAAGCATGCAAGTCAAACAAGATAAGCATGTAAAGGTGATCTAAACCCTAAGGTAACCCTACTTTTCAATATTTCCCCAGCAGAGTCGCCAGTTCTGTGATACGGTGGAAGAACTGACTTGAGGTTTTGCGTTTGTGTTCGCAAATGTTTTGGTTTAGCAAGAGTCGCCACCGACTTTTTATTTTATCCAAAGGAAAGGTCAAAAAGCACAGGAAAGACCTTTGAGATGTTTTCTTGGGTTCGGGGGGTAGATTATGAAAAGGTAAGGTGCTAGCACCCTTTTCATCCATGGTTTTCCATGGGCTCTTAGTTACTTATTTAGATCACTTGCTTTACTTTTCCAATTGTTTGAAATGGTGCTTTGTGTGGTTTTGAAAGTATTTTGAAAAGAGGCCATCATTTTGGCAATCTTTGTAATGATTCTTGTTTGAAGAATGTATACAAAGATGTTTGTCTTTTGAAAAATGTTTCAATGTTTGAAAGATGTTTGGAAATTGTTTTGAAATTGTGTGTGTGTTTGTTTAAAAATAGCAAGGATGTTTTCAAATTGATCAAGTAACTAGGAGTTGTCTACCCTAATCAAAAGTCTTTCTTGTACATTTTTAACCCTTTGACATTGTTGTTTTACCATTGTATTTGGTAAACAACCCTATCTTTGGATGTTAAATGGGACGGACGTGGGTCATCGTATGACCATGATAGCAATGGTGCCAAGTATCTTAGAAAATTTTAGGGACTAAGATCATTTTTGTTTAGGCAACATTTTGATAGCGTCATCGAGGGACTATGATCTTTTTGTTTTGTTTTGTTTTGCCAAGATACTTAGCATGCATACCATGGCCATTTTAAGGCAACAAAGTGGATGAAACCCTAGGGGTGCTTGTGTGCATTGTGTTGTCATTTTCATGCTTTTTTGTCTTGTATTAGGTCATGCTATTTGTTTTGATTTTTGGTCTTTGCATACAAAAACCCTAATTTACTATCATGGTATATGAAAGCGATAAAATGCGTAAAGTAAATCTAAACTATTACAACATTATTATGGGGAGGGAGATACAAGTTTGAATAGGGGGTATTTGCACAAAATAAAAACCCTAATTTACTATTACAACCCAATTGAATTTATACAACAATAAATAAATGAACAATTATTTAAATGTACAATAAAATGTAAATATGCACAAATGTTTTTGTATTTATTTTACGTATGTAAAATAAATTTATTTAAGTCTTAAAAATAAGGGAAAATAAAATGATTATTTTTGAAAGGGTGAAGAAACCCTAATTTTTGTTTAAAAAAGATATATTTTATATTATTTATTTATTCATTTTTATGTACAAGAAAATAAATAAAAATATATACAAAAATGTTACAAAAATAAAATATGTGAGAAAATATTATTTTATATGTATAAATAATATAATAAAATAAAATATGTAAGTATTTTAATATTATTTACAATTTTATTTAAGAAAATAAAGTATATATTATTTAATAAACAATTTTTATGCCAAGAAAATAATAAAAATAATAAAATAAAATGTGAAAAATTAAGAGAGTATTTTTTGTGATTTTTAATATTTAGAAAAAATAAATAAAGTCAAAAAATATAAAAAGAAATGGAAAATATGTAAAATATGGAAAATGGGCCAAGGGGGTGCAAATAACAGAATGGGGGTGCAAACAGAACCAAGCCAGGCCCAGGCCCACTCTCACTTCGTCCCTGTCCTTGGGACAGCCACGCACACGCTTCTGTTATGCCAATCTTGTTCTCTCTTGTTCAGTTGAGTTTGGCTATGGCAATGTAGGAGTTTTAAGTGAGGTCTGAAGGTCGTGTGAGCTTGCTTGAAGTTTCCTCAACCTTTCCCAATGCTCAGCTTGATTTTAAATGGCTTGAATGTCCCTGTAGAAGTCAACCTAAAAAGCTTCAAAATGAAAATGGTGAAGTGTGAAAATGAGGTTACAGTTGCTGGACAGGGGCTTGGATAGTTCAGGTGTGTTGTAGGGAATGTGTTTGAAGTGGTTCCAAGCAAAACGCACGAGTGGAATATGTTTTGGAAGTGGTTCTGCAGAAGATGCCCTGTTTGGGGAAGAACTTGTGATTTTGTATTTTAGGGTGTTTGAGAGCTTGGAAATACGTGTTTCTGGCTTGAGACAATGTGCTGAGATCGTTTGAAATAATGCCAATACTTGTTTTTATCAGATGGAAGAGTTGTGGACTTTTTGCAAGCTTACTTGCTTTTGAAGAAAATGTGGGAAGTGACAATGCCAAATCTTGTACAGGCTAGCTCAAGGCCTGAGGAGAGTTGGTACAAATTTCCTGGTATTTTTGAACTTTGTTTGCAGCAAAAGGTTAGGTCCATGGCTCAAGATAAACAAAGTTGCTAAAAGTGAACTTTATCAAAGTAGCATTGTAACCTTTATGCCATTTTTGGATTAAACCCTTGTACAAAGCTTCAAAGATCAAAACAATGCCATTGTCCAATGTATTTGCATTCAATTTTGGAGTGTAAAAAGGATTAGAACCTGTAATGCAAGTACAAGCATGATTCAAACTGATTTGCAAGTTGTAACATGGTGCAAAATGCCTTGGACAAAAGTGAGAAATAGCCATTTTCTTTTCTTCGATTCTCCCTAACCATAAATGATCTTGGAGAGTTCTTGGACATTTTGTAAAGCTTGTAACATGCTGTACAGTCCATATTTGAAATTCATTTTGAGATTCCACTTGGAACTATGTGAAAAGTTTCCATGAAGTTAGGTCAAAAATCTGCCTAAACTAGGGCAAAATTTCACTAAGTTAAAAGTTTCATGGACCCTTATTCACAAAATCATAACTTGAGATCCAAGCATATTTTGGGAAAACTTTGTGAATCAAAGTTGTAGATTTTTTGGAGGACTACAACTTTCATTTTGGAAGTATTCTTTAAATCCAATTGCATTATGGTGAAAAAGTTTGGAAAAGTTGGGAAAAAATAAGAAATTTTCATAACTTAGAAAAATTCTAAGTTATGAAATTTTTCAAACTTAAACCCTAATTTTCAAAATTAGGTTTCTTGGTGAAAAAGTTTCATTTTTTGACATGTTTTGATGAAGAATGACCCTTGGCACTTGATTTTGACCAAAAAGTCAAAGTTTGACTTTTCAGTGTACAATTGATTTTTGATCAGTTGACTGGAAAATTCATCTGTCAATCCAATGCTTTTGAGATCTTTTGAACCTTGTTATTAGGTCAAGATGATTCCATTGAGTCCTTTAAACCATTCTTGAACCCAATTTTCCATTGGCTAGGTGAAAAATCAGAAATTGCCTTTCTACAGTCAAAACCCTAATTTTGACCATTTTGCCCTTTTGATGATCTGATCAAATTTCTTAAGGAGTTGTGGTCCAAACTTGATCAAATGGTTCATATGAGTCTATAATGTTGATGTGGATAAAAAATTATGAGGTTTGACTGTAAATTGGCCACAGTTGACTTTTTCCCCAATACAGCTGATTTTAGGTCAACTGTCCAATTGATTGGGCAAAAATTTGATTCAAGGCTTGAAACTTGGTATGGGAAATCTTAGAGGTCCAACATGAATTATGAAAGTCACATGAGGCATTAGAAATCCAAAAATCCCTGTGCAAACTCAAACCCTAATTTCAGGTCATCAGTGCAAGGAGATGTCTTGAGCTGAGCAAACCCTAATCCTGGCTGGAGTCCAAAGAGTCTTGTGAGGGGAAATCTTGATAAAATGAGAGGGAAAATTTTGGGGTACAACAATGGGTGTGATATGGTGGGAGAACTGACTTGAGGTCTTGCGTTTGTGTTCGCAAATGTTTCGGTTTAGAAAGAGTCGCCACCGACTTTTTATTTTATCCTAAGGAAAGGTCAAAAAGCACAGGAAAGACCTTTGAGATGTTTTCTTGGGTTCGGGGAGTAGATTATAGAAAGGGAATGTATTAGAACCCTTTCTATCCATGGGCTCTTAGTTACTTGTTTAGATCACTTGCTTTGCTTTTCAATTGTTTGAAATGGTGCTCTTCAATTGTTTAAAATGGTTCTTTGTGTATGGTTTTGAAAGATGTTTTGAAAAGAAGCCATCGTTGTGGCAACCTTTGTAATGATTCTTGTTCGAATGTATACAAAGGTGTTTTTGTCTTTTGAAAAAGTTTCCAATGTTTGAAAGTAGGGTTTTGAAATTATGTTGTGAAGTGTGTTTTGAAAATAGCAAGGATGTTTTTGCAAGCTTTTGATAAAGTAACTAAGAGTTATCTACCCTATTTTACTCAAAGATCTTTCTTATATTTTTAACCCTTTTAACAGTGTTGTTTCACCATTGTATTTGGTGAACAACCTTGTGTTAGGATGTTAAACGGGACAGGCGCGGGTCATCGTATAGACCATGATAGCAATTGTGTCAAGTATTTTTGGCAATCTTCTTGAGGGAGTTGATCATTTTGTTTAGGCAACTCAGATAGTGTCATCGAGGGACTATGATCTTTGTTTTGTTTTTGTTTTGCCAAAGCACTTAACATGCATACCATGGCCCATTTTTGAAGGCAACAAGTGGATTGTAACCCTAGGGGTGCAAGTGTGTATTGTGTTTGTTTCTCATGCTTTTTTTTTTGTCTTTGATTAGGTCAAACTATTTGTTGGTTTTGATTTTGCATACAAATCCTAATTCTCTAATCATGGCATAATTGAAAGCATTAAGTGCGTAAAAATAAATCTAAGCTATTACAACTTTGATATAGGGAGGGGGGTACAATTTTAAATAGGGGATTATTTTGCAAGAAATTAAAACCCTAAATTATTACAACCAAATTGAATTTGCAATGCATAATATCTAAATGAGCAATATTTAAATAAACACAATAAATAAAAATGTTAAATAAAAATGTATTTATGCAAAAAGAGTTTTTTATGTATGTAAAGCATCTTTTAATGTGAAAAAAAAGGTGTAAATAATTAAAATAAAAAAGTTAATTTTATTTAATAAAGGGGTAAACCCTAATTCTCCTTAAAGAAAATAAAATTGTATTATTTATATACAAAATATATTAATATGTACAAAAAAAAAATATATTATAAAAAAAAAATTTTAGTATAAAATAATAATAAAAATAAAAATGTAATATTTTTGTGTTTTTTGTTCTAATTATTTAGTAAAATATATATATATATATATATATATATATATATATATATATATATATATATATATATATATATATATATATATATATATATATATATATATATATATATATATATATATATATATATATATATATATATATATATATATATATATATATATATATATATATATATATATATATATATATATATATATATATATATATATATATATATATATATATATATATATATATATATATATATATATATATATATATATATATATATATATATATATTAAATATGTTAAGTGTGTATAAAAATAAAATAAAATATTTACAAAAATATATATATTCAAGAAAATATTTTCAAATGTGGATAAAAATAAGAAATGAAAATAAAAGTATTTTTTTTCATTATTTTCAAGTTTTAATAAACAATATAAAGTATTTAAATATTTTAATGTTAGAAATAATTAAAATAAATACCAAATAAATGTAAAAATTTATGAAAATATTTTTTAGGCATTTTTTATGTTTGGAAATAAATAAACAAAGTCAGAAAAAAATTAAAATATAAAAATGACAAAATATAAAGGAAATGGGTCAGGGGTGCATTTAGCAAAAGGAGGGTGTTAGAAGTAAGAAGCCAAGCCCAATCCATCAGCTTCATCTTCTTCCTTGTGACAACTGAAAACGCGCGCCCTGTGTCCATCTTTGAACATCCTGGAAACGTGACTTTTTTCCAAAACTCATAACATCAAACTTGTAGAGAATTTAAACACGAATCTAACCATATAAAGCATTAAATCTAACTCTCAAAGACCAGAGAGAACTTCTCTGGCCCTAATTTCTAACCTAGTTTTTTCAGAAAGTTCATGGATGAAATTCTCCTAGCACACTTAATATAAATGAAAACTGAGCATATGTTTGGTTTCAGGGCAATGAGTACTACATCTTTCATTCACAAACCTAAGGCTAAATGTTCCTAAATAGAGAGATAGAAGTTCATGAAAAACCTATTTCAGTTGAGTTCGAGTTGGACAATGCAGCAACTTTCAGTGAGGCCTGAGGTTCTTTTGAGCTTGCTTGATGTTCCCTGGACCTTTCCCAATGCTTAGTTTGTTTTGAAATGGCCTGAATCTTTCTACAGAAGTCAACCTGCACAAGCTTGAAATGAAAATGGTGAACACTGTAAATGGAGTTACAGTTGGCAATGGAGGTTTGGGATAGCTTGAGTGAGTTGAATGGAAGGTATTGGAACTGATTGCAAGCAAAACGCACGAGTGGAATGTGACTTGGCTTGTGATTTGCAGGCCCTGCCCTGTTTTGCAAAAAAAATGTGGTTTTTATGCACAAGGGTGTTTTAGAGGTGAAAGGCCCGTGTTTCTGGCTTACAAGGATGTGTGAAACTTGTTTCAAATGTTGGCTTAAGTTGAATATATCAGATGTGTGAGTTATGGACTTTTTGCATAATGACTTGGTTTTGAAGCAAAATGTGAGAGTTGACAATGCAAGGTTGTACTGGCTTGTAACCTAGCTGCACAAAGTGGTTGAGCTTTGCCTGACATTAGGGAGCCTCGTTTGCAGCAAAAGGCTTGGTGTATGGCTCAAGAAATGAAACTTGACATAAAGCATGCTTTATGTAAATGGAAGTGTTATCTTTATGCCCAAAATGGAATTGTTCATTGTATAATGCTCCCTTGATCAGAACAATGCCTCTAACCAATGTATTTGCATTCAATTTTTGAGTGTAAATTGGTTTAGAGACCTGTAATCAAGTACAAAGCTAGTTTGGTCAGATTTTGCAAGTGGTATGAACATGTAATGGCCATGGTTTCAAAGTGAGTTTTTGCCAACTTCAAGCATTCGATTCTCCCTAACCAAAAATGTGTTTGAGGAGTTCTTGGACAATTTGGAAAGCTTGAAAAATGTACTATAATCCATCTTTGAAATGAAACTTTAGACTACAAGTGGAACTATGTGAAAAATGGCCAAGAAGATGGGTCAAAATCCTGCCTAAACTAGGGCAAAATTTCTCAAAGTTAAAAGTTTTAGGGACCCTTGTTCCAAAACTCATAACTTAAGATCCAAGCTTCTTTTGAGAAAACTTTGTGAATAAAAGTTGTAGACTTTGTGCAGGACTATAACTTTCATGTTGTAAGTTTTGTTTGAATACAATTGCATCTTGGTGAAAATGTGGGACAAAGTTAGGAAAAATTAAGAAAATTTCATAACTTAGAAAATTTCATAATTTGTAATTTTGAGTTTCTTGATGAAAAAGTTTCATAATTTGACATATCTTGATGAAAAATGACCCTTGGCACTTGATTTTGACCAAAAAGTCAAAGTTTGACTTTTCAGTGTACTGTCAAATTTTGATCAGTTGACTGAAAAATTCATCTGCCAATCCTATGCATTTGAGATCTTTTGAACTTGTTGAATGGGTCAAGATAATGTCATTGAGTCCTTGAGTCCATGGTTGAGCTTAATTTTCCATTGGCTAGGTCAAACAGTCAAAAATTGCCTTTGTACAGTCAAAACCCTAAAAATGACCATTTTGCCCTTTTGGTGATCTGATCAAATTTCTTGTGGAATTGTGGTCCAAACTTGATCAAATGGTTCATATGAGTTCATAATGTTGATGTGAATCAAAATTAATGAGTTTTGACTGTAAATTAGCCACAATTGACTTTTCCCCAATACAGCTGATTTCTAGGTCAACTGTCCAGTTGACTGGGCAAAAATTTGATTCAAGGTTTGAAACTTGGTATGGACAAACTTGTGAGTCCAACATGAAGTATGAAAGTCACTTTGGGCATTGTAGGTCAAAATATCCCTGTGCAAACTCAAACCCTAATTTAGGTCAACAGTGCGAGGAGGTGTCTTGAGTAGAGCAAACCCTAGCTTGATCTTGAATTCCAAGAGCCTTGTGATGAGAAATGTTGATAAAATGATAAGGCAAATTTTGGGGTACAACAATGGGAGTTTTATCAAAAACCCTAGATAAAAGACCGTAGCCCCTCGATGACCCTCAAATGTTGCCTTCGGTAAATAATCTAGTCCCTAAACGAAATTGCTAAAACATCCCATAGGTTGCCTTCTATGACTATACAAAAACGTCTCGTGCCCGTCCCTTCACATCTAATGATAGGGCTTCTTACCAAATTAATGGTAAGATAACAACATCTAAAGGAGGAGGAAAAGAACATTTAAGACCTTTTGAGTAGGTAGGTTACTCCTAGTTGCTCGTTTGCTCACAACAAAAACATTTTATACACCAACACTTCACTTTGAAACAATTTTTTCAAAAGACAAAACACTTTGTACGCGTTCTTATAGAGACGAGAACCATTACAAAGACATTCTTTTAAAAAATAATTTCAAAACCCACATCACAAACACATTTTCAAACAAAATCAAGTGATCTAGCAAGCAACTAAGAACCTGTAGATAACTACGGATGAAAAGGGTGCTAACACCTTCCCTTTTCATAACCTACCCCCGAACTCAAGAAAATGTCTAGAAAGGTCTTTCCTATCATTTTCAACCTTTCCTTTTGGATAAAAGAAAAGTCGGTGGTGATTCTTGCTATCCGCAACAATTGCGGTAAAACGCAAAACATCCCAAGTCAGTTCTCCCACCGCGTTATAGAACTGGCGACTCTGCTGGAGATTTACTTAAAAGTGGGGTTACCTTAGGGCTATATCACCTTTACTTGCTTTCCTTTGTTTGATTTTGTTTGCTTTACATTAAGGTTCCTTGTTTGAGTTTGTTTTGATCCTCTACCTGGATCTGGGGCACCTTTTTAGGTAAGTAGCAATAGATTATGGAAATTGTACGGCGTACACCGATATGGTTGAAATAATGGCTACGTTAGTGTGACGCATTTGTTTGTACCGGTACCCCTTGTCTTGAATCGAGGAGAATACAGGGCTGCTGAGCAGCGTCATGAAGCACTAACTGACCTTAGAACCTTAATTGAACAACTTGTCCATTAGGACGTAGTGAGATAACCAGTTTCGGTGGAAATCTGAAAATTGGTTGATACTCGATACTACACTCATTAATATTGGACTTTTGGGATATCTCGGTCGCAAGAAAAGATTTATTATGCTGAGACAATGCCTAAAAGAAAGGTCAGTGATATTGAGATTCTTTAGAACCCAGTTACTATTACTAGGACAGGTTGAGCCAGCTAAGCTTCAAGAGGGTACTTACCTACAAACCCCATGCAAGCCTAAACCTAAGGACTTGTCTGCTTTGTGTGTACATAACAACTTTCTTACTTGTACATAACATCATAAACAACATAACATCATAAGAATTCTCACTAACCATTTCAAGGATTTATGAATTTATCTTTGCTTTGTTTTGTAGGCCATGAATCTCGTCCGAAGGAACACCATCGGAATCAGCTTCGTGAAAGCACACCCTCAACTCCAAGAGTTAGCATTAAGGGTGCCCGGAGATTCTCCTTTTACCAGGAAATATGGTCGACTCCTCAGTTTGGCTACCTATAATTTCCAAGAGGAAATGATGTGTGTGCTCTTCCAATTCTTTGATCCCATATATCATTGCTTCACCTTTCCTGACTATCAGCTGGTACCTACACTAGAAGAGTTCTTCTACTATTAGGAGTGTCCGTGCTTGATCAAATATTGTACACCAGTCTAGAAGGGATTCTGAAATCTAAAGTCATTGCCGAAGCTTTGCATCTGAAGAGTACCGACATTATAGCAAATTGGGAGACAAGAAGCGAAGTCAAAGGGTTCCTAGCCAAGTTCCTATTGGATAAGGCTCGTTCATTCTGGGAAGATATGGATTTTCAAGCCTTTGAAGACGTCCTGACCCTTCTCATCTATGGTTTGGTTCTATTCCCCGACTCGGACCAATTCATAGATGCTAATGCCATCAAAGTCTTTCTCTTTCGTGATCCTATACCTACCTTGCGGGGAGACATCTTACGTTGCTTCCATACCCGCACCATGAAGAAAAGAGATACTCTATTGTGTTGTATTCCCCTACTCTCCAAGTGGTTTACTTCACACCTACCTCGATCAACATTGAAGAACGAGCAAATATTGACATGGTCTCAAAGGATGATGTCCCTCACCCACTCTGATATTTATTGGTGTTCAAGACCTTGGAAGATACCTCTATCATTGACCGTTATGGGGAATTCCCTAACGTCCCTCTGCTTGGCATTAGAGGAGGTATCACTTATAACCCTTGCTTAGCTTTACGACAGTTTAGGTATGCCCGAAGAGATGGTCCTCCTGAGATGCTCATCCAAGGTTTGGTGTTCGACTACGAAAGCGACGAGCAAGGCTATCGTCAGAGGTTTATACAAGCTTGGAGGATGGTAAACAAGGTGGATATTAGGACATTGGGACACAAAAATTCCATTCCCCTTGAGTCTTACCTTAGGTGGGTACGAGCTCGTGCTCAGAGTATCGCAATGCCTTACCCCTCCATCCTCCCTATCATCATAGAGCCTGTGATTGAAGGAGATGTCCCGTATATCGTCCTTCATCCCAACATTCCTACCTCTCTCAAAGACATGCAAAAAGATTGAATTCAACTAAAGGAAGAACGAGACACTTTCGAAGCCCAATTCTATGCCAGTGAGAAAAAGGTTCTGGAACTCACCAAGCAGCTTCATGAAGAGCGGAGTCTGAACGCCTATATCTCACCAAAGAGGATGCATTCAACCTTTTTGTCTTAGGAATTTTTGTATTTTATTTCTTTCATTGTAAGCCCAAAGAGGCATGATGTACGCAAACTTGGACTTATTAATATAACGTGTGTTTCCTTTTTGTCTAAACAAATTTAAATCTATAATTTCCTTGAAATCATTTGCATATGCATCTTCATTCATCATAACACGAACATGTTTCTTACAACATGTCTCCTTATCTTTCTACTATTTATTTCAATGAGATGGATATTGAACAGATAATAAAGGATATTCAAGCGCAGAACGCTCAATTCCAACAAATGTTCTTGGCTCTGGCAAAAGGACAAGAGGATTTGAAAACTTTGTTGATCAAAGAAAAGAAGAAGAAAACAAAGAAACCAGCTGGTGTTTTGAATATGGGAAGAAGGTTCAAAGGACCATCCAGACGAACTCTAGACTTCGCAACATCATCGGGTGAAGGGGATAATCAAGAAGGGAAAAACAAGGAAGTGAATGACCATCCAGAGTCTGAGGAAGAAGAAAAGGTTGATTACTCTGAAGAGCAGTATCCTCCAGCTGACGATAAATACAAACAGTTGGAAGATCACCTCAATGCTATGGAGATCCAGAGGGTACCCAGATTGGTTTTGAAGAGCTGGGACTTGTCTCAGGGGTTGTCATCCCACATAAATTCAAGGTTCCCACTTTCGCTAAATACGATGGTGTCTCTTGTCCAAAGCTGCATTTAAGGTCATACGTTAGGAAAATTCAACCCCATACTACGGATAGGAACCCATGGGTGCATTTCTTCCAAGAAAGCTTATCAGGGACACAGTTGGATTGGTTCTATCAGTTGGAAGGGACAAATATTCGCAATTGGGAAGATTTGGCTGCCATTTTTTACAAGCAATACCAGTATAATGCCGACTTAGCTCCAACTCGGACACAATTGCAAGGCATGTCTATGGGTGCAGGTGAAGGTTTCAAAACCTATGCTCAAAAATGGCGGGATCTCGCGGGAAGAGTCCAACCCCCTCTATCTGACAGAGAATTGGTGGATATATTCTTAGGCATGCTATCTGGTCCGTTCTTCAACCACCTGATCGGAAGATCCTCGACTGGATTTACTGAACTAATCATGACTGGTGAACGGGTATAAGCCAGTATAAAAAGTGGCAAAATTCAAAGGGATGTATCCTCGAGCATAATGAAGAAACCCTTTACCGGAAAGAAGGAGGTCAGTGTTGCATATGCCCATAGGAATCAAAACAAAACTGAACGTCGCCCGACGGTAGGGGCTGTTATGATTTCTAATCCTACACCAAATCAGTAGAGAAATTATCAGCACAGGCCAGAGGCGCCCATGAGACGATTCACCCGAATCAACATGACCTTATCCCAAGTTCTATCACATCTTTTGAAGTCCAATATGGTGACTGTGATCGGTGGATCTGGAACTGACTGTTTAACGCTGGTTCGCGAAATGTCGCGGTAAGCAAGAGTCGCCACCGTCTTTTATTTTCTCCAAATGGAAAGGACAAAAGCACAGAAAAATTCCTTTAAAGAGATTGCTCTCGGTTCGGGAGGTAGGTTATAGAAAGGGAAGGTATTAGCACCCTTTCTATCCATGGTTATCCATGGGCTCTTAGATACTTGCTCAATGTGTTTTCAAAATTGTTTTGCGTGCTTTTCAATGTGGGTTTAAAAGTTTCTTCGAAAAATTTCAGATCGACTCATACGTCAGAGTGTTTGAAAAGTTTGCTTTGAAAGCTTTTGAAAATGTGTCGGTGTGAAAAGTATTTTTGAGTTTGTTTTGAGATTAGAGCAAGTATCCTTGAGAACCTACCTACCCTAAGGAATTCGTCTGTGTAAATGTCCTTAAAAGTAGTGCCATCCCACCATTGAGAGGTAGGTAGCACCACCGTTGGAGGTGTTCGGGTCAATTCGATTTTATAGGGACATGGTGATCACCAGAGCAATGGGAAGACACCTTAGAAGCTACCCTCATGCCAGGTTCCCGGTTCATGAGGACTTACTAAGACGTTTTCTACTCGACGATCACCTTTCGAAAGGCAACAATGAGGCGTACCCTAGGGGTGGTGTGTGCGAACTGTGTGTCATGTTTCAGTTATTTGTTTTGTCATGTTTATTGGTGTTCTACGCTTGATTTTATTTAAGGCATTCATTCTTGCATGCTTATTTAACAGTTAAGAGTCGCGGGAAATAAATCTAAACTATTACAAACGGCGCGGGTCCACATCGCCAAAATTAAACCGGACCCGATTTAGCGGAAAAATAAATAATGCGAAGAAAATAAAGTGCGAAAAGTAAAGTTACAATGCTTCGGGGCAATTACATAATTATAATAAGCGATAATAAAATAAATGCGCAATTAAATGATTAATGACGGGCGTTGGACCCTTTTTGCAAATAATTAAAAGTTAATGAGAATTAAAAATTAAATGATTAAATGAGAATGATATTTTTTGTGTTTTTTAGATTTAATGAAAAAAGAAATTAATTGAGATTAAATTGAGTGGCGAACCCTAATTCTAATATTTTTTTTAATCATTTAGAAAGAATTAAAATATGACCTAAATTAAACCTAATTGATTATGTACAATTTAAATAGGAAAATAAATAAATAAATAATAATTATTATGGTGGAAAAAAAAGGAAATAAAAAGAATTAACAATTAACCTAAATTCTACATTTTTGGATTTTTATTAAAAAAGGAATTACAATTAAAACCTAATTACACTACATAATTTACATTCTAATTTATTTATGAAAATAATTATTATAAAATAAATATTATATTTTTTTGTATTTTTCTGATTTTTAGTGTTTTTATATTTTGCTGAAAAAATAATTAAAACAAATAAAGTAAATAAAATGGCAAAAATAAAATAAGAAGGGAAATAGAAAACAAATGCAAACCAGGGGGTGTTCTGTCCCATTGTGGAGGTTCAGGCCCTAGACATTGGCCCATTAAGCATGGCCCTCGTTGACTTTGCCAATTGGATGCTAACGTGTTGACTTGGCCCTAGCGTGTTCTCTTAATTTAAGCCTTTGATCTGATCATGTTGGACGCGTGGCTAATGGATGAGAGTGGAACATGGTACGTATGCGCTCCTGAAACTGCATGGGATTTATAATGGAAAAATAATATGAAACTTTTGCCAGACCTGGGACTTGAACCCAGGTCTGTGAGGTCACAAGCGTTGTCCCCTGGCCAGCTGAGCTAAGCGCATTTAGTTAACATATAATATAATACAATTAATATGAAAGAAAAGTGGATTCACGCTTGGAACGCGCGCCAAAATTTGAAACGGCCACTCAGATGATGCCATGTATTCGTCTTCTTCATGTTTCTTCCTGCCTGAAAAAAAATAACAACGTTTAACGGGGGTTTTGAACCCCCTCAATATATGCGTATTTCCAGAATAGCGATTAGGTCATGGATGCTCATAAATTGAGCGCGAGCATCCTGTCTTCTTCGTCTCAACCTGTAGATTTCAATCATAGTATTGATACGTCCTAATTTTACAGGAATTGAGAACGCCCAATTTGGAAATCTCGGAACCCTAGGCCTCTCTAATGGTGAATTGGCATATGTGGCTCAAAAACACAATCAAACATATTGGTTAGCACAGAAACATCATGACAAACAATAATCCACAAAGAAAAATGCAAGAGGATGCTTAAATCGTGCTATGCAATTTCAATATTTTCTTGGTTCAGTTTGATTTAGAGATACCGATTCAAAGAGTTTTGATGGTTGTTTTGGGTTGGTACGCGTTCAGGACACTCCAATGAAGCTATTGAGATCAAAGTTAGGGCTTGAATCGTCCCCTAGAATGCTTTTCAGAATTCAACTTTTTGAGAATTTTTGCAATTTTGTAATGAGGTTCTGAGCGCAGCTTGCAGTCTCTTGAGCATTAGGTTTTCATCTTGAATATGTATAGAATGATTTAGGTTGGAAAAGCTGTACAAAATCTCATGAATTAATGGATTTTGGATATTTGATTTCATGGATCTTTTACAATCTTTTTTCCATGGTTTTTGTACCAAATCTGATCAATTAGCACTAAAGCTTGCCTATTTGAGATATGCACGAATTATAGAGGCCAAATCATGCATAAAAAGATTTTTTCATGTTAGGTTTATATTTTTCATGAATTAAAATCATTTAAATGAATATAAATTAATATTAATTCAAATAAATAATTAAAAAATATGAGAATACTTCCCTTTGGGCCTAGTGGTCGTGCATAGGCTTGGCATGAAGAATCTTGGAAGAGAAATGGGCCCATTTGCATTTTTTAGGCCTTTTGCATCAATGTTGACTTTTCAAAATTCCCAAAAATTTCCCAACTTCCACAAGGCATAACTTGGTCAATTTTTAAGCTTTTCACATGTTCTTGGACATTTTGGAAAGGTCTTTGAGTCCTTTAACCAATGCCTTTGGTCCCATGTCATTTTGATTTACCAATCTCAAGTTATGGCCTTTGACTTAAAGTCACTTTTTGTTGACTTTTGAAAATGACCTATAATGTTGAAATTGATAACTTTTTGTGAGAGCATTTCTTGGACTTGGAACATGAAGATGAATTGTAGGAAATGTCTTTCTCTTCAAAATGAGCTTTGGATGGAAATTTTCTGATAATCCATGTGAAAGTTATGCCCTGGTCAATTTCAGTTGACTTTTTCAGCTGTCCAAATATAGCAACTTTTGCATCTTTGATGATTTCTGAGCCAAATTTTGAGAATCATGATCAAGCATTGATCAAATGATGTTTGTGGCTTCAAAATGATATATTGACCAAAAATTTGAACTTTTGACTGTCAAATGACCATTTTGCCCCTACAGTTGACTGTAGTGCAATCTAGGGTTTTGACTGTGCAATTTTGAGCTGAATGCCTTGAAACTTGATATGAGGATACTTGACCCTCTTTGTAGGCATATGAGACTTGATTGGGCCTTTGAAAAGTTCATTTGCTTGACCAGAATTCAAACCCTAGTTTTGACTGTATAGGAGACAGTTGAGCTGCACAACCCTGGGAGAATTTTTGTGACCTTGACTTGGCAATTTCTTGATGAATATGGGAGGGCAAATTTTGGGGTACAACAGTTGCCCCTGTTCAATCTTCTTAGACCTGAGGATGTAGATTGGCTGACATGCCTTTCATAATCCGAGGGTGGAAGATGATTGAACACTAGAGTGCCCAGAAATTTGCGCTCACATAGTAGCAGTGTGATAATGGGAATGGGCTTATAGATGCCATTTAGAGATTGGTGAATAGGATGATGGGCTTATAGATGCCATTTGGAGATTGATGAATGGGCTTATAGATGCCATCTGGGTGTTGATCGCGTAAGAGATTCCTTAGTGAGAACCTGCATACTTGCAAAAGAAAAATGAGTACCTGACATGTTGCAGGAGCTGGTTTTCAGATGCTTGGTATAGATGTGTCCTGACTGATTACAGGAGCTGAGATCTGGAGCTTCAAACGTTGATGAATGAACCAGGGATGGTTACTGCCTTAGCATGGATGGTAAGAGAATCCTGAATGATTTTAACTTCAACAACGCTCGTTGAGAAAATCTTGGTGAGAATTACCATCTTCGTAGTGTCAGGAAGAGAACCAAAGGACATTATAATCTCGAAGGGAGTCACCTTACTCACCGCTGGAGAGGGAACTATAGGAAATTATAATCTGAAAGGAGATATCACCTCACGCTCATGCCGGAGAGGGAACATCTGAAGAAGGAATTACCACCTCACACGCCGTTGGAGAGGGGACCATAAGAGAATATCACCTCACGCTCATGCCGGAGAGGGAAACATCTGAAAAAGGAATTACCACCTCACACGCCGCTGGAGAGGGGACCATAAGAGAATATCACCTCACGCTCATGCCGGAGAGGGGAACATCTGAAGAAGGAATTACCACCTCACACGCTGTTGGAGAGGGGACCATAAGAGAATATCACCTCACGCTCATGCCGGAGAGGGGAACATCTGAAAAAGGAATTACCACCTCACACGCCGTTGGAGAGGGGACCATAAGAGAATATCACCTCACGCTCATGCCGGAGAGGGGAACATCTGAAAAAGGAATTACCACCTCACACGCCGTTGGAGAGGGGACCATAAGAGAATATCACCTCACGCTCATGCCGGAGAGGGAAACATCTGAAAAAGGAATTACCACCTCACACGCCGCTGGAGAGGGGACCATAAGAGAATATCACCTCACGCTCATGCCGGAGAGGGGAACATCTGAAAAAGGAATTACCACCTCACACGCCGTTGGAGAGGGGACCATAAGAGAATATCACCTCACGCTCATGCCGGAGAGGAGAACATCTGAAGAAGGAATTACCACCTCACACGCCGTTGGAGAGGGGACCATAAGAGAATATCACCTCACGCTCATGCCGGAGAGGAGAACATCTGAAGAAGGAATTACCGCCTCACACGCCGTTGGAGAGGGGACCATAGGAGAACTTCTACTGAGTCTTTATCAGAAAAATATGTTTGGAGTTGATTTAACTGGACTGGAGAAGTCCTTAAAATATGTTTGAGAATTTCAACTGCACCCTTCCTGAAAGGTAGAGGTCAGTTATATGCGATGCATGATATGGATCAAGCAAACATGGATGCGATTTATATGATATGATGTGTACATGCATGCTATAATGATGTATGTGATGATTCGTGTATGTTTTTGTCTAGGAAAATAAATCCTTGACGGGTGCCGGGAAGTCATATCCTGGGCTGATGTTGAGGAAGAGATTTTGCTTCCGCTGTGGATGATTGTTGCAAGAATACCGGTAGGAGAATATAACTCCGTTGAGGAACAAACTTGGCAAATGAAATGATTCTGCGGGAGAAAAGATACTCTAGCGATCATGCTAGGGAGTGCTACTCTGTGGGGATAGCGATGCTTTGCTGAAATGTCGAAGATAACTCCGCTGAGGATACCGTTGATGAGTTATGCTGGGGATATCCTTGTTGTGCTGGAAGTGTTGATAGACTTCGCTGGGGGTAGGAAGATATTTTGCCGAGGACGCTCTTTCCGTGGCTTTTGGCTGAGGATAACCCAGTTATATCCTGTTACGGAAATAACTCTTTAAATCAAGCCGGACGATGCGTTCGTGCTCTGCGAGGGATAAGCTTCCAGAATCTACTGGGGATAAGCTTGCTGCTTGGGGAGATATGAATTCCAACTTTCCTGGGGAAACTGGATTGGACTCTCCTGGGGGAAGTTTGAATTGCAGGGAAGTGATTCCTTTGAATGCTGTTGTACCGCCGGGGAACAATCTTTAGACCAAGACTGCCGGGGATGCTTGTTAAGAATATGTGCTGTTGGGGAGGTATTGAGATCTTACAGGAGGATACTCAATTTCCTTGGTAATTTGATAATTTGCTTGGAGAAGAATGTATTGACTTGTTGAACCACTCTCTGGGGGATTAAGATACACCTGGCCGTGTTCTTTAGCTGAACCTACCTTAGTACCTTGGGGGATAGAACAATTAGCTGCTCGGACAACTCTTTATTGCCCCTGTTTCCAGTGTCACCTGCAATTAATTCCTTTGTTTCGTATGCAAATATTTATGAGTTAGCAAATTATTGTCAATGCATACATCACAAATTGAACCTTGGACGTTCTTCGCAAAACAAAACAGAAAAGAAAAACACTTGGGCACGTTTAACTGAAAATATATTTTTATTGATTTTTGAATGGCCTGAAATAGGCGTTTTGTATACAAGAGGCTGGCGTCCTAGTAAGAGGAACGTCGCCGATCAAAAGAGTTTATACAAGTTTTGTACAAAAGAAAAAATAAAACAGCTGTGTGAAAGATGAATGATCCACTGGGTTTCAACTCTGCTATTGTCTTCATAACTCCGAGCGTCTCATCACTTGATGACCTTGGTTGAAGGTGAAGCTGACTGATCGATGCCGTTTTGAACTTGATGCAGATACCGGATTCTGGATGCACAGTGATTAATGAGACATAGTTTTACGCTTTATCCCTAATTTTTGCCTGGACCGCCCTTTCGGGTTTTCAGTCCACCGGGATACCCTTTTTTGCCCAAGCCGCCCTTTCAGGTTTTCGACTTGCCGGGTGTACAGATTTTTTCCTTTTCATCCCTACATTTTACCCGAACCCTTTTGGTTCGACGGGAAGCCCTAATTTTTGCCTAGGCATGTCAGCCTAGCGGGTCTTTTTCATGCGTAGTATTTTTTAACTATGTCTGCATTGGCGGGGTGAGGAAGGTCGTCACCATCCATGTTGGTTAAGATCATTGCTCCTCCTGAGAACACATGCTTAACCACAAATGGCCCTTCATATGTAGGGGTCCATTTGCCCCTTGGATCACTCTGAGGAAGGATGATTCTCTTGATAACCAGATCCCCAACTTGATATTCCTGTGGTCTGACCTTTTTGTTAAATGCTCTGATCATTCGTTTCTGATACGTCTGACCATGGCAGATAGCAGCAAGTCTCTTTTCGTCAATGAGATTGAGTTGGTCAAGTCGTGTCTGGATCCAATCATCCTCGTTCAGATTTGCATCCTTCATTATCCGGAGAGAGGGAATTTGCACTTCGATCGGCAAGACTGCCTCCATACCATAAACCAGAGAGAAAGGAGTTGCCCCGGTTGACGTCCTAGCTGAGGTACGGTATCCATGCAGAGCGAACGGTAACATTTCGTGCCAATCCTTATACGTCACTGTCATCTTTTGCACGATCTTCTTGATGTTCTTGTTAGCTGCTTCTACAGCCCCATTCATCTTCGGTCTGTAAGGAGAAGAATTGTGGTGCTGTATCTTGAACTGTTCGCAGAGCTCAGCAATCATCTTATTGTTCAGATTGGTACCGTTGTCTGTAATAATTCGCTCAGGGACGCCGTATCGACAAATCAGGTTGTGCCGAATAAACCGTGCCACAACAGTCTTGGTTACCGTAGCATAGGATGCTGCCTCAACCCACTTCGTAAAATAGTCGATCGCCACTAGGATGAAGCGATGTCCGTTGGATGCCGTAGGTCTGATCTCGCCAATCATATCTATGCCCCACATTGCAAACGGCCAAGGCGCAGTCAGAACATTCAGGGGAACCGGAGGAACATGCACCTTATCTGCATAGATCTGGCACTTGTGGCATGTCCTGGAGTGTTGGTAGCAATCAGCTTCCATTGTGGACCAGTAATATCCTGCCCGTAGGATTTTCTTAGCCATAGTATGCCCACTGGAATGCGTACCAAAGGTCCCTTCATGTAGCTCTTCCATGATCCTTTCTGCTTCAATCTTGTCCACACAACGCAGTAGGGTTGAATCATGGTTTCTCTTGTACAAGATGCCGTTGCTTAGGAAGAACTTGGCTGCGAACCGCCTCAGGAATTTCTTATCATTAATAGAGGCACCTTCAGGGTATTCCTGAGCTTCCAGATATCTTTTCACTTCGTGGTACCAAGGCTTCTCAGTTACCAATTCAGTTTCGAGATCACAACAGTATGCCGGTTCGTCCAGTTTCCAGATGATGATCCGAGGAGCTTCATTATCCCATTTAACCTTGAACATTGAAGACATTGTAGCTAACGCGTCCGCTAACTGATTCTCTTCTCTTGGAAAGTGCTCAAAGGTTATCTCTGTGAAGTGGGGAATCATGGTCAACACACATTCTCTGTAAGGAATCAAGTTTGGATGTTTCGTATCCCACTCTCCATTGATCTGATTGATCACTAGAGCGGAATCTCCGAAGACACTGAGGAACTTGATCCGTAAGTCGATCGCAGCTTGAAGACCCATGATACACGCCTCATACTCCGCCATGTTGTTGGTACAGTTGAAACATAGCCGGGCAGTGAGTGGAGTATGAGTACCTTGTGGAGATATGATAATGGCGCCGATACCATTTCCCAAAGCATTGGAGGCTCCGTCAAAGTGCATAGACCATCGGGATCCTGGTTCAGGTCCTTCATCCGGTCCAGGTACTTCACAGTCAGTTATAATCATGATGCTTTCGTCCGGAAACTCGAAGTTCATTGATTGGTAGTCATCTACAGCTTGATGAGCTAAGTGGTCTGCCAATACACTCCCTTTGATGGCTTTCTGGGTGGTGTACTGAATGTCGTATTCCGTCAAGATCATTTGCCATCTTGCAATTCTCCCAGACAGAGCAGGTTTTTCAAATATATACTTTATCGGATCCATTTTTGAGATCAACAAGGTAGTGTGAGTCAGCATATACTGTCTCAGCCGGCGAGCAGCCCATACCAAAGCGCAGCAAGTTTTCTCAAGCAGTGAGTATCGGGTCTCACAGTCGGTAAACTTTTTGCTAAGGTAATAAATGGCGTGCTCTTTTCGGCCAGACTCGTCATGCTGCCCCAGCACACACCCCATTGAGTTGTCTAGCACTGTCAGATATAGGATCAGAGGTCTCCCTTCAACCGGTGGCATAAGGATGGGTGGTTCTTGGAGATACTCTTTGATTTTGTTGAAAGCAGCCTGACATTCATCGTTCCAACGTACTACCTGATCTTTCTTCAGCAGCTTGAAGATTGGCTCACAGGTAGCAGTCAAATGAGATATGAATCGAGCGATGTAATTCAGGCGTCCTAAAAAGCCTCTGACTTCCTTCTCTGTCTTGGGAACTGGCATCTCTTGAATAGCTTTGACCTTAGCAGGGTCCACTTGAATACCTTTATCACTGACCACGAAGCCTAGCAACTTCCCAGATCTTACCCCGAAGGTGCACTTGTTCGGGTTCAATCTCAGCTTGTACAGTTTCAACCGGTCAAACAACTTCTGTAGATGATCTAGATGCTCTTCCTCAGTCTGGGACCTAGCAATCATGTCGTCCACGTACACTTCGATCTCATGATGGATCATATCATGAAACAAGGCAACCATGGCACGCTGGTAGGTTGCCCCAGCATTCTTTAACCCGAACGGCATGACCTTGTAACAGAAGGTGCCCCACTGAGTAACAAATGTAGTCTTTTCCATGTCTTCAGGTGCCATCTTGATCTGATTGTAGCCTGAAAAGCCATCCATGAAAGAGAATACCTTGTGCTGAGCTGTATTATCCACAAGGACATCAATGTGAGGTAAGGGGAAGTCATCTTTGGGACTGGCCCTGTTTAGATCCCTGTAATCAACACACATTCTGACCTTGCCGTCCTTCTTAGGTACCGGCACCACATTAGCAACCCACTGAGGGTAAGAAGTTACTGCAAGGAATCCGGCATCAAACTGTTTCATGACCTCGGCTTTAATCTTCTCGGACATCTCTGGACGCATCCGACGAACCTTTTGTTTAACTGGAGGGCAGTCTTCCCTGGTCGGCAAATGATGGACAACAATATCGGTATCCAACCCGGGCATGTCTTCGTAGGACCAGGCAAAGATCTCCATATAGTCATGTAACATCTTGGTTAACCGTTGCTTCACGCTGAGCTCTAGGTTAGCACCAATCTTTACCTCTTTTCTGTCTGCCTCAGTACCCAGGTTTATGGTTTCCACTGGCTCTTCATGGGGTTGAATTGCCCTCTCTTCCTGAAGTAACAGTCTTGCAAGCTCGCCAGGCACTTCGCAATCATCTTCACCTTTGTCTTCGGCTAAGTTGATCGGATTTTCGAAGTCATAATTGGCATTAGCAGAGTTGTTGTCAGTAAGATCCAGAGTGGATTGGAACCTGTATGAGTGAGTGTGTGTGTAAATACAGCTGTTTTGAAAATTATGTAAAGGAAAGGAAAGATAGAAAAGGAACACAATATTTGCAATGCGAAAATAGTCCAAGATTTTCATTCATGATGTATAAAATGACAGTTCATATGCCCTCACAAATAGAACCACGGTGCCTCGGGTAAGACACCGGGCCATAGAGTTTATCATTGTTTATTACAAAAATATCAAAACAAAGAAATTTATTACTTAGTGTCAAAAGAAACAGAGAGGTTGTCCTTGGCGCTCCAATTGTTAAGTCCACCATCAGCAGCCGGGTAGATCCAGCTATCGAACTCAGCTTCATCAACTTCCTCTTCGTCCCCAATAGCATTAACTCCATGAGCAGGCAGGGGAGCTGTCACCACATTAGGCTTGTCAGATGCCTCGAACTGTACCTCCTTAGCATCAATGAGGTCTTGCAGCTTGTTCCTTAGTGCCCAACAGTCATCAGTGGCATGCCCCGGGCTATCTGAATGGTAAGCACAACGGGCATTTGGGTTGTACTTAGGAGAGGTAGTGTTAGGGAACTTTGGTGCCTCCTTGACAGATACCAAATTGGTTGCAAGCAGCTGTGGCAGAATCTGCGATAGGGTCATGCTTAACCGGGTAAACTCTCTCCGTGGTCTATCAACCCTTTGAGGATTATTTGGCCGGGGAGCGGCAGCAGGCTTAGCGATCATTACCGCGCTGACAGATTGGCGGTGATCGGGTCTTTCTGATTTTCTGGAGCCATACACAGCACTAGACTCCTTTTTAAACGGTTTCTTGTCCGACCCAGATGATGATGCAGCCTTTGCAATCTTCCCAGACTTCAACCCAGCTTCAATTCTCTCTCCAGTTAAGATCAAATCAGTGAAACCAGCAGAAGAATTCCCAATGAGGTGATTGAAGAACGGCCCAGATAGGGTCCCCAAGAACATGTCCACTAACTCTCGATCAGTCAAAGGTGGCTGCACCCTGCCAGCCAGATCTCTCCACTTCTGCGCGTACTCTTTAAAACCTTCACTTGCACCTAACGACATACCCTGGAGTTGGGTACGTGTGGGGGCAAGGTCGGCATTATACTGATACTGCTTATAGAAAGCAGTAGCCAGCTCCTCCCAGTTACGAACTTTGGTCCCATCCAGCTGATAGAACCATTCGAGATGAGTCCCTGAAAGACTCTCCTGGAAGAAGTGGATCCATAGATTCTTGTCCGCAGAGTACGGCTGAATCTTTCGCACATAAGACCTCAAATGCAGCTTGGGACAAGATGCCCCGTCATACTTGGAGAAGGTGGGAGCTTTGAACTTGTGCGGGATAATTACACCAGTCGACAAACCCAGATCTCCGAAATCCAGCCCAGGTGCCTGTTGCACCTCCATAGCTTTCAGCCTGTCCTCCAGTTGTTTGTACCTGTCATCTGCAGGAGGATACTGTTCCTCATCAAAATCTGTCTCGTTGTCGGAGACTTCTGGAGTAGGAAGCTTTACTTCTGCCTGAGAAGGACTCTTGCCAACAGAAGAAACAACCTCTTCTTGGTGCAGAGTATTACCCAACCTTCGGCCCGTGTTGAATAGAACAGTTCTTCTTTTCTTCTTCTTCTCCTTCTTCAGGAGCATAGTCTTCAGTTCCTCTTGGCCTTTGGCTAGACCCAGGATTAGCTCTTGAAACTGCGCGTTCTGCGCCTGGAGAGCCTTGATTGAAGTCTCAGTTGATTCGGATTCGGAATTCATGATGCTGAAATAAACAGCGAAGAACTGTAAGCGACCTGAAAAAGGGGAAAAACCTGCTATGCACATGATGTATGAAATGCGTATGAATTATGTTTTCAAAGACAATCGGGAATCAACTTTGTAAACAAAAAGGAACACACTTCATTAGATTCAACTTTGTAACTGAAATTATTCAACAAGTTGCCCTTAGGCGTTTACATGAAATTAAACAGCTGAAAAGGAAATGAAAACTGTAAAGGCACATTAAGAATTCCTCCTTGATCCCATGGTCTCCTCTTCTCAGTACGGAGGTAGGCATTCAGAGCTCTTTCATTCTCCAACTGCTTTGTCAGCTTCTGGATCTTTGATTCCTGCTCGTTGAACTTTTCCCGGTAAGAATCCCGTTCTTCTTGCAGTTGCGACCAAGATCTCTTCAATGTCTCATAATCAGTAGGTATCTGAGGAGGAAGGACAGTTGGAGGAACACCATCTTTATCAGGACACTCAAGAATGACGGGTCTGACAGCTTCATACGGCATACCTAACTTCTGAGCACGGATGCGGACCCATTTGTAGTAGGCTTCCATAGGTAGAGAAGTCTTTGGCCCTAGCTCTTGTGGGTCAGCTTTATGAACCTTCTCCCAAGCCTTGATGAACCTACGACGTAGCTCGTCACTATCCACCTGAAACTCGAAACTGATATGAGGCACCAACATCTCATGGGGGCCTGCCCTTCTTGCTCTTCCAAACTGACGGAGTGCTAGACATGGATTGTAAGAGATCCCTCCTTGAGTACCAATCAGAGGAACATTAGGGTACTCCCCGCATCGATCAATAATAGCTATCTCATCCAAACCTCTGCAAGTCCAAATGATGTCTTTATCGGTGAGAGACATCAACCCGTGAGCCCAACCTCTTCCTTCTTGGTTCTTCAGTACGAACTTAGGGAGGTGCGAAATAAACCACCTCACCAACAAAGGGATACAACACCATAGGGTTCCTCGTCTTCGGGTAGTACGGGCATGAAGTTGTTGCAAGATGTCACCCAAGAGAGTGGGCACAGGATTCTGAGACATAAAGATCCTGATGGAAGTGACATTGATGAAGTTGTCAGGATTAGGAAACAGGACTAACCCATAGATTAGGAGAGCCAAGATGTCTTCATATGCCCTAAAGTCCAAATCATTCCAGAAGCTGTTAGCTTTACCAATCAGAAACTTGGCCAAGAAACCCTTAACTCCGCTTCTAGTTACCCAGTTGTCTGTTACTTCTTGATGGGTCAAAGGAAGAGCTGCAGCAATGTCCTCAAGCCTGAGGGTCTTTTCCCAACCAGTAAAGGGAGTCTGATCCAAGATAGGGATACCAAGCAGATTAGAGAACTCTTCCAGGGTAGGGACCAGCTGGAAGTCTTGAAAGGTAAAACACTGGTACTGAGGGTCATAGAACTGGGTCAGAACACTCATCAACTGTTGATCCCGCTTTGCAGTGACTAAACTGAGAAGAGAACCATGCCTCTGAATGAAGGAAGTGGTGTTTGGAATTCTGCTAACCAACTCATCAATCAACTCAGGTGAACGAACAAAGTTGAACCGGATAGTATTCCTTCGCACAGGCATCATAATGTCCTACAAAACAGAGCAAAGATGAAACCCTCTTGTCTTTGAAATGGTCAGTTCTTATGCAGGATGCAATGCTCATGATGTTATGATGTTATGATAAAGCACACCACATACAGATACAAAGGCAAACATAGTAAGGCACACAAGTCACACAAGGCAAGCCCCTAAAGTTTAGGCCAGCATGAGGTCTAGGTACTACCCTCTTTCAGTTTGTTGGTTCATACCTGTCCTAATCAAAAGTAACCGGGTTCTTAGAGGATCCCAATATCATTGACTACCCTCAATCGGTCATAACTCCAGCATCGCAATCTTTTCTTGCGGCCAGAACCATCACGAGAGTTTAGCCTCAATGGGCGTAGCATACTGCTACTGTTCTAAAGGCCAAGTTGTGTCAATTAAGGTTCTAAGGTTGTTGGTGCTTAATGACTCCTTAGAAGACCCATATTCTCCTCGTTGCGACACAAGGGATATCGGTACAGACTAAGGTGCCACACCAACGTAGCCACTGCTTCACCTGTGTCGGTCTACGCCGGACAGGTCCCTCACAGCTTATGCTACCTAACAGGGTATCCCCAGATCCGGGTTAGGATCTATGTAACTCCGATGCAACCCACAATAGTAAAGCAAGCAAAGAAGACAATTGAAAACACAGTGATCTTAATCCTAAGGTACACCTCACTTCAAGTAATATCCCCAGCAGAGTCGCCAGTTCTGTGATCGGTGGATCTGGAACTGACTGTTTAACGCTGGTTCGTGAAATGTCGCGGTAAGCAAGAGTCGCCACCGTCTTTTATTTTCTCCAAATGGAAAGGACAAAAGCACAGAAAAATTCCTTTAAAGAGATTGCTCTCGGTTCGGGAGGTAGGTTATAGAAAGGGAAGGTATTAGCACCCTTTCTATCCATGGTTATCCATGGGCTCTTAGATACTTGCTCAATGTGTTTTCAAAATTGTTTTGCGTGCTTTTCAATGTGGGTTTAAAAGTTTCTTCGAAAAATTTCAGATCGACTCATACGTCAGAGTGTTTGAAAAGTTTGCTTTGAAAGCTTTTGAAAATGTGTCGGTGTGAAAAGTATTTTTGAGTTTGTTTTGAGATTAGAGCAAGTATCCTTGAGAACCTACCTACCCTAAGGAATTCGTCTGTGTAAATGTCCTTAAAAGTAGTGCCATCCCACCATTGAGAGGTAGGTAGCACCACCGTTGGAGGTGTTCGGGTCAATTCGATTTTATAGGGACATGGTGATCACCAGAGCAATGGGAAGACACCTTAGAAGCTACCCTCATGCCAGGTTCCCGGTTCATGAGGACTTACTAAGACGTTTTCTACTCGACGATCACCTTTCGAAAGGCAACAATGAGGCGTACCCTAGGGGTGGTGTGTGCGAACTGTGTGTCATGTTTCAGTTATTTGTTTTGTCATGTTTATTGGTGTTCTACGCTTGATTTTATTTAAGGCATTCATTCTTGCATGCTTATTTAACAGTTAAGAGTCGCGGGAAATAAATCTAAACTATTACAAACGGCGCGGGTCCACATCGCCAAAATTAAACCGGACCCGATTTAGCGGAAAAATAAATAATGCGAAGAAAATAAAGTGCGAAAAGTAAAGTTACAATGCTTCGGGGCAATTACATAATTATAATAAGCGATAATAAAATAAATGCGCAATTAAATGATTAATGACGGGCGTTGGACCCTTTTTGCAAATAATTAAAAGTTAATGAGAATTAAAAATTAAATGATTAAATGAGAATGATATTTTTTGTGTTTTTTAGATTTAATGAAAAAAGAAATTAATTGAGATTAAATTGAGTGGCGAACCCTAATTCTAATATTTTTTTTAATCATTTAGAAAGAATTAAAATATGACCTAAATTAAACCTAATTGATTATGTACAATTTAAATAGGAAAATAAATAAATAAATAATAATTATTATGGTGGAAAAAAAGGAAATAAAAAGAATTAACAATTAACCTAAATTCTACATTTTTGGATTTTTATTAAAAAAGGAATTACAATTAAAACCTAATTACACTACATAATTTACATTCTAATTTATTTATGAAAATAATTATTATAAAATAAATATTATATTTTTTTGTATTTTTCTGATTTTTAGTGTTTTTATATTTTGCTGAAAAAATAATTAAAACAAATAAAGTAAATAAAATGGCAAAAATAAAATAAGAAGGGAAATAGAAAACAAATGCAAACCAGGGGGTGTTCTGTCCCATTGTGGAGGTTCAGGCCCTAGACATTGGCCCATTAAGCATGGCCCTCGTTGACTTTGCCAATTGGATGCTAACGTGTTGACTTGGCCCTAGCGTGTTCTCTTAATTTAAGCCTTTGATCTGATCATGTTGGACGCGTGGCTAATGGATGAGAGTGGAACATGGTACGTATGCGCTCCTGAAACTGCATGGGATTTATAATGGAAAAATAATATGAAACTTTTGCCAGACCTGGGACTTGAACCCAGGTCTGTGAGGTCACAAGCGTTGTCCCCTGGCCAGCTGAGCTAAGCGCATTTAGTTAACATATAATATAATACAATTAATATGAAAGAAAAGTGGATTCACGCTTGGAACGCGCGCCAAAATTTGAAACGGCCACTCAGATGATGCCATGTATTCGTCTTCTTCATGTTTCTTCCTGCCTGAAAAAAAATAACAACGTTTAACGGGGGTTTTGAACCCCCTCAATATATGCGTATTTCCAGAATAGCGATTAGGTCATGGATGCTCATAAATTGAGCGCGAGCATCCTGTCTTCTTCGTCTCAACCTGTAGATTTCAATCATAGTATTGATACGTCCTAATTTTACAGGAATTGAGAACGCCCAATTTGGAAATCTCGGAACCCTAGGCCTCTCTAATGGTGAATTGGCATATGTGGCTCAAAAACACAATCAAACATATTGGTTAGCACAGAAACATCATGACAAACAATAATCCACAAAGAAAAATGCAAGAGGATGCTTAAATCGTGCTATGCAATTTCAATATTTTCTTGGTTCAGTTTGATTTAGAGATACCGATTCAAAGAGTTTTGATGGTTGTTTTGGGTTGGTACGCGTTCAGGACACTCCAATGAAGCTATTGAGATCAAAGTTAGGGCTTGAATCGTCCCCTAGAATGCTTTTCAGAATTCAACTTTTTGAGAATTTTTGCAATTTTGTAATGAGGTTCTGAGCGCAGCTTGCAGTCTCTTGAGCATTAGGTTTTCATCTTGAATATGTATAGAATGATTTAGGTTGGAAAAGCTGTACAAAATCTCATGAATTAATGGATTTTGGATATTTGATTTCATGGATCTTTTACAATCTTTTTTCCATGGTTTTTGTACCAAATCTGATCAATTAGCACTAAAGCTTGCCTATTTGAGATATGCACGAATTATAGAGGCCAAATCATGCATAAAAAGATTTTTTCATGTTAGGTTTATATTTTTCATGAATTAAAATCATTTAAATGAATATAAATTAATATTAATTCAAATAAATAATTAAAAAATATGAGAATACTTCCCTTTGGGCCTAGTGGTCGTTCATAGGCTTGGCATGAAGAATCTTGGAAGAGAAATGGGCCCATTTGCATTTTTTAGGCCTTTTGCATCAATGTTGACTTTTCAAAATTCCCAAAAATTTCCCAACTTCCACAAGGCATAACTTGGTCAATTTTTAAGCTTTTCACATGTTCTTGGACATTTTGGAAAGGTCTTTGAGTCCTTTAACCAATGCCTTTGGTCCCATGTCATTTTGATTTACCAATCTCAAGTTATGGCCTTTGACTTAAAGTCACTTTTTGTTGACTTTTGAAAATGACCTATAATGTTGAAATTGATAACTTTTTGTGAGAGCATTTCTTGGACTTGGAACATGAAGATGAATTGTAGGAAATGTCTTTCTCTTCAAAATGAGCTTTGGATGGAAATTTTCTGATAATCCATGTGAAAGTTATGCCCTGGTCAATTTCAGTTGACTTTTTCAGCTGTCCAAATATAGCAACTTTTGCATCTTTGATGATTTCTGAGCCAAATTTTGAGAATCATGATCAAGCATTGATCAAATGATGTTTGTGGCTTCAAAATGATATATTGACCAAAAATTTGAACTTTTGACTGTCAAATGACCATTTTGCCCCTACAGTTGACTGTAGTGCAATCTAGGGTTTTGACTGTGCAATTTTGAGCTGAATGCCTTGAAACTTGATATGAGGATACTTGACCCTCTTTGTAGGCATATGAGACTTGATTGGGCCTTTGAAAAGTTCATTTGCTTGACCAGAATTCAAACCCTAGTTTTGACTGTATAGGAGACAGTTGAGCTGCACAACCCTGGGAGAATTTTTGTGACCTTGACTTGGCAATTTCTTGATGAATATGGGAGGGAAAATTTTGGGGTACAACAGTGACCCTAAAAGAAGTTCCTAAGAACCCCAATGCAGCTTCTCCTTGCTACAACCCAAATGCTCGATGTGCCTATCATTCTGAAAGCCCGGGGCATGATACCAACGATTGTTGGGCCTTGAAGAATAAGATACAAGACCTTATCGAGGTGAAAGAGATTGAGTTTGATCCCCCAGAAACACCTAATGTGATAACGGTGCCAATTCCCAAACACGATCAAGGTGTCAATGTTGTTGATGATGAGTGTTTTGTTTCCTCTGTGAATGATTTAACTACTCCTCTTTTGACCATTAAACAAAATCTATTGCGAGTCGGTCTGTTTCCAGGTTATGATTAAAGTTGCCAATTATGTGTGTCTCTACCCAATGGCTATTTGTTACTAAAGACGGGCGTCCAGCGTTTGATGGCTAACAAATAAATCCTGTTTGAAAAAGTTCCTCTTATCACAAATTCCTATGAAGATGTCTCGATAATCACCATCTCCGACAATCCTCCCAGGGTCTCCACCAAAAGACACGTTAGGATTACATCTGTTACAAAGTCTTCTCCCCTAATCATCACCATGCCAATGCAAATACCATATTCCTCGGATTAAGTTGTTCCCTGGAACTACGGTACTAATGTCTATTACTATGGAGTCAAGCAAGATCTGTTGGCTATCCAAGACAAGGTTGAGAAAAACACTGATCCCAACGTCGTCAATATCGTTGGGACCAGTAAGATAACAAGAAGTGGAAGAATCTTCTCACCTGAGATCTCTCCAAAGACCATTTCTACTCCTGTAATTATTCCCACTACCGCTCCTACCAGCATTCCCAGTAATACTCCTGTTGACAATCCTACTGTTATTCCTGCGACCAAGACAGGGGGAAAGGAGGTGTTATCTGAGCCTGTCCAGAAGAAGGCGCGTCCAGAGGATATTCCTGAAGCTTCTAGAAAGGAGATAGAAGAGATACTAAAAATAATCAAGAAAAGTGACTACAACATCATGGAACAGTTGGGGAAAACCCCCTCGAAAATATCAATGTTGGCCTTACTTTTATGTTCCGAGGCCCATGCCAAAGCCTTGGTAAAATTTCTAAAGACCGCCCACGTGCCCCAAGAGACTTCCATTAACCAATTTGAGAATTATGTGGCCAGTCTAACTGCTGGTAACGGATTGGGCTTTTCTGACACCGACTTGACTCCCAAAGGAAGGAAACACAATGGTGCCTTGCACGTATCCATTGAGTGCAGGGGCACTACACTAGTCCATGTTTTGGTAGATACGGGCTCATCGCTGAATGTCATGCCCAAAAATGCTCTTGACCGGCTAGATGGCGAGGGGCTCACTTTAAAGCCTAGCAATATTGTGAATTTATATGTGATGGAACTCAGACTTTTGATTCAACTTTCTATGTGATGGATATCCGCCCTTCCTATTTCTGTCTTTTGCGCCGACCCTGGATTCATGGTGCTGGTGCCGTCACCTCTACCTTAAACCAGATAACAAGGGAAAAATCACCATTGTCCATGGGGAGGAGGAATATATGGTTAGCCACTTGAACTATTTCAGGTATGTGGAAATGGATGGTGAGTTCATTGAAACTCCGTGTCGGCATTTCGAGGAGGTCCCACAAACAGTTGAGGCAGCCAAGACTACTATCAAGACCCCAAAAGTTACCAGACCGCCATTGAAAATGGCTTCTTTGAAGAATGCTAGAGCAATGATCGAAGAAGGTGGATGCACTATCTGGGGTCAATTTCCGGATATTCCTTACAAATCCAACAAATTTGGTTTAGGTTTTACTTTGGAGGCTCAGAAAGTTGTTCGACGAACTCGCACCAGAGGGCCACCTTTACATATCAGCAATCAGAGAGTCAACGCAGTGGAAGACAGTCATGGAAGCTGTGACCTGGACGAGTGGATTTTTCCAACCGCCAGCGGAGGACTCAACAATTGGGAGGCCAAAGAATTTTTTCCTATTACTTTTATTCAAGAGTAATTGTCTTTTAATTTTTTGTCGGACTTGTAATAATTAAACAATTTAGACTTTAAAACCTTGTGTCTTACCCGAGATACAATGGTCCATTTGTGAGGGTTGTTATTTCATCTTCATATGTCATCAATAAATCATGGACGTTTTTGCATGCAAATCTTACACTCTTTGCTCTTCTTCTTTTTTTATTTTTCAAAGATAGCTATGCTCTTACACACACTCACATATCAAAATGCAGATCCACATCCACTCAGGATCCCATGGGTAACGATTATGCTATAGCCTATCATGACTTTAAAAGTCCTATCTACCAAGCCAAAGACGAAGGTGGGGAAAATTGTGAGGTACCAGGAGAACTAGCCAGGTTATTGCAATAGGAAGAAAGGACCATACAACCCCACGAAGAGCCCGTGGAAACAGTTAACTTAGGTACTAAAGAGGACAAGAAAGAAGTCAAGGTAGGTGCCAACCTGGAGCCTAGTGTCAAAAAGTGCCTAACTGAGTTACTACATAACTATGTATAGGTATTTGCCTGGTCATACGAAGACATGCCAGGACTCGACACTGACATCGTGGTCCATCATTTGCCGACAAAAGAAAACTGCCCTCCGGTAAAACAGAAAGTCCGTCGCATGCGGCCAGAAATGTCAGATAAAATCAAGACTGAAGTCATGAAGCAGTTCAACGCCGGATTCTTAGCTGTCACCTCCTATCCAAAATGGTCGCCAATGTTGTTCCAATGCATAAAAAGGACGGTAAGGTACGTATGTGTATGGACTACAGAGACTTGAATAGGGCGAGCCCCAAGGATGACTTCCTGCTTCCCCACATCGATATTCTGGTTGACAACATCGCACAACATAAAGTATTTTCCTTCATGGATGGTTTCTCCAAATACAACCAGATCAAAATGACACCTGAGGACATGGAGAAAACGACCTTCATCACACAGTGGGGTACATTCTGCTATAAAGTTATGCCATTCGGGTTGAAAAATGTTGGGGCAACCTATCAGCGTGCCATAGTAGCTCTATTTCACGACATGATCCATCATGAAATAGAGGTCTATGTGGATGACATGATAGCCAGATCTCAAACTGAAGAGGAACACCTTGACCATCTGCAGAAACTATTTGAAAGACTGAAGAGATATAAACTAAGGCTAAACCCGAATAAATGCACTTTTGGAGTAAGATCCGGCAAACTCTTAGGCTTCATTGTCAGCGGAAAAGGTATCAAAGTGGATCCTGCAAAGGTAAAAGCAATACCAGAAATTCCTGCTCCTCGCACTGAGAAGGGAGTCAGGGGATTCTTAGGACGGCTAAACTACATTGCCAGATTAATTTCTCACCTAACCGCTACTTGTGAACTAATCTTCAAATTACTGAAGAAAGATCAAGTGTTGGAATGGAACAAAGACTTCCAGGCTGCCTTCGATAGGATCAAAGAGTACCTTCAAGAGCCTCCCATTTTGATGCCGCCAGTTGAGGGAAGACCTTTGATCATGTATCTAATTGTCTTGGAAAATTCAATGGGGTGTGTATTGGGGCAGCATGACGAGTCTGGCTGAAAAGAGCATGCAATATACTACCTGAGCAAAACATTTACAAACTGTGAAACCAGATATTCACTGCTCGAGAAAACTTGAAGCGCTTTGGCATGGGCTGCTCGCCGGCTAAGACAGTATATGTTGACTCACGCTACTTTATTGATATCCAAGATGGATCCAATTAAATACATATTCGAGAAGCCCGCCGTCTCTGGAAGAATAGCAAGATGGCAGATGGTCCCGACTAAATACGACATTCAATACACTACCCATAAAGAAATAAAGGGAAGTGTGTTAGTCGATCACCTTACTCATCAGGCTATGGATAACTATCAGTCTGTGAATTTCGAGTTTCCATACGAAGACATCATGTTAGTAAGCAATTGTGAAGAGCTCAGACCATATGAAGGACCTGAACAAGGATCCTGATGGACCTTGGTTTTTGACGGAGCTTCCAACGCACTCGGAAACAGCATAGGTGATGTGATCATATCCCCTGAAGGATGCCATACTCCCTTCACTGCTAGATTGTGTTTCAACTGTACCGATAATATGGCAGAATATGAAGCGTTTATTATGGGTCTCAAAGCTGCCATAGATTTGGGAATCAAGTCCTTAAGTGTATTTGGAGATTCAGCCTTAGTCATCAGTCAGATCAAAGGAGAATAGGACACGAAGCACCATAATCTCATCCCCTACAAAGAACATGTGTTGACATTAATCCCACATTTTGAGGAAATTACCTTTGAGCATTTTCCACGAGAGGAAAATCAACTAGCGGACGCGCTAGCCACTATGTCATCCATGTTCAAAATCAAGTGGGATAATGAGGCTCCTCTGATCACCATCGAGAGAATGGACGGACCAGCTTACTGTCATGAGATTGATACTGAAGAAGTAGTGGACAAGCCTTGGTTCAATGAAATTAAGAGATATCTTTAGGCCCAAGAGTATCCAGAGGGAGCTTCAGTCAATGATAAGAAGTTCCTGAGAAGATTCTCTGCTAAATTCTTCCTCGGTAACGGAATCCTCTATAAGCACAACCACGAATCTACTTTGATTCGGTACATAGACAAGAGTGAGGCAGACAAGATCATGGATGATTTACACGAAGGCACCTTTGCCACCCATTCTAGTGGACACACGATGGCTAAAAAGATCCTACGGGAAGGATACTATTGGTCCACCATAGAAGTAGATTGTCATCAATATTCACGAACCTGTCACAAGTGTCAGATCTATGCTGACAAGGTACATGTGCCTCCAGTTCCTCTAAACGTCCTGACTACTCTTTGGCCATTCGCAATGTGGGGCATTGACATGATTGGAGAAATCAAACCTACAGCTTCCAATGGACACCAATTCATCTTGGTTTCCATTGATTACTTCACGAAGTGGGTTGAAGCAGCTTCCTTTGCTTCTGTCACCAAGAACGTTGTGTCCCGATTCATCAAACATAACCATATCTGTCGATATGGTATTCCTGAGAGAGAACCATTACAGATAACGGTACCAATCTCAACAATACTATGATCACCGCGCTATGCGTGCAATTCAAGATCCAGCATCATAACTCTTCTCCTTACCAGCCGAAGATGAATGGCGTTGTAGAAGCCGCTAATAAAAACATCAAGAATATCATACAAAAAATGACAGTGACCTACAAGGGCTGGCATGAGATGTTGCCATTTGCTCTCCACGGTTACCGTACCACGGCACGCACATCAACAGGGGCATGTCCTTTCTCTTTGGTATATGGCATGGAAGTTGTCCTACCAATTGAAGTCCAAATACCTTCTCTGAGAATCATAAAGGATGCATGGTTGAATGAAGATGAATGGATTCAAACTCGACTTGACTAGCTGAACTTGATTGATGAGAAAAGACTTATGTCTGTCTTCCATGTCCAGATGTACAAAAAGCGTATGATTAAAGCTTTTAACAAGAAGGTCAGACATCAGATATATCGGGTTGGTGACTTGGTAATCAAGTGTATCATACTTCCACAAGGTGATCCCAGGGGCAAATGCACTCTTACATACGAAGGACCGTTTGTGATAAAAAAAACCTATTTTCTGGTGGGGCAATGATCTTAACCACTTTGGACGGCGACGACCTTCCGCACCCTGTAAATGCGGACATAGTTAAAAGATATTACGCATAAACAAAGACCCGCTAGGTTGACTGGCCTAGGAAAAAAGTTAGGGCATCCCGGCGAACCAAAAGGGTTCGGGCAAAAATTATGGATAAAATACGAAAAAATATGTACACCCAGCAAGCTGAAAACCTAAAAAGGCAGCTTGGACAAAAAAGGGTATCCCGGTGGACTGAAAACCCGAAAGAGCGGTCCAGGAAAAAGTTTAGAGATTTAAAGTGTATGACTATGTCCCGTTGGATCACCTTACAGCCACTCTCTGACATCAATCGTCAAACTCGAATGGTTCTAATCAATCTAATCATCTTTAGACAAAGCAGCTAGTGGATGAGATACTCAGAGACATGAATGCTATAGCAGAGTGGGAACCCCATGGGATTATTTCACATAGTTGTCTTTTCTTTGTATCAGTTTTCATTTTTACAATGACATTCTCTTACTAGGATGTTCGTCTCTTTGTACAAAAATACTTATTCAAGTTAATACAAAGATATTCCTTTGAAAGTGCAAAACTATTTGTTTCTCTTTTATTATTCCTGTTTTGTTTGCAAAAAATGTCCAGTGTTTATTCTTGAACATATGCATTTGAATGTAATAATTGTTTATAAATGAATGCATAAAAAGGGGAAAACTAAACAGAAAGACAATTACTAATGGCTTTAAGAAACAGGACAACATCTGTGGACCATTCCATGAAATCCCCGCAGGTACTTTCTCCAACAGAGCAGAAGCAAGAATATCCTGCTACAGGATCTTTGTCATATCTCCAACATGCAGCCTACTAGTATCAGGTGCTCTCACATCCCCGACGGAGCAAAACTTCCAGTTACCGCTCCAAAGATTCCCCAGTGAAAGTCGCTCAGCAGGATTTCACGAAGTCCACAAGCAATGCACGGTGTTTCTCTTCCCCAACAAAGTTTATTTCTCTTATCTTAGAAACCCATCCACTAACACTTCATCCTCAACAAAATATGAAGACTTACACTTCTCATTCCCAGCGGTAGTCAGGGATTTATTTTCCCCAATCCAACAACACTGCAGAAGAATAGCTTGCATGCACATACATCGCATCCATACATAATAAACATCAATGACACAAATTCATATATCGCAATCTCATTGCACTATGCATTTCATGCATCATGGCATTACATATAACTAACTCTTTACCTTTTTCAGGAAAGATCAATCAACGGAAAATTATTATCAAATTTTCAAAAAGACAAGGCAAATATCTATGAACAAATCAATTGTAGACCAATTCCCGAAATAGGACGGGGTGACTATCTACATGACAAATACTCCCTTCAGGCCTCTGCTGGTTCAGTTTAAACCTACTCAACGATTTATCGTGATTCTTTCCTACAGACATCTTCTCTGGTTTAGATAAGTCGCTTCAAGATTTATTTTGATTCTTTTCCAGACCCCTGCTGATTCAGTTTAAATCTCTCAACAGTTTATCCTGATTCTTTCTTGCAGACATCTTCTCTAGTTCAGATAAGTCGCTTCAAGATTTATTCTGATTCTTTTCCAGACCCCTGCTGGTTTAATTTAAATCTCTCAATGATTTATCATGATTCTTTCATGCAGACATCTTCTCTGGCTCAGATAAGTCGTTTCAAGATTTATTCTGATTCTTTTCCAGACCCCTGCTGGTTCAGTTTAAACCCACTCAACGGTTTATCCTGATTCTTTCCTGCAGACATCTTCTCTGGTTCAGATAATTCGCTTCAAGATTTATTCTGATTCTTTTCCAGACCCCTGTTGGTTCAGTTTAAATCTCTCAATGGTTTATCCTGATTCTTTCCCGCATAGATCTTCTCTAGTTCAGATAAATCGTGCTAAGATTTATTCTGATTCTTTTCCAGACCCTGCTGGTTCAGTTTAAATCTCTCAACGGTTTATCCTGATTCTTTCTCGCAGACATCTTCTCTGGTTCAGATAAGTCGTTCCAAGATTTATTCTGATTCTTTTCCAGACCCCTGTTGGTTCAGTTTAAATCTCTCAATGATTTATCCTGATTCTTCCCCAGTAGACACTTTCTCTGGTTCAAATAAATCGCTCCAAGATTTATTCTGATTGTCTCCAGTTAAAGAATACCCAAGACCTCTTTTAGTTCAGTTTAAACCTCTTAATGCTTTATCCTGATTCTTTCCAAATAAGACGCTTTCTCTAGTTCAGATAAATCACTCCAAAGATTTATCCTGATTCTTCCAGTTATAAATTATTCAAGACTTCAGTTGGGTTCAGTTTTAAATTGACCTAAGGTTTATTCTGATTCTTACCCCAGTTGAAGTCAAGTTTAGAATTAGTCTAATTTTTGTCAACAATAACCTCTGGATGGCATCTATAATCCCATCTCCTCCAACTCTCTATCATTTCTCCAAATGGCATCTTTAAGCCCATTCCCACGGTATCAAGCAACATTGGCCAGCTGCTGAAAATTCAAGTTTTGAGAAAGTTGACTCTGATATCGGTAACATCGCAGGGACTAGCAAGATAACCCAAAGTGGAAGGGTATTCTCTCCAGAAATTGCTCCTCCAAAAGTTATTTCTGGACCTGTAATCATTCTTGTTGTTGTTGCTCCTCCAAAGGCTATTCTCAGTCCTACAATCATCGTTGTTGATACTCCTATTGACAAAACTGCTGCAGTCCCTGTTATCACCCCTACTGACATTCCTACTATCGAGTCAACCGAGACTCGAGGCAAAGGTATTCTGGTTGAGCTTGTCCAGATGAAGGCACAATCAGTAGCTATCTCTGAGACCTCCCGAAAAGAGATGGAGGAAATTCTAAAGATTATAAAAAGAAGCGACTACAACATAGTCGAACAACTGGGGCAAACTCCATCAAAAATTTCCATGCTGGCTTTATTGTTATGTTCCGAGGCTCATGCAAAGGCCTTGGTAAAATTCCTTAAAACCGCCCATGTACCCCAAGAAACATCTGCCGATCAGTTCCAAGACTGCGTAGCCAGCTTGACTGCAGATAATGGTTTAGGTTTTTCAGATGCTAATTTAACGCCAAGGGAGAGGGAGCATAACGAGGCATTGCATGTCTCAGTCGCATGCAGGGGCACGACTTTGGCTCATGTCCTGGTTGATACCAGTTCGTCTCTGAATATGTTGCCTAAAAAGGCTCTTGATAGGCTTGACTGTAAAGGATTGACTTTGAAACCTAGCAACATAGTGGTGAGGGCCTTCGGCGGCTCAAAAAGGATGGTGCATGGGGAAGTGGACATCCCCATAAGAGTTGGAACCCAAACATTTGATTCAACTTTTTATGTAATGGATATTCGCCCTTCATATTCCTGCTTATTAGGCCGACCGTGGATTCACAAGTTGGAGGAGATATGCCTTGTCAAAGTTTACCCTTTTTGCAAAATTGCCAAAAGTCAAATGTGCTCAAAAATGCATTTTTGCTAAATAGGCCTAACTTTTTATGCTTGCACCTCACTTATAATGTGGTCCACGACCCAAATATTAATCCACATGTTATTTGCTTCATTTTCAATTTATTTTGATTTTTTATTAATTAAAAATTGAATTAAATCAAATAATTGATGAATAATCGCAAAGATATGATTTGATTTGGTTTTGGGACAGGTTGGCAATCAAAATATGCTGAATTATCAAGGCCAAAACGAATCAGGCATAATTGGTACAAGAAAGGGAAGATTTGGCTCAAAATAGCAAGTTTATATGTAGCATGAAAATCAAATCAAATCTCTTATAATTGCAAAGAATTAATCCAGTTTTGCAACCCTAATTCATTCCTAGATATATAATGGACAAGAACAAAGCATAGGACAAGGTTTTGCAGTCGTGAAAACACCAAACAAAATTCAAAAAAAGTGACAAAAAGTGTTGGATCATTTTTGAACTTAGAGATCAATTCAAGCCATTCCAACGCTTCCAATTGTTTCTTGCATCATTAACATGATTAATTGATATATTTATGATGTTTGAGATGTTTGCGAGCTAACTGCATGATTCAATTGAATTTTTGATGCCTATATATGCCTTTGCCATTGTTAGGATTTGTGTGGGCAGTTTAGGGGTTTGTTCTACAGGTTGAATTGGGAAAAAAGAAGGGTACCATGATGTTCACAAGATCAAGACAAGTTGATCTATATAGTTAGAAATCATTTATCGTGTGTCTTGTGAATTTTGGAAATTTGCAGGGGCTATGGCTACGAAGTTGTCCGTAGGTAAAAGGCAAGGATCTAAAACGACGGATGAGGAAGAAGAAGATAATGTGTCCAATCATCATTGGACTATTTGAAAGCTGGCGCGCATTTTTTTCTTTTTATTCATTAATCCACTTGATTTTATATAATATTATTTGTTTTTATTATACTAACAAACAAACAAGATAGCTCAGATGGTGAAGCGCGTTAGTGGGGAGTACAAGGACCTGGGTTCGATCCTAGGTCCCAACAATTTTCTTTATTTCATTTTCTTGCAACAGATTCAATGCATTGTCATCCTAAATGCCCACCATACTCCATCATCATCCGGCCACTGAATCCAGCATGGTACCATATTCAACGCACAGGCAGTGAGGGACCATGATGCACCCTCAAGTCAATGCTGCAAGGAATCAAAGGCTGACTGGGCTTAGAGTGTTTTTGGGCCTAGAAAATTCAGATTGGCACCCCCCCATTTGCTAGCATACAGGCCCAGTTTGTAGTTTCTTTCTATTTTCTTTTTTAATTTCTTTAATTATTTTCTTTAATTGTTTTAATTAATTAACACAAAAAATATTATTTTTTTCATAAAATCAACAAATCATAAAAAAGAGCTTGTTTTTTATATAATATTTATTTAATATAATTAGTAAATTAGGTAAATTTAATTTTTGTTTCATTTAAAATTAAACAGAAACTAGGTTTTAGATTTTGTAATTAAATAACTGAAACAATCCATATGCACATATTCACTCCTAGGGTTTACCTCACTTCGGTTGCCTTCGGTAAACAATCATTAAGCATAGGAGATTTTAGTGGTTGCCCTCCAGTCTAAAAGATCAAATTGTCCTATTCTAATGTTGCCTCATGAATGTTGCCTCGGAAAGATCTTAAGACTTTAGGGTTACTACTAAATTTTTCTAACTGTTGCTTTAGTGATTGTATTTGTCCCTTTCGAACGTCCCTTACAACTCCAACGATGGTGCTACCTACTCCTTAATAGTAGGATAGTGTTGTCTAAAGGAAATGAGAACAAACAATCTTTTTTCGAGTAGGTAGAATCTTAAGTACTTGCTCAATAAAAACTTTTCACACAAATACTTTTCAAAACAAATATTCATAACAAACTTCGTCACACTCTTGAGGACTGATACAAGGGTTATCACGAAGGTAAAACATTTTCAAGACAAACACACACAAGCAATTTAAATGATGAGCAAGTACCTAAGAGTACATAGATAATTATGGATAGAAAGGGTGCTAACACCTTCCCTTTCTATAATCTACCCCCCGTACTCAGAATATCTCGAAAAAAAGGTTTTTCTGTTCTTTTTCCTTTTCCATGATTGGATGAAATAAAAGTCGGTGGCGACTCTTGCTTACCACGACATTTTGCAAACAAAAACGCAAAACGCAAACCAATAAAAACAGGCGGTTCTGCCACCGTATCATAGAACTGGCGAGTCTACTGGGGAAGTATAAGTGGGGTATACCTTAGGATCTAGGTCATTAAAATGCTTCTCTTGATTGTCTTGATTGCTTTACTTTTGAGGGTTTATTTGGGGTTACTATAGATCCTACACCTGGATCTAGGGGCACTCAGTAGGTAAACAACAATAGATCATGGAGACTGTACGGCGTAGACCGATATGGTTTAAGCGATGATTGTGTTGGTGTGACACTTTGGATGGTACCAGTATCCTTCGTGGGGAAACAAGGAGAATACGGGGCCGTCGCGTGGTGTCGTGAAGCACTAACGGACCTTAGAACCTTAGTTGAATAAACTTGGCCATTATAAAGTAGCGAGATAGCCGGCCTGGGTATAGAGCTGAGGATTGGTTGATACTCGATGCTACACTCATTGAGATCAGACTTTCGGGATATTTCGGCTGCAAGAAAAGATTGCTTGAGCTGAGACAATGCCCGATAAAGGATTGTCAGTGATATTGAGATCCTCTAGAACCCGGTTACTTTTTAAGACAGGTTTAAAACCAACTAAACTTCAAGAGGGTGCTACCTTTGAACTCATGCAAGCCTTAAACATAAGGACTTTGTATGATTTGACTGTGTTTGCTATACCTGTGTTTGTTATACCTGTGTTTTCTCATGACATCATGCATCATAACATAGCATCCATTCTTATTGCACTAACCATTTCAAAGACCAAGGGAATTTATCTTTGTTCTGTTTTGCAGATCATGGCTTCCGTTCGTAGAAACACTATCTGAATCAGCTTTGTGAAGATACCTTCCCAACTCAAAGAACTAGCATCAAGTGTTTCTGAAACTTCTGCGTTCACTAAGAGACATGGTCTACTTCTCAACCTGGTTACTTCAAACTTTGATGAAAGGATGATGAGTGTACTCTTTCAGTTCTTTGATCCCAAGCACCATTGCTTCACCTTTCCAGACTGTCAGTTGGTGCCTACCTTGGAAGAATTCTCTCAGCTATTGGATATACCCATTCTCGAACAGTTACCCTTCCCAGGTCTAGAAGAGGTTACTAAGACAGAAGTCATTGCCTCAGCTTTACATCTGAAACGGGCCGACGTGGTATCCAATTGGGAAACAAGAAGCGGAGTCAAGGGTTTTCTAGCCAAGTTCCTAATAGACAAGGCCCAGCTTTTTTGGGATGATATGGGTTTTCATGCTTTTGAGGAGGTCTTGCCTCTTCTAATCTATGGGTTAGTCCTATTCCCTAATCCGGACTCATTCATAGATGTGAATGCTATCAAGGTTTTTCTCTCCCACAATCCTGTGCCAACAATGCTCGGAGATATTTTGCACACTCTCCATACTCGTACCATGAAGAGAAGAGGTATTCTTATGTGCTGCATGCCATTGCTGTCGAGGTGGTTTATTTCTCACCTCCCTAAGTCCATACTGAAGAATGAAGAAGGTTTGGGTTGGTCGCAAAGGATAATGTCACTCGCTCATACGGATATTCTTTGGTGTTCTCGAGCTATGGAAAACACTGTTATTATTGACCGCTGTGGGGAGTACCATAATGTCCCATTACTTGGTATTAGAGGGGGTATAACCTACAATCCTTGTTTAGCTCTACGACAATTTGGTTACGCTCGAAGGGTTGGTCCCCATGAGTTTCTTATCGAGGGCATTGTATTCAACTATGAGGATGATGTTCACGAGTATCGCCAGAGGTTCATACGAGCTTGGGGCATGGTAAACAGGTCTGGCACCAAGGCTTTAGGGCCAAAAACTTCCATTCCTATGGAACCTTACCTCCAATGGGTACGAGCTCGTGCCTAGAAGCTCATGATGCCCTATGTGGCCGTTTTACCAGTGATTGTGGAACCCACTACTGAAGGGGGTATTCCTTACACGGTTCTCTATCCTTATATAGCCACGGATCTTGGGGAATTATAGAGGTCTTGGATTTAGTTGATGAAGGAGCGGGATGCTTACAGGGATCAGTTCCATGCTCAGGAAAGGATGGTTTTAGAGCTCACAAAGCAACTCCATGAGGAAAAAGGATTGAATGACTATCTCGACACAAAGAGGAAGCACCCATGGAAATTTTGATGTCTTTTATAGTTTCAGATTCATTTTTAATTGTAACACCTAAAAGGCATTTGAACTTCAAATTCATCTAATAAAATCTTTGTTTATTTTGGTTTGCAAATTTAAATTTCCCGAAGTCTTTGAAATCATTGCATGCGCATCCCATTATCATACACATCATTACATGTACCATTACAAGTTTCTCATCTTCTTCGCTGTTTATTTCAACATGAAATGTCTTCTGAATAAACCATCAAGGACCTTCAGGCACAGAATGCCCAGTCCCAACAAATGTTCATAAGTCTGGAAAAAGGGCAGGAGGATCTGAAAGCCCTCATCTTGAAAGAAAAGAAGAAAAAGAAAAAGGTTGTCGGTATTCTGAATATGGGCAGAAGGTTTGGAGAGCCGTTGAAACAACAAGTCGATCTGACCTTTTCATATAAGGAAGGGGAGAATCAGGAAGAAGAGAAGGACCCCAATCCTGCAGTTTCTGACAATGATACTGATTACAATAATGAGAAATATCCTCCTGCTGAAGATAGATACAAACAGTTAGAAGATCGTCTGAGTGCCATGGAAGTTCAGAGGATACCTGGACTAGATTTCGAAGAATTGGGATTGGTGTCGGGAGTAGTCATCCCGCAAAAGTTCGAAGCTCCAGTTTTTGCTAAGTATGATAGGGTGTCCTTCCCAAAACCCAATCTTCGTTCTTATGTCAGAAAGATCCAGCCCCACACCACTGATAGAAATCTGTGGGTTCATTTATTTCAAGATAGTCTATCAGGGACTCAGCTTGAATGGTTCTACCAGCTGGATGGAACAAATATCCAAAATTGGGAAGATCTGGCTGCTGCTTTCTACAAGCAGTATCAGTATAATGCCGACCTTGCTCCTACTCATACTCAACTCCAGAGTATGTCCATGGGTGCAAGTGAAGACTTTAAAGATTATGCACAAAAATGGAGAGATTTGGTTGGGAGAGTTCAACCCCCGTTGTCTGATAAGGAGTTGGTTGATATGTTTCTGGGGACGCTATCTGGTCCATTTTTCAATCATTTGATCGGCAGCTCATCAGCTGGTTTCACCGAGCTGATCCTAATTGGAGAAAGAATATAAGCTGGGATTCGAAGCGGAAAAATACAGAAAGATACCTCTTCAAGCTCAGTAAAGAAGCCACTTGCTGATAAGAAGGAAGCCAGTGCCATCTACAGCCCGATGGGCCAAAACAGGGCTGAACATCGTCAAGCAGTAAGTGTCGTGATGATACCTAGACCCGCAGTTGCTCCACAATACAACAATCAACAAAGGGTGGAAAGACCAAAATGGAAGTTTACCCGCATCAACATGACATTGGCTGAAGTGCTACCTCACCTGCTGAGATCCAACTTGACAACCTTGAAAGAGGCTCCCAAGAATCCAAATACTACATCTCCCCAATATAATCTGAATGCCCGGTGTGCCTATCATTCTGAGAGTCCTAGCCACGATAGAAATGACTGTTGGGCTCTGAGGAACAAAGTACAAGACTTGATTGAAGCCAAGGAAATAGATTTTGATGCTCCGGAGAAGCCCAACATCATAACTACTCCCATGCCTAAACACAGTCATGGAGTTAATGCTATTGACACTGATTTTTTTGTTACCTCTGTTGATGAAGTTTCTACTCCTCTCATGACTGTCAAGAAGAATTAGCTGTTGGCCGGTTTATTTCTGGGTTGTGCTGAAGGTTGCCACATGTGTTCGTTTCTACCTTTTGGTTTCCGTTTGCTGAAATTAGGTGTTCAACTCCTGATAGATAGCAAAGAAATTATGTTTGAGAAAACTTTGGTTCCTGTTGTTCCATCTGAAGACATTGCCATTATAACCATTTCCGCAAATCCTTCCAAGTTCTCCTCAAGAAGACATGTTAGGATTACATCTGCTCCAAGAATTGCTCCGCTGATAATCATTGTTCCTAGTCCTGTCCCGTATGTCTCGGACAAAGTTGTCCCCTGGCATTATGGAGCCAATGTGTACTATCATGGCATCAAACAAGGTTTGAAAGATGAAGAGGTTGATCTTGATATTGGTAACATTGTCGGAACCATAAAAGTTACCCGAAGTGGAAGGGTCTTCTCTCCCGAGATTTCCCTTAAGACTGTCAACAAACCTATTGCCATTTCATCTGTTGTTCCTGCTAGTACATCAACTACTGTTCCTGTTCTTACTCCAGTTATTACCCCTGTCGGTGAATCATCTGATACCCGTGGCACGGAGATTATAGGTGAGCCTTCCCGGACGGAGGCGCCTAAGAAAACTATTGTGGAAGCCTCTAAGCAAGAAATGGAGGAAATACTGAAAATCATTAAAAAGAGCGACTACAATGTGGTCGAGTAGCTGGGGCAGACCCCATCGAAAATATCCATGTTATCCCTGCTGTTATGCTCTGAGGCCCATGCGAAGGCTTTGATTGCATTCCTCAAAACTGCGCATGTGCCGCAGGAAACTTCAGTTGATCAATTCAAAGATTGTGTGGCCAGCCTGACTGCTGATAATGGGATGGGTTTTTCAGATGCAGACTTGACACCAAAGGGAAGGAAGCATAATGATGTTCTGCATGTCTCAATTGAATGCAGGGGCACCACTATGGCTCATGTGCTGGTAGATATTGGGTCTTCACTAAATGTTCTGCCGAAGAAGGCCTTAGACCGGTTGGATTGCGAGAGTTTGACTCTAAAGCCTAGTAACATTGTGGTAAGGGATTTAGACGGATCAAAGAGAATGGTGCACGGGGAAGTGGACATCCCTGTCAAAATAGGTTCTCAGACTTTTGGGTCCACTTTCTATGTGATGGATATCAGGCTAAAACGAATCAAGCATAATTGGTACAAGAAAGGGAAGATTTGGCTCAAAATAGCAAGTTTATATGTAGCATGAAAATCAAATCAAATCTCTTATAATTACAAAGATTCAATCCAGTTTTGCAACCCTAATTCATTCCTAGATATATAATGGACAAGAACAAAGCATAGGACAAGGTTTTTCAGTCGTGAAAACACCAAACAAAATTCAAAAAAAGTGACAAAAAGTGTTGGATCGTTTTTGAACTTAGAGATCAATTCAAGCCATTCCAACGCTTCCAATCGTTTCTTGCATCATTAACATGATTAATTGATATATTTTTGATGTTTGAGATGTTTGCAAGCTAACTGCATGATTCAATTGAATTTTTGACGCCTATATATGCCTTTGCCATTATTAGGGTTTGTGTGTGCAGTTTAGGGGTTTGTTCTACAGGTTAAATTGGGAAAAAAGAAGGGTACCATGATGTTCACAAGATCAAGACGAGATGATCTATATAGTTAGAAATCATTTATCACGTGTCTTATGCATTTTGGAAATTTGCAGGGGCTATGGATACGAAGTTGTCCGTAGGTAAAAGGCAAGGATCTAAAACGATGGATGAGGAAGAAGAAGATAACATGTCCAATCATCATTGGACTATTTGAAAGCTGGCGCGCATTGTTTTCTTTTTATTCATCAATCCACTTGATTTTATATAATATTATTTGTTTTTATTATACTAACAAACAAATAAGATAGCTCAGATGGTGAAGCGCGTTAGTGGGGAGTACAAGGACCTGGGTTCGATCCCAGGTCCCAACAATTTTCTTTATTTCATTTTCTTGCAACAGATTCAATGCATTGTTGTTGTATCCCAAAATTTGCCCTCTCATTTCTCAAAGGACCACCCTGAATCCTCATGTTTGCTCCCCTCCGATTTCAAGCCTTGAATTACAAATTTTCCAAGAAGGTCATTCACAAGGGCAAAATGGTTATTTGCACACTAAAAAGTCAAACTTTGACTTTTGGATCAAAATCAATCTTCAAGAATCATATTTCATCCAGACACGTTGAAATATGAATTTTGTTTCATCAAGAAATTCAAAAGTCAAAATTCTAAATACTTCGAATTTTTCTAAGTGTTTAAGAAACATGACAAGCTCATAACTTCTGATCAAATTATCACCATGATGCAAGCTGATTCTAAAAGAACTTCTGGCATAAAAGTTATAGATTTCAATAACATCTAAAACATTTCAGAACAGAACTTCCCTTGGAAATGCTGGAATTTCATGTTCAAAGACAGGTCCATGAAACTGAAGCGCTCAACAAATTCTGGACACTTTCAAGAGAAAGTTGGGTCAGAACTTCTGGGCCAGTTTTCATGAAGGCTCAGTCAGAGTTTACAATGGTAATTCAAAGAAGGTTACAAAGTGTGTTGCAAGTTTCCTGGAAAGTCTGAGAGTTCCTTCAAAACATGCTGGAGCAAGGAGATACAAAGATCAGAAGTTGGATGTTTACTTTAAATTATGCTGAAGTTGAACCTCTGACCCAGAATCAAGCAATGATGCAAAATCTCACATTACAGGATTTCTGGTTTAATAAATCTCATCATCATTTAATGCTCACAACTAATTTTGAGTCTTTATCCAAAGGATTTCCCCACGTGTGGCATAGAAGTACCGCTGTTGTCCTTGAAAAGCAGATTTTTGTACAAAGTTTATGCTGGGCCCATGCTTCGCTTTTGCTTCTGAGGGAACTTTTCCTTAATTCATGCTTACAAATCCATCTTAAGCACGGCTAAAAGCTGCTAACCACCTTACTTTGTACCTTGAACCATACTTGTTTGAACTCGCTTCAAGAACAAGCCAGCGCCTAGCATATGATGGTTGGATTTTGATTTCTCCAAGCTACTAAATCCTTGCCTATAAATTGAACTACATTGGCAACTGTAAAAGGGTCGAAAAATTAAGAAAGAAAAAGCCTTGAATCCCTGCTAAAATTCCAAGAGCCCAAAGCTGCAACACAAAATACAAAACTTGTTAACTTTTGATTTCTTGCCTTCAAACTCCATCTGTTCTCAAGTGTTTCTTGACTAAAACCATCCACACAATTTCTGATTCACATATTAGAAGCTATCCTAACTTCTGTGTCCATACTGCAATACGCTTTCCATCCACCTCCATCTCAAAGAAGTCAGAACATTATCCCTTGGCTGTTCTAGAAGTTGAAAACTCCTAACCTGCTGAGTACGTGAAGAAGCTGCTCAGAACATCACTAGAGTTCAGGACCAACCTCCAGTTCACAGAATCTTTTCCAGCTGTAAGGTAAGCCTCTGCTGACTCTCATCAAATTACTTAAGCATTACCTGATTTGCATGTTCAAAAATACAATGTAGACATCATGTTTCTGACGTTGTTCATATTCTGAGGTTTCACGTATTTGTCTTCCTAAGTAGGGAGCAAATTAGTTCAGAACTTCTTGAAGACATTAGAACTCAGAATTAGGATTAGCAAATTCATGCTTACCTCTGATTTATAGTTCTGATATCTCTTATTTCTGAAACACTTTGAAACCTGCCATAATTGTCATATGCGCATCTTATGTTTTGTTGAGAAATGACTAAGTTGCAGATGTTCTGACTAGCATGGAGAGGGAGACCAAGTTCTGTTAGTGATATATGAACTTCTGAAATCTTCCTGGTTCTCAGTGGACCCAGAACTTCTGACTTTACCTATTTTTACTAATATGATCTCTGTTTTGCAGCACGCCAGAGTCAAAACTTCTGACTTCCTTTAGTCAGCAATATGCTGATTCTATTTTCGTTTTCCTCACTATTTTTGCTATCACTTCTTATTTCATTAATCAAAAACACCAAAAACATTTTTTTTCATTTTTTACACGTTTTATTTTATTTCTTAAAACAAAAGGATCAAAAATATTTTCTTAAACAAAAACTTATCTATTTTCTAAAATAAAACAAATCCATTTCACATTTTGTTGTACATTCTTATCCATTCAATATGATTGTAATAGTAACTTAGGACTTAATTTTATTTGCAATCCCCATTTGTAAATATGTACCCCCATCCCTAAAACATTGTAATAGCGTAGGACTTTACATTTTTCGCAATTTATCGCTTTCAAATGTAAATGCTAGTAATTAGGGTGTGTATGGAAAGATATGGAATCAACAAATAGATCACCCTAAAAAGCAAGACTAAAATGCATGCAATCAAACAAACTTTGCACACATGCACCCTTAGGGTAATCTCACTTTGTTTCCTATCGGAAAAATAGTCATGTCCCTCGAACAAGGGCATTTTAGCAAAGACCCTCGATAAAAGATCGTAGTCCCTCGATGACTCTCGATGTTGCCTTTGATAAACAATCTAGTCCCTAAAAACGACATTGCTAAAACGTCCCATGGGTTGCCTTCTATGACTATACAAACATCCCAACATCATTCCCTTCACATCCAACGATGGGGCTTCTTACCAAAAAAATGGTAAGATAGCAACGTCTAAAGGAGGAGGAAAAGAACACCTAAGAACTTTTGAGTAGGTAGATTCTCTCCTAGTCGCTTGCTTGCTCACAACAAAAACATTTTATACACCCACACTTTCATTTTGAAAACATTTTCGAAAGACAACACTTTGTACGCGTTCTTATAGAAACGATAGCCATTACAAAGAAGAACCCTTTTCAAAATCACTTTCAAAAACACATTTCACAAACACCTCTTTGAACTATTTTCGAAACAAACCCTTTGTATGCGTTCTTATAGAGACGAGAACCATTACGAAGTTCCATTTTCAAAATACTTTCAAAAAATCACCATCACAAACACACATTCAAACAAAAGCAAGTAATCTAGCAAGTAACTAAGAGCCCATGGAAAACCATGGATGAAAAGGGTGCTAATACCTTCTCTTTTCATAATCTACCCCCCGAACTCAAGAAAACATCTCTAAAGGTCTTTCCTGTGCTTTTTCACCTTTCCTTTTGGATAAAAGAAAAGTCGGTGGCGACTCTTGCTAATTGCAACATTTGCAAACACAAATGCAAAACAACCAAGTCAGTTCTCCCACCGCATCACAATTGTCATCCTAAACGCCCACCATACTCCACCATCATCCGGCCACTGGATCCAGCATGGTACCATATTCAACGCACAGGAAGTGAGGGACCATGATGCACCCTTAAGTCAACGTTGCAAGGAATCAAAGGCTGACTGGGCTTGGAGTGTTTTTGGGCCTAGAAAATTTAGATTGGTACCCCCCCCTTTTGCTAGCATACAGGCCCAGTTTGTAGTTTCTTTCTATTTTCTTTTTTAATTTCTTTAATTATTTTCTTTAATTGTTTTAATTAATTAACACAAAAAATATTATTTTTTTCATAAAATCAACAAATCATAAAAAAGAGCTTTTTTATATAATATTTATTTAATATAATTAGTAAATTAGGTAAATTTAATTTTTGTTTCATTTAAAATTAAATAGAAACTAGGTTTTAAATTTTGTAACTAAATTGTTACTTTTCTCAGATAAAAAAACCACAAATATACACCAAAATCATTTTTTTCATTAAAATATTTATTTTAATTAATTAGATTAATTCAGTTAACTTAAATACCTTTTCATAATTAAAAAGCAATTAGAAATTAGGGTTTTATTTAAATTGCAATTTCATTGTTTTCTCCAATAAAAAATGTACAAAAATCTTTTTTTTCTTTCAATTAGGGTTTAGGTTATTTTCAACTTCTCTTCGCATTTAATTTGCCGCGCGCATTTTAATTTATTATTATTGTAACTGTTTCGAGTTTGTAATAGTTTTAATTAGGGTTTTAAATTCTGCACTTTTATTTCCCGTCAAGATAATTATGTAACTGTCAAAGCGTTGTAATAGCTAGGTTTATTTTTCGCACTTTAAATTCCTGCAAATATTTAACTGTCTAGATGTATTCTAATAGGATTGTATGGCAAGAATATCTGAGATTAAAACAGTTGATCACCTAATGTGCAAAGATTAAATAACTGAAACAATTCATACGCACATATTCACTCCTACGGTTTACCTCACTTTGGTTTCCTTCGGTAAACAATCATTAAGCATAGGAGATTTTAATGGTTGCCCTCCAGTCTAAAAGATCAAATTGTCCCATTCGAATGTTGCCTCGGGAATGTTGCCTCAAAAAGATCTTAAGACTTTAGGGTTACTACTAAAGCTTTCTAACTGTTGCTTTACTGATTGTATTTGTCCTTTTTGAACGTCTCTTACAAACTCCAACGACGGTGCTACCTAATCCTTAGTAGTAGGATAGCGCTGTCTAAAGGAAATGAGAACAAACAATCTTTTTTCGAGTAGGTAGAATCTTAAGTACTTGCTCAATAAAAACTTTTCACACAAACACTTTTCAAAACAAATTTTCAAAACAAACTTCGTCACACTCTTGAGGACTGATACAAGGGTTATCACGAAGTAAAAACATTTTCAAGACAAATACACACAAGAAATTTGAAAGATGAGCAAGTACCTAAGAGCCCGTAGATAACTACAGATAGAAAGGGTGCTAACACCTTCCCTTTCTATAATCTACCCTCCGTACTCAAAATATCTCGAAAAAAGGTTTTTTATGTTCTTTTTCCTTTTCCATGATTGGATGAAATAAAAGTAGGTGGCGACTCTTTCTTACCGCAACATTTTGCGAACAAAAACGCAAAACGCAAACCAGTAAAAACAGTCGGTTCTGCCACCGTATCACAAAGACGGCTATAACCTGGAGGATTGGATTTTCCCAACTGTCAATGGAGGGCTCAGCAACTGGGAAGCTAAAGATTTTGTCCCAATTACTTTTATCCAACAGTAATTGTCTTTAATGTTTGTCAGATCTGTAATAATTAAACATTTTAGACTTTTAAAGCGTTGTGTCTTACCCGAGGCACAATGGTCCATTTGTAAGGGTTATTATCTCATTTTCATATGTCATCAATGAATCATGGACTTTTTTGCATACAAACTTTGTGTTCTTTGTCTTTCTTTTTTACATTTTTATTTCTTTCAAAGATAGATATACTCTTACACACACTCATATTCAAAATGCAGATCTACATCCATTCGGGATCCCATGGGTAACAATTCTGCTATGGCCTTTTGTGACTCTGAAAATCTAATCTACCAAGCGGAAGATGAAGGTGAGGAATATTGTGAAGTTCCAGGGGAACTAGCAAGGTTACTACAACAAGAATAGAGTACCATTCATCCCCATGAAGAACTAGTGGACACTGTTAACCTAGGTACCGAAGATGACAAGAAAGAAGTCAAGGTGGGTGCCAATCTGGAACCTAGTATCAAGAAACATTTGATTTAGTTGCTACATGATTATGTTGAGGTCTTTGCCTGGTCGTATGAAGACATGCCAGGACTTGATGCAAATATCGTGGTACATCGTCTACCAACAAAAGAAGACTGCCCACCGGTAAAACAAAAGGTTTGTCGCATGAGACCAAACATGTCAGAGAAGAATAAAGCGGAAGTCATGAAACAATTCAACGTCGGATTCTTGGCCCTCACCTCCTATCCGTAATGGGTCGCCAATGTTGTTCCCGTGCCTAAAAAGGACGGAAAAGTATGAATGTGCGTAGACTACAGAGATTTGAATAGGGCAAACCCTAAGGACGATTTCCCACTTCCCCACATTGATATTTGTTTACTCTGAAAAATGGTAAACAACCGCTGATCTTCCAAAAGGTAACTTATTTGGTGACTCGCAGGATCGATCAGATTGATCCTAAGACATGGCTGATTTTAGAGAGTTTAAATGCTTTAAAATAGAGAGTTTCGACTAATCCTAATGGTGATTAACGCAAGTAAGGTAGAGACACTTTAAGTAAATTGCATGGAGAAAAGCTTGGTAAATTAAATAAAAGCATTAAAGGCTTGTTAAATAAATGACTTCGACTGAGATAAATAAGTGAAAGCGATAAATTGCTTGAATGTAAAAGATTTCGATTAAGGTAAATGGTGTTTCACACATACATTCTCAATGATTCTTTCTCTCACACTAGGTACTTGAATCTAAATGAGTGACTTGTATACAATGATGAATACACTAATAACTACGTGAACACTTAGTATTTATACTAAAAAATCCTAAGTAACTTCTGGGCAGTTACATCGCTTCTTGGTGACACCACATGGCACGTTCACAACCCTCGACGCCTACTTCCACGCCACGTTGCGCTTGGTAACTGCTGGGAACCGTTTTCCCTTCAACAGTTCGAAATTCAAACCGTTCGATCTTGGGCATCAGGGACCTTGGTCGAAAGGTTGCTCCTTCGACGTTGAAAACAACATGATTCCAACTTAGAGAAATTTCTCTAAGTATCTTGTCATTCTTTGATAAACCTTCGATGTGATCAGCTGATCGAAGCCTTCTTGTGTAGGAAACTCTTCTAACTCATAATTACTGATCTATATGATAATAGAACGTGGGTGTCGAATTTAGGAGCCAACAAATTGCCCCCCAAGAATGTCTTATTTCGACGCTTAGAAGAAAAAGGCATTCTTTGATATTCCATTCGACACCTGCCCTTCATTCTCAGCCACAAATTAGTTTGTGCGCTTTTCGTCTCCTACCAACTAACTGACAATCTCAAAAAATCATCATTTCAACTTTTCCCAAGATGTCACTTCAGTAAGGCACTTCACACGCACGATGGCATTTCATACGTTGTCATTATGACTATTCTCTGAAATCGAGGAAGCATGCTGCAACGTTTCCGTTTTCCAGAACGGCTACAGCGCCAATGCATGCCACGCGCCCCACTCCCGTCTGTGGCATTAAATGACCTCGAGCCCTGTGATTTTCCAATCCCTATAAATAGCACTAAGTGCTTCATTTGGACTCTTTACACTTTCTCGTATCCAAACCTTCGATCGAACGAAATCTTCTGCAAACAACCCTTTGCTTCTTCCTCTCCAAACCCAGTAATCTTTATTCTTCATTCACCCTCATTTAAACCAAAAATGGCTTCACGTACTTGTGCTCCCAATGTCCCAAGAGCTAGCATTCTCTCCAAGACTGCTCAACCAGAAATCTTCTCAACTGCTCCGGTAGTTAATTCTATGGGAATGTGAAGGGTTCCTGAACCCATGGGTGATGCTGAACGCAACACCTATTGCTCTCAACTGCTGATTCCCGTTGGGTATTCTAACCAGGTTTTTGTCATGTCAGGCCCTCTTTCAACATGCATTACTGACCCCACAAAAATTGAGGGTTTCTTCCCCGCGCATGAGGCACTCAAACCCATTGGGTGCTCAAAGAAGGCGAAAGATGATATCGAAGATCCTGCGAAAGAGAAAATAGATCTTCGGTTTTTTAACAGGGGGGTTAGGGCTTTTCGATCTATCCCAAGCCTTACACTAGAATATACCGCTTGGCTCAACAAGATGGAGGAGTGCCAGGCTTCGATTTGGAAAGGCATGGGCATTTATGACCTGGTCATGTTGTCCAAAACTGGTCTTAACTATTGTCCCGACATGCTGGTAGCTTCATTGCTGTTTTGGGACTACACTCACTATACCTTCCACTTACCTTGTGGAATGGTTACGCCCACTCTCTTCGATGTGGCCGCAATTGCTGGTCTTCGACCAACTGGGGACTACTTCGACCCAGAGGAAATGTTTGAAGACCAGATTGGGTTTTCTGCTACCAAACCCACCTACACCACTTACACCAGTCATTACCACGACAAATCAACGGCTGCGGTGACTGATGTGGAGCACATCGTGTTTCTAGCCCTTTGGCTGTCGCGCTTTGTGTTCTGCACGAAATCCCTGCAGGTTATGAAGAAGATGGTCACCCTCGCTACTCAGCTTCATCATGGCCAAAACATCTATTTGGCCGAATTAATATTGGCGAACTTGTACGAGTCGATAAGCAATGGAGCGGCTCAATTAAAAGTAATCGAAAATAGAGCTAGCCTGCTGCTTGCTGGTCCCTTCTGGCTACTTCAACTCTGGCTGAATGCCACTTTCAAATCTTTTCTACCCCAGAAGACTCAAATAAATGAAAAGGCTCCTGAGATAGCCAAAAGGCGCGTTGAAGGCACCAGGCTCGCCTTATTGACTCCTACTGAGGATGGGATGGAACTACAAAAGACCTTCGCAAACTTCGTTCAGATGTTTGCGGGGAGGAAGGAATTCACTTCGACCATGGCCCCTTTCGCCGGTCGAAAGTGTGGTCCAGGATGGTTTACCAGGCCCCATCCTAAATCACCAGAGGATCCTCACTTCGAAGAGCATACAACAATGTGGGAAGCGTTTCTCACCCCAAGGATAATGTCGTTGCGTTTCAAGAGTTCGAAAAATCAGCTGAGCCTGATTGCCTACCAGCCGAATCTTGTCTCTCGACAATTTGGCATTATCCAATCGCTTCCTTCTCCGATTTATCCTCGGGAGAAATCATTGTTGTTCTTTTCTAATGACTACTCTGAAGACGCCGCTACTAGGCATATTAGTAGGTACGTTGGTCGGACCGTACTATCATTGTTCGACTACCAACTCAACTTCCTCTATTCACCAGCCTTTGAAGACTGGTGGAAGAGATATTACGTCGAAGAGTTCTTCGACGAGAAGGACTTTGCAGACGAACTCAAGAAGTCCTTCGTCATGGTCCTTGATAAAATAAAGAAATGTACGTTCCCTCTTCAAATTATATTTGTCTTTTCATTTCGACTTATATCTATCAATTATAACTTGTGAACGTTTCTCTTTCATTTGTTCGAAAACCTATGGCTAAGAAGGCCACAGACAGCAATCAGGGTGGAGGTCCCTTTGCAAAACCTCCAGTACAGGTAACAATTTTTCCTTGTTTCCCTCTTTGGTTTTAAACGTCCTGGTTTTCGATGTTGTGTTTTAAATCGACTCCGTTTGGGATTTTCAGAAACCTGCGCCTAAGAAGCGACCCATATTAACGGTCGAAACTTCGAGTGGCGAAGAGGAGGAATCTCCTCCTGTTCCTCTCAAATAGAGAAAGCTGAAAAAAACTGCTCCTGCTCCTGAACCTCGACCTGAGATAAGAACTAAAGTCACAGGAAATAAACCCAGGCCGCCCCCTGTGATTATCAAAGAACCCATGGAGGAGGAGCTAAATGTCTTGCTCAGTAATCCTGTTGAGAGCGACAACTCTAGCCCTGGGGCTGAGGTTCCTTTACAGGTAATGTCTCCGACCACTTTTAACTTAAGTGTCGATGATCACCTTCGATTGTGCATCTCTCCAATCAGAGTTTTTTTTTCTTTCAGGAAACGGCTGGCACTTCAGCGCCAGCTGGGCATCCTGTCGAAGGTTACGGTACTCTCGTAAACAGCACAGGGGAACCCACCTACAATCCTTCTTCTTTCGTCAGTTCTGCTAACAAAGTGAATCAAACTTCGGAGCCGCAAGATTCTGCTGACCATAGCAGACAACGCGAAGAGGAACTGGTGGATGATGAGTTACCTGCTGAGACAGGGGGTGCCCCTGAGGAGCACCACCAGGAGGAGGTTCAAGTGGTCAACGAGACAGAAGAGCAATATGATGAAGAGGGTCATGTTGATGATGATGTTGCTGAAAATGTTCAGCCCCAAGCCAACATTGTCGAAACTGAAAAGGTTACCTCGACAAAGCCCAGGTCTAAAGAGGACTTGGCTCTCTTGAAGCAAAATGATCCAATTGGCTATCTGAATGCCATCGTCGAGAGCAGGGAAAATTCATCTGACCCTAGTCATGATGCTTCTACTGCATCAGGGAAGTCTACTTCGACCTCTCCTCTCGATGAGGTCTTGAAGAAAGTTAAGGCTCAATTCTTCAAGAGGGACCTAATGAAGGCTTTGGAGGGGGATCCTACTGCCCAATCTTGTTTGGGGGCTGTCTTGGGTGCAGTCAATTTGCTTGCTTTTTCTCCAGAGATTTTCGACTTCATCTTGGAGTTATACTCCATTATTGACCAAGCCTCTGCGGATTACAATCGTCGAAGGGGGTTCAACAACCAACTCGAAACGCTGCATGGCAAGAGTTCTGCTGCTTCGGACTCCTTCGTAGATGTGAATGCTATCAAGATTTTCCTTTCTCGCAACCCTGTGCCTACCTTGCTGGGAGATATTTTGCATATTCTCCATACTCGTACCATGAAAAGAAGAGGGACTCTTATGTGTTGCATGCCGTTGCTGTCGAGGTGGTTTATTTCTCACCTCCCTAAGTCTGTACCGAAGAACGAAGAAGGTTTGGGTTAGTCGCAAAGGATAATTTCACTCGATCATACGGATATTGTTTGGTGTTCCTGAGCTATGGAAGACATTGCTATTATTGACCGTTGTGAGGAGTACCCTAATGTCCTATTACTTGGTATCAGAGGGGGTATAAATTACAATCCTTGTCTAGCTTTGCGACAATTTGGTCATGCTCGAAGGGATAGTCCCCATGAGTTACTTATTAAGGGCATTGTATTCAACTATGAGGATGATGTTAATGAGTATCGCATGAGGTTCGTACGAGCTTGGGGCATGGTAAATAGATCTGACACCAAAGATTTTGGACCAAAGACTTCCATTCCTATGGAGCCTTACCTCCAATGGGTACGAGCTCGTGCCCAGAAGCTTATGATGCCTTATGTGGCTGTATGACCAATGATTGTGGAGCCCACTACTGAATAAGGCATTCCTTACACGGTTCTCTATCCTTACATGCCCACTGATCTTGGGGAGTTACAGAGGTCTTGGATTCAGCTGAAGAATGAGCAGGATACTTACAGGGACCAGTTCCATGATCAAGAGAGGAAGGTGTTGTACCCAAAAATTTTCCCTCTCATTTTATCAACATTTCTCATCATAAGGCTCTTGGAACTCAAAGATCAAGCTAGGGTTTGCTCTGCTCAAGACATCTCCTTGCACTGATGACCTAAATTAGGGTTTGAGTTTGCACAAGGATTTTTGGACCTTCAATGCTCAAATTGACTTTCATACTTCATGTTGGACTCATAAGTTTGCCCATACCAAGTTTCAAGTCTTGAATCAAATTTTTGCCCAGTCAATTGGACAGTTGACCTAGAAATCAATTGTATTGGAGAAAAAGTCAATTGTTGCCAATTTGCAGTCAAACCTCATGAATTTTGACCCACATCAACATTATGAACTCATATGAACCATTTGATCAAGTTTGGACCACAATTCCACAAGAAATTTAATCAGATCACCAAAAGGGCAAAATGGTCATTTTTAGGGTTTTGGCTGTACAAAGGCAATTTTTGACTGATTGACCTAGCCAATGGCAAATCAATCTCAACCATGGACTCAAGGACTCAATGACATCATCTTGACCTACTCAACAAGTTCAAAAGATCTCAAATGCATGGGATTGATAGATGAATTTTTCAGTCAACTGATCAAAATTTGACTATACACTAAAAAGTCAAACTTTGAATTTTTGGACAAAATCAAGTGCCAAGGGTCATTTTTAATCAAGATGTGTCAAATTGTGAAACTTTTTAACCAAGAAACCCAAAATTGCAAATTAGGGTTTTGAAATTGAAAATTTTCATAACTTAGAATTTTTCTAAGTTATGAAATTTTCTTAATTTTTCCTAACTTTGTCCCACATTTTCACCAAGATGAAAATGGATTCAAACAAAACTTACAACATGAAAGTTGTATTCCTCCACAAATTATACAATTTTTATTCACAAAGTTTTCTCAAAAGAAGCTTGGATCTCAAGTTATTATTTTTGGAACAAGGGTCCCTAAAACTTTTAACTTAGAGAAATTTTGCCCTAGTTTAGGCAGGATTTTGACCCATCTTATTGGCCATTTTTCACATAGTTCCACTTGGAATCTCAAGTTGCATTTCAAATATGGATTATAGTGCATGTTGCAAGCTTTCCAAATTGTCCAATAACTCCTCAAACACATTTGTGGTTAGGGAGAATTGAATGCTTGAAGTTGGCAAAAACTCACTTTGTATCCATGGCCAATACATGTTCACTCAAGTGGAATTTTCAAACCAGCATGCTTTGTACTAGTTTGCAGGCCTCTAAACCAATTCACACTCCTTAATTAAATGCAAATCCATCAGTCTAAGCATTTGTTTTGGCCATTTGGGCATTGTACACAAAACTAAGCCTTAATTAGAAAAAGGTACATTTCCATTTTGGAAAAGGTATGCTTTATGTAAAAACATGATCTTTGAAGCATATGGCCAAGATCTCAGAAGCCAAATCAAATCCACAAATTGAAAATATCAAGAGGATTGTATGCAGCATGTTATATGGCTTGTACAGGCCTGTGATACCAACTTACACATTCTTGCTTCACAAAGAAGAAAACTTGCAAAATCCTCCCAACTTGAAAACCAGCCATTGTTAGCTTACACAAACATTACAAACAACTTTCACACAACCCTTTGAGCAAGAAACACGAGCACTTGAGCCTCATAACCTCCCATAACCAGAAATCACTCTTCTTTGGAAAAACAGGGCAGGTGCTGCAACTTGAGTGCCATAGCTCATTTGGCTCGTGCGTTTTGCTCCTTTTTGCTTCAAACACCTTCCATTCAACTCACTCAAGCTATCTCAAACCTCCATTGCCAACTGTAACTCCATTTACAGTGTTCACCATTTTCATTTCAAGCTTGTGCAAGTTGAGTTCTAGAAGCTGATTCAGGGACATTCAAGGCAAGCTAGCTATTGGAAAAGATCAAGTGAAGTTCAGGCAAGCTACCAGACACCTCAAAACTTGTTGAGAAGCTCTGCATTGTCATATACGAATCCAACTGAAACAGGTTTTTCATCACTTTCTATCTCTCTATTTAGGAACATTTAGCTTTAGGTTTGTGAATAAAAAATGTAGTGTTCATTGCTAGGAAGCCATACATATGCTCAGCTTTCATTTATATTAAGTGTGCTAGGAGAATTTCATCCATGAACATGCTGAAAAAACTAGGTCAGATTTTAGGGCCAGAGAAATTCTCTCTGGTCTTTGAGAGTTAATATTAATGCTTTATATGGTTAGAATCATATTGAAATTCTCTAGAAGTTTTGTGTTATGTGTTTTTGCAATGGAGCTCGTATGCAGGATATCCATTTTGAACCATGCGCGTGCGCGTTTCTGTCTAGAGGAAGAAGATGAAGTTGGGTTGGGCCTGGCCAGTTTTGCTTCTAACACCCCTTTTTTCAGTTTCACACCCCCTGGCCCAATTTCTTATATTTTTGCATTTTTGAGTTTTTGTTTTCTTTTCTGACTTTGTTATTTTATTTTCAAACATAAAAAATGCTTAAAAAATATTTTCATAATTTTTTACATTTATTTGGCATTTTATTTTGATTTTTCTAACAATTAAAGGCCTTTAAATACTTTTATAATTTATTTAAAACTTGAAAATAATGTAAATGATACTTTTATTTTTATTTCTTATTTTTATCCACACTGAAAATATTATTTAAAATATAATTTATTTTTGTACATATTTTATTTTATATTATACATATTTAATATATTTAATATATATATATATATATATATATATATATATATATATATATATATATATATATATATATATATATATATATATATATATATATATATATATATATATATATATATATATATATATATATATATATATATATATATATATATATATATATATATATATATATATATATATATATATATATATATATATATATATATATATATATATATATATATATATATATATATATATATATATATATATATATATATATATATATATATATATATATATATACTTTTATTTTATTAAATACTTAGAATAAAAATACAAAAAATATCACATTTTTATTTTTATTATTATTTATACTAAAAAAACACTTTTTTTAAGTATATTTCATTTTTGTACATATTAATATATTTTTGTACATAAATAATATATTATATTTATTTTCTTAAAGAAATTAGGGTTTTACCCTAAAACAATTAAAATTAATCTTTTATTTATTTCTTTATACTTTTTTACATTAAAAAATACTTTTGCATACATGAACAAATAAAAATTCTTTTTTTTTGCATAATATATTTTATTTAATATTTATTTATCTTGTTTAATTAAATATTGCCCATTTATTTATTTGCACAAAGAATTCAATTTGGATGTAATAGTAAATTAGGGTTTACAATTTCTTGTCAAATATCCCCTCACTCAAAATTGTACCCCCATCCCCATAATCATGTTGTAATAGTTTAGATTTAAATTCTCGCATTTTACGCTTTCAATTATGCCATGACTAGAGAATTAGGGTTTGTATGCAAAAATCCAAATTAACAAGTAGCTTGACCTAATCAAAGACAAAAATACATGAAAATCAAACACAATGTACACTTGCACCCCTAGGGTTACAATCCACTTGTTGCCCTCAAAAATGGGCCATGGTATGCATGTTGGGTGCTTTGGCAAAACAAAAACAAAAACAAAACAAAAGATCATAGTCCCTCGATGACGCTATCTGAGTTGCCTAAACAAAAATGATCAAGTCCCTCAAGAGAATTGCCAAAGATACCTAACACAATTGCTATCATGGTCTATACGATGACCCGCGCCTGTCCCGTTTAACATCCTAACACAAGGTTGTTCACCAAATGCAATGATGAAACAACACTGTCAAAAGGGTTAAAAACATAAGAAAGATCTTTGAGTAAAATAGGGTAGATAGCTCTTAGTTACTTGATCAAAAAGCTTGCAAAACATCCTTGCTATTTTCAAACACACTTCACAACACAATTTCAAAAACATTTCCCAAAATAAACTTTCAAACATTGAAAAACTTTTCAAAAGACAAAAACACCTTTGTATACATTCAAACAAGAATCATTACAAAGGTTTCCACAACGATGGCCTCTTTTCAAAACATCTTTCAAAACCACACACAGAGCACCATTTCAAACAATTGAAAAGCAAAGCAAGTTATCTAAACAAGTAACTAAGAGACCATGGATAACCATGGATGAAAAGGGTGCTTGCACCTTCCCTTTTCATAATCTACTCCCCGAACCCAAGAAAACATCTCAAAGGTCTTTCCTGTGCTTTTTGACCTTTCCTTAGGATAAAATAAAAAGTCGGTGGCGACTCTTGCTAAACCAAAACATTTGCAAACACAAATGCAAAACCTCAAGTCAGTTCTCCCACTGTATCACAGAACTGGCGACTCTGCTGGGGAAATCTTTAAAAGTGGAGTAACCTTAGGGTTTAGATCACCCTTGCATGCTTATCTTGATTTCTTTGATTGCTTTACATTTGGTTCTCTTGTTTGGGCTTGAAATCCTCTACCCGGATTTGGGAAACATTCATAGGTAAATAGCAATACGTTATGGAAACTGTGCGGGGTATACCGACATGGTTGAAGCAATAGTTATATCAGTGCGACATATTTGTGAGTATCGGTAACCTTTGAGTCAATCAAAGAGAATACGGGGCCGCTGAGTGATGTCATGAAGCATTAATGAACTCTTAGAACCTTACTTGACCATCTTGGCCTTTCTTAGGGGTAGTGAGATGATCGGCTTTGGTGCAGTCCGAAGTTGGTAGATACTCGATACTACACTCATTGAGGGTTGTTTTCTTGGGATATTTTGGTCGCCAGTTAAGTGGCTAAACCAAAACAATGAACATAAATAATAATCCAGTGATATGGAGCTCTTTAGAACCCGGTTACTATTTATAGGACAGGTTGAGCCAACTAACTTCAAGAGGGTACTTACCTACGAAACCTCATGCAAGCCTGAAACTAGGATCTTGTGTGATTTTCTTGTACATGTGCTTGTGCATACATCATGAACATCATAAAGCATCATATGCATTCACTAACCATTTCAAGGGTTTGGATCTTCATCTTTGTTCTTGTTTTGTAGGTCATGGAATCTCTTTGCAGGAAAACAATTCAAGTCAACCTTGTGAGAATCCCTCCTCAACTCAAGGAGCTTACTTCCAAGATTCCAAAGAATTCTCTTTTCAGTGAAAGACATGGTAGACTTCTCAACTTGGTCAACTCTAACATTGAAGAAGACATGGTGAAAGTTCTCTTCCAGTTCTTTGACCCCCTACACCATTGTTTTATATTCCCTGATTACCAACTAGTACCTACTTTGGAGGAATTTTCTCAACTCCTAAGAATTCCTATTCTCCATCAACTACCCTACAATGGTACGAAAAGAGAACCAAAGCCTGAAGATGTTGCTTAAGCACTACACTTGTAACCATCTGATATCAAAGGTCATTGGGAAACCAGAAGTGGTGTCAAGGGTTTCTTGGCAAAGTTTCTATTTGAGAAGGCACAAGACTGTTGGAATTCTCTAGATCTACAAGCTTTTGAAGAGATTGTGGCACTCCTCATCTATGGGTTGGTCTTATTCCAAAACCCTGATCAACTTATAGATGTGAACGCTGTCAAAATCTTCATATCTCGGAATCCTGTGCCTACATTGCTTGGGGACATCCTACACTCATTTTACACACGAACAATGAGGAAAAGAGGTGTTCTCATGTGTTGTACTCCTCTTCTAGCAAGGTGGTTTATTTCTCACCTTCCCCAATCAGTTCTGAAGAATGAGCAGGGTTTAAGGTGGTCACAACAGTTGATGACTCTCACACATTCTGATGTTCATTGGTGTTCTCGGTCCAGAGAAAATGTCATCATCATTGATTGTTGTGGAGAATTCCCTAATGTCCCACTACTTGGCATTAGGGGAGGCATTACCTACAACCCCTGTTTAGCTTTGAGGCAGTTTGGATATGCCCGGAGAGATGGCCCTCATGATATGCTGATTCCTGACCTAGTTTTTGACTTCGACAATGACGCTCAAGGACTTCGACAAAGGTTCATCCGAGCTTGGAGGATGCCCAACAAAGTGGATAGTAAGACACTGGGGCACAAGAATTCCATCCCTCTTGAGCCCTACCTCAAGTGGGTACGAACCCGCGCCCAGAGTCTTATGATGCCTTACCCTCACATTCTCCCCGTGATCAAAGAGCCTGTTATGGAAGAAGAGGTTCCATACACCCTCCTACATCCAGACATGCCAACATCATTGGAAGAATTGCAAAAGAGTTGGATCCAGCTCAAGGAAGAACGGAATACTTTTGAAGCCAGCTTCTATGCCAGTGAGAAGAAGGTTTTGGAGCTTACCCACCGACTTCATGAAGAGGAGACTCTCAACACTTACATCGCACCAAAAAGGATGCGCAATGTCTTTTTACATTAAGAATTTTGTAATATTTTGCCCATGGGGCACTTATGTACTAACAAATTTCTTCTTAATATGACGTGTGTTCTTTTTGTTTGCAACAAATTTGAATTTCTGAATCCTTGAATGCATTACATGAATAACATATCATTCATCATATGCATAAACAGGTCTCCACACCAGTTTTCCTTATCTTTCTGTTGTACATTTCAGCAAGATGGATTTGGAGCAAACGGTTATGGATCTACAAGCACAAAATTCGCAATTCCAGCAACTCCTCATGACCTTAGCAAAGGGTCAAGAGGACCTTAAAGCACTGTTGGAGAAAGATAAAGATAAAAAGAAGAAAAGGACTGGTATGGCCACTATGGGAAGAAGGTTTGAAAACCAGGCTAGAAAAGTTCTCGAGTTCCCTTCGACGTCTGATGAAGGGATTGGTAAAGGAAAAGGAGCTGCGATGCCTTCTGAATCTGAAGTGGAAGAGGAAGAAGAGGAAGAGGATGAAGATTACTCCGAACAGCAATATCCCCCGGTGGATGATAAGTATAAAAATCTTGAGGATCGGTTGGCAGCCATGGAGTTGCAAAGGGTACCTGGTTTAGATTTCGAAGAACTAGGGTTGGTCGCTGGGATCGTCATTCCTCCCAAGTTCAAAGTTCCTACATTTGCTAAGTATGACGGTTTGTCCTGTCCAAAGATGCATCTGAGATCCTACGTCAGAAATATCCAACCCCACTCATCTGATATGGATCTTTGGGTCCATTTTTTCCAAGATAGTTTGCCAGGCACGCAATTGGACTGGTTCTATCAACTTGAGAGATCTGAGGTTCATAACTAGGAAGATTTAGCTGCTGCTTTCTACCGACAATACGAATACAACGCTGATTTAGCACCTACTCGTACTCAACTACAGAGTATGGGTATGGCTTCTAATGAGGGATTTAAGGAATATGCCCAGAAATGGCGTGATTTGGCTGGAAGGGTGCAGCCACCTTTGTCAGATAGAGAGCTGGTTGACATGTTTTTAGGGACCCTGTCTGGCCCTTTCTTCAATCATTTAATCGGGAGTTCCTCTGCAGGATTCACCGAATTAATTCTGATCGGTGAAAGGATCGAGTCTGGCATTAAAAGTGGTAAAATTCAGAAGGATGCCTCCGCTTCCACTACTATTAAGAAGACCTTCCCAGCTAAGAAGGAAGTTTCTGCTGTTCACAACCAGAGAAACCAAGGAAGAACAGAGCGCCGACCAACGGTAGGGGCTGTGATGATCCAAAGCTCTTCAACCGATCAACCTCAAAACAATCAACCAAGAGCAAATCAGCAAAGGGTAGAAAGGCCATAACGACAATTCACCCGAATCAACATGACACCGGCTCAAGTCCTTCCTCATCTGTTAAAGCTAAATCTTACCAACTTGAAAGAAGCGTCGAAGAACCCTAATACCTCTTCTCCTTATTATCATTCCAATGCAAAATGTGCGTACCACTCTGACAGTGTAGGGCATGATACCAACAAATGTTGGGCTCTTAAGAATAAGATCCAAGACTTGATAGACGCCAAGGAGGTAGAATTTTATACGCCCGAAAAGCCGAATGTGATTTCTGCCCCAATGCCCAAGCACGGTCATAATGTCCATGCCGTTATGGAAGATCTTCATGTTACCAATGTTGCTGACCTTTTGACTCCGTTACCAGTTATTAAAGTGAATTTGATGAGAGCTGGGATATTCCCGGGCTGTGGAAAAGACTGTTACTTTTGTTCAAACCTACAAGTTGATTGCCCACTGTTGAAATCAGGCATCCAATGCCTGATGGATACCCAAGAGATCCTCTTCCAAAAGACTCCTTTTGATACTATCACTCTTGTTACTCCTGCTACTTTTGTTACTTTAACCAATGACATTGCCATAATAACCATCTCCGACAATCTTCCCAAGACCTGCAAAAGGCCTATCAAGATTACGCCTGATCCTAAGTTTGTGCCGCTAAAAATCACCATGTCAGGGCCCGTCCCGTATAAATTTAACAAAACGATACCATGGAACTACGAAGGAGAAATCTTCTATCATGGTATCAAACAGATTGAATCAGTCCAAGAGAATTCCGATGATGAAACCCCTGATATAGGGAATATTGCAGGAACAAGCAAGATAACTCGCAGCGGAAGGATCTTCTCTCCGGAGATTGCTCCTCCACGGGCAGTCTTCGGACCCTCGAGAGTTTCTGTACCTATCAAGCCATCTGTGCAAAGCCCGATAATTGAAGAAATTGATGTACCTGAAGTTAGACCCTCTGTTGATACTACCGATAAGGGTAAGGGGATACTAGAAGTGCTTGTCAGGATGAAGGTTCAGACTGTGGTAATCCCCGAGACCACCCAGAAAGAGATGGAAGAAACTTAAAGATAATCACGAAGAGTGACTACAATGTCGTGGAGCAGCTAGGGCAGACCCCTTCCAAAATCTCCATGTTGGCTCTCCTACTCTGCTTTGAGGCTCATGCTAAGGCCTTAATCAAATTTCTAAAGACGGCACACGTGCCTCAAGAAACTTTTGCTGACTAGTTTCAAGAGTGCGTGGCTAGCCTTACTGCTGATAATGGTCTTGGTTTTTCCGATGCTGATTTGATCCCTAAGGGAAGGAAGCACAATGACGCGCTGCATGTCTCGGTAGAATGCAGAGGGACCACACTTACCCATGTTCTGGTTGACACCGGTTCATCTTTAAATGTGCTACCGAAGAAGGCGTTGGATAAATTGGACTGCGAAGGATTGACCCTCAAGCCCAGTAACATCGTTGTTAGAGCCTTCGACGGCTCTAAGAGGATGGTTCACGGAGAAGTGGACATCCCAATCAAAGTGGGCACAGAAATTTTCAACTCTACCTTTTATGTGATGGACATCCGTCCTTCATATTCATGCTTGTTGGGAAGGCCGTGGATCCACAATGTTGGGGCAGTCACTTCCTCTTTACACCAAATGCTAAAGTATCCAGTTCAGGGAAAGATCATAACGGTTCACGGTAAGGAAGAGTACATGATAAGTCACCTCAACTCCTTCCGCTATGTGGAGTTGGATGGCGAGTTCATAGAAACGCCTTTCCAACATTTTGAGGAAGTTTCTCCTGAAGTCGTAGTTGCAAAGACAATGATTGATGTGCCTATCGTTTCTAAGCCTGTGTCTAGGATGGCATCCCTCAAAGATGCGGAGGCCATAATCAAAGAAGGAAGGAGTACAGTGTGGGGGCAACTGCCTGATTTTTCTCACAAGACGGACAAGTTCGGACTAGGTTTTACTGCTGCTGGCCAGAAAGTTGTGCGTCGCTCCCGGGCTGGAGGACCACCCGTAAAAATCACTCACCATGGAATTAATGCCTTAAAGGATGATGATGAAGAAGACAACTTTGAAGATTGGATCTTTCCAACCGTCGAAGGAGGTTTAAGCAACTGGGAAGCGAAAGACTTCGTTCCCATCACTTTCATCAACCAGTAATTTATCTTTGAACAATTTCCTATTTTGGTCTGTAATAATTAAACAATTCGTACACTATTTTCACCTTATGCCTTACCCGGGGCATATAGGTCCATTTGTAAGGGCTTGATTTCTTCATTATCATATGCCATGTTTAATGAATCATTGGACGTTTTCATCTATAAACTGTTGTGTTCATTTTCTTTCCTTTTACATTTTGTTTTGTTTAAGGATGGCTATCCCTTACACACACCCACACTCACAAAATGCAGGTACCCATCCACTTCGGATTCCATGGGTGACTATTCTGCTTTAGCCTTCGGTAACTCTGAAGATTTGGTCAATCATGCCGAGTACAAAGGTGATGAAGACTGTGAAGTGCCTGGAGAGCTAGCCAGACTTCTGCAACAAGAGGAAAGGGCTATTCTTCCCCATGAAGAGTTGCTAAAAACCATCAATTTGGGAACAGAGGAAGACAAGAAAGAGGTAAAAGTGGGTGCCAACCTAGAACCAAGTGTCAAAGAATGTCTAGTTCAGTTGTTGAATGAATATGTTGAAATCTTCGCCTGGTCCTATAAAGACATGCCGGGACTAGATACAGATATCGTGGTTCACCGTCTCCCTACAAAAGAAGACTGTCCACCGATCAAACAAAAGGTCCGCCGAATGAGGCCCGACATGTCTGAAAAGATCAAAGTTGAGGTGATGAAGCAATTTAATGCTGGCTTTCTGGCTGTTACTTCCTATCCACAATGGGTTACTAACATTGTGCCTGTGCCTAAGAAGGACGGCAAAGTCAGAATGTGTGTGGACTATCGGGACTTAAGCAGGGCTAGCCCTAAAGATGATTTTCCACTGCCACACATCGACATCTTGGTTGACAACACAGCTCAACACAAGGTATTTTCCTTCATGGATGGATTCTCGGGATACAACCAGATCAAAACGGCCCCCGAAGACATGGAGAAGACTACTTTTGTTACTCAATAGGGTACCTTCTGCTATAAAGTGATTCCATTCGGACTAAAGAATGTCGGGGCAACCTATCAACGCGCCATGGTAGCTTTGTTTCATGACATGATACATCATGAGATTGAAGTCTACGTAGGCGACATGATAGCCCGTTCACAGACAGAAGAAGAACACCTTGACCATCTGCAAAAGTTGTTTGTCAGATTGAAGGAGTATAAGCTCAGACTGAACCCAAGCAAGTGCACTTTTGGAGTCAGGTCTGGTAAACTTTTGGGATTTATCGTCAGCAACAAAGGCATTGAGGTTGATCCTGCTAAAGTCAAAGTTATACAAGAAATGCCTGCCCACCACACTGAAAAGTAGGTTAGAGGTTTCTTGGGACGCCTAAACTATATTGCAAGGTTCATTTCTCACCTAACGTCTACCTGTGAGCCAATCTTCAAGCTGTTGAAGAAAGATCAGGTGGTTGAATGGAACAATGATTGTCAAGTTGCTTTTGATAAGATCAAGGAGTATTTGCCGGAACCTCCTATCTTGATGCCACCCGTTGAAGGAAGGTCGTTAATCATGTATCTGACTGTTTTGGATACTCAATGGGGTGCGTACTGGGCCAACATGACGAGTCTGGCCGAAAAGAGCATGCCATTTATTACCTTAGCAAAAAGTTTACCGATTGTGAGACTCGCTACTCACTGCTCGAGAAAACTTGTTGCGCTTTGGTATGGGCTTCTCACAGGCTAAGACAGTATATGTTGACACATACCACCTTGTTGATTTCTAAAATGGATCCGATTAAGTATATCTTCGAAAAGCCTGCTTTATCTGGAAGAATCGCTAGATGGCAAATGATCCTGACTGAGTATGATATCCAGTATACAACCAAAAAAGCTATAAAGGGGAGTGTACTAGCTGACCATCTAGCTCATCAAGCCGTCGAAGATTACCAATCTATGAGATTCGACTTCCCTGACGAGGACATCATGACATTGGACAACATTGAAGGTAACGGACCGTATGACGGACCTGAACAAGGATCCCGATGGACCCTGTATTTTGATGGTGCTTCAAATGCACTTGGTAACGGTATCGGTGCGGTACTTATTTCTCCGGAAGGTTACCTTACACCCTTCACTACCCGACTTTGCTTCAGTTGTACCAACAACATGGATGAATATGAAGCTTGTATCTTTGGTCTCAAGGCTGCTATTGACTTAGGAATCAAATCTTTGGTCGTATTTGGGGACTCAGCTTTGGTTATCAGTCAAATCAAAGGATAATGGGACACTAGACATCCTAATCTTATCCCATACAAAGAACATGTTCTAACATTGTTGCCTCATTTTGAGCAGATTACCTTTGAGCACTTCCCGCGAGAAGAAAATCAACTAGCAGATGCTCTGGCTACAATGTCTTCCATGTTTAAACTCAATTGGGATAATGAGGCTCCCCAAATCACCATCGAGCGAATGGATGAACCTGCACACTGTCATGAGATTAATACCGAAGAAGTAGTGGAACAACCCTGGTTTCATGAAATCAAAAGGTATCTCCAGACTCGAGAATACCATGAAGGAGCTTTAGTCAATGACAAAAAGTTCTTAAGGAGATTTGCTGCAAGTTCTTCCTGAGAAATGGTATCTTATATAAGCGCAACCATGATTGTGTTCTACTTCGTTGTGTGGACAAGGTTGACGCAGAGTTGATCATGACCGAAATACATAGTGACACCTTTGGCACCCACTTAAGCGGACATACGATGGCTAAGAAGATTCTAAGAGCAGGCTACTATTGGTCTACCATGGAAGCTGATTGTCATCAACATTCTCGTACTTGTCACAAATGCCAAGTCTATGCTGACAAGGTACATATTCCTCCTGTTCCTCTCAATGTTCTAACAGCTTCTTGGCCATTCGCGATGTGGGGTATTGACATGATTGGAGAGATCAAGCCTACGGCATCCAATGGACATCGCTTCATCCTGGTGGCTATTTATTACTTTACCAAGTGGGTCAAAGCAGCTTCCTTCGCCTCCGTTACAAAGAATGTGGTTGCTCGCTTCATCAAGCAGAACCTCATATGCCAGTATGGTATCCCCGACAGGATCATCACGGATAACGGCACAAATTTGAACAACACTATGATCACCGCTATGTGCGAGCAGTTCAAGATTTATCATCACAATTCATCTCCCAACCGGCCAAAGATGAACGGTGTTGTTGAAGCCGCGAACAAAAATATCAAGAAGATCATTCAAAAGATGACAGTCACCTACAAGGACTGGCATGAGATGTTACCATGTGCTCTGCATGTATATCATACCACGGCGCGTACTTCAACAGGGGCAACCCCCTTTTCTTTGGTATATGGCATGGAAGTTGTTTTACCTATGGAAGTTCAGATTCCTTCCTTAAGGATCATGAAGGATACTGGTTTGAGTGAAGACGATTGGATTCAGACCCGGCTTGATCAACTTAATTTGATCGACGAGAAACGACTTACTGCTGTTTGTCATGGTCAGACATAACAAAAACGGATGATCAAGGCTTTCAACAAGAAAGTCAGGCATCAGGTATATTGAGTCAGAGATCTTGTAATCAAGCGGATCATCTTGCCGCAAAGTGATCCCAGGGGTAAGTGGACTCCTACTTACGAAGGACCATTTATGATCAAGAACATCTTTTCTGGTAGGGCAATGATTCTGACCACCATGGACGGCGACGACTTGCCGCACCCTACGAACGTAGACATAGTCAAAAGATACTACGCATAAAACGACCCGACAAGTTGAAAACCCGAAAGGGTGACTTGGGCAAAAATGGGCATCCCGGTGAATTGAAAACCCGAAAGGGCGGTTCAGGCAAAAATTAGGGATAAACAAAAGAATTTGTACACCCGGCAAGTTGAAAACCCGAAAGGGCGACTTGGGCATAAAAGGGTTTCCCGGTGGATCGAAAACCCAAAAGGGCGGTCCAGGCAAAAGTTAGGGAATTAAAGCGTATGACTATGTCTCGTCGGATCACTTTAATGACAATCTCTTCACCAACAAGCTCCAAGCTTCTGATCAATCCAATCATCCACGGACGAAGAAACGAATGGACAAGACACTCAGAGTTGTGAAGGCTATAGCAGAATGGGAACCCCATGGAATTGTTACACATAGCCATCTTTCTTTTGTATAAAATTTTTCTCAATTTTACGACAACATTCTCTTACTAGGATGTCTGTCTCCTTTGTACAAAAATACTTACAAAATTTAATACAAAAATACTTCAAAGTGCATAAATTTGTTTTCCTTTCTTTTCTTTTTTCACTTATGTTTTATTTGAAAACGTCCAATGGTTTGTTAAATAGGCATATGCATTTGAATATAATCATTGCTTACAAATAAAACGAATTGAGAAAGGATAATTACTGGTAGGTCGAAGTGTAGGAAGACGTCTTTGTGCTATTCCAGAAGGAATCCCCTGCAGTAAGTCATCCAGATCCTCAGCAAAACTAAAACCTTGAGATATATATCCCCAGCGGATTTAAATTTCAAAATTCCCATCAAGGTTAAGTCTCTAAACTCTCGATCCCCAGTGGAGCCCGAAAACTTTGAACTGCAGACCCTCAGCAAAGATGAAACCTTCTTCCTCCAGCGGAGTCAAATTTCCAACTATCAATCCCCAGCGGGAACCATTCAGTTTTCCCCAAATTCCCCAGAGGTTTATCTTAAAAGTCTGAGAATCAACCAGATAACAATTAACTTTTTGTCTTATCCCCAACTAGGATGATTCCCCAGTAGATTGGCATACAACCCAAGCTCTTGATTTCCCAAGCAGAGTAAGCACTCTCTGCACAAAGTTATTTCCCAACAAAACAAAGATTCTAGTTCCTATTTCTCCATTTGAAGCCTCCCAAGTTTTAATTCCCCAGTAGAGATCGTCGGATTTTTCCTTATTTCCCCAGGAAGGTCATGAAGAATTCTCACATCCCCACAGAAGTTATCAAAGTTCTATTTAATCCCTACAAGTCACCAAGGATTTTCAGTCCCCAGCAGTGGTCCCAGGATTTCTCATCTTCAACAATCAAAGATTTTTGGAATCCCCAACATCGGTTAAGGATTTACTTCCCCCGGCAGCAGTCAAAGATTTCATTATCTCCAGTTATCAAGGATTTATTTTCCTCAAGCAAGACAGCTAATCAGCTTACATGCACATCCATTACATTCATATATCATAAACATTGATGGAACACATTTTATTGCATCATACATATCATGCAACATAACTTCGTGTTTTAGCTAACATTTTACCCTTTTCAGGATAAGATTAAAAAGCTATTGTTCAACAACTATTCAGAGATTTCATATATAGTATGGATACACCCCAGACACGGCGGTCATTCTATTACTCATTCAAAATTTCAAGCCAAGATACAGTGTGGATACACCCCAGACACGGCGGTCATTCTACTACTCATTTAGACTTCAGTGATCCGATACAGACTAGATACGCTCCAGACACGGAAGTCATTCTATCTCTCATTCAGATTTAACTATCAACTTCAAGTTCAGATACACTCCAGACACGGAAGTCATTATGTCACTTATCCAGATCCCAGTTACAGTACGGATACACTCCAGACACGGAAGTCATTCTGCTACTCATACAGATCTCAATTTCAGATACAGTCCAGATACGCTCCAGACACGGTTGTCACTCTATCACTCATTCAGAATTTATCCCCAACACATAGATGCTTCATACACAGATGTTTCTATGTCACCCATTCAGAATACAGATACACTCCAGACACGGCAGTCATTCTGATATTCATTCAAGAATCAAATACAGATACAACCCAGATACGCTCCAAGTACGGATACCATTCTGATGATTCATTCTACTGATTTTCAACAAACAAAATTTGGATGGCATCTCTAAGCCCATCTCCAACAAGATTCTACTATCTCCAAATGGCATCTTTAAGCCCATTCCCTTAGATACATTTCGACGAGTGCAAATTTACGGGCACTCTAGTGTCCAATCCTCTTTTACCTTCGAGTTACGAAAGGCAAACTTGCCAATCTAACTATTCAGGTTCAAGAAGATTGAACAGGGGAAACTGTTGTACCCCAAAATTTGCCCTCTCATTTTATCAACGTTTCTCATCATAAGGCTTTTGGAACTCAAAGATCAAGCTAGGGTTTGCTCTGCTCAAGACATCTCCTTGCACTGATGACCTAAATTAGGGTTTGAGTTTGCACAAGGATTTTTGGACCTTCAATGCTCAAATTGACTTTCATACTTCATGTTGGACTCATAAGTTTGCCCATATCAAGTTTCAAGTCTTGAATCAAATTTTTGCCCAGTCAATTGGACAGTTGACCTAGAAATCAGCTGTATTGGAGAAAAAGTCAACTGTGGCCAATTTGCAGTCAAACCTCATGAATTTTGACCCACATCAACATTATGAACTCATATGAACCATTTGATCAAGTTTGGACCACAATTCCACAAGAAATTTGATCAGATCACCAAAAGGGCAAAATGGTCATTTTTAGGGTTTTGGCTGTACAAAGGCAATTTTTGACTGATTGACCTAGCCAATGGCAAATCAAGCTCAACCATGGACTCAAGGACTCAATTACATCATCTTTACCTATTCAACAAGTTCAAAAGATCTCAAATACATGAGATTGATAGATGAATTTTTTAGTCAACTGATCAAAATTTGACTGTACACTGAAAAGTCAAACTTTGACTTTTTGGTCAAAATCAAGTGCCAAGGGTCATTTTTCATCAAGATGTGTCAAATTATGAAACTTGTTAACCAAGAAACCCAAAATTGCAAATTAGGGTTTTGAAATTGAAAATTTTCATAACTTAGAATTTTTCTAAGTTATGAAATTTTCTTAATTTGTCCTAACTTTGTCCCACATTTTCACCAAGATGAAAATGGATTCAAACAAAACTTACAACATGAAAGTTGTATTCCTCCACAAAGTCTACAACTTTTATTCGCAAAGTTTTCTCAAAAGAAGCTTGGATCTCAAGTTATGATTTTTGGAACAAGGGTCCCTAAAACTTTTAACTTAGAGAAATTTTTCCCTAGTTTAGGCAGGATTTTGACCCATCTTCTTGGCCATTTTTCACATAGTTACACTTGTAATCTCAAGTTGAATTTCAAATATGGATTATAGTGCATGTTGCAAGCTTTCTAAATTGTCCAAGAACTCCTCAAACACATTTGTAATTAGGGAGAATCGAATGCTTGAAGTTGGCAAAAACTCACTTTGTATCCATGGCCAATACATGTTCACTCAAGTGGCATTTTCAAACCAGCATGCTTTGTACTAGTTTTCAGGCCTCTAAACAAATTCACACTCCTTAATTAAATGCAAATCCATCAGTCTAAGCACTTGTTTTGGCCATTTGGGCATTATACACAAAACTAAGCCTTAATTAGAAAAAGGTACATTTCCATTTTGGAAAAGGTATGCTTTATGTCAAAACATGATCTTTGAAGCATAGGGCCAAGATATCAGAAGCCAAATCAAATCCAAAAATTTCAAGTATCAAGAGGATTGTATGCAGCATGTTATATGGCTTGTACAGGCCTGTGATACCAACTTACACATTCTTGCTTCACAAAGAAGAAAACTTGCAAAATCCTCCCAACTTGAAAACCAGCCATTGTTAGCTTACACAAACATTACAAACAACTTTCACATAACCCTTTGAGCAAGAAACACGAGCACTTGAGCCTCATAACCTCCCATATCTAGAAATCACTCTTCTTTGGAAAAACAGGGCAGGTGCTGCAACTTGAGTGCCATAGCTCATTTGGCTCGTGCATTTTGATCCTTTTTGCTTCAAACACCTTCCATTCAACTCACTCAAGTTATCCCAAACCTCCATTGCCAACTGTAACTACATTTACAGTGTTCACCATTTTCATTTCAAGCTTGTGCAGGTTGAGTTCTAGAAGCTGATTTAGGGACATTCAAGGCAAGCTAGCTATTGGAAAAGATCAAGTGAAGTTCATGCAAGCTACCAGACACCTCAAAACTTGTTGAGAAGCTCTGCATTGTCCTACACGAATCCAACTGAAACAGGTTTTTCATCACTTTCTATCTCTCTATTTAGGAACATTTAGCTTTAGGTTTGTGAATAAAAAATGTAGTGTTCATTGCTAGGAAGCCATACATATGCTCAGCTTTCATTTATATTAAGTGTGCTAGGAGAATTTCATCCATGAACATGCTGAAAAAACTAGGTCAGATTTTAGGGCCAGAGAAATTCTCTCTGGTCTTTGAGAGTTAAGATTAATGCTTTATATGGTTAGAATCGTATTGAAATTCTCTACAAGTTTTTTGTTATGTGTTTTTGCAATGGAGCTCGTATGCAGGATATCCATTTTGAACCAGGCGCGCGCGCGTTTCTGTCTAGAGGAAGAAGATGAAGTTGGCTTGGGCTGGGCCTGGCCAGTTTTGCTTCTAACACCCCTTTTTTCAGTTTCACACCCCCTGGCCCAATTTCTTATATTTTTGCATTTTTGAGTTTTTATTTTCTTTTCTGACTTTGTTATTTTATTTCCAAACATAAAAAATGCTTAAAAAATATTTTCATAATTTTTTACATTTATTTGGCATTTTATTTTGATTTTTCTAACAATTAAAAGCCTTTAAATACTTTTATAATTTATTTAAAACTTGAAAATAATGTAAATGATACATTTATTTTTATTTCTTATTTTTATTCACACTGAAAATATTATTTAAAATATAATTTATTTTTGTACATATTTTATTTTATATTATACATATTTAATATATATATATACTTTTATTTTATTAAATACTTAGAATAAAAATACAAAAAATATCACATTTTTATTTTTATTATTATTTATTCTAAAAAACACTTTTTTTAAGTATATTTTATTTTTGTACATATTAATATATTTTTGTACATAAATAATATATTATATTTATTTTCTTAAAGAAATTAGGGTTTTACCCTAAAACAATTAAAATTAATCTTTTATTTATTTCTTTATACTTTTTTACATTAAAAAATACTTTTGCATACATGAACAAATAAAAATTATTTTTTTTGCATAATACATTTTATTTAATATTTATTTATCTTGTTTAATTAAATATTGCCCATTTATTTATTTGCACAAAGAATTCAATTTGGATGTAATAGTAAATTAGGGTTTACAATTTCTTGTCAAATATCCCCTCACTCAAAATTGTACCCCCATCCCCATAATCATGTTGTAATAGTTTAGAATTTAAATTATCGCACTTTACGCTTTCAATTATGCCATGATTAGAGAATTAGGGTTTGTATGCAAAAATCCAAATTAACAAGTAGCTTGACCTAATCAAAGACAAAAAGCATGAAAATCAAACACAATGTACACTTGCACCCCTAGGGTTACAATCCACTTGTTGCCTTCAAAAATGGGCCATGGTATGCATGTTGGGTGCTTTGGCAAAACAAAAACAAAACAAAAGATCATAGTCCCTCGATGACACTATCTGAGTTGCCTAAACAAAAATGATCAAGTCCCTCAAGGGAATTGCCAAAGATACCTAACGCAATTGCTATCATGGTCTATACGATGACCCGCGCATGTCCCGTCTAACATCCTAACACAAGGTTGTTCAACAAATGCAATGGTGAAATAACACTGTCAAAAGGGTTAAAAACATAAGAAAGATCTTTGAGTAAAATAGGGTAGATAGCTCTTAGTTACTTGATCAAAAAGCTTGCAAAACATCCTTGCTATTTCAAACACACTTCACAACACAATTTCAAAAACATTTCCCAAAACAAACTTTCAAACATTGAAAAACTTTTCAAAAGACAAAAACACCTTTGTATACATTCAAACAAGAATCATTACAAAGGTTGCCACAACGATGGCCTCTTTTCAAAACATCTTTCAAAACCACACACAAAGCACCATTTCAAACAATTGAAGAGCACCATTTCAAACAATTGAAAAGCAAAGCAAGTGATCTAAACAAGTAACTAAGAGTCCATGGATAACCATGGATGAAAAGGGTGCTTGCACCTTCCCTTTTCATAATCTACTCCCCGAACCCAAGAAAACATCTCAAAGGTCTTTCCTGTGCTTTTTGACCTTCCCATTCTCATACACATCATTACAGGTACCACTACAGGTTTCTCATCTTCTTCGCTGTTTATCCCACGCAGAAATGTCTTTCAATCAAGCCATCAAAGATCTTCAAGCACAGAACACCCAGTTCTAACAAATGTTCATCAGTCTGGCAATAGGGCAAGAGGATCTGAAAGCCCTCATTCTGAAAGAGAAGAAGAATAAGAAGAAGAAGAAGAAGAAGAAGAAGAAGAAGAAGAATAAGAAGTTTGTCGGTATTCTAAATATGGGAAGAAGGTTTGGAGAAAGGTTGAAGCAACAAAGTGATCTGACCTATTCATCCAAGGAATGGGAGAACAAAGAAGGGGAAAAGGACCCTAGTCCTACATTCTCTGATAATGATACTGTTGTACCCCAAAATTTTCCCTCCCATATCCTTCAAGATTTGCTAAGATCATGCTTCAAAATCTCCCAAGAGTTGCACAGTCCAATTGCCTCCTAACAGTCAAAAATTAGGGTTTTGGTTCGGGCAAAGAAATTGAAGTTTCCAAGGGTCCAATCAAGTCCCACATGCCTACAAACATTGTCAAGCATCCATATGCCAAGTTTCAAGACTCATAGCACCAGATTGCACAGTCAAAAACCCTAATTGCTTCACAGTCAACTGCAGGGGCAAAATGGTCATTTGACAGTCAAAAGTCAAAATTTTTGGTCAACATCTTATTTTGAAGCCACAAACATCATTTGATCAATTCTTGATCATGATTCTCAAGGCATGGCTCAAAAAGTCTCAAGATGCAAAAGTTTCTATTTTTGGACAGTTGAAAAAGTCAACTGCAAATTGACTAAGGCATAACTTCCACATGGTTTATCAGAAAAATTCCATTCAAAGCTCATTTTGAAGAGAATGACATTTCCTACAACTCATCTTCACACTTCAAGTCCAAGAAATGCTCTCACAAAAAGTTATCCATTTCAACATTATAGGTCATTTTTAAAAGTCAACAAAAAGGCACTTTAAGTCAAAGACCATAACTTGAAATTGGTAAATCTAAATGACATGGGACCAAATACATTGGTTAGAGGACTTCAAGACCTTTCCAAAATGTCCAAGAAAATGATCAAAGCTTAAAAATTGAGCAAGATATGCCTTGTGGAAGTTGGGAAATTTTTGGGAATCTTGAAAAGTCAACTTTGCTTCAAATGCCTCAAAAATTGCTAATGGGCCTCAATTTCTTCCATGAATCATCACCCAAAAGCTATGCACGACCCATCAAGCTAAAAGGGAGTTATTTTCTTATTTTTAATTAATTAATTAAGTTATTAATCCTATTAATTCATTTAATTAAAATTAATTATGAAAAAAATATTAAAACATGTTTTCCAAATCTTTTTGTGCAGCATATTCTCCCATTAAGACCTAAATATTTCGTGTACCACATCAAAGAGACCAAATCTTCCAAATAGGCAAGTTTTCATGGCAAAAAGGATTGAAAAAGATATGCAAAATCAAAAATTCAAAAGCATTGAAACAATGGATCATGGGCTTATTTTTCTAACCTAATTCATTCACACATATATGCACAATGGAACCCTAATGAAAAGAACACGAAAAAGCTGCTCAAGGAGGCCAAACAAAATTGCAAATTTTCATTAAAAAGCTTGAAACTGATTTCATGGTTAGGGGACAATTCAAGGTCTAAAAACGATTCTAATACATTGGTAGACCTTCCAGGAACCTGTTAGCATCAAGAGTCATTCCAAACGCGCTGAGAATCAGAAGATACAGATCATACGGTTTGCCCAAAATTCTTGAATTCAATACGACGATTCATGCATTTTTAATCATGTTTCTTGAGTGATTTATACTAATGCTAACTTTCTGAAGCTAATGACATAACTCAATTGAATTATTAATGCCTGTATCGTGATTCACCATTGACGGATTTTAGGGTTTTAGAGTTCCAAAATTGGGGCTTTACATAAGGTGTAAAATTGGACCACCAAACCAGTGCAGGCAAACTCATTGTATCAAGACGAAGCAAGCTCATACCTCGCGCTCAATTTATGGTCAAGCATACTCTAATCGCTATTTTCTGCAGGATGCATTTAGTGGGGGTTTAAAACCCCCGCTATCTCTTTTCTGTTTGCAGGCAAAACGGAGAAGAAACAGGCGTGGCTTGCTACTATTGGGCCATTCAAATAATTTAGCGTGATTTTTGTTTTTTACCAATAACGTTTGTTTTTCTTATATATTATTTATATTCCGTTGTACTAACAAAGATGTTAAGTAGCTCAGTTGGTGAGAGAAGGTTGTTGCAAGCATTGGGACCTGGGTTCGATTCCCAGGTCCCCCACTTATTCCATATTTTTTTCCATTAACGTGCCTCTATGCAGCGCCCATCATTCAGTCCACCATGCATCCCAACGCAGTGGCTTGACAAGTGGATTCTTGATCAATCAAAAGGCTAGAACGTGCAGCCTACCATACACATTCAGTCAACCACATGCATGCAAACGTGGAAAGTCAAACGGGCTTCCTGTTCTTGGGCCAAGATCCTTCCAACAACACCTCTCAAATGGGCCAGATACCCCCCCAATGTTTGTATATCTTTTAACTTCTTTTCTTTTCTTTTCTCTTTTTTGTAATTCTTTTGATCACTTTTATTTAATTTACTTCAAATAATTTTCTTTTCATAATAAAACCAGAAAATCATAAAACAAAAAAATATGTTTTATTGATATTAATTTCTATTAATTTTGTAAATAAAATTTTATTAATCAATTTAGGTTAATTTAGGCTAAAATTTCAATGTCTTTCTTAATGACTAAAATACATAGAAATTAGGTTTTTTAGCATTTTTATCTTTTCTTTTAATAAATATTTTTTTTTCTTATCATTATTATTAATCATTATTATTAATTATTAATCATTTTGTAAATAAACTTGTAATTAATTAATTAGGGTTAAATTAGGTTAAACTTAAACATTTTTTTAATAATTAAAAACAAATTTAGAATTAGGGTTTTATTTAACTTTTAATTTTAATTAATCCTCTTTGTTTTCATAAATACAAAAAAAAACATAAAAAAACAATTTCTTTTCTCATTAAATAATTAATTAACTCCCAATTTCAATGTAATTTCTTTAAAGGGTCCAACGCCCTCGAACTATTCGTTTCTAATTTCTTTTCGCGCGTTCGTTTCTATTTTTCATTTTTAATGTTATGTACTTGCCCCAAAGCTTTGTAATAGATAATTAGGACATTTACTTTCTGCACTTTTATTCAAAATCGGGTCTTTGTTAATTTGGCGATGTATAGATCCGCGCCTTGTAATAGCGTAGGACTTTTATTTTTCCGCATTTTGATTTAAGCACCTTTTAACTGCTAACTATTGCATGAAAGAATGAATGACCCAAATAAAATCAAAGCGTAGCTCACCCAATGCATGATCAAGATAAAACATAACTGAAAATGACACACAATTCACACACCACTCTTAGGGTACGCCTCATTGTTGCCTTGCCCCTCGAAACGTGGTCGTCGAGTATAGGACGTTTTAGTAAGTCCTTATGTCCATGAACATGGCATAGGGGTAGCTTCTAAGGTGTCCTACTATTGCTCTGGTGACCACACTGTTGCCTTACCCCTCGAAACGTGGTCGTCGAGTATAGGACGTCTTAGTGAGTCCTTATGTTCCATTGATCTAGTTGCCTCGGAACGGTTGCCTCGGAACAGTTGCCTCGAAACAGTTGCCCCGGAATAGTTGCCTCAGAATAAAAAGATCAATGGCATAAGGGTAGCTTCTAAGGTGTCCTCCTGTTGCTCGGTGACCACACTGTCCCTAAACTCGAATTGACCCGAACACCTCCAACAGTTGTGCTACCTATCTCTCAATGGTGGGATGGCACTACCTTAAGGACATTTACACAGCTTAATTCCTTAGGGTAGGTAGATGACTCGTAGATACTTGCTCTATTTCAAAAAAAAACAAATCAAACTCTTTTCACACCGACACTTTTCAAAAAGCTTTCAAAACAATTTTTCAAACACTCTTGAGGACTGATACAAGAGTCGATCTGAAATCTTTAAACGAAACTTTTTTCAAACCCACTCACACTTTGAAAAGCAAACAAACATTTTGAAAACACAAATGAGCAAGTATCTAAGAGCCCATGGATAACCATGGATAGAAAGGGTGCTAACACCTTCCCTTTCCATAAATCTACCTCCCGAACCGAGAAAATATCTCATAAGGAATTTTGCTGTGCTTTTGTCCTGTCCATGTTGGAGAAAATAAAAGACGGTGGCGACTCTTGCTTCCGCGACATTTCGAGAACCAGCGTTAAACAGTCAGTTCCAGATCCACCGATCACAGAACTGACGACTCTGCTGGGGAAATACTTAAAGTGGGGTGTACCTTAGGACTAAGATCACTGTGTTTTCAATTGCTTTGACTTGTTTGCTTTATTATTGTGGGACTGTCTTGGGAGTTACATAGATCCTAACCCGGATCTGGGGATACCCTGTTAGGTAGCATAAGCTGTGAGGGACCTGTCCGGCGTAGACCGACATGGGTGAAGCAGTGGCTACGTTGGTGTGGCACCTTGGTCTGTACCGATATCCCTTGTGTTGCAACGAGGAGAATATGGGTCTTCTGAGTAGTCATTAAGCACCAACCGACCTTAGAACCTTAAATGGCCCAACTTGGCCAATAGAACAGTAGCAGTATGCTACGCCCATTGAGGCTAAACTCTCGTGATGGTTCTGGCCGCAAGAAAAGATTACGATGCTGGAGTTATGACCGATTGAGGGTAGTCAGTGATATTGGGATCCTCTAGAACCCGGTTACTTTGATAGGACAGGTTTGAGCCCACCAACTTCAAGAGGGTAATACCCAGACCCCATGCTGGCCTAAACTCTAAGGGCTTCTCTTGTGTGACTTGTGTGCCTTTCAACTTGACTACTTGCATACTTGTTATCTGACACTTGAGTTTCTTGCAGGTTTTGTTTACAGTCCTTAATTGGGACTCATAACAGGGTTTACCTACATTACCCCATGCATAGCATAACATCATACCATTGCATGCATCCCGCATAAGGACTAACCCATTTCAAGGATCTCAAGGGCTTGTGATGTAGGTCATGATGAACCGGAATGTCCAACAAGGGGCAAAGGGGATTTATTTCCCTCTAGCCAGGTTGATGATTTGAGTCAGAGGCTATGACCCACTTGATATGGTGAGCTTTGACTCTTGAAGAAGGTTCCCCTAGCCAAGGTTGTTTGGAAATCAAAACAAGGTTAATGACTTGAGTCAGAGGCTATGACCCACTTGATATGGTGAGCTTTGACTCTTGAAGAAAGTTCCCCGAGCCAAGATTGTCAGGGGCTATGACCCACTGGATATGGTGAGCCTTTGACCCTTGAAGAAGGACTCTCGACAACATGAAGCTCCTTCAATCAAGCTACCGGATTCAAATTCTGACAATTTTTTCTTGTTTACCCCGCAAGATCCTTGAAAACATTGCATATATATACATACATATCATTGCATAACATATACCCTTTTGACAGGTCACTTACCATCTCCGCTGTTTATTTCAGCAATGGCTTTCCAACCGGACAACCAAGATCTCCGGGCTCAGAACACCCAACTGCAAGAAATGTTCTTGAACCTATCCCAGGGGCAAGAAGAAATAAAGGTTATCCTCACTAGGAACTTGACCCTAGGGAACGCAGGGGGTATCAGGAACGATCAGCTGGAAGGGCTACAAATTGAGTTGGCAACCATGAAGATTCAAATGATGGGGCAGTTGATGGGCCAAATGACTCTCATTCAGGACTTAGCTCAAAAGCAAGAAGAGCTCCGGGTCCTCGTCACCAAGCTTCTTCAAAATAATCCAGTAGGGAAAACATCCAAGGTTGAAGTCCCAGTCATCATTCAACCACATGCGGGGCAAGTAGACAAAGGAAAATCTCCTCAGCTTGCTTCAGGGTCACGAGCCCAGCCTCAACGGGGTAGTCAGCGTAAACGATATACGCCTGGAAGACATTTCTCGGAGACTGATATACCATCATCCTTTATACTGAAGCGCTTGCTGGAGGTCAATCTGATCACTCTAAAGGACCCTCCTAAGAATCCGAATATGACACCTTCAAGGTATAACCCCAACACCCGTTGCGCTTATCATTCAGACAGCCCGGGGCATGCTACAGAGGACTATTGGACCTTGAAGAACAAAGTCCAGGACTTGATTAACGAAGGGGTGCTGGATTTCATGCCAGATGGCGAGATGAAAATCTTCCGCTGAGAAATGACTAGTTCAAACTAGAGGAGTTTTGTTCATTAGAATTTTTCAAGTTGTAATTTTCTTTTGATTGTTCAAACAATTATTGTCATAGCAAACTTTATTACTTTATCAAATGCATCGCATATGTCTGTTTTGAACCCATACATTCACATTCGCTATATGCAAACTGTTTTCATATTTTTGTGATGATCAACTCTCAATTAATAATTCTAAGCCTCTTGAGGGAGGATGACGAAAACGATGCCACGACATTTACATTATGCTTTTGAACAGACCCCGCTGATGAGGTACAAGCATTGTTTCAATTCCTAAACACTGGAGTTATAAGGAAGATAATCCCTCGTCAACCCCTCTGAGCCAAAGAAGTAGGAGTTTTTCTTTTCGAAAATTAAAACCCTTTATCATAACCTGGGGCAGGGTAGTTCTCTCAGTCGATCCAAGTGCATAACAAATGGCACCTAAGAGGTCCTTACAAAAAAAAAAGAAGACAGTGATGATTCCAAATAATCATAAGGATAGGCAGTCATTATATCTCAAAAATAAAAGCCCCAAAAAGTCAAAACCTATGGAGGAGACTTATAATAAAACTGGGGCATCCCGCTGACTGTAATTCCAAAAAAGGAAACAGTTCAGGCAAAAAACAGGGATAACAAAATCAAAAAGAAAGAGGTCTTACAAACCCTCGACAAAAATGACTGCCTATTCAAAATAAATTGTCAACATCCGAACCATCACTGGTATATCAAAGCAAGGACTCAAACAAAGTCAAACGCACGATTAGCTGAGTTTAGGATTGAAGAACATCACGAAGAACGGGTGGGTACAATAAAAATTTGAGCCTCTATCCTTTGTTTCATAAACCGTAAACCAGGCCACGTTATAACCCTCAAAAGTCCTAGCCGAAGCATGGGTTAGTTCGAAAGCATACTGTTACCAAAGGTATCCTGACTCCTTAAGGCTTGTGGTAAAATAACGAGTTGACATCACAGTTTACAAAAAAAACTCACTTGCTTTTATTGAAAAATGCATTTTCAAAAACTTCAAGACAGACATAAGCTTTGCATTTTTAACATAACTTTGTTTGCATATGACTCTTTGTTTGAACAGCATAGAAATTTGCACGACGAACATCCAGTGAATAAAATCTTCTCAACAAAAGCTCAAATAGAAGAAGCACTCCCAATCAAGGGGCAGACATGATCATGGTCTATTATCTGGGGCAGTCCAATCAAGATTCGGAGAATCTCTCAAAGACCAAATAGCCTGGGGCAAATCTCCGCCTGAGTCACTTGGGGGCATTCCAGCAACGAATCTTGCCTGACCAAACATCTTCTGGTAGCGTGGCAACACAATAACAGGGGCACCTCCCTACATTCTGAGAGCGTGGACATAGTCAAAAAAAATACTATGCAAAATCAAAGACCCGCTAGGTTGACACACCTAGGCAAAAACAAGGGCTTCCCGGCGAACCAAAAGGGTTCGGGCAAAAATAAGGGATGAAATGAAAAAAAATCTGTACACCCGGCAAGTCGAAAACCTGAAGAGGCGGCTTGGGCAAAAAAAGGGTATCCTGGTGGACTGAAAACCCGAAAGGGAGGTCCAGGCAAAATTTAGGGATTTAAGCGTACGACTATGTCCCGGCATCTAGTCACCTGTCTACCAGAAGATTTGTCAACTACCCCCACAGGTGCCTTCTCCCACAAAAACAGGGGTAGTAATGAGTTATCTAAGCAATCTAGTTTCTTTGTCCATCAAGTTCCCAAGATAAATCTGGCTGAAGAAGGTAACCGAGATATCTTAACTCCCCAGAGAGTGAGCCAGCAAGTCAACATACTCTCCCCAAGCAGAGTGACCCTGTCAGCCTTAAGGAAGTTGGGTATCCTCCCGCAGATCTCAACATTCCCCAGCGCAATATACAGACATTATTAACAAGCATCCCCGGCAGTCTTGATCAAAGATTGTTCCCCGGCGGTATACCGGACATTCAGTAGAGCCACTTCCCCAGTGCATCTCAAATTAATTTCCCCAGGAAAGTCCAGTCTGAAGATTCTCCCAGGAAAGTGGAATCCATCTCCCCAGCAGTAAGCTTATCCCCAGTAGATTCTGGAAGCTTCCCCCCTGCAGAGCACGAACGCATCCCCCGACTTTATTCAAAGGTTATTTCCCTACCAGGATATAACTGGGTTATCCTCAGCCAAAAGCCACGGAAAGATCGTCCTCGGCGAAGTCTCCTTATCCTCAGCGGAGTCTATTAAAACTTCCAACATAACAATGGTACCCCCAGCGAAGTTACCATCAACAGCTCAACGAAGCACCTCTCTTCCCACAGAGTATTGTTCCCCAGCAAGATCGCTAGAGTAGTTATTCCCCGCAGAGTAATCCATTCGCCAAGTTTATTCCCCGACGGAGTTATCTTCTCCTACCGGTATTCTTGCAACCATCATCCCCAGCAGAAACAACAAAGCACTATTCCTCAACATCAGCCCAGGATTTATTTTCCTAAGACGAAAACATACATTCATAAACATCGCATTTCCATACATTATAGCATGCATATACGCATCATGAACATACAATCTCATTTATGTTGAGAGCATCATTGCTTGATATATATCATGCATTTCATACATCATGACATTGCATATGACTGACCCTTTACCATTTCAGGGAAAGACGAATCAGTAAACACCGCTGACCACTCATATGACCTAGTAGTCCCTGTTGTACCCCAAAATTTGCCCTCCCATATTCTTCAAGAAATTGCCAAGCCAAGTCACAAAATTCCCCAAGGGTTGTGCAGTGCAACTGTCTCCTATACAGTCAAAACTAGGGTTTGTGTTCTGATCAAGAAATTGAAGGTTTCAAAGGTCCAATCAAGTCTCACATGCCTACCAATATGGTCAAGCATCCTCATACAAAATTTCAAGGCATTCAGCTCAAAATTGCACAGTCAAAACCCTAAATTGCACTACAGTCAACTGTAGGGGCAAAATGGTCATTTGACAGTCAAAAGTTCAAATTTTTGGTCAACATATCATTTTGAAGCCACAAACATCATTTGATCAATGCTTGATCATGATTCTCAAAATTTGGCTCAGAAATCATCAAAGATGCAAAAGTTACTATATTTGGACAGCTGAAAAAGTCAACTGAAATTGACCAAGGCATAACTTTCACATGGATTATCAGAAAAATTCCATCCAAAGCTCATTTTGAAGAGAAAGACATTTCCTACAACTCATCTTCATACTTCAAGTCCAAGAAATGCTCTCACAAAAAGTTATCAATTTCAACATTATAGGTCATTTTCAAAAGTCAACAAAAAGGGACTTTAAGTCAAAGACCATAACTTGAGATTGGTAAATCAAAATGACATGGGACCAAAGGCATTGGTTAGAGGACTCAAAGACCTTTCCAAAATGTCTAAGAACATGAGAAAAGCTTAAAAATTGAGCAAGTTATGCCTTGTGGAAGTTGGGAAATTTTTGGATATTTTGAAAAGTCAACAATGGTTCAAATGACCTAAAATTGCTAATGGGCCCATTTTTCTTCCATGATTCATCATTCCAAGCATATGCACGACCACTTGGCCCAAAGGGAAGTATTTTCTCATTTTTTATTTATTTATTTGAATTATTATTCATATTAATTCATTTAAATTATTTAAATACATGAAAAATATCTAACATGACCAAACCAATCTTTTTGTACATGTTTTAAGGTCAAGATTTCGTGCATAGGCTAAATATGGCAAGATTTGGTTGATTTGAGCATGATTGAACAAAAATGCACATGAAAAAGATTTGAAAAGATCTTAAGAAAATCAAATATGCAAAACCATCAATGCCATGGATTTTATTGAGTTTTTGTGACCTAATAGCCTCAGTACATAAACATGAACCAAACCCTAATCACAATACACTCTAAGCTGCGCTAAAGAACACTTTGCAAACTTGAAAATTTTTCCATAAAACTCAAATCTGAAATCAGTGTTCTAGGTCGATTCAAGCCCTAATACTCATTCCAAAAGCTTCCTTGTGGTCTCCTGAACACATTCCAATCCCAAACGTCCATCAACACGCCAAGAATTGGTAGAGTAAACTGAAACTGTACAGCATGAAACTCAGAATCGCATATCATGTTCTAGGCATTTTTCATGAAAATTAATTGTTGATTCATGTTTATCATCTTGTCCTGAAACTAACCAATGCATTCAATTTGATTTTTGTATCGTATATGAGATTTCACCATGTTAGTTTTCTAGGTTTTTTCAGAGCTTGAATTTAGGGCTTTTGCAAAGAGGAAAAATTAAGGATCCAGACCACCACCATTCCATTTGACAAGCTTGGACGAACATGAATCACATATCGCGCCCAATTTATGGGCACCATAGCGCTAGTCGCTATTTTTCAATAGCCTGCCTAATGCAACGCGTGTAAAACCGTGGTCTTTGTGTTTTGTTTTACAGGGATGGTGAGGAAGATGACCTTGTGTCACGCGATGATTGATGCGTTTGAAAGTTGGCGCGCAGGACCCACTAGTGCTTCGCTTTTCTTATATATTATTTATTTGTTATTAATATAACAAACGTGTTATTTGGTTCAGATGGCAAACGATAGCGCTAGTATCACATATGGCCTGGGTTCGATCCCAGGTCTTCATGCTTTCCATTTGTTTTTTCCAATTAAGCGTTCATGTGCAGGCTCAGTAACGTGGTCCACCATACACCCTCCGAATCCAATGACCACGCGTCCAATAAAACTCAGATCAATGGTTAAGAATTGAAACACACGCTAAGCCCTAGTCAACGTTGCCACACGCGTCATCCAAAAGTCAGAAGGGCCATGCTTAATTGGGCCAGATTTCTAAAAGCATACCTCACTTTGGGGCCTGAACCCCCCCTGGTTTGCCTTCTCCATATTTTTTTTATATTTTGTCTCTATTATTTTATTTACTTTAGTATTTTAATTCAGTTAATCATTATTTTTTTTACAAATTATAAAATACACAAAAAATCAGAAAAAGACAAAAATGTAATAAATATTTTTATTTTAATTATTTTCATAAATAAATTGTATAATTGAATTTAGTATAATTAGGGTTTTTGCAATTTTAATTCTTTTTAATAAATCAAAAAAACATAGAATTAGGTAATTGATAATTTTTTTCTTTTAATCTTTTTTCCCTTTTTTTTACCATAACATTATTTACTTATTTTATTTTCATAATTAACTTGTAAATTAATTAGGGTTTCATTTAGGTTAAAAAAGGTCAATATTTTCTTAATAAACTTAAAATAATTAGAATTAGGTTTAGTATTTAGTTTTAATTAATCTTTTTCTATTAAATCTTAAAAAATACAAAAATACCAAAAAAAACATTCTTTTTAATTTAATTTTAATTTTAATTCCTTATTAATAATTTTGCAAAAGGGTCCAACGCCCATATTTTTAATTCTTTTATTGCGCATATTTATTTTATGTCGTTTAAATAATTATGTATCTCTCCCAAAGCTCTGTAACGATTATTTCTCGCACTTTATTTTGTTTTGCTTTATTTATTTTCCGTCAAATCGGGTCCGGTTTAATTTTGGCGATGTGGACCCGCGCCATTTGTAATAGCTTTAGATTTACTTTTCCCGCAAATATTAATTGTTAAATAAGCATGCAAGAATGAATGGCCCTAATTAAAATCAAGCGTAGATCACAATGAACATGACAAGACAAATATCAATGAAAATGACACACAATTCGCACACACCACCCCTAGGGTACGCCTCACTGTTGCCTTGCCTCGAAAGGTGATCGTCGAGTAGAGGATGTCTTAGTAAGTCCTCATGATCCGGGAACCTGGCATGAGGGTAGCTTCTAAGGTGTCTTCTCATTGCTCTGGTGATCACCATGTCCCGAACCTCGAATTGACCCGAACACCTCCAACGATGGTGCTACCTACCTCTCAATGGTGGGATGGCACTACTTTAAAGGACATTTACACAGACGAATTCCTTAGGGTAGGTAGACGACTCTAGATACTTGCTCTAAATTTCAAAACAAATCAAAAATACTTTTCACACCGACACCTTTTCAAAAAGCTTTCGAAAGCAATTTTTCAAACACTCTTGAGGACCGATACAAGAGTCGAACTGGAATTTTCAAAGAAACTTTTTTAAAAACCCACAGTTGAAAAGCAAACAAACCATTTTTGAAAACACAAGTGAGCAAGTATCTAAGAGCCCATGGATAACCATGGATAGAAAGGGTGCTAACACCTTCCCTTTCTATAACTTACCTCCCGAACCGAGAGCAATCTCTTTAAGGAATTTTTCTGTGCTTTTGTCCTTTCCATTTGGAGAAAATAAAAGACGGTGGCGACTCTTGCTTCCGCGACATTTCGCGAACCAGCGTTAAACAAGTCAGTTCCAGATCCACCGATCACAGAACTGGCGACTCTGCTGGGGATAATCTTATAAAGTGGGGTGTACCTTAGGGCTAGGTCATAACTGTGTTTTCACTTGTATTGATTTGCTTGATTTAATATTGTGGGTTGCATCGGAGATACATAGATCCTAACCCGGATCTGGGGATACCCTGTTTAGGTAGCATAAGCTGTGAGGGACCTGTCCGGCGTAGACCGACACAGGTGAAGCAGTGGCTACGTTGGTGTGGCACCTTAGTCTGTACTGATATCCCTTGTGTCGCAACGAGGAGAATATGGGTCTTCTAAGGAGTCATTAAGCACCAACAACCTTAGAACCTTAATTGACACAACTTGGCCTTTAGAATTGTAGCAGTATGCTACGCCCATTGAGGCTAAACTCTCGTGATGGTTCTGGCCGCAAGAAAAGGTTGCGATGCTGGAGTTATGACCGATTGAGGGTAGTCAATGATATTGGGATCCTCTAAGAACCCGGTTACTTTTGATTAGGACAGGTATGAACCGACAAACTGAAAGAGGGTAGTACCTAGACTTCATGCTGGCCTAAACTTTAGAGGCTTGCCTTGTGTGACTTGTGTGCCTTACCATGTTTGCCTTTGTATCTGTATGTGGTGTGCTTTATCATAACATCATAGCATCATGAGCATTGCATGCATCCTGCATAAGGACTGACCATTTCAAAGACAAGAGGGTTTCACCTTTGCTCTGTTTTGTAGGACATTATGATGCCTGTGCGAAGGAATACTATCCGGTTCAACTTTGTTCGTTCACCTGAGTTGCTTGATGAGTTGGTTAGCAGAATTCCAAACACCACTTCCTTCATTCAGAGGCATGGTTCTCTTCTCAGTTTAGTCACTGCAAAGCGGGATCAACAGTTGATGAGTGTTCTGACCCAGTTCTATGACCCTCTGTACCAGTGCTTCACCTTTCAAGACTTCCAGCTGGTCCCTACCCTGGAAGAGTTCTCTGATTTGCTCGGTATCCCTATCTTGGATCAGACTCCCTTTACTGGTTGGGAAAAGACCCTCAGGCTCGAGGATATTGCTGCAGCTCTTCCTTTGACCCATCAAGAGGTAACAGACAACTGGGTGACTAGAAGCGGAGTTAAGGGTTTCTTGGCTAAGTTTCTAATTGGTAAAGCTAACAATTTCTGGAATGACCTGGACTTTAGGGCATATGAAGACATCTTGGCTCTCCTAATCTATGGGTTAGTCCTGTTTCCTAATCCTGACAACTTCATCAATGTCACTGCTATAAGGATCTTTATGTCTCAGAATCCTGTACCCACTCTCTTGGGTGACATCTTGCAACAACTTCATGCCCGTACTACCCGAAGACGAGGAACCCTATGGTGTTGTATCCCTTTGTTGGTGAGGTGGTTTATTTCGCACCTCCCTAAGTTCGTACTAAAGAACCAAGAAGGAAGAGGTTGGGCTCACAGGTTAATGTCTCTCACCGATAAAGACATCATTTGGACTTGCAGAGGTTTGGATGAGATAGCTATTATTGATCGATGCGGGGAATACCCTAATGTTCCTCTGATTGGTACCCAAGGAGGGATCTCTTACAATCCATGTCTAACACTCCGTCAGTTTGGAAGAGCAAGAAGAGCAGGTCCCCATGAGATGTTGGTGCCTCACATCAGTTTCGAGTTTCAGGTGGATAGTGACGAGCTGCGTCGTAGGTTCATCAAGGCTTGGGACAAAGTTCATAAAGCTGACCCACAAGAGCTAGGGCCAAAGACTTCTTTACCTATGGAAGCCTACTACAAATGGGTTCGTATCCGTGCTCAGAAGTTAGGTATGCCGTATGAAGCTGTCAGACCCGTCATTCTTGAGTGTCCTGACAAAGATGGTGTTCCTCCAACTGTCCTTCCTCCCCAGATACCTACTGATTATGAGACATTGAAGAGATCTTGGTCGCAACTGCAAGAAGAGCGGGATTCTTACCGGGAAAAGTTCAACGAGCAGGAATCAAAGATCCAGAAGCTGACAAAGCAGTTGGAGAATGAGAGAGCTCTGAATGCCTACATCCGTACTGAGAAGAGGAGACCATGGGATCAATAAGGAGCTCTGAATGCGCCTTTACAGTTTTATTTCCTTTCCAGTATTTCCTTTCATGTAACGCCTAAGGGCAACCTTGTTGAATAATTTCAGTTGCAAAGTTGAAACTAATAAAGTGTGTTCCTTTTTGTTTACAAAGTTGATTCCCGATTGTCTTTGAAAACATAATTCATACACATTTCATACATCATGTGCATAGCAGGTTTTTCCCCTTTTCAGGTTGCTTACAGTTCTTCGCTGTTTATTTCAGCATCATGAATCCCGAATCTGCATCAACTGAGACATCAATCAAGGCTCTCCAGGCGCAGAATGCGCAGTTTCAAGAACTAATCAAGGGTCTGGCTAAAGGCCAAGAAGAACTGAAGGCTATGCTCCTAAAGAAGGAGAAGAAGAAGAAGAGAAGAACTGTCCTGTTCAACTCGGGCCGAAGGTTTGGCAATACTCTGCAGCATGAAGAGGCTGGTTCTTCTGTTGGCAAGAGTCCTTCTCAGGCAGAAGTAAAGGTTCCTAGTCCAGTGGTCTCCGACAACGAGACAGATTTTGATGAAGAGCAGTACCCTCCTGCAGACGACAGGTACAAACAAATGGAAGACAGGTTGAAGGCTATGGAGGTTCAACAGGTACCGGGGCTGGATTTCGGAGATCTGGGTTTGTCGACTGGTGTGATCATCCCCCATAAGTTCAAAGCACCATCCTTCTCCAAATATGACGGGGCGTCTTGTCCCAAGCTGCACTTAAGGTCCTATGTTCGGAAAATTCAGCCGTACTCTGCGGATAAGAATTTATGGATCCACTTCTTCCAGGAGAGTCTTTCAGGGACTCATCTCGAATGGTTCTATCAGCTGGATGGGACCAAAGTTCGTAACTGGGAGGAGTTGGCTACTGCTTTCTATAAGCAGTATCAATATAATGCCGACCTTGCCCCCACGCGTACCCAACTCCAGGGTATGTCGTTAGGCGTAAGCGAAGGTTTTAAAGAGTACGCCCAGAAGTGGAGAGACCTGGCTTGCAGGGTGCAGCCACCATTGACTGACCGGGAGCTGGTAGACATGTTCTTGGGGACCCTATTTGGGCCATTTTTCAACCATCTCATTGGGAATTCTTCTGCTGGGTTCACTGATTTGATTCTGACTGGAGAGAGAATTGAAGCTGGGCTGAAGTCTGGGAAGATTGCAAAGGGTGCATCATCTGGGTCGGAAAAGAAACCATTCAAGAAGGAGTCTAGTGCCGTGTATGGTTCTAGGAAATCAGAGAGACCTGAGCACCGCCAATCTGTCAGTGCGGTGATGATTGCTAAGCCTGCTGCCGCTCCTCGGTCGAACAATCCCCAAAGGGCTGAAAGACCCCGGCGAGAGTTTACCCGGTTAAGCATGACCCTATCGCAGATCCTGCCACAGTTGCTCTCAACCAATTTGGTGACTGTCAGGGAGGCGCCGAAGTTCCCCAATACTACATCTCCCAAGTACAACCCGAATGCTCGTTGTGCTTACCATTCAGAAAGCCCGGGGCACTCTACCGATGACTGTTGGGCTTGAAGAATAAGGTGCAAGACCTTATCGACGCAAAGGAGATACAATTCGAAGCGCCTGCAAAGCCGAATGTAGTTACTGCCCCTATGCCTCAACATGGGGTAAATGCTGTTGATGAAGACGTTTATGCTATTTCTGTGGATGATCTAGCCACTCCTCTAAAGATCGTCAAGAAGAACCTACTGCAGGCCGGTTTATTTCCGGGTTGTAGTGAGGGTTGCCTATTCTGTGTTGTGTCCCCATCTGGTTGTCCCTTGCTAAAGTCAGGCATCTAAAGCTTAATGGATAGCAAGGAGATTCTATTCAAGAAGTCTGCTGTTCAGTTGGTTCCAATGGAAGAAGTTTCTGTGGTGACTATCTTCAATAATCCGATCCCGGTTCTCCAGAAAAAGCCCGTTCAAATTATGACCGTTGCACCCGTTATTATCACTGTTCCAGGGCCCCTGCCCTATGTATCTGATAAAGCTGTCCCTTGGCACTATGGGGCAGATGTATATATAAACGGGATTAAACAAGAGCTCAACGCTGGCGCCAGCATCTGTGACATCACTGGCCCAGCCAAAGTTACCCGCAGTGGCAGGCTCTTCTCGCCTGACATTGCACCGCCTGCTGCCCGAAGACCGCTCCTGATAATTCCTACAAGTACACCTATTCCTGTTGCTGATCAAGTTGTTGATCCTGCTGCTAATCCGATTGTTTCTCCTGCTGCCGAGTCATCCAATGCTCGGGGCAAGGGAATTGAAGTTGAGCCTGCCCAGATGGAGGCACCCATACCCATAGCTGATGAGGCCTCCCCGCAAGAGATGGAGGAGATTCTGAAGATTATAAAGAAGAGCGACTTTAATGTTATGGAACAGCTGGGGCATACGCCCTCTAAAATCTCCATGCTCTCTTTATTGCTGTGCTCCGAGGCCCATGCAAAGGCCCTAATCTCGTTCCTCAAGACGGCCCATGTGCCACATGAAACCTCTGTAGTCCAGTTCACTGATTGCGTGGCAAGCCTAACGGCAGATAATGGCTTGGGTTTCTCAGATGCTGACTTGACCACAAAGGGGAGAAACCATAATGATGCTCTGCATGTCTCTATTGAATGCAGAGGCACCACCTTGGCACATGTGCTGGTGGACACGGGTTCATCTTTGAATGTGCTACCTAAGAAGGCTTTGGACCGTCTAGATTGTGAAGGCCTGGAATTGAAACCCAGCAACATCATCGTCAGGGCCTTTGATGGTTCAAAGAGGATGGTCCATGGAGAGGTTGACATTCCGATTCGTGTGGGCTCTCAGGTGTTCGACTCCACTTTTTATGTGATGGATATCCGTCCATCTTACTCTTGTCTATTGGGTCGACCCTGGATACATAAGGCTGGGGCAGTGACCTCTACCTTGCATCAGAAGCTGAAGTACCCCGTCAGAGGGAAGATTGTCACTGTGCAAGGAGAGGAAGAATATATGGTGAGCCACCTGAACTCCTTCAGGTACATTGAGATGGATGGGGAGTTTATTGAAACCCCCTTTCAGCATTTCGAGGAGGTGTTTCCAATTGCAGCAGATACAACAGAAGCAAGTGGTCCTTTGAAGATGGCTTCCCTGAAGGATGCCCGGGCTGTGGTTCAGAAGGGTGAATGTGCCGACTGGGGTAGACTTCCAGACTTCACACAGAAGACTGATAAACTTGGGCTGGGTTTCACCACAGAAGGTCAGAGAGCTATGAGGAAAGCAAAGATCGGAAGGCCTCCGGTATTTATTAAAAGTTCAGGAGTGAATGCTGTTGGGGAAGACCATGAAGTGGACGAAGCTGAATTCAACAGCTGGATCTATCCGACGGCTGAAGACGGATTGAACAATTGGAGTGCAAAGGACCATACCCCTGTTACCTTTGTGACGCAGTAATAAATTTCTTTGTTTTGTTATTTTGTAATGAACAATGATAAACTCTATGGCCCGGTGTCTTACCCGAGGCACCGTGGTTCTATTTGTGAGGGCATACAAACTGTCATTTTATACATCATGAATGAAAATCTTGGACGTATTCTTCGCATTGCAAATATTGTGTTCCTTTTCTGTCTTTCTTTTCCTTTACATAATTTTCAAAAAAACAGCTGTATTTACACACACACTCACTCATACAGGTTCCAATCCACTCTGGATCTTACTGATAACAACTCTGCTACTGCCAATTATGACTTCAAAAATCCGATCAACTTAGCCGAAGACGAAGGTGAAGATGATTGCGAAGTGCCTGGCGAGCTTGCAAGACTGTTGCTTCAAGAAGAGAGGGCAATTCAACCCCATGAAGAGCCAGTGGAAACCATAAACTTGGGTACTGAGGCAGACAGGAAAGAGGTAAAGATTGGTGCCAACCTAGAGCTCAGCGTGAAGCAACGGTTAACCGAGATGCTGCATGATTATATGGAGATCTTTGCCTGGTCCTACGAAGACATGCCAGGGTTGGATACTGACATTGTGGTCCATCACTTGCCGACTAAGGAAGACTGCCCTCCAGTTAAACAAAAGGTCCGTCGGATGCGCCCAGAGATGTCTGAGAAGATTAAAGCCGAGGTTATGAAGCAGTTTGATGCTGGGTTCCTTGCAGTGACTTCTTACCCGCAATGGGTTGCTAATGTGGTGCCGGTACCTAAGAAGGACGGCAAGGTCAGAATGTGTGTCGACTACAGGGATCTGAATAGGGCCAGCCCCAAGGATGACTTCCCCTACCTCACATTGATGTCCTTGTCGATAATACAGCTCAGCACAAAGTATTCTCTTTCATGGATGGCTTTTCAGGTTACAATCAGATCAAGATGGCACCTGAAGACATGGAAAAGACTACATTTGTTACTCAGTGGGGCACCTTCTGTTACAAGGTCATGCCATTTGGATTAAAGAACGCTGGGGCAACCTACCAACGTGCCATGGTTGCTTTATTTCATGACATGATCCATCACGAGATAGAGGTGTATGTTGACGACATGATCGCTAGGTCCCAGACTGAGGAAGAGCACCTAGATCATCTGCAGAAGTTGTTTGACCGGTTGAAACTGTACAAGCTGAGATTGAACCCGAACAAGTGCACCTTCGGGGTAAGATCTGGGAAGTTGCTAGGCTTCGTGGTCAGTGATAAAGGTATTCAAGTGGATCCTGCCAAGGTCAAAGCTATTCAAGAAATGCCAGTTCCTAAGACAGAGAAGGAAGTCAGAGGCTTTTTAGGACGCCTGAATTACATTGCTCGATTCATCTCTCATCTGACTGCTACCTGTGAGCCAATCTTCAAGCTGTTGAAGAAAGATCAGGTAGTACGTTGGAACGATGAATGTCAGGCTGCCTTCGACAGAATTAAAGAGTATCTCCAAGAACCACCTATCCTTATGCCACCGGTTGAAGGGAGACCTATGATACTATATCTGACAGTGCTCGACAATTCAATGGGGTGTGTGCTGGGGCAGCATGACGAGTCTGGCCGAAAAGAGCATGCCATTTATTACCTTAGCAAAAAGTTTACCGACTGTGAGACCCGATACTCACTGCTTGAGAAAACTTGCTGCGCTTTGGTATGGGCTGCTCGCCGGCTGAGACAGTATATGCTGACTCACACTACCTTGTTGATCTCAAAAATGGATCCTATAAAGTACATATTCGAAAAGCTTGCCCTGTCTGGGAGGATTGCAAGATGGCAAATGATCTTGACGGAATACGACATTCAGTATACGACCCAGAAAGCCATCAAGGGAAGTGTATTGGCAGACCACTTAGCTCATCAAGCTGTAGATGACTACCAGTCCATGAACTTCGAATTCCCGGACGAAAGCATCATGATTGTGACTGATTGTGAAGTACCTGGACCGGATGAAGGACCTGAGCCAGGATCCCGATGGTCTATGCACTTTGACGGAGCCTCCAATGCTTTGGGAAATGGTATCGGCGCCATCATCATATCTCCACAAGGTACTCATACTCCACTCACTGCCCGGCTGTGTTTCAACTGTACCAACAACATGGCGGAGTATGAGGCGTGTATCATGGGTCTTCAAGTTGCGATTGACCTAAGGATCAAGTTTCTAAGTGTCTTCGGAGATTCCGCTCTTGTGATCAATCAGATCAAAGGAGAGTGGGATACGAAACATCCAAACCTGATTCCTTACAGAGAATGTGTGTTGACCCTGATTCCCCACTTCACAGAGATAACCTTTGAGCACTTCCCAAGAGAAGAGAATCAGTTAGCGGACGCGTTAGCTACAATGTCTTCAATGTTCAAGGTCAAATGGGATAATGAGGCTCCCCGGATCATCATCTGGAAACTGGACGAACCGGCATACTGTTGTGATCTCGAAACTGAATTGGTGACTGAGAAGCCTTGGTACCACGAAGTGAAGAGATATCTGGAAGTTCAGGAATACCCTGAAGGTGCCTCTGTCAATGATAAGAAATTCCTGAGGAGGTTTGCAGCCAAGTTCTTCCTTAGCAACGGCATCTTGTACAAACGAAACCATGATTCAACCTTACTGTGTTGTGTAGATAAGACTGAAGCAGAAAGGATCATGGAAGAGCTACATGAAGGGACCTTTGGTACGCATTCCAGTGGGCATACTATGGCTAAGAAAATCCTACGGGCAGGATATTATTGGTCCACAATGGAAGCTGATTGTTACCAACATTCCAGGACATGCCACAAGTGCCAGATTTATGCAGACAAGGTGCATGTTCCTCCGGTTCCCCTGAATGTTCTGACTGCGCCTTGGTCGTTTGCAATGTGGGGCATAGACATGATCGGCGAGATAAAACCTACGGCATCTAATGGACATCGCTTCATCCTAGTGGCGATTGATTATTTTACGAAGTGGGTCGAGGCAGCATCCTATGCTACGGTAACCAAGACTGTTGTGGCACGGTTCATTCGGCACAACCTGATCTGCCGGTACGGCGTCCCTGAGCGAATTATTACAGACAACGGTACCAATCTGAACAATAAGATGATCGCTGAGCTCTGCGAACAGTTCAAAATACAGCACCACAATTCTTCTCCTTACAGACCGAAGATGAATGGGGCTGTAGAAGCAGCAAATAAAAACATCAAGAAGATCGTGCAGAAAATGACAGTGACTTATAAAGATTGGCACGAGATGTTACCGTTCGCTCTGCATGGGTACCGTACCTCAGCTAGGACGTCAACCGGGGCAACTCCTTTCTCTCTGGTTTATGGCATGGAGGCAGTCTCACCGATCGAAGTACAAATACCCTCTCTCCGGATAATGAAGGATGCAAATCTGAACGAAGATGATTGGATCCAGACACGACTTGACCAACTCAATCTCATTGACGAAAAGAGACTTGCTGCTATCTGTCATGGTCAGACGTATCAGAAACGAATGATCAGGGCATTTAATAAAAAGGTCAGACCACAGGAATATCAAGTTGGGGATCTGGTAATCAAGAGAATCATCCTTCCTCAGAGTGATCCAAGGGGCAAATGGACCCCTACGTACGAAGGGCCATTTGTGGTTAAGCATGTGTTCTCAGGAGGAGCCATGATATTGACCAACATGGATAGTGACAACCTTCCTCACCCCGCCAATGCAGACATAGTAAAAAGATACTACGCATAAAAAAGACCCGCTAGGCTGACATGCCTAGGCAAAAATTAGGGCTTCCCGTCGAACCAAAAGGGTTCGGGCAAAATGAAGGGATGAAAATGAAAAAAATCTGTACACCCGGCAAGTCGAAAACCTGAAAAGGCGGCTTGGGCAAAAATGGGTATCCCGGTGGACTGAAAACCCGAAAGGGCGGTCCAGGCAAAAATTAGGGATAAAGCGTAATACTATGTCTCATTGGATCACTTTGCATCCAGAATCCGGTATCAAAATTCAGACGGCATCGATCAGTCAGCTTCATCTTCAACCAAGGTCATCAAGTGATGAGACGCTCGGAGTTATAAAGGCAATAGCAGAGTTGAAACCCAGTGGATCATTCATCTTCACACAGCTGTTTTATTTTCTTTTGTACAAAATTTGTATAAACTCTCTTGTTTGGCGGCGTACCTCTTACTAGGACGCCAGCCTCTTGTACACAAGACGCCTATTTTCAGGCCATTCAAAAAATCAATACAAATATATTTTCAGTTAAACGTGCCAAGTGTTTTTTCTTTTTCTGTTTTTTTTTGCGAAGAACGTCCAAGGTTCAATTTGTGATATATGCATTGACAATAATTTGCTAACTCATAAATATTTGCATACGAAACAAAGGAATTAATTGCAGGTGACACTAGAAACAGGGGCAATAAAGAGTTGTCTAAGCAATCTAATTGTTCTATCCTTCAAGGTACCAAGGTAGGTTCAGCTAAAGAACATAACCGGTACATCTTAAATCCCCAGAGAGTGGTTCAGCAAAACAGTACATTCTTCTCCAAGCAGAGTTGATAAATCTCAAGGAAGTTGATTATCCTCCCATAGATCTCAACACTCCCCCAGCAGCAATACATATATCCTTAAACAAGCATCCCCGGCAGTCTTGGTCTAAAGATTGTTCCCCGGCGGTATACCAACATTCAAAAGGATCACTTTCCCCAGCATATCAAACTTCCCCAGAAGAGTCCAATCCGATTTCCCTAGGAAAGATGGAGTCCATATCCCCAAGCAGTAAGCTTATCCCCAGTAAATTCTGGAAGCTTATCCCCTCACGAGAGCACGAACGCGTCGCCCGGCTTTATTTAAAGAGTTATTTCCTTAACAGGATATAACTGGGTTATCCTCAGCCAAAAGCCACGGAAAGAGCGTCCTCGACGAAGTCTTCTTACCCCAGCGAAGTCTATCAACACTTCCGGCACAACAAGGGTATCCCCAACAAGTTACTATCAACATTCAGCAAAGCATCTCTATCCCCACAGAGTATTGCTTCCCAGCATGGTCGCTAGAGTATCTTTTCTCCCCGCAGAATCTTCCATTCGCCAAGTTTATTCCGCAACGGAGTCATCTTCTCCTACCAGTATTCTTGCAACTATCATCTCCAGCGGAAGTAAAAGCTTATTCTCCAACATCAGCCCAGGATATGACTTCCCGGCACCCGTCAAGGATTTACTTTCCTAGACGAAACATTCATAAAACATCACATACATCATTATAGCATGCATAACGCATCATATCATACAAATCTCATTTATGTTGAGAACATCATTGCTTGATCCATAGCATGCATTGCGTATGACTGACCTTACCTTTCAGGAAAGACGCGGTTAAAATGCTCAAACATATTTCAAAGCCTTCTCTAGTTCAGCTAAATCGACTCCCAACAGATTTTTCTGATAAAGACTCAGCAGAAGTTATGGTCCCCTCTCCGGCAAGTGCGTCAGGTGGTAATTCCTTTTTCAAGATGTTTCCCTCTCCGACGATGAGTGTGAGGTGATAGTCTCTTATGGTCCCCTCTCCGGCAAGTGCGTGAGGTGGTAATTCCTTTTTCAAGATATTTCCCTCTCCGACGATGAGTGTGAGGTGATAGTCTTCTATGGTCCCCTCTCCGGCAAGTGCGTGAGGTGGTAATCCCTTCTTCAGATGTTTCCCTCTCCGATGATGAGTGTGAGGTGATAGTCTCTTATGGTCCCCTCTCCGACAAGTGCGTGAGGTGGTAATCCCTTCTTCAGATGTTTCCCTCTCCGACGATGAGTGTGAGGTGATAGTCTCTTATGGTCCCCTCTCCGACAAGTGCGTGAGGTGGTAATTCCTTCTTCAGATGTTTCCCTCTCCGACGATGAGTGTGAGGTGATAGTCTCTTATGGTCCCCTCTCCGACAAGTGCGTGAGGTGGTAATTCCTTCTTCAGATGTTTCCCTCTCCGACGATGAGTGTGAGGTGATAGTCTCTTATGGTTCCCTCTCCGATGGTGTGTGAGGTGGTAAGTCCTTTTCAGATGTTTCCCTCTCCGACGATGAGTGTGAGGTGATAGTCTCCTATGGTTCCCTCTCCGACGGCGAGTGAGGTGACAATTCCTTTTCCTATGATTCCCTCTCCAACGGCGAGTGAGGTGATCCCCTTCCAGATTGTAATCACCTATGGTTCTATTCCCGATACTGCAAAGATGGTAATTCCCGCTAAGATTTTTCTCAACGAGCGTTGTTGAAGTTAAAGTCGCCCAAGGTTCTCTTACTATTCATGCTAAGGCAGTAACCATACCTGGTCCATTCATCATCTTTTGAAGCTCCAGACTCAGCTTCTGTGACCAGTCAGGACATCTATACCAAACATCTAAAATCAGCTCCTGCAACGTGTCAGGCACTCAATTGTTTCTTTTGCAGGTATGCAGGTTCTCGCTAAGGAATCTCTTACGCGATCAACATCCAGATGGCATCTATAAGCCCATCATCCTATCCAAGCGACCTCTAAATGGCATCTATAAGCCCATTCCCGTCACACTGCTACTATGTGAGCGCAAATTTCTGGGCACTCTAGTGTCCAATCATCTTCTACCCTCGGATTACGAAAGGCACGTCAGCCAATCTGCATCCTCAGGTCTAAGAAGATTGAACAGGGGCAACTGTTGTACCCCAAAATTTGCCCTCCCATATTCTTCAAGAAATTGCCAAGCCAAGTCACAAAATTCCCCAAGGGTTGTGCAGTGCAACTGTCTCCTATACAGTCAAAACTAGGGTTTGTGTTCTGATCAAGAAATTGAAGGTTTCAAAGGTCCAATCAAGTCTCACATGCCTACCAATATGGTCAAGCATCCTCATACAAAATTTCAAGGCATTCAGCTCAAAATTGCACAGTCAAAACCCTAAATTGCACTACAGTCAACTGTAGGGGCAAAATGGTCATTTGACAGTCAAAAGTTCAAATTTTTGGTCAACATATCATTTTGAAGCCACAAACATCATTTGATCAATGCTTGATCATGATTCTCAAAATTTGGCTCAGAAATCATCAAAGATGCAAAAGTTACTATATTTGGACAGCTGAAAAAGTCAACTGAAATTGACCAAGGCATAACTTTCACATGGATTATCAGAAAAATTCCATCCAAAGCTCATTTTGAAGAGAAAGACATTTCCTACAACTCATCTTCATACTTCAAGTCCAAGAAATGCTCTCACAAAAAGTTATCAATTTCAACATTATAGGTCATTTTCAAAAGTCAACAAAAAGGGACTTTAAGTCAAAGACCATAACTTGAGATTGGTAAATCACAATGACATGGGACCAAAGTCATTGGTTAGAGGACTCAAAGACCTTTCCAAAATGTCTAAGAACATGAGAAAAGCTTAAAAATTGAGCAAGTTATGCCTTGTGGAAGTTGGGAAATTTTTGGATATTTTGAAAAGTCAACAATGGTTCAAATGACCTAAAATTGCTAATGGGCCCATTTTTCTTCCATGATTCATCATTCCAAGCATATGCACGACCACTTGGCCCAAAGGGAAGTATTTTCTCATTTTTTATTTATTTATTTGAATTATTATTCATATTAATTCATTTAAATTATTTAAATACATGAAAAATATCTAACATGACCAAACCAATCTTTTTGTACATGTTTTAAGGTCAAGATTTCGTGCATAGGCTAAATATGGCAAGATTTGGTTGATTTGAGCATGATTGAACAAAAATGCACATGAAAAAGATTTGAAAAGATCTTAAGAAAATCAAATATGCAAAACCATCAATGCCATGGATTTTATTGAGTTTTTGTGACCTAATAGCCTCAGTACATAAACATGAACCAAACCCTAATCACAATACACTCTAAGCTGCGCTAAAGAACACTTTGCAAACTTGAAAATTTTTCCATAAAACTCAAATCTGAAATCAGTGTTCTAGGTCGATTCAAGCCCTAATACTCATTCCAAAAGCTTCCTTGTGGTCTCCTGAACACATTCCAATCCCAAACGTCCATCAACACGCCAAGAATTGGTAGAGTAAACTGAAACTGTACAGCATGAAACTCAGAATCGCATATCATGTTCTAGGCATTTTTCATGAAAATTAATTGTTGATTCATGTTTATCATCTTGTCCTGAAACTAACCAATGCATTCAATTTGATTTTTGTATCGTATATGAGATTTCACCATGTTAGTTTTCTAGGTTTTTTCAGAGCTTGAATTTAGGGCTTTTGCAAAGAGGAAAAATTAAGGATCCAGACCACCACCATTCCATTTGACAAGCTTGGACGAACATGAATCACCTATCGCGCCCAATTTATGGGCACCATAGCGCTAGTCGCTATTTTTCAATAGCCTGCCTAATGCAACGCGTGTAAAACCGTGGTCTTTGTGTTTTGTTTTACAGGGATGGTGAGGAAGATGACCTTGTGTCACGCGATGATTGGTGCGTTTGAAAGTTGGCGCGCAGGGCCCACTAGTGCTTCGCTTTTCTTATATATTATTTATTTGTTATTAATATAACAAACGTGTTATTTGGTTCAGATGGCAAACGATAGCGCTAGTATCACATATGGCCTGGGTTCGATCCCAGGTCTTCATGCTTTCCATTTGTTTTTTCCAATTAAGCGTTCATGTGCAGGCTCAGTAACGTGGTCCACCATACACCCTCCGAATCCAATGACCACGCGTCCAATAAAACTCAGATCAATGGTTAAGAATTGAAACACACGCTAAGCCCTAGTCAACGTTGCCACACGCGTCATCCAAAAGTCAGAAGGGCCATGCTTAATTGGGCCAGATTTCTAAAAGCATACCTCACTTTGGGGCCTGAACCCCCCCTGGTTTGCCTTCTCCATATTTTTTTTATATTTTGTCTCTATTATTTTATTTACTTTAGTATTTTAATTCAGTTAATCATTATTTTTTTTACAAATTATAAAATACACAAAAAATCAGAAAAAGACAAAAATGTAATAAATATTTTTATTTTAATTATTTTCATAAATAAATTGTATAATTGAATTTAGTATAATTAGGGTTTTTGCAATTTTAATTCTTTTTAATAAATCAAAAAAACATAGAATTAGGTAATTGATAATTTTTTTCTTTTAATCTTTTTTCCCTTTTTTTTACCATAACATTATTTACTTATTTTATTTTCATAATTAACTTGTAAATTAATTAGGGTTTCATTTAGGTTAAAAAAGGTCAATATTTTCTTAATAAACTTAAAATAATTAGAATTAGGTTTAGTATTTAGTTTTAATTAATCTTTTTCTATTAAATCTTAAAAAATACAAAAATACCAAAAAAAACATTCTTTTTAATTTAATTTTAATTTTAATTCCTTATTAATAATTTTGCAAAAGGGTCCAACGCCCATATTTTTAATTCTTTTATTGCGCATATTTATTTTATGTCGTTTAAATAATTATGTATCTCTCCCAAAGCTCTGTAACGATTATTTCTCGCACTTTATTTTGTTTTGCTTTATTTATTTTCCGTCAAATCGGGTCCGGTTTAATTTTGGCGATGTGGACCCGCGCCATTTGTAATAGCTTTAGATTTACTTTTCCCGCAAATATTAATTGTTAAATAAGCATGCAAGAATGAATGGCCCTAATTAAAATCAAGCGTAGATCACAATGAACATGACAAGACAAATATCAATGAAAATGACACACAATTCGCACACACCACCCCTAGGGTACGCCTCACTGTTGCCTTGCCTCGAAAGGTGATCGTCGAGTAGAGGATGTCTTAGTAAGTCCTCATGATCCGGGAACCTGGCATGAGGGTAGCTTCTAAGGTGTCTTCTCATTGCTCTGGTGATCACCATGTCCCGAACCTCGAATTGACCCGAACACCTCCAACGATAGTGCTACCTACCTCTCAATGGTGGGATGGCACTACTTTAAAGGACATTTACACAGACGAATTCCTTAGGGTAGGTAGACGACTCTAGATACTTGCTCTAAATTTCAAAACAAATCAAAAATACTTTTCACACCGACACCTTTTCAAAAAGCTTTCGAAAGCAATTTTTCAAACACTCTTGAGGACCGATACAAGAGTCGAACTGGAATTTTCAAAGAAACTTTTTTAAAAACCCACAGTTGAAAAGCAAACAAACCATTTTTGAAAACACAAGTGAGCAAGTATCTAAGAGCCCATGGATAACCATGGATAGAAAGGGTGCTAACACCTTCCCTTTCTATAACTTACCTCCCGAACCGAGAGCAATCTCTTTAAGGAATTTTTCTGTGCTTTTGTCCTTTCCATTTGGAGAAAATAAAAGACGGTGGCGACTCTTGCTTCCGCGACATTTCGCGAACCAGCGTTAAACAAGTCAGTTCCAGATCCACCGATCACAGTCCCCTCAAAAGAAAAAAACTACATCTATGGAAGACTTTCGTCTGGTTCAGTTAAATCGACCCTAAGATTTTTCTGATTCTTATCCAGTCAAAGTTAATCCAAGACCTTCTCTGGTTCAGTCAGATCGACCCTAAGATCTCCCTGATTCTTATTCCAGTTGAAGATGTTCCAAGACTTTAGTCTGGTTCAGTTAAATCGATTCTAAGATTTTTCTGATTCTTATCCAGTCAAAGTTAATCCAAGACCTTCTTTGGTTCAGTCAGATCGACGCTAAGATCTCCCTGGTTCTTATTCCAGTTGAAGATTCCAAGACCTTGCCTGGTTCAGTTAAATCGACTCCTAAAGATTTTTCTGATGCCGATCCAGTCAAAGGCCTTCTCTGGTTTAGTCAGATCGACGCTAAGATCTCCCTGATTCTTATTCCAGTTGAAGATTCCAAGACCTTGCCTGGTTCAGTTAAATCGACTCCTAAAGATTTTTCTGATGCCGATCCAGTCAAAGGCCTTCTCTGGTTCAGTCAGATCGACGCTAAGATCTCCCTGATTCTTATTCCAGTTGAAGATTCCAAGACCTTGCCTGGTTCAGTTAAATCGACTCCTAAAGATTTTTCTGATGCCGATCCAGTCAAAGGCCTTCTCTGGTTCAATCAGATCGACGCTAAGATCTCCCTTATTCTTATTCCAGTTGAAGATTCCAAGACCTTGCCTGGTTCAGTTAAATCGACTCCTAAAGATTTTCCTGATGCCGATCCAGTCAAAGGCCTTCTCTGGTTCAGTCAGATCGACGCTAAGATCTCCCTGATTCTTATTCCAGTTAAAGATTCCAAGACCTTGCCTGGTTCAGTTAAATCGACTCCTAAAGATTTTTCTGATGTCGATCCAGTCAAAGGCCTTCTCTGGTCCAGTTAAATCGATTCCTAAAGATTTTCCTGATGAAGACTCACTAGAAGACATCCAAGATTCCTTCATCGTTACTGTTGAGGTAGTAATTGCCCAAGGTTCTCTCATCGTTACTATTGAGGTAGTAATCTCCCAAGGTTCTCTCATCGTTACTGTTGATGTAGTAATCGCCCAAGGTTCTCTCATCGTTACTGTTGAGGTAGTAATCTCCCAAGGTTCTCTCATTGTTACTGTTGAGGTAGTAATCGCCCAAGGTTCTCTCATCGTTACTGTTGAGGTAGTAATCGCCCAAGGTTCTCTCATCGTTACTGTTGAGGTAGTAATCGCCCAAGGTTCTCTCATCGTTACTGTTGAGGTAGTAATCGTCCAAGGTTCTCTCATCGTCCCGTTGAGGGAGCAACCATCCCTGATTCATTCATCACCTTTTGAAGCTCCAGACTCGATTCCTGTATCTCACTAGGGCATGTCTGAAGAGTTTAAAGATTCGATACCTGCATCCAGCCAGAACGCATCTACACAAAGAGTTTGAAGACCAGCTCCTGTAACATGCCAGGTAATCATTTTCTTTTTCAGGTACGCAAGTTCTCGCTAAGGAATCTCTTACGCGATCGACACCCAAATGGCATCTATAATCCCATCTTCCTATCCATCAATCTCCAAATGGCATCTTTAAGACCATTCCCCACATCACACTGCTAACATGTGAGCGCAAATTTCTGGGCACTCTAGTGTTCAATCATCTTCCACCTTCGGATTACGAAAGGCATGACAACCAATCTACATCCTCAGGTTTAAGAAGATTGAACAGGGGCAACTGTTGTACCCCAAAATTGTCCCTCCCATATCCTTCAAGATTTGCTAAGATCATGCTTCAAAATCTCCCAAGAGTTGCACAGTCCAATTGCCTCCTAACAGTCAAAAATTAGGGTTTTGGTTTTGGCAAAGAAATTGAAGTTTCCAAGGGTCCAATCAAGTCCCACATGCCTACTGTGATCGGTGGATCTGGAACTGACTGTTTAACGCTGGTTCGCGAAATGTCGCGGAAGCAAGAGTCGCCACCGTCTTTTATTTTCTCCAAATGGAAAGGACAAAAGCACAGAAAAATTCCTTATAGAGATTGCTCTCGGTTCGGGAGGTAGGTTATAGAAAGGGAAGGTGTTAGCACCCTTTCTATCCATGGTTATCCATGGGCTCTTAGATACTTGCTCAATGTGTTTTCAAAAAATGTTTGCTTGCTTTTCAATTGTGGGTTTTAAAAGTTTCTTTGAAAAATTTCAGTTCGACTCGTACGTCAGAGTGTTTGAAAAGTTTGCTTTGAAAGCTTTTGAAAATGTGTTGGTGTGAAAAGTATGTTTTGATTTTGTTTTGAGATTAGAGCAAGTATCCTTGAGAACCTACCTACCCTAAAGAATTCGTCTGTGTAAGAGTCCTTTAAAGTAGTGCCATCCCACCATTGAGAGGTAGGTAGCACCACTATTGGAGTTGTTCGGGTCAATTCGAATTTTAGGGACATGGTGATCACCAGAGCAATAGGAAGACACCTTAGAAGCTACCCTCATGCCAGGTTCCCGGATCATGAGGACTTACTAAGACATCTTCTACTCGACGATCACCTTTCGAAAGGCAACAGTGAGGCGTACCCTAGGAGTGGTGTGTGCGGTTCGTGTGTTGTTTTCATTGATATTTGTCTTGTCATGTTCATTGTGATCTACGCTTGATTTTATTTTAAGTCCACACATTCTTGCATGCTTATTTAACAGTTAATATTAGCGGGAAAATAAATCTACAACTATTACAAATGGCGCGGGTCCACATCGCCAAAATTAAACCGGACCCGATTTGACTGAAAAATAAATAAAGCGAATAAAAGAAAAGTGCGAGAAGTTAAATGTTACAATGCTTCGGGAGAGGTACATAATTGATTAAGCGAAAGAAAATAAATACGCGACATTAAATAAATTACGAACATGGGCGTTGGACCCTTTTGCAAACAATTAAAGTTGATGAAGGGTTGAAATTAAAATTGAAAAGAAAATGTTTTTTAGTATTTTATGTTTTTTAAGATTTAAAAGAAGAAGAATTTATTAGAATGAAATTGGAAATGTAAACCCTAATTCTAGTGTTTTTTAAGTTTATTGTGAAAATATTAAGTTTTAACCTAATTTAAATCTAAGTTAATTTACATGCAAAATTTAATTATAAAAAATAAATAAACTAAACATTATTATTGTAAAAAAAAGGGAAAATTAAAAAGGAATAAAAAGAATTCATTAAACCTAATTCTACATATTTTTGGATTTTTTTATTAAAAAAAGAATTAATGTTGTAACCTAATTAAACTAAATAATTACATATTAATTTATTTATGAGAATATTAAAATAAAATAATCTATTATATTTTTATCTTTTTCTGATTTTTCTGTATTTTTTATGTATTGTAAAAATAATGAATTAAATTAAAACAATAAAACAAATAAAAATAATAATAAAAAAAAAGATATGAGAAAAATAAAAACACTTGCAAACCAGGGTGGGGGTGTAGTCCCAAATTGTGAGGTCAAATTATGAGGAATCTGGCCCAACAAGCAGTGGCCTTTTTGACTTTTTGCCTAGCGTGTGGATGCGTTGACCTGAGTATACGTGTTCTTCAGATTCTTGGCCTTGGATTAAATCTCCAGATGAACGTGGCTGGCTTGATGATGGTGGCGTATGGTGAACCATAGCACTGAAACTGCATGGGAATTATTATAGCAAAATAATATTGAATTTGTTCAGACCTGGGACTCGAACCCAGGTCTTGGATGTGAACGCTTCCAACGCTTGCCAGCTGAGCTGTTGAACACCTTTGATATATTAATAACAAACAAATAACAAAAAGAAAAACAAACGCATTAGTGGTTAAACGCGCGAAATTTAAAACCAGCCTATCGTTGATGGACAACACATCGTCTTCTTCATTGTTTTTATTTTTTCCTGAAACAAAAGCCTATGGAAACGGTTTTGAACGCATGGTCTTAGGCTAGCTTCAAGAAAATAGCGACTAGCGCTATGATGTCAATAAATTGATCGCGAGGGTCAAGATCTCTTCGTCTAAGCTTCCTGAACCCATCCATGGCACTGTGGTGGTTGGATTTTACGTGATTAAGAAACCCCTAATTGGGAGCTCTGCAAACCCTAGACGGCATCAATGGCCAAATCACATATATTGCACAAAAAACGAAATTAATTGGCATGGTTAGCATCAGAACATTATGAGGAACAAGAATCCATGAATCAAATGTTAAAAAAATGCTTAAAATATGAAACACGATGATCAATATTTTTCTATGCAGTTCATGTTCATTCTACCAATTCTTGGAGTCTGAATGGATGCTAACGATTGGAATCGCTTCAGGGAGCCTTGAGGAAGCCTTTGAAACAAGAATTAAGACCTGAATCCTTCTCTAACCACGTTTTCAGAATTCCTTTATTTGACAAAATTTCAAAGTTTGTAAGGTATTCTTGAGCGCAGCTTTCAGTCTAATGCCATTAGGTTTGTGTTCCTGGTTATGTATAGAAGCAATTAGGTTAAGAAACTCAATCAAATCTCTCATAATTATGGATTTTGAACATTTGATTTCAAGGATCTTTTTGAATCTTTTTTTCATGTGCATTTTGTATCAATTATGATCAATTAGTCCAATTCTTTCCATGTTTGGGATATGCACGAGATTTTGAAAGCAAAACATGCATAAAAAGATTTTTTAGGTCAAAGTAGATATTTTTCACATATTTAAATAATTTAAATGAATTAATATTAATATAAATTCAAGTAAATAAATAAAAATTGAGAAAATACTTCCCTTTGGGCCAAGTGGTCGTGCATATGCTTGGAATGATGAATCATGGAAGAAAAAAGGGCCCATTAGCAAATTTAGGTCATTTGAAGTAAAGTTGACTTTTCAAAATTCCCAAAAATTTCCCAACTTCCACAAGGCATAACTTGCTCAATTTTTAAGCTTTACACATGTTCTTGGACATTTTGGAAAGGTCTTTGATTCCTCTAACCAATGCCTTTGGTCCCATGTCATTTTGATTTACCAATCTCAAGTTATGGCCTTTGACTTAAAGTCCCTTTTTGTTGACTTTTGAAAATGACCTATAATGTTGAAATTGATAACTTTTTGTGAGAGCATTTCTTGGACTTGAAGTATGAAGATGAGTTGTATGAAATGTCTTTCTCTTCAAAATGAGCTTTGGATGGAATTTTTCTGATAATCCATGTGAAAGTTATGCCCTGGTCAATTTCAGTTGACTTTTTCAGCTGTCCAAATATAGTAACTTTTGCATCTTGATGATTTTCTGAGCCAAATTTTGAGAATCATGATCAAGCATTGATCAAATGATGTTTGTGGCTTCAAAATGATATGTTGACCAAAAATTTGAACTTTTGACTGTCAAATGACCATTTTGCCCCTACAGTTGACTGTAGTGCAATTTAGGGTTTTGACTGTGCAATTTTGAGCTGAATGCCTTGAAACTTGATATGAGGATACTTGACCATCTTTGTAGGCATATGAGGCTTGATTGGGTCCTTGAAAACTTCCTTTCTTTGATCAGAACACAAACCCTAGTTTTAACTGTATAGGAGACAGTTGAACTGCATAACCCTTGGGGAATTTTGTGACTTGGCTTGGCAATTTCTTGGAGAATATGGGAGGGAAAATTTTGGGGTGCAACACCTACAAACATTGTCAAGCATCCATATGCCAAGTTTCAAGACTCACAGCACCAGATTGCACAGTCAAAAACCCTAATTGCTTCACAGTCAACTGCAGGGGCAAAATGGTCATTTGACAGTCAAAAGTCAAAATTTTTGGTCAACATCTTATTTTGAAGCCACAAACATCATTTAATCAATTCTTGATCATGATTCTCAAGGCATGGCTCAAAAAGTCTCAAGATGCAAAAGTTTCTATTTTTGGACAGCTGAAAAAGTCAACTGCAAATTGACCAAGGCATAACTTCCACATGGTTTATCAGAAAAATTCCATCCAAAGCTCATTTTGAATAGAATGACATTTCCTACAACTCATCTTCATACTTCAAGTCCAAGAAATTCTCTCACAAAAAGTTATCCATTTCAACATTATAGGTCATTTTTAAAAGTCAACAAAAAGGCACTTTAAGTCAAAGACCATAACTTGAGATTGGTAAATCTAAATGACATGGGACCAAATACATTGGTTAGAGGACTTCAAGACCTTTCCAAAATGTCCAAGAACATGATCAAAGCTTAAAAATTGAGCAAGATATGCCTTGTGGAAGTTGGGAAATTTTTGGGAATCTTGAAAAGTCAACTTTGCTTCAAATGCCTCAAAAATTGCTAATGGGCCTCAATTTCTTCCATGAATCATCACCCAAAAGCTATGCACGACCCATCAAGCTAAAAGGGAGTTATTTTCTTATTTTTAATTAATTAATTGAGTTATTAATCCTATTAATTCATTTAATTAAAATTAATTATGAAAAAATATTAAAACATGTTTTCCAAATCTTTTTGTGCAGCATATTCTCCCATTAAGACCTAAATATTTCGTGTACCACATCAAAGAGACCAAATCTTCCAAATACGCAAGTTTTCATGGCAAAAAGGATTGAAAAAGATATGCAAAATCAAAAATTCAAAAGCATTGAAACAATGGATCATGGGCTTATTTTTCTAACCTAATTCATTCACACATATATGCACAATGGAACCCTAATGAAAAGAACACGAAAAAGCAGCTCAAGGAGGCCAAACAAAATTGCAAATTTTCATTAAAAAGCTTGAAACTGATTTCATGGTTAGGGGACAATTCAAGGTCTAAAAACAATTCTAATACATTGGTAGACCTTCCAGGAACCTGTTAGCATCAAGAGTCATTCCAAACGCGCTGAGAATCAGAAGATACAGATCATACGGTTTGCCCAAAATTCTTGAATTCAATACGACGATTCATGCATTTTTAATCATGTTTCTTGAGTGATTTATACTAATGCTAACTTTCTGAAGCTAATGACATAACTCAATTGAATTATTAATGCCTGTATCGTGATTCACCATTGACGGATTTTAGGGTTTTAGAGTTCCAAAATTGGGGCTTTACATAAGGTGTAAAATTGAACCACCAAACCAGTGCAGGCAAACTCGTTGTATCAAGACGAAGCAAGCTCATACCTCGCGCTCAATTTATGGTCAAGCATACTCTAATCGTTATTTTCTGCAGGATGCATTTAGTGGGGGTTTAAAACCCCCGCTATCTCTTTTCTGTTTGCAGGCAAAACGGAGAAGAAACAGGCGTGGCTTGTTACTATTGGGCCATTCAAATAATTTAGCGCGTTTTTTGTTTTCTACCAATAACGTTTGTTTTTCTTATATATTATTTATATTCTGTTGTACTAACAAAGATGTTAAGTAGCTCAGTTGGTGAGAGAAGGTTGTTGCAAGCATTGGGACCTGGGTTCGATTCCCAGGTCCCCCACTTATTCCATATATTTTTTCCATTAACGTGCCTCTATGCAGCGCCCATCATCCAGTCCACCATGCATCCCAACGCAGTGGCTTGACAAGTGGATTCTTGATCAATCAAAAGGCTAGAACGTGCAGCCTACCATACACATTCAGTCAACCACATGCATGCAAACGTGGAAAGTCAAACGGGCTTCCTGTTCTGTGGCCAAGATCCTTCCAACAACACCTCTCAAATGGGCCAGATACCCCCCCCCCCCAATGTTTGTATATCTTTTAACTTCTTTTCTTTTCTTTTCTCTTTTTTGTAATTCTTTTGATCACTTTTATTTAATTTACTTCAAATAATTTTCTTTTCATAATAAAACCAGAAAATCATAAAACAAAAAAATATGTTTTATTAATATTAATTTCTATTAATTTTGTAAATAAAATTTTATTAATCAATTTAGGTTAATTTAGGCTAAAATTTCAATGTCTTTCTTAATGACTAAAATACATAGAAATTAGGTTTTTTAGCATTTTTATCTTTTCTTTTAATAAATATTTTTTTTCTTATCATTATTATTAATTATTAATCATTTTGTAAATAAACTTGTAATTAATTAATTAGGGTTAAATTAGGTTAAACTTAAACATTTTTTTTAATAATTAAAAACAAATTTAGAATTAGGGTTTTATTTAACTTTTAATTTTAATTAATCCTCTTTATTTTCATAAATACAAAAAAAAACATAAAAAAACAATTTCTTTTCTCATTAAATAATTAATTAACTCCCAATTTCAATGTAATTTCTTTAAAGGGTCCAACGCCCTCGAACTATTCGTTTCTAATTTCTTTTCGCGCGTTCGTTTCTATTTTTCATTTTTAATGTTATGTACTTGCCCCAAAGCTTTGTAATAGATAATTAGGACATTTATTTTCCGCACTTTTATTCAAAATCGGGTATTTGTTAATTTGGCGATGTATAGACCCGCGCCTTGTAATAGCGTAGGACTTTTATTTTTCCGCATTTTGATTTACGCACCTTTTAACTGCTAACTATTGCATGAAAGAATGAATGACCCAAATAAAATCAAAGCGTAGCTCACCCAATGCATGATCAAGATAAAACATAACTGAAAATGACACACAATTCACACACCACTCTTAGGGTACGCCTCACTGTTGTCTTGCCCCTCGAAACGTGGTCGTCGAGTATAGGACGTTTTAGTAAGTCCTTATGTCCATGAACATGGAATAGGGGTAGCTTCTAAGGTGTCCTACTATTGCTCTGGTGACCACACTTTTGCCTTACCCCTCGAAACGTGGTCGTCGAGTATAGGACGTCTTAGTGAGTCCTTATGTTCCATTGATCTAGTTGCCTCGGAACAGTTGCCTCGAAACGGTTGCCCCGGAATAGTTGCCTCGGAATAAAAAGATCAATGGCATAAGGGTAGCTTCTAAGGTATCCTCCTATTGCTCGGTGACCACACTGTCCCTAAACTCGAATTGACCCGAACACCTTCAACGGTGGTGGTACCTATCTCTCAATGGTGGGATGGCACTACCTTAAGGACATTTACACAGCTTAATTCCTTAGGGTAGGTAGATGACTCGTAGATACTTGCTCTATTTCAAAAAAAAACAAATCAAAATCTTTTCACACCGACACTTTTCAAAAAGCTTTCAAAACAATTTTTCAAACACTCTTGAGGACTGATACAAGAGTCGATCTGAAATCTTTAAACGAAACTTTTTTCAAACCCACTCACACTTTGAAAAGCAAACAAACATTTTGAAAACACAAATGAGCAAGTATCTAAGAGCCCATGGATAACCATGGATAGAAAGGGTGCTAACACCTTCCCTTTCTATAAATCTACCTCCCGAACCGAGAAAATATCTCATAAGGAATTTTGCTGTGCTTTTGTCCTGTCCATGTTGGAGAAAATAAAAGACGGCGGCGACTCTTGCTTCCACGAAATTTCGCGAACCAGCGTTAAACAGTCAGTTCCAGATCCACCGATCACAGATACTGATTATAACGATGAGCAATATCCTCCTGCTGAGGATAGATACAAACAGTTAGAGGATCGTCTGAGTGCCATGGAAGTTCAGAGGATACCTGGGTTGGATTTCAAAGAATTGGATTTGGTGTCGGGAGTGGCCATCTCGCAAAAGTTTAAAACTCCAGTTTTTGCCAAGTATGATGGGGTGTCCTGCCCAAAACTCCATCTCCGCTCGTATGCCAGGAAGATTTAACCCCACACCGCTGATAGAAATTTGTGGGTGCACTTATTTCAAGATAGTATGTCAGGGACTTATCTTGAATGGTTCTACCAGTTGGAGGGAGCCAGTGTCCGAAACTGGGAAGATCTTGCTGCTGCTTTCTACAAGCAGTATCAGTATAATGCCGACCTTGCTCCCACTCGTAATCAACTCCAGAGTATGTCCATGGGTGCAGGTGAAGGTTTTAAATATTATGCTCAAAAATGGAGAGACTTGGCTGGGAGAGTTCAACCCCCTTTGTCTGATAGGGAGTTGGTTGATATGTTTCTAGGAACGCTATCAGGTCCATTTTTCAATCACTTAATCGGTAGCTCATCATCTGGTTTCACCGAGCTGATTTTAACTGGAGAAAGAGTAGAAGCTGGAATTAGGAGTGGTAAAATACAGAAGGATGCCTCCTCGAGTTCAGCAAAGAAGCCTTTCGCTGGTAAGAAGGAAGCCAGTGCGGTCTATAGCCCGAGGGGCCAAAGCAGATTTGAACACCGTCAAACGGTAAATGATGTAGTGATACCAAGACCCGTAGTTGCTCCACAATGCAACAATCAACAAAGGGTGGAAAGACTACAACGGCAGTTTAACATGACTTTGGCTGAAGTTATACCTCATTTATTAAAATCCAACTTGGCAACCTTGAAAGAGGCTCCCAAGAATCCAAACACTACCTTACCCAGATACAATCCCAACGCGCGGTGGGCCTACCATTCTGAGAGTCCTGGCCACGATACAAACGATTGCTGGGCTCTGAGAAACAAAGTACAAGACTTGCTTGAAGCCAAGGAGATAGAGTTTGATGCTCTAGAAAAGCCGAATGTTATAACTGCTCCCATGCCCAAACATGGTTGTGGAGTTAATGTTGTTCACACTGATTTGTTTGTGACCTCTGTTGAAGAAATTTCTACTCCTCTTATTACTGTTAAGAAGAATTTGTTGTTGGTCGGTTTATTTCCGGGTTATGGTGAAGGTTGCCATATGTGTTCGATTCTACCTTCTGGTTGTTGTTTGTTGAAGTCAAGTGTTCAGTGCCTGATGGATAATAAAGAGATTTTGTTCGAGAACACTGTGATCCCTATTGTTCCCATTGAAGATGTCGCTATTATAACCATTTCTGCCAATCCTTCTAAGGTTTCCTCGAGAAGACCTGTTAGGATTACACTTGTTCAAAGAATTGCTCTACTGATAATCACTGTTCCTGGTCCCATCCTGTACACCTCAGACAAGGCTGTCCAATGGCATTATGGTGCTGATGGCATTAAACAAGATCTGAAGAATGAAGAAGCTGATACTGATGTCAGTAATATTGTCGGGACTAGTAAGGTTACCCGAAGTGGAAGGGTTTTCTCTCCTGAGATTGCTCAGAAGATCATCAATCCTACTGTTATTCCAACTGCTGCTCCAACCAGCACTCCTAACATTTCTCCTGTTCCTACTCCAGTTATTACCCCTGCTACTGAGCCATCTGGGACTCGGGGAAAGGAAATTATAGGTGAGCCTTCCCGGACGGAGGCACCTAAGAAAATTGTTGTGGAAGCCTCTAAACAAGAAATAGAGTAAATACTAAAAATCATTAAGAAGAGCGACTACAATGTGGTCGAGCAGCTGGGGCAGACCCCGTCAAAGATATCCATGTTGTCTCTGCTATTGTGTTCTTAAGCCCATGCGAAGGCTTTAATTGCATTTCTCAAGACTGCACATGTGCCGCAGGAAACTTCAGCAGATCAGTTCAAAGATTGTGTGGCCAGCCTGACTGCTGACAATGGGCTGGGTTTTTCAGATACGGATCTGACACCGAAAGGAAGGAAGTATAATGATGCTCTACATGTCTCGATTGAGTGCAGGGGAACCACTATGGCTCATGTGCTGGTAGATACTGGGTCTTCACTAAATGTTCTGCCGAAGAAAGCGTTGGATCGTTTGGATTTTGAGGGTTTTACTCTAAAGCCTAGTAACATTGTGGTAAGAGATTTTGACGGATCAAAGAGAATGGTGCACGGGGAGGTGGACATCCCTGTCAAAGTGGGTTCTCAGACTTTTGGGTCCACCTTCTACGTAATGGATATCAGGTCATCGTATTCTTGCTTGTTGGGTCGTCCTTGGATCCATGAGGCTGAGGCAGTTACTTCCGCACTCCATCAAATGCTGAAGTATCCGGTGAAGGGAAAGATTGTCACAGTGCGAGGTGAAGAAGAATATATGGTGAGTCACCTCAATTCCTTCCACTATGTAGAGATGGACGGGGAATTCATAGAAACTCCTTGTTAGAATTTCAAAGAGGACCCTCAGATCTTGGCATCAACTGAAGTTACTACCAACAAACCTCCGTTGAAGATGGCTTCTCTCGAGGACGCCAGAGTTGTGGTTGAAGAAGGTGGGCGTACCAATTGGGGTCAACTCCCTGATTTCACTCACAAAACTGACAAATTTGGTTTGGGCTTTACTACAGGGGCTCAAAGGGCTGTTAGGCACGCTCGGGATGGTAAACCTCCTCTACACATCAGGAATCGAGGAATTAATGCAATTGAAGACAATGAAGAGGATTCAGACATCGACAGCTGGATCTACCCAACAACCAACGGTGGACCGAATAACTGGATGGCTAGGGACTTCATACCTGTTTCTTTTATTCCATAGTAATTGACTCATTTATTTTAAGATTTGTAATAAACAATTTAAAACTTTATGGCCCGGTGCCTTGCCCGAGGCGCCTTGGCTTTGCTTGTGAGGGCTATTATTTTCCATTTCATATATCATTAATAAAGCATTGGACGTTTCTTGCATACAAATTTTGTGCTCCTTGTTTTTCTTTTCTGTCTCTCACTTTATCAAAATAGATTTCTCTTACACACACTCACGTATCATACTACAGATCCATATCCACTCTGGATCCCATTGATAACAACTCTAATACTGCCAGTTATGACTTCAAAAATCCGATCAACCAAGCCAAGGACGAAGGTGAGGATGATTGTGAGGTGCCTGGAGAACTTGCTAGACTATTACAGCAGGAAGAAAGGGCCATACAGCCTCATTAAGAGCCAGTTGAGTCAGTGAATTTGGGTACAAAGGAAGACAGGAAAGAGGTTAAAATAGGTGCGAATCTGGAGCCTAGTGTCAAACAACTGTTAATACAGATGCTACACGACTATGTTGAGATCTTTGCCTGGTCCTATGAAGACATGCCTGGTTTGGACACTAATATTGTGGTACATCGCCTGCCGACTAAAGAAGACTGCCCTCCGGTAAAGCAGAAGGTCCACCGTATGCGCCTTGAAATGTCAGAGAAAATCAAGGCAAAGGTCATGAAACAGATCGACGCAAGATTCTTAGCTGCCACTTCTTATCCGCAGTGGGTTGCCAACGTCATTTCGGTACCTAAGAAGGATGGTAAGGTATGGATGTGTATGGACTACAGAGATCTGAACAGGGCAAGCCCCAAGGATGACTTCCCTCTTACTCACATTGATGTTCTAGTCGACAACACCGCGCAGCACAAGATCTTCTCCTTCATGGATGGTTTTTCTGGCTACAACCAGATCAAGATGGCTCCTGAGGACATGGAGAAGACAACCTTCGTTACACAGTGGGGCACCTTCTGTTACAAGGTAATGCCTTTTGGGTTGAAGAATACTGGGGCAACTTATCAGCGCGCCATGGTCGCTTTGTTCCACGATATGATTCACCATGAGATCGAGGTTTATGTTGATGACATGATAGCCAGGTCCCAGAATGAGGAAGAGCACATTCATCATCTCCAGAAACTATTTGACAAATTGAAGACGTACAAGTTGAGGTTCAATCCGAACAAGTGTACCTTCGGGGTAAGGTCTGGTAAGCTTCTGGGTTTTGTTATTAGTGACAAAGGTATTCAGGTAGACCCTGCAAAGGTAAAATCCATACAAGAGATGTCGGCTCCCCGCATAAAAAAAGAAGTTAGAGGTTTCTTGGGATGCCTGAATTACATCGCCGGGTTCATTTCACATCTGACTGCTACTTGTGAGCTAATCTTCAAGCTGCTGAAGAAAGATCAAGTGTTAAAATGGAATGATGAATGCCAGACTGCTTTTGAAAAAATCAAAGAATACCTTCAAGAACCACCAATTCTGATGCCTCCAGTTGAAGGAAGACCTTTGATATTATACCTGACAGTGCTAGACAGTTCAATGGGGTGTGTGCTGGGGAAGCATGACGAGTCTGGTCGAAAAGATCATGTGTGATCGGTGGAAATAGAACTGACTGTTTTTTAGCTGGTTTCGCAAAATGTCGCGGTAAGCAAGAGTCGCCACCGTCTTTTATGTTCTCCAACATGGAAAGGACAAAAGCACAGCAAAATTCCTTATTCGAGAATGTTTCTCGGTTCGGGAGGTAGATTTATAGAAAGGGAAGGTGTTAGCACCCTTTCTATCTGTGGTTATCCACGGGCTCTTAGGTACTTGCTCTTATGTTTTCAAAATTTTTTTGCTTTTCAAGTGTGTGTGGGTTTTGAAAAAAGTTCGTTTGAAAAAACTTCTAAGTAACTCTTGTATCAGTCCTCAAGAGTGTATGAAGTGTTTGAAAATTCTTTGAAGGTGTGGGGTGCGAAAAGTATTTTTGTTTGTTTGAAAAGAGCAAGTACCCATGAGAATCTACCTACTCTAAGGAATTAGGCTATGTAGGAGTCCTTTAGATAGTGCTATCCCACCATTGAGAGGTAGGTAACACCGTCGTTGGAGGTATTCGGGTCAATTCGATTATAAGGGACAATGTGGTCACCGAAGCAATAGTAGGACATATTAGTGGCAACCCTAATGTCCTAGATCCTTTTTATCCGAGGCAACCGTTTCTAGGCAACTGGATCTTTTTAGACAGAAGGGCGACCTCTAATACACCCTATACTCGATGACCACGTTCGAGGCAACCAGTGAGGCGTACCCTAAGAGTGGCATGTGCTTGTGTGTTGTTTTCATGTTATATTTATCTTGTACATGTTATTTGTGAGCTACGGATTGGTTTTATTTACATACATTCTTGCAGGCATATTAACAGTTAGGGGTGCAGAAAATAAATTGCAGAAAGATAAATCTAGCTATTACAAGGTGCGGGTCTATACATCGCCAAAAAACAAAACCCGTTTGGAAATAAAGTGCGAGAAATAGTAAATAAAGAGATAAACCTAATTACTATTACATATCCAGAAACAGTTATATAAATAATCAAAAATAAGAATAATGCGCGAAAGAATTAAATCGGGAACGTCCTAAGGGTTTTGACCCTTTTAAGAAAAGAATTGAATTTTTGTCCCTTTTTGTGATTAAATGAAATTAAAATTAATAACTAACTAATTAATTAATTAATTAAAAAAATGTTTTTTGTGTTTTTTATATTTTTAATGAAAATAAAAGGAATTAAAATTAAAAGTTAACCTAATTCTAAATTGTTTTTATTTATTATAGAAAAGGTGAAAATTAAACTAATTAAACTAATTAATTTGATTTAATGCTTATTTACAAAATAATTACCTAAGTGAAATTAATAAAAATAAAATATTTACATTTTTTATTTTTTCTGAATTTTTACTTGAAAATGTTAATTATGTTAATTAATTAAATACTAAGAATAATTAATAAAGAAAATAAAAAAAAAAAGAAGAAGGAAAATAGAAAAAAAAAAAAAGAAATAGAAACCAAAGGGGGTGTTGATGGCCCAATGGAGGTGTTGTTCTGGAATTCAGGCCCATTAACATAAAGCCATGTTTGACTTTCTGAAATCATGTGCGTGCTCATTGACTCCTGAGTACCATGGTCTTAATTCTTTGGCCATTGGATTGGGCTTCATGGCCACTTGGCAAGCTTATGCGTGAATTGCATGGTAGAGCACTCTTGGAAAGCTGCATGAGATAATATTAGGAAAAATAACATTGAGGTTTGGGTGGACCTGGGGATCGAACCCAGGTCCCAACAATTGCGAGACACGTCCTCAACCACTCAGCCACTGCATTGCATTTGTTATAATAATGGATAGTGAAAATAATATATGGAAATATCATATATGCTGGGAAATTAAAACAAAAGCGCGCTATATTTGAACACACCAACCATGTTCTTCCACGTAATCATCTTCTTCGCGTTTTCCTGTAAAATAAAACCAAATAGCGGGGGTTTTAAACCCCCACAAAGTGAAACTGCAGAAAATAGCGATTAGCTATACACGTAACATAAAAAAGGCGCGAGGGTTGGGATGTGTTCGTGCTGATCTCCTGATTTCAAACATGGGTCTTTCCAAGCCTAATTTTTCCTATATGAGAAACCCCCAATTCGAAAGCTTTGAAAACCTAAAAATCATCCATGGTGGTTTGTGATTCAGGGCTCCAAAATGCAATTGCCTTATACCATTAGCTTCAGAAGAGCGTTAGCAATACAAAACAACAATTATATCATGTTAAATGTGCAAGAATTATGCATTTTGATTTTGAAAGAAATGGACAAACCGTGGGACTGTAGTGAGTGATTCCTTGAGTGTTAGAGCGTGTTTGTGATTGCAATAGATTCCTGGGAGTGTTAGGAATGTGTTTGGATCAAGAAAAGACTTTAAATCATGCTGAAAAGTGGATTTCAGTTTGCAAATTTCTTTGGAATTTTTGGAATTGGTTCTGGCCGTTTTAGGGGTCTCTAGGTCGTGCTTGAGGTTGGAGAGGCTTGCATATGTATGTATCAAGAGATTTAAGTCAACATTAAGAGCCTTAACCTTGTGCAATGATGTTTTAGATTTCCTCTTAACCACCATTAAAGGCCTTTCAAAGCTTTGTCCAAATTTTGAATTTTCATGCCTAAATGAGCTTAGCACGAAATTGGTAGGTTGCAAATGCTTCATGAAGGCTATTCAAACCATAAGATATCATTGAATTAAATTTTTTAGATTTACTTGAATTATTATGGATTAAAATGAATTAAATCCATAAAAATTAAATAAAAATAGAAAAATAATTATTTGGTCTTGAAATTGATCATGAGACACGTGGGTGGCATGACAAGGCTGAATCAAGTGGAAAAAAGTGGGCCCTTTTGTCAAAAATTGAAGTTTCAAGGATAGTTGACTTTTGCCATTTCACAAAAATTTCTCAACTTCTCCAATGCATATCTTGCTCAATTTTGATCATATGAACATGTTTGAAGTCCTCTAACCAATTCCTTTGGTCCCATGTCATTCGAATTTACCAATCTCAAGTTATGGTCTTTGACTTAAAATGCCTTTTTGTTGACTTTTGAAAATGACCTATAATGTTGAAATTGATAACTTTTTGTGAGAGCATTTCTTGGACTTGGAATGTGAAGATGAGTTGTAGGAAATGTCATCCCCTTCAAAATGAGCATTGGATGGGATTTTTCTGATGAACCATGAAAAAGTTATGCCTTGGTCAAGTTACAGTTGACTTTTCAACTGTCCAAAAATAGAAACTTTTGCATCTTGATGATTTTTGAGCCATTCTTGTGAAATCATGGTCAAGATTTGATCAAATGATGATTTTGGCTTCAAAATAAGATGTTGACCAAAAATTTTGACTTTTGACTGCCAAATGACCATTTTGCCCCTACAGTTGATTGTGAAGCAATTAGGGTTTTTGACTGTGCAACTTGACCTTGTGAGCCTTGAAACTTGACATGTAGGTGCTTGACAATGTATATGAGCATATGGGACTTGATTGAGCCCTTGAAAACCTCAACTTCCTTGCAAGAACCAAAACCCTAATTTTGACTGGCTTAGGAGGATGGTTTGACTGTGCAACCCTTGAGCAGACATGAGCAAATTTAGATGATGCTTGTCAAAACTTTGAAGAATATGGGAGGGAAAATTTTGGGGTACAACAGTTGCCCCTGTTCAATCTTTTTAGACCTGAGGATGTAGATTGGCTTGCGTGCCTTTCGTGATCCGAAGGTGGAAGATGATTGAACACTAGAGTGCCCATAAATTTGCACTCACATAGTAGAGTATCAGCAGTGTGATGTCGGGAATGGGCTTACAGATGCCATTTGGAAAGATGATGGATGGGAGGATGGGCTTATAGATGCCATATGGAGCTGTGACAGAACCTTGTCAGGAATGGGCTTATAGATGCCATTTGGAAATGTGATGGATAGTTGTGGAGATGGGCTTATAGATGCCATCGGGGGTGTCGATCGCGTAAGAGATTCCTTAGCGAGAACTTGCATACTTGAGAAAGGAATATAGTTTCCTGGCCTGTTACAGGTGTTGATCTTCAATTCTTTATGCAGATGTGCCAGATGTGCCCTGGCTGGATACAGGTATCGAATCTGGAATTAGTCGTCTACAGATGTGCCCTGGCTGGATACAGGAATCGAATCTTCAAACTCTTCAGATGTTCCCTGGCTAGATACAGGAATCGAATCTGGAATTAGTCGTCTACATATGTGCCCTGGCTGGATACACGAATCGAATCTGGAATTAGTCGTCTACAGATGTGCCCTGGCTGGATACAGGAATCGAATCTTCAAACTCTTCAGATGTGCCCTGGCTAGATACAGGTATCGAATCTGGAATTAGTCGTCTACAGATTTGCCCTGGCTGGATACAGAAATCGAATCTTCAAACTCTTCAGATGTGCCCTGGCTAGATACAGGAATCGAATATGGAATTAGTCGTCTACAGATGTGCCCCGGCTGGATACAGGAATCGAATCTTCAAACTCTTCAGATGTGCCCTGGCTAGATACAGGAATCGAATCTGGAATTAGTCGTCTACAGATGTGCCCTGGCTGGATACAGGAATCGAATCTTCAAACTCTTCAGATGTGCCCTGGCTGGATACGGGAATCGAATCTGGAATTAGTCATCTACAGATATGCCCTGGCTGGATACAGGTATCGAATCTTCAAACTCTTCAGATATGCCCTGGCTAGATACAGGAATCGAATCTGGAATTAGTCATCTACAGATATGCCCTGGCTAGATACAGGAATAGAATCTTCAAACTCTTCAGACGTGCCCTGGCTAGATACAGGAATCGAATCTGGAATTAATCGTCTACAGATTTGCCCTGGCTGGATACAGGAATCGAATCTTCAAACTCTTCAGACGTGCCCTGGCTAGATACAGGAATCGAATCTGGAATTAGTCGTCTACAGATTTGCCCTGGCTGGATACAGGTATCGAATCTTCAAACTCTTCAGACGTGCCCTGGCTAGATACAAGAATCGAATCTAGAATTAGTCGTCTATAGATTTGCCCTGGCTGGATACAGGTATCGAATCTTCAAACTCTTCAGATGTGCCCTGGCTAGATACAGGAATCGAATCTAGAATTAGTTGTCTACAGATTTGCCCTGGCTGGATACAGGTATCGAATCTTCAAACTCTTCAGACGTGCCCAGGCTAGATACAGGAATCGAATCTGGAATTGCGACAGTTGATAGTAATCATCTTTGGATTGACCTTTTCCTGAAAAGGCAAAACATTAGTCGTATGCAATGTCATGATGTATGAGATGCATGATGTCATGATGCTCAAAATGGGATAGTGTTGTATGCACTTTATCATGTATGTAAGCAGGACGTATGAAATGCGATATGTTTATGAATGTGTTTTCGTCTAGGAAAATAAATCCTTGACGAATGCTGGGAGCTTGTTAAATCCCGGGCTGCTGTTTGAAGGGTAGAGCTCTTCATTTTTTTTAGGGATGGTGGTTACAAGAATAAACCGGTAGGAGGAGATGACTCCGTTGAGGAATAAACTTGTTGGAGAGATTACTCTGCGGGGGACACTCCGTGGGAAGAGATACTTCGTTGAGATTTTGATGAGAACTCCGCTGGGGATTCCATTGATAAGTTATATTGGAGGATTTGATGAACTCCGCTGGGGGATAGGAAGAACTTTGCCGAGGACGATCTTTCCGTGGTAATTAGCTGAGGATAACCCAGTTATAAGCCCTGGTGGGGAATAACCTTCTGAATAGAGCCGGGGAGATGCGTTCGTACTCTGCAGGGGATAAGCTTCCAGAATCTACTGGGGATAAGCTTCAAGAATCTACTGGGGAGATTGATTCAACTCTCCTGGGGAGACTTTGGACTGCACTGGGAAGTGGCTCCACTGGATGTCTGTATTCCGCCGGGGAATAATCTTATATTAAGACGGCCGGGGATGCTTGCTTAGGAACATCTGCATACTGCTGGAGAATATTGAGATTTTCTGGGGATACCCAACTTCCTTAAGGCTGACAGTAGACTAACTCTGCTTGGGGAGAGCGTTGTTGACTTGTTGGAGATACTGTGCCTTGTCAGGGCTGACGGGAGACCAACTCTGCTCGGGGGAGAGTATTGTTGAACCTTGTCTTACTCCCGGGGAGTGGAGGTGACTTGGTCATGTTCTTCAACTGAACTTACCTTGATACCTCGATGGACAGAGCAACCAGATCGCTTAGATAATTCTTATTGCCCCAGTTTCTGCGGGAGAAGGTACCTGTAGAGGTGCTTGATAACTACTGATTGACAAATCTTCTTCTGGTAGGCAAGTGACGAGATGACGGGACATATTCGTACGCTTTTGATCCCTAAATTTTGCCTGGACCGCCCTTTCGGGTTTTCAGTCCATCGGGATACCCATTTTTTCCCAAGCCGCCTTTTCAGGTTTTCGACTTGCCGGGTGTACAGATTTTTTTTCATTTTCATCCCTTATTTTTACCCGAACCCTTTTGGTTCGCCGGGAAGCCCTTGTTTTTGCCTAGGCCAGTCGACCTAGCGGGTCTTTGATTATGCGTAGTATTTTTTTTTGACTATGTCCATGCTCTCAGAATGCAGGGAGTTGTCACTGTTACTAGAAGATGTTTGATCGTGCAAGATTCGTAGCTGGAATTCATGTCCGATGCCCCAAGTGACTCAGAGGGAGGTTTGCCCCTGGCTATTTGGCATTTGAGAGATTCTCCGAATCTTGACTTAACTGCCCCAGATGACGGACAATGATCACGTCTGCCCCTTGGTTGGAAGTACTTTTGTTCACTAGATATTCTTCGTGCGAATTTCTTTGCTGTTCGAACAAAAAGTCATATGCAAACAATGTTATTTTAAAAATGCAAAGCTTATGTCTGTCTTGAAGTTTTTGAAAATGCATTTTTTCATAAAAACAAGTGAATTTTTTTTTGTAAACTGTGATGTCAACTCGTTATTTTACCAGAAGCCTTAAGGAGTCAGGATACCTTTCGTAACAGTATGCTTTCGAACTAACCCATGCTTCAGCTAGGACTTTTGAGGGTTATAACGTGGCCTGGTTCACGGTTTAAGAAACAAAGGATAAAGGCTCAAATTTATTTGTACCCACCCGCTCTTCGTGATGTTCTTCAAACCTAAACTCAGCTGATCGTGCGTTAGACCTTGTTTGAGTCTTTGTCCTGACATTCCAATGATGGTTCAGATACTGATAGTTTATTTTGAATAGGCAGTCATTTCCTTTTTGTTGAGGGTTTATAGGACCTCTTTCTTTTTGATTTCGTTTTTATTATCCCTGTTTTTTGCCTGAACTGTTTCTTTGTGATTACAGTCAGCGGGATGCCCCAGTTTTGTAAGTCTCCTTCATAGGTTTTGACTTGTTGGGCTTTCATTTTTGAAAAACAATGACTGCCTGTCTTTATGATTATTCGGAACCATCACTGTCTTTTGCTTTGGAAAGACTTCTTTGATGCTATTCGTTGTGCATCTGGACCAACTGAGAGAACTACCCTGCCCCAGGTTATGATTAAGGGTTTTAATTTTCGAAAAGAAAAACTCCAACTTCTTTGGCTCAAATGGGTTGACGAGGGATTATCTTCCTTATAAATCCAGTGTTTAGGAATTGAAACAATGCTTGTACCTCATCAGCGGGGTCTGTTCAAAAGCATATTGTAAAGATCGTGGTATCGTTTTCGTCATCCTCCCTCAAGAGGCTTAGAGTTATTAATCGAGAGTTTGAACATCACAAAAATGAAAGCAGTTTGAATATAGCGAAGGCGAATATATTGATTCAAAACAGACATGTGTAATGCATTGATAAAGTAATAACGTTTGCCATGACAATAATTGTTTGAACAATCAAAAGAAAATTACAACTTGAAAATTCTAATGGACAAAAAGTCTTCTCGTCTCAGGACTTGTCATTTTAAATGGTGAATCCTGCAGGGATGGTAGAAGAACTCAGCCCGACCCTCTTGGGTGAAATCCACTGCTCCTTCATTAATCAGGTCCTAGACCTTGTTCTTCAGAGCCCAGCAGTCAGCAGTGTCATGTCCAGGACTATTAGAGTGGTATGCACATCTTTTGTTGGGATGATAGTTAGGAGAAGAGATGTTGGGATTCTGGGGAGGAGCCCTTAGTGTAATCAGATTCAATCTCAACATGTGTTGTAAAGCTTGAAACAGCGACACGTTGAGCTGGGTGAAATGCCTCCTGGGCTTGTTTGGCTTACTCTGATCAACCTGTTGCTCTGGGCGAGGTTGTGGTTGGACCTGTGAAGTGGTAGCAATTTAGAGAGGTTTATTCTTCACCATACCAGACTCTTGTCCTCTTGGAAACTGATCAATGACCTGGTCCCTGACTTGGACTGGTTGCTTCATGTTGTATCTGTCTTGATGAAGCTGACTGATCATGGTCCTCAACTCTTCTTGCTCCCGAGCTAAGCCTTGGATGAGAGCCATTTGCCCCAGCATCTGGGTTCTCATTGTATCTACCTCAGCTTGCAGACGTTTCAACCGTTCGTCCTTATCATCTTCGAGACTTTTCTTGGCCAAATTCCCCATGAGGAGTGTCCTTAACTCTTCCTGCCCCTTGGATAGGCTTAGGAAGATCTCTCTGAACTGAGTCTCTTGAGCATGAAGACCCTGGTCATCTTGTTAGGAAGCCATTGCTGAAATAAACAGCGAAGAAGGTAAGTTACCTGTAACAAGGGTACCTGTAATGCAATGATATGTATGATATGCATGCAATGTTTTCAAGGATCTCGCAGGGTAAACAAGAAAGATTGTTAGAACTTGAATTTTGTAGCTTGATTGAAGGAACTTCATTTTGTTGAGAGTCCTTCTTCAAGAGTCAAGGCTCACCATATCAAGTGGGTCATAGCCCCTGACTCAAGTTATCATCCTTGGCTAGAGGAAAATAAATCCCCTTTTGCCCCTTGCTAGACATTTTGATTCATCATGACCTGTATCACAAACCCTTGAGATCCCTGAAATGGGTCAGTCCTTATGCAAGATGTATGCAATGGTATGATGTTATGCTATGCATGGATGTAAGTAGGCCCTGTAATGAGTCCCAATTAAGGACTGTAAACAAAACCTGCAAGAAACTTGTGTGTCAGATAACAAGTATGCAAGTAGTCAAGTTTTAAGGCACACAAGTCACGCCAGAAAGCCCTTAGAGTTTAGGCCAGCATGAAGTTTGGGGTACTACCCTCTTGAAGTTGGTGGGCTCAAAAACCTGTCCTATCAAAAGTAACCGGGTTCTAAGGAGCTCAATATCATAGGGTTGTTTTCTATGTTCATTGTTTTGATTTAGCCACTGAACTGGCGATCAAAATATTCCATGAAAACAACCCTCAATGAGTGTAGTATCGAGTATCAACCAACTTCGGTCTGCACCAAAGTCAGTCATCTCACTACCCCTAAAGAGGCCAGGATGGTTCAATTAAGGTTCCTAAGGTCAGTTGATGCTTCACGACACCACGCAGCAGCCCCATACTCTCCTTGACTTGACTCAAGGGTTACCGGTACTCACCAAAGTGCCACATCAACGTAGCAAACTGCTTCAACCGTGTCGGTATACCCCGCACAGTTCCCTCACAGTTTGTTGCTACTTTCTAAAAGGTATCCCCCAGATCCGGGTTAGGATCTATGAAACCCCCAAGGTAGGCCCACAATTTTAGAGCAATCAAAGCAAGCAATTGAAAACATGATGATGAACTATTCCTAAGGTACACCTCACTTTTTAAGAATCCCCAGCAGAGTCGCCAGTTCTGTGATCGGTGGAAATAGAATTGACTGTTTTTTAGCTGGTTTCGCGAAATGTCGCGGTAAGCAAGAGTCGCCACCATCTTTTATGTTCTCCAACATGGAAAGGACAAAAGCACAGCAAAATTCCTTATTCGAGAATGTTTCTCGGTTCGGGAGGTAGATTTATAGAAAGGGAAGGTGTTAACACCCTTTCTATCCGTGGTTATCCATGGGCTCTTAGGTACTTGCTCTTATGTTTTCAAAATTTGTTTGCTTTTCAAGTGTGTGTGGGTTTTGAAAAAAGTTCGTTTGAAAAAACTTCTAAGTAACTCTTGTATCAGTCCTCAAGAGTGTATGAAGTGTTTGAAAACTTTTTGAAGGTGTGGGGTGCGAAAAGTATTTTTGTTTGTTTGAAAAGAGCAAGTACCCATGAGAATCTACCTACTCTAAGGAATTAGGCTGTGTAGGAGTCCTTTAGATAGTGCTATCCCACCATTGAGAGGTAGGTAGCACCGTCGTTGGAGGTATTCGGGTCAATTCGATTATAAGGGACAATGTGGTCACCGAAGCAATAGTAGGACATCTTAGTGGCAACCCTAATGTCCTAGATCCTTTTTATCCGAGGCAACCGTTTCGAGGCAACTGGATCTTTTTAGACAGAAGGGCGACCTCTAAGACACCCTATACTCGATGACCACGTTTGAGGCAACCAGTGAGGCGTACCCTAAGAGTGGCATGTGCTTGTGTGTTGTTTTCGTGTTATGTTTATCTTGTACATGTTATTTGTGAGCTACGGATTGGTTTTATTTACATACATTCTTGCAGGCATATTAACAGTTAGGGGTGCGGAAAATAAATTGCAGAAAGATAAATCTAGCTATTACAAGGCGCGGGTCTATACATCGCCAAAAAACAAAACCCGTTTGGAAATAAAGTGCGAGAAATAGTAAATAAAGAGATAAACCTAATTACTATTACATATCCGAAAACAGTTACATAAATAATCAAAAATAAGAATAATGCGCGAAAGAATTAAATCGAATACGTCCTAAGGGTTTTGACCCTTTTGAGAAAAGAATTGAATTTTTGTCCCTTTTTGTGATTAAATGAAATTAAAATTAATAACTAATTAATTAATTAATTAAAAAAATGTTTTTTGTGTTTTTTATACTTTTAATGAAAATAAAAGGAATTAAAATTAAAAGTTAACCTAATTCTAAATTGTTTTTATTTATTATAGAAAAGGTGAAAGTTAAACTAATTAAACTAATTAATTTGATTTAATGCTTATTTACAAAATAATTACCTAAGTGAAATTAATGAAAATAAAATATTTACATTTTTTATTTTTTCTGAATTTTTACTTGAAAATGTTAATTATGTTAATTAATTAAATACTAAGAATAATTAATAAAGAAAATAAAAAAAAAGAAGAAGGAAAATAGAAAAAAAAAAATAGAAACCAAAGGAGGTGTTGATGGCCCAATGGAGGTGTTGTTCTGGAATTCAGGCCCATTAACATAAAGCCATGTTTGACTTTCTGAAATCATGTGCGTGCTCATTGACTCCTGAGTACCATGGTCTTCATTCTTTGGCCATTGGATTGGGCTTCATGGCCACTTGGCAAGTTTATGCGTGAATTGCATGGTAGAGCGCTCTTGGAAAGCTGCATGAGATAATATTAGGAAAAATAACATTGAGGTTTGGGTGGACATGGGGATCGAACCCAGGTCCCAACAATTTCCAGACACGTCCTCAACCACTCAGCCACTGCATTGCATTTGTTATAATAATGGATAGTGAAAATAATATATGGAAATATCAATTATGCTGGGAAATTAAAACAAAAGCGCGATATATTTGAACACACCAACCATGTACTTCCATGTAATCATCTTCTTCGCGTTTTCTTGTAAAATAAAACCAAATAGCGGGGGTTTTAAACCCCCACAAAGTGAAACTGCAGAAAATAGCGATTAGCTATACACGTAACATAAAAAAGGCGCGAGGGTTGGGATGTGTTCGTGCTGATCTCCTGATTTCAAACATGGGTCTTTCCAAGCCTAATTTTTCCTATATGAGAAACCCCAAATTCGAAAGCTTTGAAAACCTAAAAATCATCCATGGTGGTTTGTGATTCAGGGCTCCAAAATGCAATTGCCTTATACCATTAGCTTCAGAAGAGCGTTAGCAATACAAAACAACAATTATATCATGTTAAATGTGCAAGAATTATGAATTTTGATTTTGAAAGAAATGGACAAACCGTGGGACTGTAGTGAGTGATTCCTTGAGTGTTAGAGTGTGTTTGTGATTGCAATAGATTCCTGGGAGTGTTAGGAATGTGTTTGGATCAAGAAAAGACTTTAAATCGTGCTGAAAAGTGGATTTCAGTTTGCAAATTTCTTTGGATTTTTTGGAATTGGTTTTTGCCGTTTTAGGGGTCTCTAGGTCGTGCTTGAGGTTGGAGAGGCTTGCATATGTATGTATCAAGAGATTTAAGTCAACATTAAGAGCCTTAACCTTGTGCAATGATGTTTTGGATTTCCTCTTAACCACCATTAAAGGCCTTTCAAAGCTTTGTCCAAATTTTGAATTTTCATGCCTAAATGAGCTTATCACGAAATTGGTAGGTTGCAAATGCTTCATGAAGGCTATTCAAACCATAAGATACCATTTAATTAAATTTTTTAGATTTACTTGAATTATTATGGATTAAAATGAATTAAATCCATAAAAATTAAATAAAAATAGAAAAATAATTATTTGGTCTTGAAATTGATCATGGGACACGTGGGTGGCATGACAAGGCTTAATCAAGTAGAAAAAAGTGGGCCCTTTTGTCAAAAATTGAAGTTTCAAGGATAGTTGACTTTTGCCATTTCACAAAAAATTTCCAACTTCTCTAATGCATATCTTGCTAAATTTTGATCATATGAACATGTTCTTGGACATTTTGGAAAGGTATTGAAGTCCTCTAACCAATGCCTTTGGTCCCATGTCATTTTAATTTACCAATCTCAAGTTATGGTCTTTGACTTAAAATGCCTTTTTGTTAACTTTTGAAAATGACCTATAATGTTGAAATTGATAACTTTTTGTGAGAGCATTTCTTAGACTTGGAATGTGAAGATGAGTTGTAGGAAATGTCATCCCCTTCAAAATGAGCATTGGATGGGATTTTTCTGATGAACCATGAAAAAGTTATGCCTTGTGAAATCATGGTCAAGATTTGATCAAATGATGATTGTGGCTTCAAAATAAGATGTTGACCAAAAATTTTGACTTTTGACTGCCAAATGACCATTTTGCCCCTGCAGTTGATTGTGAAGCAATTAGGGTTTTTGACTGTGCAACTTGACCTTGTGAGCCTTGAAACTTGACATGTAGGTGCTTGACAATGTATATGAGCATATGGGACTTGATTGAGCCCTTTAAAACCTCAACTTCCTAGCAAGAACCAAAACCCTAATTTTGACTGGCTTAGAAGTAGTGGAACAACCTTGGTTCCATGAAATCAAAAGGTATCTCGAGACTAGAGATTATCCTGAAGGAGCTTCCGTAAATGACAAGAAGTTCTTAAGGAAATTCGCTGCTAAGTTCTTCCTGAGCAACAGCATCCTTTACAAATGAAGCCATGATTGTGTATTACTCTGATGTGTGGATAAAGCTGAAGCAGAGTTGATCATGACTGATATACACAGTGGCACATTTGGCACTCACTTGAGCGGGCATACAATGGCTAAGAAGATCCTAAGGGCAGGCTATTATTGTTCTACCATGGAGGCTGACTGCCATCAACATTCCCGTACTTGCCACAAGTGTCAAGTCTATGCTGACAAAGTTCATATCCCTCCGGTTCCTCTCAACGCCCTGACTGCTCCATGGCCCTTTGCAATGTGGGGCATTGATATGATTGGAGTGATCAAGCCCACGGCTTCCAATGGACATCGCTTCATCCTCGTCGCCATTGACTACTTCACTAAATGGGTCGAAGCAGCTTCCTTCGCCTCTGTGACTAAAAACATGGTTGCCCGCTTTATCAAGCAAAATCTCATATGTCAGTATGGTGTTCCAGACAGGATCATCACAGACAACGGTACAAATCTGAATAACACAATGATCACTGCATTGTGCGAACAGTTCAAGATTTATCATCACAATCCATCTCCCTATCGGCCAAAGATGAACGGTGCTGTTGAAGCTGCGAACAAAAACATTAAGAAAATCATTCAGAAAATGACAGTCACTTACAAGGACTGGCATGAGATGTTACCGTTTGCTCTGCATGGATACCGTACGACGACACGTACTTCAACTGGGGCAACCCCATTTTCTCTGGTTTATGGCATGGAAGTTGTTTTGCCTATGGAAGTCCAGATCCCTTCTCTAAGGATTATGAAGGATGCAGGTTTGAATGAAGATGATTGGATGCAGACCCGACTTGATCAACTCAATCTGATCGACGAAAAGCGACTTGCTGCTATATGCCATGGTCAGACGTATCAAAAACGGATGATCAAGGCCTTCAATAAGAAAGTCAGACGTCAAGTGTATCAAGTCGGGGATCTAGTAATCAAGCGGATTATCTTGCCGCAAAGTGATCTCAGGGGCAAATGGACTCCTACATATGAAGGACCATTTGTGATCAAGAGCATATTTTCTGGTGGTGCAATGATTCTGACCACCATGGACGGCGACGATTTGCCGCACCCTGCGAACACAGACATAGTCAAAAGATACTACGCATAAAATAACCCGACAAGTCGAAAACCCGAAAGGGCGGCTTGGGCAAAAATGGGCATCCCGGTGAACCGAAAACCCGAAAGGGCGGTTCAGGCAAAAATTAGGGATAAAAACGAAAAAATCTGTACACCCGGCAAGTCGAAAACCCGAAAGGGCGGCTTGGGCAAAAAGGGGTTTCCCGGTGGATCGAAAACCCGAAAGGGCGATTCAGGAAAAAGTTAGGGAATTAAAGCGTATGACTATGTCTCGTCGGATCACTTCAAAGACAATCTCTTCATCAACCAGTTCCAGGCTTCTGATCAATCCAGTCATCGGCAAGCGAAGCATTGAATGGACAGATATTCAGAGTTGTGAAAGCTATAGCGGAACGGAGTCCCATGGAATTATTTCACATAGCCATCCTTTATTTTGTATAAAATCTTTCAATATTTACGACAAAGTCCTCTTACTAGGATGATTGTCTCCTTTGTACAAATATACTCAAAGAAAATCAATACAAATACTTTTCCCAGAAATTTGTGTCATTTCCTTTTCTTTTCTCTTACACTATTTGTTTTATTTTGAGAAACGTCCAATGTTTTGTTAAAATAGGCATATGTATTTGAAACATAATCATTTTCTTATGAGTCGGGAAAGAGGATTACCGATAAGTCAAAAGTACAGTTGGATACCCGATACCCTTTCAAAGGAAACCCCCAGTAGATTCTGGAAGCTTATCCCCCGCAGAGAATGGACGTTTCTCCCGAGTTTTATTCAAAGTTATTCCTCCCAGGGACTTATAACTGGGTTATCCTCAGCTAACAATCACGGAAGATCGCACTCGCCAAAATTCTTCCTATCCCCAGCGGAGTTCATCAAAATTCCCCAGCAGTAACTTATCTTTGCAAATCCCCAGCCAGAGAATCCTCCGGAATTCAATTCCCCTCAGAGTTTAAGTTTCAGTGTCCCCAGCGGAGCCAGACTAATGGACCTTCTCCCCACAGAGTTTTGGGAGGGAAAATCTTAAGTTCCCCAGTGAAGTCGCCAGAGTTACTTCCCGCCAGACTAAAGATTCTCAGTCTTACGTCCCCAGCATGAGCCTATTAGATTGGAGTTCCCCAGTAAAGGTCATCAGGAATTCTCTTCCCCAGCAGCAGCCAAGGATTTATTCTTCCCAGCAACAGTCAAGATACTTTTATCTTCAGCCATCTCGAATTCATCTATCCTTTGCAAAACAGCTCTCCAGCTTACATGCACATCCACTTACATTCATATCATATAACATATATTGTATCATGCATCATGACATTGCATACAATTAACTCTTTATCTTTTCAGGTAAAATCAGTCGACAGACTAAAATCATTATCTTCCCAGATTTCTGAAAACAGTTCACAGGTTCTCCAAGTAAACGGATGTTAACCTATCACTTGTTCAGATTCTTCTTCAAGACTTCTGAAAACAGTTTATGGATTCTTCCCAACAACGGATGTTAATCTATCGACTTTTTCAGATGCAACTTTTGAAAACAGTTTACGGACGCTTCCCAACAACGGATGCTGCTCTATTGCTTATTCAACTTCAAGATTTCTGAAAACAGTTCACGGGTTCTCCAAGTAAACGGATGTTAACCTATCACTTGTTCAGACTCTTCTTCAAGACTTCTGAAAACAGTTTATGGATTCTTCCCAACAACGGATGTTAATCTATCGACTTGTTCAGATGCAACTTTTGAAAACAGTTTACGGACGCTGTGATCGGTGGATCTGGAACTGACTGTTTAACGCTGGTTCGCGAAATGTCGCGGAAGCAAGAGTCGCCACCGTCTTTTATTTTCTCCAATTGGAAAGGACAAAAGCACAGAAAAATTCCTTAAAGAGATTGCTCTCGGTTCGGGGGGTAGGTTATAGAAAGGGAAGGTATTAGCACCCTTTCTATCCATGGTTATCCATGGGCTCTTAGATACTTGCTCAATGTGTTTTCAAAAATGTTTGCTTGCTTTTCAATGTGGGTTTAAAAAGTTTCTTTGAAAAAATTTCAGTTCGACTCGTACGTCAGAGTGTTTGAAAAATTTGTTTTGAAAGCTTTTGAAAAGTGTCGGTGTGAAAAGATTTTTGTTTGTTTTTTGAAGAGAGCAAGTATCTTTGAGAACCTACCTACCCTAAGGAATTCATCTGTGTAAAAAGTCCTTTAAAGTAGTGCCATCCCACCATTGAGAGGTAGGTAGCACCACCGTTGGAGGTGTTCGGGTCAATTCGAGGTTCGGGACATGGTGATCACCAGAGCAATGGGAAGACACCTTAGAAGCTACCCTCATGCCAGGTTCCCGGATCATGAGGACTTACTAAGACATCCTCTGCTCGACGATCACCTTTCGAAAGGCAACAGTGAGGCGTACCCTAGGGGTGGTGTGTGCGGTTCGTGTGTTGTTTTCGTTTGCATTTGTCTTTTGTCAAGTTCATTGTGTTCTACGCTTGATTTTAATTAAGACATTCATTCTTGCATGCTTTTTAACAGTTAAAGTATCTTGCGGGAAAAAATAAATCTACAGCTATTACAAATGGCGCGGGTCCACATCGCCAAAATTAAACCGGACCCGATTTGACAGAAAAATAAATAAAGCAAAGTAAATAAAGTGCGAGAAGTAATTGTTACAATGCTTCGGGAGAGGTACATAAATATTTAAGCGAAAAATGCGCGAAATAAAATAATTAAAACGACGGGCGTTGGACCCTTTTGCAAAATTAACATTAATAAGAAATTAAAATTAAAATTAAAAATTAATAGAAAATATTTTTTTTGTATTTTGGTGTTTTTTAAGATTTAATGAAAAAAGGGATTTAATTAAAATTAAAATGAAATGTCAAACCTAATTCTAATTATTTTTAAGTTATTAAGAAAAATATTGAATTTTTAACCTAATTTAAACCTAAATTATTTATATACAATTTAATTATGAAAATAAATAAATAATAATATTATGATAAAAAGGAAAAATTAAAAGGAATAGAAATTGTTAATTAACCTAATTCTAATTATTTTTTATTTAATATGAAAAGAATTAAATTGCAAACATCCTAATTAAAACTAAATTCATTATATGTTAATTTATTTACAAGAAAATAATTATAATAAAAATATTTATTATTTTTGGTCTTTTCTGATTTTTTAATGAAGTTTTTTTGTATTTTGTTAAAAAAAACAATTAATTAATTTAAGACAATAAAACAAACAAACAAATAATTAAAAATAATAAAACATAAAGAAAATTAGAAAAGATAAAACCAGGGGGGGTTTGCTGTCCCATTATGGAGGTATAATCCAAAAGTTTGGGCCCAATAGGCAGTGGCCTGTTTGACTTTCTGCCTAGCGTGTGGACGCGTTGACCTGAGTATACGTGTTCTTCAGATTCTTGGCATTGGATTGATCTTAGTGCACACGTGGGTGGCCTGGATGTAGAGCGTATGGTGATCCACAAAGGTGTGCCTGCATAGGAATGAATATGGAAAAACAATATTGAAAGTTACACAGACCTGGGGTTCGAACCCAGGTCTTGGATATTGCCAAGAGAGGTACCTGCCAGCTGAGCCGTTTGAATTATTTGATATATTAATAACACACAAACAACAAAAAGAAAGAACAAGCGCATTAGTGATTAAACGCGCGAAATTTAAAATCAGCGAATCATTGATGGACAACACATCGTCTTCCTCACTTTTTCTGAAACATGAACGTATGGCCACGGTTTTCTGGGCGTGGCTTAAGGGATGCTTTAAGAAAATAGCGATTAGACCCTCGACGCTCATAAATTGAGCGCGAGGGTTCCATCATCTTCGTCTTCAAGCGCTGAGTCTGATGGCACTGATTTGGAGTTCTAATTTTGCCTTGTTATGAAAGCCCCAAATTGAAAACCTGCAAACCCTAGAATTCGCGCATGGTAGAATCTCATACACAGCGAAATAATGCAATTAAACATAATGGTTAGCTTGGAAACTTCATACTGAACAAGAATTCATAAATAAAAATGCAAAAGGATGTATGAATTATGATATACGATTTCAAAAGTTTTGTGACACAGTTCGAGTTCTATCTACCAATTCTTGGAGCTTTGGTTGTGGTTTGTGATTGGCACACGTTCAGAGAACCACAATGAAGCTATTGGGATCAAGATTAGGGCTTGAATCGACTCCTAAAGTTGATTTCAGTTTTTGAGTTTTCAAGCAATTTTTCAAGTTTGGCAATGGGTTCTGTAGCGCAGCTTCTTGTGTAATGCCATTAGGTTTGTGTTCCAGCATTATGTAGGAATGAATTAGGTTAAGAAACTTGAATAAAATCCCTTGTAATCATGGTTTGGATATTTGATTTGTTAAGGATCTTTTCATATCTTTTTTCATGTTATTTTTGCACAAATCATATCCCAATGCTCCAAATCTTTCCAAATTGGCTTAGGCACGAATTATTGAGCCTAAAATGTGTACAAAAAGATTCATTAGGTCAAGTTAGATATTTTCTATATATTTAAATAATTTAAATGAATTAATATTAATATAAATTCAAATAAATAACTAAAAAATGAGAAAATACTTCCCTTTGGGCCAAGTGGTCGTGCATATGCTTGGAATGATGGATCATGGAAGAAAATAGGCCCATTAGCAATTTTTAGACCATTTGAATCAAAGTTGACTTTTCAAAACATCCAAAAATTTCCCAACTTCCACAAGGCATAACTTGCTCAATTTTTAAGCTCTTCACATGTTCTTGGACATTTTGGAAAGGTCTTTTAGTCCTTTAACCAATGCCTTTGGTCCCATGTCATTTTGATATACCAATCTCAAGTTATGGCCTTTGACTTAAAGTCTCTTTTTGTTGACTTTTGAAAATGACCTATAATGTTGAAATTGATAACTTTTTGTGAGAGCATTTCTTGGACTGGGAATATGAAGATGAATTGTAGGAAATGTCTTTCTCTTCAAAATGAGCTTTGGATGGAATTTTTCTGATAATCCATGTGAAAGTTATGCCCTAGTCAATTTCAGTTGACTTTTTCAGCTGTCCAAATATAGTAACTTTTGCATCTTTGATGATTTCTGAGCCAAATTTTGAGAATCATGATCAAGCATTGATCAAATGATGTTTGTGGCTTCAAAATGATATGTTGACCAAAAATTTGAACTTTTGACTGTCAAATGACCATTTTGCCCCTACAGTTGACTGTAGTGCAATTTAGGGTTTTGACTGTGCAATTTTGAGCTGAATGCCTTGAAACTTGATATGAGGATGCTTGACCACATTTGTAGGCATGTGAGACTTGATTGGGTCTTTGAAAACTTCCTTTTCTTGATCAGAATCCAAACCCTAGTTTTGACTGTATAGGAGACAGTTGAACTGCACCAACCTTGGGGAATTTTGTGACCTGACTTGGCAATTTCTTGGAGAATATGGGAGGGAAAATTTTGGGGTACAACAGACGCTTCCCAACAACGGATGCTGTTCTATTGCCTACTCAACTTCAAGATTTCTGAAAACAGTTCACGGGTTCTCCAAGTAAACGGATGTTAACCTATCGCTTGTTCAGTTTCTTCTCCAAACCACTGAAAACAGTTTACAGATTCCTCCCAACAACGGATGTCAATCTATTGCTTGTTCAGACCCCCAGTTCAGAGATGGTCCAAAGCTTGGACACCTTCCTGATACTCATTCCAGATGGCATCTTTAAGCCCATCCCCGACAAGATTCTGTCGCCCCTCCAGATGGCATCTCTAAGCCCATCTCCAAATGGCATCTCTAAGCCCATCTCCAAATGGCATCTCTAAGCCCATTCCCGCATTCATTGCTTTGACGAGTGCAAATTTCCGGGCACTCTAGTGTCCAATCTCCTTTTACCCTCGAGTCACGAAAGGAAAACTTGCCAATCTAACTCTTCGGATTCAAGAAGATTGAACAGGGGCAACTGTTGTACCCCAAAATTTTCCCTCCCATTTTCTCAGCATTTCTCATCACAAAGCCCTTGAAGATCAAGGTCTAGTTAAGGTTTCATCTGCTCAAAACTTCTCCTTGCACTGTTGACTCAAATTAGGGTTTGTGTTTGCACAAAGATGCTTTGACCTAAAATGCCTAAGATGACTTTCATGCTTCATATTGGACTCCCAAGTTTATCCATACCAAGTTTCAAACTTTGATTCCAAATTTTGCCCAATCAATTGGACAGTTGACCTAGAAATCAGCTGTATTGGGGAAAAAGTCAACTGTGGCCAATTAACAGTCAAACCTCATGAAAATTGACCTACATCAACATTATGAACTCATATGGTCCATTTGATCAAGTTTGGATCACAACTCCATAAGAAATTTGATCAGATCACCAAAAGGGCAAAATGGTTATTTTTAGGGTTTTGACTACACAAAGGCAATTTTTGACTGTTTGACCTAGCCAATGGCAAACCAAGCTCATATATGGACTCAAGAACCCCATGGAATTATCTTGACACGCTCAACAAGCTCAAAAGATCCAAAGTACACAAGATTGACAGTTGAATTTCCCAGTCAATTGATCAATTTTGACTGTATACTGATAAGTCAAACTTTGACTTTTTGGTCAAAATCAAGAGTCAAGATTCATTTTTCATCAAAACATGCCAAATCATGAAACTTGTTCACCAAGAAATCACAAAATGCAAATTAGGGTTAGAAATTTGAATTTTTCATAACTTAGAATTTTTCTAAGTTATAAAAAACCCTAATTTTTTCCCAACTTTGCCCCACTTTTTCACCAAGATCCATTTAGATTCAAACAAAAGTCAAAACATGAAAGTTGTAGCTTGTTGCATAATCTACAACTTTTATTCACAAAGTTTTCCCATTTGAGGCTTGTATCTCAAGTTACAAATTTTTGAATAAGGGCACTAAACCATTCTTAACTTAGTGAATTTTTGATCTATTTTGACAAGGTTTTCTACCCCACTTCAAGGCCATTTTACATACACTTCCACTTGGAATTTCAATTTTCATTTCAAAGATGGATTGTAGTACACATTCCAAGCTTTCCAAAATTTCCAAGAACTCATCAAACAACCTCATGACTTGGGAGATTCGAATTTCACAATTTGGCAAAAACTCACTTTTGAATTGGCCATTTTTCATGTTCATAAGTTGTGCAAACTTCTCAAAACCAGCATGCCCTTGATTACAGGTCCTAAAACCATCCAACACTCAATAATTTAATGCATGTTCATTGTGTTAAGACCTTGTTTCATGAGCTAAAGCATTGTATGATGGATTAATCCCAAATTAGATAAAGCATTCTTTCCATTTTTGCAAAAGTTCCACTTTATGTCATGATGCAAATCCACAAGTACAAACCAAATCCAATTGGCACAGGATTATGGACAAATCACTCTGATCAAGGAGAGTTTATGCAGCTCATTAGAGGTCCCCTACTTGCCTAAAACACCAAGTTGGTTCTGCTTGCTTAAGTGTGAAGTAAAGTGCCATAACATAGCACATCTTTCATATCAGCTTAGAGACACTTAAACAAAGTTATCAAACACATTCCAAAGATCAGAACCAAGCTTTTGCATGACCCTTGCACCTCTCAAACACTCCCCTTGCCATAATCACTCTCAAACTGCAAAAACAGGGCAGGCCCTGCAGTTTGAGTGCTATCTCTCATTTCTCTCAAGCTCTCTTGCCCAAACCAGTTCACATACCTTCCATACCATCTATGCAAGCTAACCAAAAGCAAAAGAACGACCTGTAATCCCTCTAACCACTTCCACCATTTTCAGTTTCTTGTTTTGCAGGTGAAGTGCTCTAGCACGATTCAGAAGCTTTCAAGACAAAGCAAACATTGGAATAGCATCCCTGGACCTCAAGGAAGCTTTTCCAATCATCACCTTGCATTGAAAGCTCCCTCATTGCAAGATAGAACTTCAGTTGAACAGGTATCTTGGTGAACTCGTATCTCTCTTATTATGCATCATTAGCTTTAAGTTTGTGAATAAACAAGGTTCTACTCATGCCACTGAACATGTACATGTTTTTACTTTTCATTTCTTTTGCTTGAGCTGTGAGAATTTGAGGTTTGAAAATGGCAGAAAATCTAGGTTAGGATTTGGAGGAGGAGAAATTCTCCCTCATCTTAGAGAGTTAGATCAAGTTATGCATATGGTTAGAATCGTCTCTTCATGCTGAACATCTTTTATGTTATGAGTTTGCATTGAAAAGCCAGGAATCAAGAGTTGGAAGATGAGGAACAGGGCGCGCGTTTTTGAATGTTGTTGTACAGAGGTTGAAGAAAGGTCTTCATGGGCTGGGCCTATGTTGACTTTCCTTTTCACACCACCCTTTTTGGTTTTACACCCCTGAGCCCATTTGCTTCATTTTTAATGTTTTTTGACTTTTTCTTTTTTTAACTGACTCATTTATTTTTTCTCAGCATATTAAAAATATAAAAATAGTTTTCCCATCATTTTTTGAATTTATTAAGTATTTATTTGATTGTTTTGTACATAAATAAATAAATATACATATATACTTTTTTGTTTAAAATATTAAGATAATACAAATATATTTTTTATACACTTTTTACTTCCTGAAAATATTTTGTATAAAAAGTACCCTTTTTATTTTTATATTAAATATTATTAATTAAATAATACACATCTTGTAAATAATACAAATATACATATATATATATATATATATATATATATATATATATATATATATATATATATATATATATATATATATATATATATATATATATATATATATATATATATATATATATATATATATATATATATATATATATATATATATATATATATATATATATATATATATATATATATATATATATATATATATATATATATATATATATATATATATATATATATATATTTAATACATTTAGGGTAAAATGCCAAAAAATGTACATATTTTATTTTTTAATATTTAATACTAAAAAATACCTTTTTTACAAATATACCATATTTTATTTTATTTTTGTATATAAATAATAAGTATTATATGAATTAATTGATTAATACCCCTTTGATTAAAAATTAGGGTTTTGCCCTAAATTTGAAAATACTCCAAAAATAATACCTTTTTATTTTCTCTTTATTTTACATAAATAATACTTTTTTCATACATATAAAAAATTCTTTTTGCATTCTTGCATATTTATTTTATTTCTATTTTATTTATGCTTTTGATCATATTGTAAATATTCAAGGCAAATGATGTAATAGCTTAGATTCAATTTCTTGTCTAAATATCTCCCCACTTGAACATTGTACCCCCTCCCCATATTATTGTGTTGTAATAGCATAGGAATTTAAATTTCGCACTTTAAATGCTTTCTAAACATACTATGTTAGAGCTAGGGTTTGTATGTAAATAAAACGAACAAAATAGTTGGACCTAATCTCAAGATAAATATGCATGAAAAATGGACAACACATTTCACACTCGCACCCCTAGGGTATTCCACTTTGTTGCCTTCAAATAATTGGGCCATATTGTATGTTGAATTTCTTTGGGTAAAAACAAACAATCAAATGATCATAGTCCCACAAAATGTTGCTTAAATGAATGAGCAAGTCCCTTTTAAAGAAAATTGCCCAAAGACATTTAACACTATTGCAATTATGGTCTAAACGATGACCCGCGCTCGTCCCTTTCACCTCCTAAGACAAGATTGTCCACCAAATGCAATGGTGGAACAAAATTGTCAAAAGGTTTAAAACATAACAAAAATCTTTGAGAAAACTTTAGGGTAGATAACTCTTAAGTACTTGCCAATTTGCAAAGAAAACACTTGCCTAATTTCAAAACCCACTTCACAAACACTTTCAAAATCAACTTTCAAAAACCTTGAAACATCTTTTTTAAAAAGACAAAACACCTTTTGTAAAACATTCGAGTAAAGAATTGTTACAAGGGTAGCCTATACAAGGTATCTTTTCAAAACATTTTCAAAACCACACATCAAGCACCATTTCAAACAATTGAAAACCAAGGCAAGTTGATCTAAGCAAGTACCTAAGAGCCCATGGATAACCATGGATAGAAAGGGTGCTAATACCTTCCCTTTCTATAATCTACTCCCCGAACCCAAGAAAAATCTCAAAGGTTTTTGCTGTGCTTTTTAAACCTTTCCTTAGGATAAAATAAAAAGTCGGTGGCGACTCTTGCTCAACCGAAACATTTGCAAAAACAAACGCAAAACCCTAGTCAGTTCTCCCACCGTATCACAGTAACCGACTGCGAAGAACCTGGACCGGATGAAGGACCCGAGGAGGGATCCTGATGGTCTATGTATTTTGATGGAGCCTCGAACGCATTGGGTAATGGAACTGGCGCTATAATTATATCTCCTGAGGGTTGTCATACTTCATTCATCGCCCAATTATGTTTTAACTGCACCAGCAATATGGCGGAGTATGAAGTGTGTATCATGGGTCTTCGAGCTGCTATTGACCTGAGGATTAAGTTTTTGAGTGTATTCGGAGATTCCGCTCTGGTAATAAGTCATATCAAAGGCGAGTGGGATACGAAGCACCCGAATCTTATTCCTTACTGTTGTACCCCAAAATTTGCCCTCCCATATTCCTCAAGACATGTCAAGAATAATCTTCAAGTTGCTCAAGTTGGCTCAAGGGTTGGATAGTCAAATCACCTCCTAAGGCAGTCAAGTCAAAATTAGGGTTTTGTGTTGCATTAAGGTCCTCATATCCAAATGGCCTAAAGTGCTTCCCAATGTCTTAATATGTTCTTAAGTTCATCCATGTCAAATTTTAAACCTTGTAGAGGAAGTTTGGTCAGTCAATTTCTCAAGAGGCCCAAAAATCGACTGTGCTAGGGCAAAAGTCAACTGTGTCCCAAATACAGTCAAACTTCAAGATTTTTTGTCAAAGTTCTCATTTTGAAGTATAATTCATCATTTTATCAAGGGTTTATCATGATTCATCAAGGAATGCTCAAGATTCATCAAGATTCAAACGTTGCTAAATTAGGGTTTTGTAGGAAAAGTCAACTTTGACCAAGCATAACTTTCTCATACTTCATGAGAAATGCCCCATCCAAAGCTCATTTTTAAGAGGATGCAATTTCCTACAATCCATCTTCACACCCCAAGATCAAGAAATGCTCTCACAAAAAGTTACAAATTTGGACTATAGGTCATTTTTGAAAGTCAACAATAACACCTTTTTTTCCAAAGCTTATAACTTGAGCATGGAACATCAAAATTAGATGAGACCAAAAGGGTTAATTAGAGGACATTTTAAGGTTTCTAAAAAGTCCAAGAACACCTCCAGAAGTTCAAAATTGAGGAAGTTATGCATTGTTGAAGTTGGGCATTTTTCCAAATTTGCCAAAAGTCAACTATCCTCAAAACTCCAATTTTTGACAAAAGGGACCACTTTTTTCTACTTGATATGGTCTTGTCATGCCACACACGTGTCCCATATTTGATTTCATGGCCATTCATTTATTTTTCTATTTTATTTGATTTTTATTGATTTAATTCATTTTTAATCAATATTAAATCAAATAAAATCTAAAAATTGATGAAATAATATCTTTGTGATTGGTACAACTTTCAATTGTCATGATTCATCAAATCAATTCGTATCAAGGCTTATTCATGCAGAAAAAAAATCAGATTTGAGCTATTTTGGGAAGTTTGATAATGGTGATCAAAATCAAATCTTCCATGTTCAATGCATATGGACAAAGGCCCAAGTTTTGACCTAAATACATTCTATAACACTTGTATATGCCAAGCATAGCAGGAACACGCAAAAAGCACTGCTGAAACGGCCAGAAGAAGTTTGTGAAAAAGCTTGAAAACTTGGAGATCAAAAACAACATTGGAGCTCGATTCAAACAAAAAGCTTGACGTAGCTCTCTTCCCTGACATCCCATGAAGCGATAACAATTAAAACCAAGCCTTCTCATTGCCTAAAACTCGCTGTAAGTGTCCACGAACCAAGCTCTGAACATGGAATCCAAAGTTCCAATTCTTGCATCTTTTCTTTAAAATCTTGGCATATTTGTGTTTGTTGTTTGATTTAGAACGTTTTGGCATTATTCAATTTTATTTTTAGAACCTGTATCATGATGCCCGAACCTAGGGTTCTTGTTCTTGTTTTTTAGGCCTTTTTGATACAGGCAAATCAATGCTAATGGTGGGTATAAGGATAACCAGGAGGAAGAGACGAACGCATTGGTACTCTTAGATTTCGTTTACATGGCCTGGAGAAGGTTTTTGAGATACCCTATGAATCTTCCTGCGGATAAAAATCTGCAGGTAAATAACCAAGGTTATTTGAAGAAGATGATAACGTGGCTAGGCATGATTGGCCAGTTCAAATCATTGGCACTTTTTTTTTATTCCAGGCTTAGTGCGTTGTTTTACATATATTACTTATTGCTTATTCTAATAACAAATACGCAGCACAGTTGAGTTGGCAAGCACGCTATGGCAAAACCCCTTGGGACCTGGGTTCGAATCCCAGGTCCCCCAAAATGCTTATTATTATTTTCTTGCAGCTATTCCAGTGGATCTTCAAGCATAAAGACCACCATACGCCTCAAATATCAACGCGCCAGGTATCTTCAGATCTAGATCCAATGGCCATGGATGGAGGACTACCATGGTCTCCAGTCAACAGGCATGTGGGCGATTCAAAAGGTCAAACAGGCTGGGACGAAAATGGGCCTGGAAGTTGCAATTCAAACCCCCTCCTTGGGCCCAATACCCCCTGAGTTTGTTCTTTTTTATTCTCTTTTCATTATTTTCCTATTTTTTGTTATTATTATTATTATCTTAATTAATTAATTAACCAATTAACCTTTTTTCATAAAAAAATCAGAAACAACAAAAATAATATTTTTTATTAATTTCATTGATTTCATTATTTAATTTTGTAAATAAAAATTAATTTATTTATTAAGTTTAAATAGGTTTAACATTAATATCTTTTGCAATAAATTAAAATCAAATTAGAATATTATGTTTTTAATATTTTTAACCATTCTTATTTTATTTCCTTAATTAAAATAAAACCCAAAAATATTTTCATTTAATTAATTAATTCAATTATTAACTTAGACTAATTTTTTAATTCAAAAAAATAACAAAAATATGCTTTCTTTAATAAAAAAGGGTCAAAACCCTAAGACACCCCGATTTAATTTTCTCGCGCGCATATTATTTTTTATCCATATTTCAATATTGTAACTGCTTCGGGAATGTAATAGTTTAACTTAGGATTTTATTTATTTATTTATCGCTTTTATTTATTTTTTGCAATTTAAATTAAAGGGTTTGTCTTTGGCGATGTAAATACCCGACGCCCTGTAATAGTTTAGATTTAATTTCCGCAATTTAAATTCCACACAATATTAACTGTTAGATGTTTGATAAATAGGCAATGCATGACAAGATCCAATGTATGAACTTAAAATCAACAATATCTGACCCATGACATGTACAGATAAAATTAACCGAATTAACACACTTGCACATGCCACTCTTAGGGTACACCTCACTTGGTTGCCTCGAACGTGGTCATTGAGTATAGGAAGTTTTAGAGGTCGCCCTCTTGTCCAAAGATCATAGTTGCCTCGAAACGGTTGCCTCGGAAAAATGATCTAGGATATTAGGGTTACCGCTAAGGCGTCCTAACATTTCTTTAGTGACCACACGTCCCTTAATCGAATTGACCCTTAAACTCCAACGACGATGCTACCTACTCCTCAAGAGTGGGATAGTGTTGTCTAAAGAATATTTGTACAGACTAATTCCTTTTTCGAGTAGGTAGATGGTTCTTAAGTACTTGCTCTCTTTTAAAACAAAACAAAACTTTTCGCACTTACACTCTCTTCAAAACAAAAACTCTTTCAAACCCACAAACACAAAGAAAAGCAAAATTTTGAAAACACAATGAGCAAGTACCTAAGAGCCCGTGGATAACCACTGATAGAAAGGGTGCTAACACCTTCCCTTTCTATAATCTACCTCCCGAACCCGAGAAATATCTCAAAAAGGAATTTTTCTGTTCTTTTGTCCTTTCCTTGTTGGATAAAATAAAAGACGGTGGCGACTCTTGCTTACTGCGACATTTTGCGAAAAAACAAACGCAAAACGCGAACCAGCATTCCAAAATAGTCAGTTCTCATTCCCACTGATCACACTTACAAAGAGTATGTACTGACATTGCTCACACACTTTGAGGAGTTAACCTTTGAACATTTCCCAAGAGAGGAGAATCAGTTAGCGGACGCGCTAGCTACTATGTCTTCTATGTTCAAAGTCAGGTGGGACAATGAAGCTCCCCGGATCACTATCGAGAGGTTGGACGAACCCGCACATTGTTGTGACATTGAGACTGAAGATGTAGAAGATAAACCCTGGTTTCACGAGGTAAAGAGGTATCTTGGGGCTCAAGAATACCCCGATGGGGAATCTGTTAATGATAAGAAGTTTCTGAGAAGGTTCACTTCGAAGTTCTTCATCAATATGGAATCCTCTATAAGTGTAACCATGATTCAACCTTATTGTGGTGTGTAGACAAGAGCGAGGTAGAAAGAATCATGGCAGAGTTACATGAAGGTATCTTCGGAACTCATTCAAGTAGACATACCATGGCGAGGAAAATCCTACGGGCAGGATATTACTGGTCCACTATGGAAGCCGATTTTTATCAGCACTCTCGAACCTGTCATAAGTGCCAAGTCTATGCTGATAAGGTGTGTGTACCTCCGGTTCCCCTGAATGTTTTGACAGCTCCCTGGCCTTTTGTGATGTGGGTTATTGATATGATCGGCGAAATCAGACCTACCGCGTCTAACAGGCATCGCTTCATTCTGGTAGCCATTGATTACTTTACGAAGTGGGTTGAGGCAACTTCCTTTGCTACAGTAAGCAAGAACGTCGTTGTGCGGTCATCCGACACAATTTGATCTGTCGATATGGTATCCCAGAGAGAATTATTACTGACAATGGTACAAATCTCAATAACACAATGATCATCGAGCTCTGCAAATAGTTCAAGATTCAGCATCATAACTCTTCTCCCTACCGGTCGAAGATGAACGGGGCTGTTGAAGCAGCTAACAAGAACATCAAAAAAATTGTGCAGAAGATGACAGTGACATAAAAAGACTGGCACGAGATGTTACCATTCGCTCTTCATGGGTACCATACCTCAGCACGGACGTCGACAAGGGCAACACCCTACTCTTTGGTGTATGGCATGGAGGCATTCCTACCCATCGAAGTCCAGATACCCTCTCTCAGGGTTATGAAGGATGCGGGTTTGAACGAAGACGACTGGATCCAAACCCGACTTGATCAGCTGAATCTAATCGATGAAAAGAGACTTACTGCTATCTGTCATGGTCAGACGTATCAAAAGCGAATGACCAAGGCTTTTAACAAGAAAGTCAGACGTAAAGAATATCAAGTCGGGGATCTAGTGATCAAACGCATCATACTACCTCAAGGTGATCCCAAGGGCAAATGGACCCCCACATACGAAGGGCCATTTGTGGTTAAGAACATTTTCTCGGGAGGAGCTATGATTCTAACCACCATGGATGGTGACGACCTTCCTCACCCCGTCAATGCAGACATAGTGAAAAGATACTACGCAAAATCAAAGACCCGCTAGGTTGACTGGCCTAGGAAAAAATAAGGGCTTCCCGGCGAACCAAAAGGGTTCGGGAAAAAGTAAGGGATGAAAATGAGAAACTGTACACCCGGCAAGTCGAAAACCTGAAAAGGCAACTGGGCAAAAAAGGGTATCCCGGTGGACTGAAAACCCGAAAGGGCGGTCCAGGAAAAAATTAGGGATCGAAGCGTAACACTATGTCTCATTGGATCATCTCGCAACCAGACTTCGGTATCAACTATCAAGCTCAGACAACGCCAATCAATCTGATCAACCTTCGGCCAAGTTGCAAGGTGATGAGACGCTTGAAGATATAAAGGCAATAGCAGAGTTGGAACCCGATGGGATTGTTTCACATAACTGTTTTCTTTTTTTTTTTACAAATTGTAGTTTCTTTCGGCAGCGTTCTCTTACTAGGACGTCAGCCTCTTTGTTCAAAAATGCCTATTACGGACCAATTGCAAAAATCAATACAATTCATTTTCACAAGAAATTTTAGTTTGTTTTTCTTTTTCTGTTTGGTTTTGTAAGAACATCCAATGATTCATTTTTTATATATGCATTTGAAAATAATGTCTGCTCATAAATATTTACACAAGAAACAAAAGACGATTACTCGTAATGCCAAAAATAGGGATAACAAGAAATGCCCAAACCTTACAGTTACTCTGCCCATCAGGTACCGGGATAGAGCCATCTTGAGAACATGAGTAGTGGTACATACACTCCCCACAGAGTAAAAAGTATCCAAAGACAGTGATGTTAGATTTCCCGAACAGGACATAACTCTCCCCAGCTGAGGTTCACAATCGCGAGTGAGTCGGTAAATTTTTCCCGAAGCAGAGTTTATTTCTCTCACGAGCAGAAATTCAATCTCCAACAGAATTCATTATCACCAGCAACAGAAATTCATCCCCAGCTGAGTTTATTTCTCCAAATCAGCAGATCTATCAACAGAGCATCTCTTCTCCAACAGAGTTATTCCCCGCGGATTTATCCTCAGATAGGGTCTCTTCCGGCAGAATATTCACCAGCCGAATGGATGTGAATCCCCAGCTAGTCATCTTTGTTCACCATCCTCAACAGAAGTAGAGGAACTATGGTTTTTTACAGCAATCAAGAATACCATTTCTCATACTCTCCAAACAGCAGCCAGGGATTTATTTTCCCGGACTCAGATTACTACGTCAGCATTTCATGTTCATACATCATGACATGTGCATACATTACATATAACATAATCTCATTTATTTTGAGAACCTCATCACAATGCATCTCATGCATCGCACATAACTAACCCTGTATTTCTTTCAGGAAAGACAGTTATTATCAATAATTTCCAGTAAGTCCATGATCAGCACTCGAAGCTAAACAGAGTAATCATCGGTGCAACAAATGCAACCTTACGCAGGTTCCTCATAGAAGTCCTACACAAACCTAGCACAATGCAGACCTACTGTCCAGGCTTTCATCTCGAAGTAACCCTACTATCCAGGTTCCTTCTCAAGCCCTACTATCCAGGCTTTCATCTCGAAGTAACCCTACTATCCAGGTTCCTTCTCACAGCCCTACTATCCAGGATTTCATGTCGAAGTAACCCTACTATCCAGGTTCCTTCTCACAACCCTACTATCTAGGCTTTCATGTCGAAGTAACCCTACTATCCAGGTTCCTTCTCACAGCCCTACTATACAGGCTTTCATGTCGAAGTAACCCTACGATCCAGGTTCCTTCTCACAACCCTACTATCCAGGCTTTCATGTCGAAGTAACCCTACGATCCAGGTTCCTTCTCACAGCCCTACTATCCAAGCTTTTCATCTCAAGGTAATCCTGCGACCCAGTTTCCTTCTCAAAGCCCTACTATCCAGGCTTTCATCTCTAAGTGACCCTACGACCCAGGTTCCTTCCCAAGCCCGACTATCCAGGATTTCACCTCGAAGTAGCCCTACTATCCAGGCTTTTCATCTCAAGGTAATCCTACGACCCAGGTTCCTTCTCAAAGCCCTACTATCTAGGCTTTCATCTCGAAGTGACCCTACGACCCAGGTTCCTTCCCAAGCCCTAATGTGATCGGTGGGAACGAGAACTGACTGTTTTTGGAATGCTGGTTCGCGTTTGCGTTTGTTTTCGCAAAGTGTCACGGTAAGCAAGAGTCGCCGCCGTCTTTTATTTTATCCAACAAGGGAATGGACAAAAGCACAGAAAAATTCCTTTTCGAGATATTTCTAAGGTTCGAGAGGTAGATTATAGAAAGGGAAGGTGTTAGCACCCTTTCTATCCGTGGTTATCCACGGGCTCTTAGGTACTTGCTCACTATGTTTTCAAAAGGTTTGCTTTTCTTTGTGATTGTGGGTTTTGAAAAGAATTTTGTTTTTGAAGAAAGTATAAGTGCGAAAAGTTTTTGTCTTGTTTTTAAAAGAGAGCAAGTACTTAAGAACCTCTACCTACTCAAAAAGGAATTTAATTGTGCAAATATCCTTTAGACAGTACTATCCTACTATTGAGGAGTACGTAGCACCGTCGTCGGAGTTTTCGGGTCAATTCGATTTTAGGGACGTGTGGTCACTAAAGCAACGTTAGGACGCTTTAGTGGTAATCCTAATGTCTTAGATCATTTTTATCGAGGCGACCATTTTGAGGCAACTTATGATCTTGGGACAAAGGACGACCTCTAAAACATCCTATACTTAATGACCACGTTCGAGGCAACCAAGTGAGGTGTACCCTAAGAGTGGCATGTGCATGTGTCAATTTTCAGTTTATATTATCTTTGTACATGTTATGGTGAGATACTGTTGATTTTAAGTTAAGACAGATCTTGTCATACAATCCTAGTTAGCATACATCTAAACAGTTAATATATGTACAAGAATTTAAAGTGCAGAAATTGTAAATCCTACGCTATTACAAGGCTTCGGGGAGGGGGATTATTTACATGTCCAAAAATTGGGGGAAATAAAAGCAGTAAAGTAAAAGTCTTAGTTTAAGCTATTACAAACCAGCGGACAGTTATAATAAAAAAAGCGTGCATGAATCTGAAAATAAACTCTAAAAATCCTAAGAATAAAAATCTTTTTGTTGTTTTATTTTATTTTGTGAAAAAAGACCTAAATCTATTTAATTTTAGTTTTTGAGAAAATATTAATATAATTAAGAGATTAATTAACAAAGTTAATTTTAATAGAAAAAGACTAGCCTAATGTTTTTTATGTTTTTGATTTTAACGTTAATTAAAAAGATAAAAAGAAGTCTATGAGAAAACAAAAATAAAGTGCAAAGGGGGATCCTTCGATCTAGGGAAAAAAGGAGTTTCGACCCAGGGAGAGCATGGAAGCTTCGATCTAGAGGGGGTCATGGTCCTTTCGATTGGGCCAAACAGCAAGGCGTGAGTAGCCTTCGATCCAGGGAAGAGGATTGTCTTTTGATCATGGAAGTCATGGCTTTCGATCCAGGAATGAGATGTCTCCTTCGATCCAGCATGCTAATGGGTTCGATCCAGAGAAGGGGTTTCCTTCGATCTGGGATGTTATACCTGCAAGAGTATGTTAGCGAAATAAAATGCAGGGCCTGGGTATTGAACCCCAGGCCCTTCGATCCTGCGCTTGCTGGGTCTCTTCAGGCTATGTCTGCAGCAAATATTAGCAAACGAAAAACATGACCTGGGTGCCAAACCCAGGCCCTTTGATCCTGTCTAGGATGGCAAATCGAAAGTAACAACAAGTAACGATGTGTTATGCAAAAATGAGGTTGGATAGTTTACCCTTTCTTACCAGCAGATTGGACTTTTAATTTGGGCGCTTCCTGGATGTAGGCACCTTCGATCTGGGCACTTCCTGGATATAAGCACTTTTGATTTGGGGCTTATGGGCGTGGGCACCTTCGATCTGAAGGACTGCTTTGGCCTGGAAAATTCTGACAACCTTTGATGGATTGTATGGGCAGCGTCTTTCCAATGCTTCTGTTTTTTTCTGTGTTTGGGTGTATAATTTTCCTGCAGAGTTTTTTTGTGTGATTTTCGTTATGATTTTCGTGTGTGTTGTTCCCTTTGAAATGTGCCACTGGCCCTTGTATTTATAGGAGTGGGGTGGAGGGGACAGGAAGACAAAGGTTTAAATGACCTTGATTATGTGTTTGACAGCCATGAATGAGCATTTGTAACGTTGGCTAAACACATGGGATCCTGTCCCTTTTTGAATTTTGAATGACAAATAACTGGCCTTCGAATGCTCTCTTTTGAATGGGCTGGTGACCTCCTTCAAATGCTCCCTTTCGAATGGGCTGATGGCCTCCTTCGAATGCTTTCCAAAGCTTCTTCTAATGGACCCTTTGAATGCTTCTTCGAATGGACTTTTTGGAATTCCAATCGAAGGACACTATTATAATGCCAATCGAAGTACTTGTCCATAATGCCAATCAAAGAGCTTGACAGAATTCCAATCGAAAGGCTCCTTCAGAACACCAATCGAAGGGCCTTTCAGAATGCCAATCGAAATGTACTTGAAGCAACACTCAAAAATTTTCCTTTTCCTTAGGCAAGAGTTTGTGATCAACCATGCAGGGGGAAGACTTTGGGAAACATGAGAGGGCAAATTTTGGGGTACAACAGTTGCCCCTGTTCAATTTTCTTAAACCTGAGGATATAGATTGGCTTTCGAGCCTTTCGTGATCCGAAGGTGGAAGATAATTAAACACTAGAGTGCCCAGAAATTTGCACTCGCATGGTGTAGTATCAGCATTGTGATGTCGGGAATGGGCCTACAGATGCCATTCGGAGAGATGATGGATAGTTGTTGGAGATGGGCTTAAATATGCCATCTAAAAATGATTGTTGGATTGTATTTTAATGAGTGACAGAATTACATCCGAATCTAGATCGTATCTGGACTATTATTTGAAGTTCTCTGACTGCCAGAGAAAGTATTTTCTGATAATGATGTGTGATGAAGGAATCTGAGACGATTGCTACTCCAAACAGATGATGAAGGAATCTGAGATGATTGCTACTCCAAACAGATGATGAAGGAATCTAGGATGATTACTACCTCAGCAGGATGATGAACGAATCTTGGACAATTACTACCTCAGCAGGAATGGTGAAGGAATCTTGGACGATTTCTACCTCAGCAGGATGATGAAGGAATCTTGGACGATTACTACCTCAGCAGGATGATGAAGGAATCTTGGATGATTACTACCTCAGCAAGGTGATGAAGGAATCTTGGACGATTGCTACCTCAGCAGGATGATGAAGGAATCTTGGATGATTACTACCTCATCAGGAATGGTGAAGGAATCTTGGACGATTTCTACCTCAGCAGGATGATGAAGGAATCTTGGACGATTACTACCTCAGCAGGATGATGAAGGAATCTTGGACGATTACTACCTCAGCAGGATGATGAAGGAATCTTGGACGATTACTACCTCAGCAGGAATGGTGAAGGAATCTTGGACGATTACTACCTCAGCAGGAATGGTGAAGGAATCTTGGACGATTTCTACCTCAGCAAGATGATGAAGGAATCTTGGACGATTACTACCTCGTCAGGAATGGTGAAGGAATCTTGGACGATTACTACCTCAGCAGGAATGGTGAAGGAATCTTGGACGATTACTACCTCAGCAGGAATGGTGAAGGAATCTTGGATGATTTCTACCTCAGCAGGAATGGTGAAGGAATCTTGGATGATTTCTACCTCAGCAGGATGGTGAAGGAATCTTGGACGATTACTACCTCAGCAGGATGATGAAGGAATCTTGGACGATTACTACCTCAACAGGATGATGAAGGAATCTTGGACGATTACTACCTCAGCAGGAATAATGAAGGAATCTTGGACGATTACTACCTCATCAGGAATGGTGAAGGAATCTTGGACGATTTCTACCTCAGCAGGATGATGAAGGAATCTTGGACGATTACTACCTCAGCAAGATGATGAAGGAATCTTGGACGATTACTACCTCAGCAGGATGGTGAAGGAATCTTGGACGATTACTACCTCAGCAAGATGATGAAGGAATCTTGGACGATTACTACCTCAGCAGGATGATGAAGGAATCTTGGACGATTACTACCTCAGCAGGAATGGTGAAGGAATCTTGGACGATTTCTACCTCAGCAGGATGGTGAAGGAATCTTGGACGATTACTACCTCAGCAGGATGATGAAGGAATCTTGGATGATTACTACCTCAGCAGGATGATGAAGGAATCTTGGACGATTACTACCTCAGCATGAATGGTGAAGGAATCTTGGACGATTACTACCTCAGTAGGAATGGTGAAGGAATCTTGGACGATTTCTACCTCAGTAGGAATGGTGAAGTAATCTTGGACGATTTCTACCTCAAAAGGTAATGACTTTTATCTGTCGATCGATCTTTCCTGAATAGGTAAAGAGTTAGTTGTATGCAATGTCATGATGTATGCATTGTGTAATGATGTTCTCAAAATAAATGAGATTTATGTTATATGTATTTTGTCATGTATGTAAATAGGATGTATGAAATGTGAAATGTTAATGAATGTATTTTTGTCTGGGAAAATAAATCCTTGACAAGTGTTGGGGAGTTGTTAAATCCCGGATTGCTGTTGAAGCGTATGTGTGTCTCCAAATTTTTCTTAGAATGTTTCCACTGAGGATCCTCGTTTTGTTGAGGAGAACTCCGTTGGGGGAAGTTGTGAACTCTGTGGAGAGTATTGATTCATTCTTGGGGAATCAAGTTCAGGAGTCTCGGTTGTCCGTTGCTCTACTGGGGAGTCAGAGTTAAACTGACATCTGGTCGGGTCCAGGTTTCACAGTAACTTGCTGGGGATTGTAGAGTAGTCTACTGGGGATGAGGAGTTGTGGTCCTTTGATTTGTAGTAGTCGGAGAGGCAAACTCAATCTGGGGAATCCTGGTGTTGTTGGAGAAATAAACCCTGTCGTCAGTCCGCTAGAGAGGTGACATCTTCGTTGGGGAGAAGTCCTCGAGGATTCTTGAGGTTGATTCAGCTGGGGAAAGGTTTTCAGAGATTAAACCCTTGCTGGGAGTCATCCTATGATAAGGATTTTGGGGAGATTTGTCATTGCCCCTAGTAGCAAGTGTTTGTGACACTGCCATAAAATATTTAATTGTACGTAACCCTTTGCTGAGATTGATGTTCAATGCCCCAAGTGACGGAGATGGAGACTTGCCCCTGGTTACTCTGCACTTCTTCATAGATTTCCTAGAATCTTGACTGGACTTCCCCAGGTGTGCTAGATAGTGACATGTCATGCCCCCTTGTTTATAGGAGATTTGCCAATGGAAGCGTCATCCTTTTTGAAGTGACTTTGTTCACCGAGAGGGCTTTCGTTCATCGGATATTCGTTGTGTGAATTTCTCCGCTGTTAAACAAATAGCCAAATGCAAACAGTGATATTCAGATAATGCAAAGTTTATGCTTGTCTCGAAGTTTTTGAAAAATGCGTTTTTTAGCAGAAAATTCTTTATAAGACAAATTCAACACAAGATTTAGGGCAAAGCCTTACAGGAGTCAGGATATCTTTTGTAACAGTATGCTTTCGAACTAACCCATGCTTTAGTTAGGACTTTTGAAGGGTTGTAATGTTTCTTGGTTCACGGTTTAAGAAACAAAGGATAAAGGCTCAAAGTATATTTGTACCCACCCGCTCTTCGTGATGTTCTTCAATCCTAAACTTAGTTAATTATGCATTTGAACTCCAAATGAGTCTGGAACGACGTTTTTGGTGATGGTTCACACAAGTTGAATTTTTGAAGGCAGTCATTTTTGCAACATTTTTCATGTTGTCGAGGATTTGTAATGACCCCGTTCTTTTGATTTGTTATCCCTAATTTTTGCCTGACTGTTCCTGTTTTCGAGATTACAGTCAGCGGGATGCCCCGACTTTCTTAAACCTCCTTTATAGGTTTTGGCTCAGTGGGCTTTTTTTTGAGAGATTGACTGCCTATGAGATAAGGAACCACCACTGTATTTTGATTCCAGAGGAATGCTTTTGATGTCTTTCTTTGTATTATGAACTGAGAGTTTTGCGACTTCAATGCATATCTTTTGAATTAACTGAGAGACTACCCTGCCCCAGGTTTAAATCAAAGGTTTCAATTTGTTTAAAAATAGAAAACTCCTACTTATTTGGCTCAAAGGGGTTGACTAGGGATTATCTTGCTTATAACTCCAGTGTTTAGGATTTGAAAGAAATGCCTGTACATCGTTAGCAAGGTCTGTCTAAAAGCATACTGTATGAGATTATGGCATTGTTTCGTCATCCTCCTTCTAAAGGCTTGTAACTTTTAGCAAGAGTTGAATGTCATAAAGTGAGTAAAAAGCATAGTTTAAATGTAATTAAAGGATGAATTCAAGACAAACATATGCAATGCATTAGTGAAACAGAGTTTGACATTAATAGATAAATGTTTGAATAGCAAAGAGATTACAACTTGAAAATTCAAATGAACAAAAGTCTTCTCGTCTCAGTACTGATCACTTCAAATGGTGAACCTTGGAGGGATGGTAGAAAAACTCAGCCTGACCATCTTGTGTGAATTCCAATGCTCCTTCATCAACCAGGTTTTGAATTTTGTACCTCAACTTCCAACAGTTGTCAGTATCGTGCCCCGAACTGTTAGAATGGTACGCGCACCTTGCATCAGGATTATAGTTGGGTGAAGAAGTCTTAGGATTCGGATGAGGTCCTACTAACGTCACCAGATTCAGTCTCAACAGATGTTTCAAAGCTTGGGACAGCGGCATGTTGAGCTTGGTAAACGGCCTCTGGTCAACCCGTTGCTTTTGGTGAGGTTGTTGTTGGACCCTTGAGGTAGTAGCAACTTGGAGAGGTCCATTCTTTACCAAGCCAAACCCTTGTCTTCTTGGAGGCTGATCAATGACTTGACCATCAGCCTTGACCTTTTTCTTCATGTTGTTGTATCTGTCTTGATGAAGCTGGTTGATCATGGTTCTCAGCTCTTCTTGTTCCCGAGCTAAGCCTTGGATAAGAGCCATCTGCCCCAGCATCTGGGTTCTCAATGCATCTACCTCAGCTTGCGGATGTTTCAGCCGTTCGTCCTTATTGTCTTCAGGACTTTTCTTGACCAAGTTCCCCATGAGGAGTGTTCTCAACTCTTCCTGGCCCTTGGATAGGTTTAGGAAGATTTCCCTGAACTGAGTCTCCTGAGTATGAAGATCCTGGTTGTCTTGTGGGAAAGCCATTGCTGAAATAAACAGCGAGAACATGAGAGGCCTGTATTGGGAGACCTGTTATGCAATGATATGTATGATATATGTATGCAATGTTTTCAAGGATCTCGCAGGGTAAACAAGAAACTTGTTAGAATTTGCATCTGGTAGCTTGATTGAAGGAACTTCATGTTGCTGAGAGTCCTTCTTCAAGAGTCAAACTCACCATATCGAGTGGGTCATCGCCCCTGACTCAAATTGTCGTGCTTGGATTTCTAGACAACCTTGGCTAGAGGAAAATAAATCCCCTTTGCCCCTTGCTAGCCATTTGATTTACCATAACCTGCATCATAGACCCTTGAGATCCTTGAAATGGTTAAAGAAATGTTAAGGCATGATGTTATGATGTGTATGCTATGCGTTTAAGCAAAAGTGTGAAGTGGTGTAAGTAAACCCTGCAATAAATCCAGTTATTGGATAAGGACTATAAACAAAACCTGCAAGGAACTCATGTTGTCAGATAACAAGAATGTGCAAGTAGTTCAAGTTTGAAGGCACACAAGTCACAAAAACAGCCTTAAGTTTAGGCTGGCATGGAGTTTCATAGGTAAGTACCCTCTTGAGTGTAGTTGGCTCAAAAACATGTCCTATAAATAGTAACCGGGTTCTAAGGAGCTCAATATCATTGGATTGTTTTCTATGTTCATCGTTTTGGTTTAGCCAATGAACTAGCGACCAAAATATTCCAAGAAAACAATCCTCAATGAGTGTAGTATCGAGTATCTACCAACTTCGGACTGCACCAAAGTCGGTCATCTCACTACCCCTAAAAAAGGCCAAGATGGTCAAGTAAGGTTCTAAAGTCAATTGATGCTTCACAACACCACGCGGCGGCCCCGTACTCTCCTTGACTTAACTCAAGGGTTACTGGTACTCACTAAAGTGCCACATCAACGTAGCTACTATTTCAACCATGTCGGTATACCCCGCACAGTTCCCTCACAATTTGTTGTTGTTGTACCCCAAAATTTGCCCTCCCATATTCCTCAAGATTTGTCAAGAATCATCTTCAAATGGGTCAAGATTGCTCAAGAGATTGTACAGTCAAACCACCTCCTAAGCCAGCTGAAATTAGGGTTTTGGCTCTTTCAAGGAATTTGGGGTTTTCAATGGCTCAATCAATTCTCATAGGCCTATACATATCCTCAAGCACCTACATGCCAAGTTTCAAGACTCACAATGCCAATTTGCACAGTCAAAAGCCCCATTTGATCCACAGTTCACTGCAGGGGTAAAATGGTCATTTTACAGTCAAAAGTAAGAATTTTTGGTCAACATATTATTTTGAGGTCACAATCATCATTTGATCAAGTCTTGATCATGATTCCACAAGAATGGCTCAAAAATCATCAAGGATGCAAAAGTTACTATTTTTGGACAGCAGAAAAGTCAACTGTATCTTGACCAGGGCATAACTTTTTCATGGTTCATCAGAAAAATCCCATCCAATGCTCATTTTGAAGGGGATGCAATTTCCTACAATCCATATTCACACTCCAAGTCCTAGAAATTCTTTCACAAAAAGTTATCAATTTCTACATTATAGGTCAATTTCAAAAGTCAACAAAAATGCACTTTAAGTCAAAGGCCATACCTTGAGATTGGTAAATCCAAATGACATGGGACCAAAGGCATTGGTTAGAGGACTTCAAGACCTTTCCAAAATGTCCAAGAACATGTTTATATAATCAAAATTGAGCAAGATATGCATTGGAGAAGTTGGGAAATTTTTGTGAATTTGCAAAAGTCAACTTTGCTCAAAATACCTTATTTTTGCTAATGGGCCTCAAATCTCTTCTTGAAACTTCATCCATGGCCTATGCACGACCCATCAAGCTTAATTGAATTTATTTTCTTATTTTTATTAATTAATTGGATTTTTAATCAATATTAATTCATTTAATTAATTTAAATTGTAGGAAAATATAAAGATATGATTTTTCAATCTTTTTGTGAAGCAAGAATGACCTAAAAAGGCTGGAAATTTCGTGCACCAAGTCAAAGATGCAATATCTCCAAATTTGGCAACTTTTTCCAATCATGAAGATTCAAAAATATATGATTTCCAATCAAATATTCAATCATCATTCCAAGGGATTTTTGTGCAAGATTATGACCTAATTCCATTCTCCTATATATACACAAGTCAACCCTAATCATGCATACGTGAAAGAACTACAGAAAAAACCATAACCATATTGAAAAAATTCAAGAAAATTTCAAAAACTGTTTTCTATATTCTAGGGCAATTCAAAGCTTCTTGTTAATTCTAACACCTTGCCGGGGTTCCCATGAACGTGTGGCCATTGAATTCACACGCTAAAGCTCAAGAAATCATCACTTACAGTCTCACGGTTTGACATTTTTCTTCATAATCGTAACTCTTAATTCATGAGCATTTAACGTGATTTTTTGGTTGTTTTGCATTGCTTGAATCCATATGAAGCTAATGGCATAAGTTAATTGAATTATAGTGCACAGAATCGAAAGTTGCCATGGACGAATTTTAGGGTTCCTGAGCTTTGAATTTGGGGATTCCTAAACTAGGAAAAATCAGGACTTGTAAGGCATATGGTTAAAATCGTTGAGACCAGACGAATCCAAAGCAACCATCGTGAAATATTTATGTAGCCTGTAGCTCTAATCGCTATTATTCCTCGTGTCATATTGTGGGGGTTAAAAACCCCCGCTATCTAACATTGTTTCTGCAGGTTCAGCGAGGAAGATGATGATGTGTTGATACATCATTGGTCAATTCAAAAAACACGCGCGTTTTATTTTGGTTTCAGCATATTGTTGATTTGTCATATATAATAATTGCCCTCTATACTAATAATGACTGAAGCGCGATGGTGTAGTGGTGGATGTGCTGGCTTGGAATCATTGGGACCTGGGTTCGAATCCCAGGTCCCCCAAAATACTTGTTTCTATTTTTTCTTCACATAATCATATGCAGCTTTCCAGGATATGTCCTACCATGCGCTTCAAATATCCAGGTGCCATGTGTCTAAGACTCAAATCCAATGGTCCAAAGCTGGATGACCATCATACTCCTGGTCAACACACGTGTAGACAATCATTAAAGTCAAACAGGCTTGAGAGATTAATGGGCCAGAAATTTCCAAATCAACCTCATAAATGGGCCAACACCCCCTGGGTTCTTCTTTTCTTTTCTTTTCTTTTATCTTTTTCCATTTAACTATTTTGTTAATTATTATTATTATTGTTTAATTCACATAATTAATTATTTTCATAATAAAATCAGAAAACCTAAAATATTATTATTATTATTATTTATTAATTTCACCTTTAATTCATTATTTTTGTAAATAAATGCTAACAAATTAATTTAGTTTAATTAGGATTAATTTTAACTCTTTTGCAATAAATAAAATAAATTAGAATTAGGTTTTTTACTAACTTTTGACTTTTTTTATTTATTTCCTTGAGACATTAAAAAACATAAAAAAATATTTCTTTTATTTAATTAATTAGAATTAGGTTTAATTAAATGCAAAAAGGACCAAACTTCTTTCTTTCTCACAAAGGGTCAAAACCCTAAGGATTTCTCCGATTTAATTTCTTTTCGCGCATATTATTTTTGATCATATTTATGTAATTGCTCTGAGGATGTAATAGCGTTAATTAGGACTTTTTATCTCTTTTCTTTAATTTCTCGCATTTACTTTTCAAGGGTTGCTTTTGGCGACGTAAATACCCGACGCCTTGTAATAGCGTAGATTTACTTTCCGCAATTTACTTTCTGCAAGCTATTAACTGTTAGATGTATGTTAACTATGCATGACAAGACTTGTATGAAAATAAAATCAATATGTAGCTCACAATAACATGTGCAAAGATAATACTAACTGAATCCTGACACACTCGCACATGTCACTCCTAGGGTACGCCTCACTTGGTTTCCTCGACGTGGTCATTGAGTATAGGGTGTTTTAGAGGTCGCCCTCCTGTCTAAAGATCCAAGTTGCCTCGAAACGGTTGCCTCGGATAAAAAGGATCTAAGACACTAGGGTTACCGCTAAGGCGTCCTACTATTGCTTTGGTGACCACATGTCCCTATAATCGAATTGACCCGAATAACTCCAACGACAGTGCTACCTACTTCTCAATAGTGGGATAGTACTGTCCAAAGGACATTTACACAGCTTAATTTCTTTTGAGTAGGTAGAGGTTCTCAGGTACTTGCTCTTTCAAAAAACAAAAATACTTTTCGCACTTACACTTTTCTGACAAAAGTTTTCAAACAAACACTTCATACACTCTTGAGGACAGATACAAGAGTTAAAACGAAGTTTTCAAACAAAACTTTTTCAAAACCCACAAACACAAGAAAAGCAAAACATTTTGAAAACATAGTGAGCAAGTACCTAAGAGCCTGTGGATAACCACGGATAGAAAGGGTGCTAACACCTTCCCTTTCTATAATCTACCTCCCGAACCGAGAAACATCTCGAAAAGGAATTTTGTTGTGCTTTTGTCCTTTCCTTGTTGGAGAAAATAAAAAGACGATGGCGACTCTTACTTACCGCGACATTTTGCGAACCAGCATTTCAAAACAGTCAGTTTTATTTCCACTGATCACAGAACTGGCGACTCTGCTGGGGACATTAATAAGTGAGGTGTACCTTAGGATTAGATCACCATGTTTTCAATTGTATGCTTTGAATGCTTTAATATTGTGGGCTTGCATCGGAGTTCTATAGATCCTAACCCGGATCTGGGGGATACCCTTTAGAAGTAGCAACAAACTGTGAGGGAACTGTGCGGGGTATACCGACATGGTTGAAGCAGTTGCTACGTTGATGTGGCACTTTGGTGAGTACCGGTAACCCTTGAGTCAAGTCAAGGAGAGTACGGGGCCGCCGCGTGGTGTCGTGAAGCATCAACTGACCTTAGAACCTTACTTGACCATCCTGGCCTCTTTAGGGGTAGTGAGATGACCGACTTTGGTGCAGTCTGAAGTTGGTAGATACTCGATACTACACTCATTGAGGGTTGTTTTCTTGGAATATTTTGGTCACCAGTTAAGTGGCTAAATCAAAACAATGAACATAGAAAACAATCCAATGATATTGAGCTCCTTAGAACCCGGTTACTATTTATAGGACAGGTTTTGAGCTAACTAACTTCAAGAGGGTACTTACCTACGAACTCCATGCTAGCCTAAAATCTAAGGGATCTTTGTGTGACTTGTGTGCTTTCCAACTTGAACTATTTGCACATTCTTGTTATCTGACAACATGAGTTCCTTGCAGGTTCTGCTTACAGTCCTTATTCATTGCAGGGCTTACTTACACCTCACACCTTGCTTCAACGCATAACATACATATCATAACATCATAACATCATAACATTGCATACATCTTGCATAAGGACTAACCCATTTCAAGGATCTCAAGGGTTTGTGATGCAGGTCATGATGAACCAACTGTCTAGCAAGGGGCAAAGGGGATTTATTTTCCTCTAGCCAAGGTTGTTTGGAGATCAAAACATGATGACTTGAGTCAGGGGCTATGACCCACTCGATATGGTGAGCTTTGACTCTTGTAGAAGGACTCTCAACAACATGAAGTTCCTTCAATCAAGCTACCGGATTCAAATTCTAACAAGTTTCTCTGTTTACCCCACGAGATCCTTGAAATCATTGCATGCATACATACATATCATTGCATAACAGGTCACCCTTTACAGGTTTCTCATGTTCTCGCTGTTTATTTCAGCAATGGCTCTCCAACAAAACAACCAGGGTCTTCATACTCAGGAGACTCAGTTCAGGGAAATCTTCCTAAGCCTATCCAAGGGGCAGGAAGAGTTGAGAACACTCCTCATAGGGAATTTGGTCAAGAAGAGTCCTGAAGACAGTAAGGTAGAACGGCTGAAACATCTGCAAGCTGAGGTAGATGCAATGAAAACCCAGATGCTAGGGAAGATGGCTCTTATCCAAGGCTTGTCTCGGGAGCAAGAAGAGTTGAGAACCATGGTCAACCAGTTTCATCAAGACAAATACAACAGTATGAAACAAATAGTCAAGGATGAGGATCAAGTCATTAATCAACTTCCGAGAAGTCAAAGGTTTGGTTTGGTGGAGAATAGACCTCTCCAAGTTGTTACTACCTCACAGGTCCAACAAAGACCTCGCCGAGAACAACGAGTTGATCAGAGCAAGCCAAACAAGCCTAGGAGGCAATTCACCAAGCTCAACGTGTCACCGTCTCAAGCTTTACAATGCCTGTTGAGATTGAATCTGGTGACGTTAAGGGACCCTCCTAAGAATCCCAACACAGCCTCCCCAAAGTATAACCCTGATGAAAGGTGTGCATACCACTCTGACAGTCCAGGACACGACACCGACGACTGTTGGGCTCTAAAGAACAAGATCCAGGACCTGATTAATGAAGGAGCATTGGAATTCACCCAAGGTGGTCAGGCTGAGTTTTTCTACCATCCCTCCAAGGTTCACCACTTGAAGTGACAAGTCCTGAGACGAGAATGTCTTTTGTTCATTGGAATTTTCAATTTGTAATTTTCTTTTGATTGTTCAAACATTTATTCATGTCAAACTTTATTACTTTATCAATGCATCGCATATGTCTGTTTTGAATCAATCCATTCGTATTCACTATATTCCAATTGCTTTCATTTTTTGTGATGTTTAACTCTCGAAAAAAAAATTCTAAGCCTTTTGAGGGAGGATAACGAAAACGATACCACGATCTTTACAGTATGCTTTTGAACAGACCCCGCTGATGAAGTACAGGCATTGTTTCAAATCCTAAACAGTGGAGTTATAAGGAAGATAATCCCTAGTCAACCCCTTTGAGCCAAAGAAGTTGGAGTTTTTCTTTTCAAAAATTAAACCCTTAATCATAACCTGGGGCAGGGTAGTTTTCTCAGCTGATCCAGGTGCACAATGAATGACATAAAAGGAGTCCTTCCAAAACTAAATATAGTGATGGTTCCCTATAATCGCAAGGACATGCAGTCATTATCTCTCAAAATAAAAGCCCAATAAGTCAAAAACCTATGAAGGAGACTTACAAAACTGGGGCATCCCGCTGACTGTAATCACAAAAGAAACAGTTCAGGCAAAAAACAAGGATAACAAAATCAAAAAGAAAGAGGTCCAACAAACCCTCAACAAAAAGAAATGACTGCCTATTCAAAATAAACTATCAGCATCCGAACCATCACCGGAATATCAGAGCAAAGACTCAAACAAGATCTAATGCACGATTAGCTGAGCTTAGGTTTGAAGAACATCACGAAGAGCGGGTGGGTACAAATAAATTTTGAGCCTCTATCCTTTGCTTCTTAAACCATGAACCAGGCCACGTTATAACCCTTAAAAGTCCTAGCTGAAGCATGGGTTAGTTCGAAAGCATACTGTTACAAAAGGTATCCTGACTCCTGTAGGGCTCGCCGTAAAATCTTGAGTTTACATCACATTTTACAAAAATTGCTTGTTTTACTGAAACTGCATTTTCAAAAAACTTCGAAACAGACATAAGCTTTGCATTTTTAAAATAACATTGTTTGCATATGACTATTTGTTCAAACAACAGAGAAATTCGCATGATGAATATCTTGTGAACAAACGCCTTCTCAATAAAAAGAGTCACCTCAAGTGGAAAAAACACTACCAACCAAGGGGCAGACATGATCATTTTCCATTATCTGGGGCAGTCAAGTCAAGATTCAAGGAATCTCTCAAGATGCCAAACAGCCAGGGGAAATCTCTGCCAGAGTCACTTGGGGCATTGGACATGAATTCCAGCAACGAATCTTGCATGATCAGACATCTTCTGGTAGTACGGCGACACGACACTACTGACAGTGACAACTCCCTGTACTCTGAGAGCATGGACATAGTCGAAAAAATACTATGCATAATCAAAGACCCGCTAGGTCGACTGGCCTAGGGAAAAATAAGGGCTTCCCGGCGAACTAAAAGGGTTCGGGCAAAAATAAGGGATGAAAATAAAAAATTTGTACACCTGGCAAGTCGAAAACCTGAAAAGGCGGCTTGGGCAAAAAAAGGGTATCCCGATGGACTGAAAACCCGAAAGGGCGGTCCAGGAAAAAGTTAGGAATCAAAAGCGTACGACTATGTCCCGTCATCTCGTCACTTGCCTACCAGAATAAGATTTGTCGATCGGCAGTTATCAAGCACCCCAGGTACCTTCTTCTCCCGCAGAAACTGGGGCAATAAGAATCGTCCGAACTGTACAAAATGCTCTGTCCACCAAGGTACAAAGGTAGGTTCAGCTGAAGAATTGACCGAGATACCTTCACTCCCCAAGAGTAAGACAGTAATGGTAGCGCTCCCCACTAAGACTAGCTGTGATCGGTGGAAATAGAACTGACTGTTTTTTAGCTGGTTTCGCAAAATGTCGCGGTAAGCAAGAGTCGCCACCGTCTTTTATGTTCTCCAACATGGAAAGGACAAAAGCACAGCAAAATTCCTTCTTTGAGAATGTTTCTCGGTTCGGGAGGTAGATTTATAGAAAGGGAAGGTGTTAGCACCCTTTCTATCCATGGTTATACATGGGCTCTTAGGTACTTGCTCTTATGTTTTCAAAAGATGTTTGCTTTTCAAGTGTGTGTGGGTTTTGAAAAAGTTTTGTTTGAAAAATTTCTAAGTAACTCTTGTATCTGTCCTCAAGAGTGTATGAAAAATTTGTTTGAAAACTTTTAGAAAGTGTGAGTGTGAAAAGTTGTTTTGTTTGTTTGAAAGAGCAAGTACTTAAGAGAAATCTACCTACCCTAAGGAATTAGGCTGTGTAAGAGTCCTTCAGATAGTGTTATCCCACCATTGAGAGGTAGGTAGCATCATCGTTGGAGTTATTCGGGTCAATTCGATTATCGGGACATGTGTGGTCACCAAAGCAATGGTAGGACATTTTAGTGGTAACCCTAACGTCCTAGATCCTTTTTATCTGAGGCAACTGGATCTTTTAGACAGAAGGGCGACCTCTAAGACACCCTATACTTGATGACCACGTTCGAGGCAACCAGTGAGGCGTACCCTAAGAGTGGCATGTGCATGTGTGTTGTTTTTCAGTTAAGGTTTATCTTGTACATGTTATTTGTGAGCTACGAATTGGTTTTATTTGTCATACATTCTTGCAGGCATATTAACAGTTAAATGATTTGCAGGAAATAAAGTGCGGAAAGGTAAATCTAGCTATTACAAGGCGCGGGTCTATACATCGCCAAAAACAAAAACCCGTTTTGAAAATAAAGTGCGAGAAAAGTAAATAAAGAGATAAACCTAATTAACTATTACATTTCCGGGAGCAGTTACATAAATATAATCAAAATAAATAAATACGCGCGAAAGAATGAATCGGGACGTCCTTAGGGTTTTGACCCTTTTTGAGAAAGAATTGAAATTTGGTCCCTTTTTGCAATTAATTAAAAATTAAGCCTAATTACTAATTAATTAAAAGAAAAAAATGTTTTTTTTGTATTTTTATGTTTTTTATGAAATAAAATAAAAAGAAATTAGAAGTCAAAAGTTAGAGAAAACCTAAGTTCTAAGTTGATTTTATTTATTATGAAAAGATTAAAATTAAACCTAAATTAAACTAAATTAATGATATTTAGAATTTATTTACAAAATAAAAGAGTGAAATTAATAATAATAGTAATAAATGAAATATTTACATTTTTTTTAGGATTTGAATTTTTATTGTGAAAAATGTTACTTAATTGGTTGGTGAGTAATTAATTAAAAAAACAATAGAAATTAATAAAGCAATTAAAAGAAAGAAAAATAAATAATAAAAAAAATGCAAACCCAAAGGGGGGGTGATGGGCCAGCAAGGGGGTTTGCTTAGAAATCTGAGGCCCATTTTGTTGCCAAGCACGTTTGACCTTTCTGGATCCTCAAGAGCACTTGTTGACTGGGAGCATGGTGCTCCTCACCTTTGTAGCCTTTAGATCTGTACACAAGGCCACATGGCGCCTGGGATCTGGACATGTATGGTGGTCCTGCCTTTGAGAATCTGCACGTGAACATGTAAAGGAAAGAAAAATAAAGACTTTAGGTGGACCTGGGAATCGAACCCAGGTCCCAATGATGCACAAACACCTCATCAACCACTGAACCATTTGCTTACTTTTGTTAACATAACAAGAAATAAATATAATATTAAATAAACAAGTCATGTGCTGAAAACAGAAAAAGTAGCGCGCATATTTTAAACAAGCCAATGATGCATCCATACGTAATCGTCTTCTTCCTTTTCCTGCAAAAAATAAAGTTAGATAGCGAAACCCCCACAACCTGCAAACATGAAAAATAGCGATTAGCTCCTTGCTGCTCATAAATTGTTCGCGAGGGTAGTGTTAGCTTCGTCTGGATGTCACGAGTTCAACCATATGCGTGAGAAGGTCTAATTTTGCTGGATGTGTAAACCCCCAATTCGAAGGTTTATGAACCCTAGAATTTGAACATGGTGGTTTATGATTTAGGCCGTTTCAAAGCAATTGAACCATACCATTAGTTTCCTGTGGACTCATACAACACAAAACAAGCAACAAATTATGTTAATGATGCATAAATGTAGAGCTATGATTCTGGAAAAAAAATGACAAACCGAAGGTCTATGAATGGTGATTCCTTGAGTGTTAGCACGTGGTTTTGATTCCAAATCACCCCTGAAGCTTCCAGCAATATGTCTGAATCTTTAAATCTCCTTGAAAGGGCCTGGAAGGTGGAATTAAGTTTCAAACTTTCTTTGACTTTTTTCAATATGGTAATGGCCGTTTGTGCAGTGCTTCGATCCTGTCCTAGGTCTGGAATACTTACATATGTATATGTGAGTGAAATTAGGTCAGCAGCTAGGCTTGTAAACCATTGTATTGATGTCTTGAGATTTTTCTTAACCACCATTGAAAGCTTTCCATACTTGGAGCAAAAACCATGATTTTGTGCACAAAATAGCCTAGCACGAATTTGGTAGCTGGCTCATGATACATAAAAGCTATTCAAACCATAAAGATGCCATTCCATTAATTTTTGGATTTTATTTGAATTATTATGGATTTAAAATGAATTAAATCAATAAAAATTAAATAAAATAGAAAAATAAATGTTTGAACTTGAAATTAAGCATGGGACACGTGTATGTCATGACAAGGCTGAATCAAGTGGAAGAAAGTGGGCCCTTTTGTCAAAAATTGAAGTTTTAGGGATAGTTGACTTTTGCCATTTCACAAAAATTTCCCAACTTCTCCAATGCATATCTTGCTCAATTTTGATCATATGAACATGTTCTTGGACATTTTGGAAAGGTCTTGAAGTCATCTAACCAATGCCTTTGGTCCCATGTCATTTGGATTTACCAATCTCAAGTTATGGTCTTTGACTTAAAATATCTTTTTGTTGACTTTTGAAAATGACCTATAATGTTGAAATTGATAACTTTTTGTGAGAGCATTTCTTGGATTTGGAGTGTGAAGATGAGTTGTAGAAAATGTCCTCTCCTTCAAAATGAGCATTGGATGGGATTTTTCTGATGAACCATGAAAAAGTTATGCCTTGGTCAAGTTACAGTTGACTTTTCAGCTGTCCAAAAATGGAAACTTTTGCATCTTGATGATTTTTGAGCCATGCTTGTGAAATCATGATCAAGAATTGATCAAATGATGATTGTGGCTTCAAAATAAGATGTTGACCAAAAATTTTGACTTTTGACTGCCAAATGACCATTTTACCCCTACAGTTGATTGTGAGGCAATTAGGGCTTTTGACTGTACAACTTGATGCTGTGAGCCTTGAAACTTGGCATGTAGATGCTTGACAATGTATATAGGCATATGGGACTTGATTGAGCCCTTGAAAACCTCAACTTCCTTGCAAGAACCAAAACCCTAATTTTGACTGGCTTAGGAGGATGGTTTGACTGTGCAATCCCTTGAGAAGTCTTGAACCATTTGAAGATGATGCTTGTCAAAACTTTGAAGAATATGGGAGGGTAAATTTTGGGGTACAACAGTTGCCCCTGTTCAATCTTCTTAGACCTGAGGATGTAGATTGGCTTGCGTGCCTTTCGTGATCTGAAGGTGGAAGATGATTGAACACTAGAGTGCCCAGAAATTTGCACTCACATAGTGGAGTATCAGCAATGTGATGTCGGGAATGGGCTTACAGATGCCATTTGGAAAGATGGTGGATAGGAGGATGGGCTTATAGATGCCATCTGGAGATGTGACAGAATCTTATCGGGAATGGGCTTATAGATGCCATTTGGAGATTGTTGGTAGGAGGATGGGCTTATAGATGCCATCTAGAGATGTGATAGAACCTTGTCGGGAATGGGCTTATAGATGCCATTTGGAACTGTAATGGATAGTTATGGAGATGGGCTTATAGATGCCATCCGAAAGTGTCGATCGCGTAAGAGATTCCTTAGCGAGAACTTGTGTACTTTGAGAAAGGAAGATGGTTTCCTGGCCTGTTACAGGGGTTGATCTTCAATTCTCTTCATGCAGAGATGCCCTGGCTAGATACAAGTATCGAATCTACAATCAGTTGCTCACAGATATGCCCTGGCTAGATACAGGAATCGAATTCGGAATTTGTCGTCTACAGATATGCCCTGGCTGGATACAGGTATCAAATCTCTAAACTCTTCATGCAGATATGCCCTGGATGGATACAGGTATCGAATCTACAATCAATTGCTCACAGATGTGCCCTGGCTAGATACAGGAATCGAATCCGGAACTTCAAAAGGTTGTTTACAGACGTGCCCTGGCTGGATACAGGTATCGAATCTCTAAACTCTTCATGCAGACATGCCCTGGCTGGATACATGTATCGAATCTACAATCAGTCACTCACAGATATGCCCTGGCTAGATACAGGTATCGAATCCGGAATTAGTCGTCTACAGATATGCCCTGGCTGGATACAGGTATCGAATCTCTAAACTCTTCATGCAGACATGCCCTGGCTGGATACAGGAATCGAATCTGGAATTGGTCGTCTACAGATATTCCCTGGCTGGATACAGGAATCGAATCTCTAAACTCTTCATGCAGACATGCCCTGGCTGGATACAGGTGTCGAATCTACAATCAGTTACTCACAAATATGCCCTGGCTGGATACAGGAATCGAATCTGGAATTGGTCATCTACAGATATGCCCTGGCTGGATACAGGAATCGAATCTCTAAACTCTTCATGCAGACATGCCCTGGCTGGATACATGTGTCGAATCTACAATCAGTTACTCACAGATATGCCCTGGCTGGATACACGAATCGAATCTGGAATTTCAACCTACAGATATGCCCTGGCTAGATACAGGAATCGAATCTGGAATCAGTCGTCTACAGATATGCCCTGGCTGGATACAGGTATCGAATCTCTAAACTCTTCATGCAGATATGCCCTGGCTGGATACAGGTATCGAATCTACAATCAATTGCTCACAGATGTTCCCTGGCTAGATACAGGAATCGAATCCGGAACTGGTCGTCTACAGATATGCCCTGGCTAGATACAGGTATCGAATCTGGAATTGCGACAGTTGATAGTAATCATCTTTGGATTGACCTTTTCCTGAAAAGGCAAAACATTAGTTGTATGCAATGTCGTGATGTATGAAATGCATGATGTCATGATGTTCTCAAAATTGTGTGATATGATGCGTATGCACTTTATCATGTATGTAAATAGGAGATATGAAATGTGAAAAGTTTATGAATATGTTTTCGTCAGGGAAAATAAATCCTTGACGAATGTCGGGAGTTTGTTGAATCCTGGGCTGATGTTTGAAGAGTAGAGTTCTTCGTTTCCGCTGGGGATGATGGTTGCAAGAATAAACCGGTAGGAGAAGATGACTCCGTTGGGGAATAAACTTGTTGGAGAGATTACTCTGCGGGGAATTGCTCTGTGGGGAGAGATACTTCACTGAGGTTTGATGATAACTCCGCTGGGGATGCCATTGATAAGCTTTGTTGGAGGATTTGATGAACTCCGCTGGGGGATATGAAGAATTTCGCCGAGGACGATCTTTCCGTTGTAATTAGCTGAGGATAACCCAGTTATAAGCCCCGGTGAGGAATAACCTTTGAATAGGGTCGGGGAGAGATGCACTCTGCAAGGGATAAGCTTCCCGAATCTACTGGGGATAAGCTTCCAGAATCTACTTGGGAGATGGTTCAACTCTCATGGGGAAACTTTTTAAACTGCACTGGGGAAGTGGCTCCACTGGGATGTCTGGTATTCTGCCGGGGAACAATCTTATATTAAGACTGCCGGGGATGCTTGCTTAGGAACATCTGTATACTCCGCTGGGGAATATTGAGATCTTCTGGGGGTACCCAACTTCCTTAAGGCTGACAGTAGACTAACTCCGCTTGGGGGAGAGCATCGCTGACTTGCTGGAGATACTGTGCCTCTTCAGGGCTGATTGGGAGACCAACTATGCTTGGAGAGAGAGCATGGCTGACTCTTGTCTTACTCTGCGGAGAGTGGAGAAATCTTGGTCACGTTCTTCAGCCGAACTTACCTTGGTACCTTGGTGGACAGAGCAACCAGATCGTTTAGACAATTCTTATTGCCCCAGCTTCTGCGGGAGAAGGCCCCTGTGGAGGTGATTGACAAATCTCCTGGTAGACAGGTGATGAGATTACGGGACATAGTCGTACGCTTTGATCCCTAATTTTTGCCTGGACCGCCCTTTCGGGTTTTCAGTCCACCGGGATACCCATTTTTGCCCAAGCCGCCTTTTCAGGTTTTCGACTTGCCGGGTGTACAGATTTTTTTCATTTCATCCCTTATTTTTGCCCGAACCCTTTTGGTTCGCCGGGAAGCCCTTATTTTTTCCTAGGTGTGTCAACCTAGCGGGTCTTTGATTATGCGCAGTATTTTTTCGACCATGTCCGTGCTCTCAGGATGTAGGGGGTTCCCCTATCAGTAGTGTTGCGTTGCCCTACTACCAGAAGATCTTCGTTTGATCGTCCAATGCCCCAAGTGATCCAGATGGAGATTTTCCCCAAGTTGGTTGGCCTTTTGAGAGATTCTCCGAATCTTGACTTAACTGCCCCAGATGATAGACCATGATTATGTCTGCCCCTTGGTTGGAAGTACTTTTGTTCACTTAGATATTCATCGTGCGAATTTCTCTGCTGTTCGAACAAATAGTCATATGCAAACAGTGTTATATCAAGAATGCAAAGCTTATGTCTGTCTTGAAGTTTTTTTGAAAATTCATTTTTCAGTAAAACAAGCAAATTATGTAACATGTGATGTCAACTCAAGATTTTACAGCGAGCCTTAAGGAGTCAGGATACCTTTGTAACAGTATGCTTTCGAATTAACCCATGCTTCAGCTAGGACTTTTTGAGGGTTATAACGTGGCCTGGTTCACGGTTTAAGAAACAAAGGATAAAGGCTCAAATTTATCTGTACCCACCCGCTCTTCGTGATGTTCTTCAAACCTAAACTCAGTTGATCGTGCGTTAGACCTTGTTTGAGTCTTTGCTATGATGTTCCGGTGATGGTTCGGATGTTTACAATTTATTTTGAATAGGCAGTCATTTCTTTTTTGTTGAGGGTTTGTGTGACCTCTTTTTTTTTTTTTATTATCCCTATTTTTTTCCTGAACTGTTTCTTTTGTGTTTACAGTCAGTGGGATGTCCCAGTTTTGTAAGTCTCCTTCATAGGTTTTGACTTAATGGGCTTTTATTTCTGCGAAATGATGACTGCCTGCCTTTATGATTATTCAGAACCATCATTGTCTTTTGTTTTGTAAAGACTCCTTTAATGTCATTTATTGTGCACTTGGATCACTGAGTGGTGCCTTTCATTGTGCACTTGGATCAACTGAGAGAACTACCCTGCCCCAGGTTATGATTAAGGGTTTAAATTTTTTTTTTTTTGTGAAAAGAAAAAAAACTCCTACTTCTTTGTCTCGAAGGGGTTGACGAGGGATTATCTTCCTTATAACTCCAGTGTTTAGGAATTGAAACAATGCCTGTACCTCATCAGCGGGGTCTGTTCAAAAGCATACTGTAAAGATCGCGGTATCATTTTCGTCATCCTCCCTCAAGAGGCTTAGAATTATTAATCGAGCGTTGAACATCACAAAAAATGAAAGCAATTTTGAATATAGCGAATGCGAATATATTGATTCAAAACAGACATATGCGATGCATTGATAAAGTAATAAAGTTTGCTATGACAATAATTGTTTGTATAAGCAAATAAAATTTAACTTGAACATTCGAATGAACAAAAAGTCTTCTAGTCTCAGGATTTGTAACTTCAAATGGTGAATCTCGCAGGGATAGTAGAAGAACTCGACCTGACCATCTGGGGTGAATTCCACTGCTCCTTCATCAATCAGGCTTTGGATTTTGTACCTCAACTTCCAACAGTCGTCAGTATCATGCCCCGGGCTGTTAGAGTGGTATGCGCACCTGGCCCCAAGATTATAGTTGGGTGAAGAAGTCTTAGGATTAGGGTGAGGTCCTATCAACGTCACCAGATTCAACTTTAACAGGTGTTGCAAAGCTTGGGACAACGACGTGTTCAGCTGGGTGAATTGCTTCTTGGGCTTGTCTGGCTTGCTCTGATCAACCCGTTGTTCTTGGCGAGGTTGTGGTTGGACCTGTGAAGTGGTGGCAGCTTGGAGAGGCCTATTCGTTGAACCAAACCTTTGACTTCTTGGAGGTTGATTACTGGTTTGGTCTCCAACCCTGACTACTTTCTTCATAATGTCTTGCTGAAGCTGGTGAGGTTGATGCTGGATTTGTGACCCTGAAGCAAGTTGAGGAGATTTTCCCTTGTCTTCTTGTCTCAAAGGGAATTTGATGGTGACTGGCTCTCCAACCTTAGATGTTTGCCCCAGTTGGTTATCCCGAAGCAGTTGGTTGACGAGAACCCTGAGCTCTTCTTGTCTTTGAGATAAGTCTTGGATGAGAGCCATCTGCCCCAGCATCTGGGTTCTCATTGTATCTACCTCAGCTTGCAGACGTTTCAGCCGTTCGTCTTTATCGTCTTCTGGATTGTTCCTGACCAAAGTCCCCGTGAGGAGTGTTCTCAGCTCTTCCTGCCCCTTGGATAGATTTAGGAGGATCTCCCTGAACCGAGTCTCTTGAGCATGAAGATCCTGGTTGTCTTATGGGGAAGCCATTGCTGAAATAAACAGCGAAGAAGGTAAGAGACCTGTACCAAGGGTACCTGTAATGCAATGATATGTATGATATGTGTGATCGGTGGATCTGGAACTGACTGTTTAACGCTGGTTCGCGAAATGTCGCGGAAGCAAGAGTCGCCACCGTCTTTTATTTTCTCCAACATGGACAGGACAAAAGCACAGCAAAATTCCTTATGAGATAGTTTCTCGGTTCGGGAGGTAGATTTATAGAAAGGGAAGGTGTTAGACCCCTTTCTATCCATGGTTATCCATGGGCTCTTAGATACTTGCTCATTGTGTTTTCAAAAGTGTTTGCTTTTCAATTGTGAGTGGGTTTGAAAAAGTTTCTTTTAAAGATTTCAGATCGACTCTTGTATCAGTCCTCAAGAGTGTTTGAAAAATTGTTTAAAAGCTTTTTGAAAAGTGTCAGTGTGAAAAGAGTTTTGTTTGTTTTTTAATAGAGCAAGTATCTACGAGTCATCCACCTACCCTAAGGAATTAGGCTGTGTAAATATCCTTAAGGTAGTGCCATCCCACCATTGAGAGGTAGGTAGCACCACCGTTGGAGGTGTTCGGGTCAATTTGTTTGTAGGGACAGTATGGTCACCAGAGCAATAGTAGGACACCTTAGAAGCTACCCTTATGCCATTGATCCTTTTTAATTCGAGGCAACTTTTCCGAGGCAACTTGTTTTGAGGCATATGGATCAACGGACATAAGGACTTACTAAAACGTCCTATACTCGACGACCACGTTTCGAAGGTAAGGCAACAGTGAGGCGTACCCTAAGAGTGGTGTGTGAATTTGTGTGTTGTTTTCATGTTTAGCAATTATCTTTGATCATGACATGGTGAGCTACGCATTGTTTTTAATTAGCCATACATTCTTTCATGCAATTAGAATTTAAAAGTGCGGAAATTTAAATGCGGAAAGATAAATCCTATGCTATTACAAGGCGCGGGTCTATACATCGCCAAATTACAAAGACCCGTTTTTGATAAAGATGCGGAAAGTAAAGACGGAAAGATAAACCTAATTACTATTACATCTGAGAAACAGTTACATAATGATCGAAAGAAATAATGCGTGAAAAGAATTAAAATTAGGACGTCCGAGGGTTTTGACCCTTTGCATGAAATTAAATTAAATTAAAGTCCAATTAATTATTTAATTAAAGAAAAGAAAGTGTTTTAGTGTTTTTTTGTATTTATGAAAAATAAAGAACAAGAATTAAAAGGAAACCCTAAATCTAGATTATTTTAATTATTAATGAAAATATTAAAGTTAACCTAATTTACTAGTTAATTAATTTATTTACATGTTTATTTACAAAATATTTAATAATTAATAATAATAATAATGATGATAAAATTATTTAAGAAAAAAATGATGAAAAGTTAAGAAACCCTAATTTCTACATATTTTAATTTGTTAAGAAAAATATTAAAGTTTTGAAACCTAAATTAATCTAATTAATGGTTTGACATTTATTTACAAAAAATTAATAGGAATTAAATATAATTAAACATATTTTAGTTTCTGATTATTTTTATTTATGAAATTTAATTTATGAAATTAAAGAAAACAATTAAAATAATTAATAGAATTAAGAAAGAAAAACAAATTAAAAATTAAAAATTGATGCAAACCATGGGGGGTATCAGGCCCATTTAGGAGGTTTTTTGGAAGTAATTTAGCCCATTAGACAAAAAGCCTTGTTTGACTTTCTGGCATCACGTGCGTGTTCATTGACTCCTGAGTAGCGTGGTCTGTATTCTTTGGCCATTGGATTGGGTTTCATGCATAAGTTGTTCTACTTTGGCCATTTGGCTTTTGGCTTTTGGCTTTTGGCCATTTGTGTTCTGGCCTCAACGTTCCTTAATCTTCTCAGGATGTCTGTCTCGCCATGTATGGGTGTCATGCATAAGTTGTTCTACTTTGTCCATTTGGCTTTTGGCTTTTGGCCATTTGGCTTTCGGCCATTTGACTTTTGGCCTCAACGTTCCTTAATGAACCTGCATGGGATCCTGTCTAAATCTGCAGTGTTGAATCTCATGAACACATTAAATAAAATCATAAAATGCAAATAAAGCCAATATATGAAGAAATTTAATGTCTAGGCACAATATGGCATGTATGAATGATTATACCCTTTTGATCATGGAGATCAAATCAATCTTACCCTTACTGGAAAAGTAGTGACATGAATGCTTTTATGCCCTTTTGATCATGGAGATCAAGTCAGCCTTATCCTTACTGAAGAAGTAGTGAGGTGTTGGTTTGTAACTGTGATGGCTTGTTTGTAGTGAGAGAGAGAGATTTGTAATAAGGATTTCAAGGTTTTTAGGATTCTTGAAAGAATTTGATATTCTAACAGTGTTGTGGCAAGGTTTTTTCTCTCTTTTTCTCCTTTCTGGTTTGTGTGAAAAGAAGGTGATTATATAATGGAAATTAGGGTAAAGAAAATGGGCTTTGAATGTGCAATTGGGCCTCCAATGTTCACTTGAGTTCGTCACTTTCCAGGCTAATTCGCAGGGACTTAAGTGCAATTTTTGAAGTTGAAATGTGAAAACAAAATGTAGCCGACATCGATAACTAACTCCTGTCCGAAAATCGGCTCAATCGGATAAACGGTGAATTAGTTATGAATTTTTGAATTTTCAGCTCAGACAAACTTATTTTGGACTCCAGTGTCGACTCTGACACGTTCTTCAATAAAAAACTGGTATTGATCGGAGCATAATACGGTCTCGACTTTTGAAGCAAAGTTGTAGATCTATGAGTCAGCGACCTTGTGTAAAAATATTAGCCCAATCCGATAAAAATTGACCGAGTTATAAATTTTCAAAGTTTCGGCCCAGATAAAATAATATTCATCATTCAGGATTTTCAGCGTGTCACGCACTCTGAGCAAAAAACGAAGGCCTTTTGAATACCGTTTGAACTCAATACCTTCTACGAAAATGTAGCCAAATCAATTTTTGAAATTTTGGCACCAGAACCAGCTCGATACGATGAAAATCGACCAAGTTATGATTTTCTGAACATGACGCAAATAAACTTCTGTCACAAATTTTCTGTATGAAAATACTTGATAAATCCACATTTTTGAAGACCTTCTGATCGAAATTGGCTTCCAGCCGTGACAGATGAAAACGTAGATAATGTCAAGACGGAATTTTGGTCACCGGAACGGGTTCAAAACGAGTCACGATCTTCAAGTTATGAATTTTTTAGCGCGTAAAAACTGCATTTTCAGCACACTTTTTCACCATATTTCTTCAAGAAAACTCACACATTCGGATACCTTCTTTAAATAATTGACTCTTGAGCCGAACCTGAATTTGAGAATATGTTATCAGAGATATCTTGGTGAAAGAACACCTGAATATGACGCGCCGAGTTGGACTTGTGAATTTTTCTTGGAATGTTTTGAGAAATATGGGAGGGCAAATTTTGGGGTACAACAGTTGCCCCTGTTCAATCTTCTTAAACCTGAGGATGTAGATTGGCTTGCGTGCCTTTCGTGATCCGAAGGTAGAAGATGATTGAACACTAGAGTACCCAGAAATTTGCACTCGCATAGTAGAGTATCAGCAGTGTGATGGGGGGAATGGGCTTACAGATGCCATTTGGAGACTGATGGATAGGAGGATGGGCTTATAGATGCCATCTAGGTGTCGATCGCGTAAGAGATTCCTTAGCGAGAACTTGCATACCTGAGAAAGAAAAATAATTACCTGGCCTGTTACAGGAGCTGATCTTCAAACCCTTTATGTAGATGTGCCCTGGTTGGATACAGGAATCGAATCTGAAATATAGTCGTCAACAGATACACCCTGGCAAGATACAGGAATCAGATCTTCGAACTCTTCAGACGTGCCCTGGCAGGATACAGGAATCGAGTCTGGAACTTTAAAAGGTTTTTGTTGATAATGACGTGATGAATGAATCCGGGACGGTTACTACCTCAACGGGACGATGAGAGAACCTTGGACGATTACTACCTCAACGGGACGATGAGAGAACCTTGGACGATTACTACCTCAACGGGACGATGAGAGAACCTTGGACGATTACCACCTCAACGGGACGATGAGAGAACCTTGGACGATTACTACCTCAACGGGACGATGAGAGAACCTTGGACGATTACTACCTCAACGGGATGATGAGAGAACCTTGGATGATTACTACCTCAACAGGACGATGAGAGAACCTTGGGCGATTACTACCTCAACGGGACTATGAGAGAACCTTGGGCGATTACTACCTCAACGGGATGATGAGAGAACCTTTGGGCGATTTCTACCTCAACGGGACGATGAGAGAACCTTGGGCGATTACTACCTCAACAGGACGATGAGAGAACCTTGGGCGATTACTACCTCAACGGGACGATGAGAGAACCTTGGGCGATTACTACCTCAACGGGACGATGAGAGAACCTTGGGCGATTACTACCTCAACGGGACGACGAGAGAACCTTGGGCGATTACTACCTCAACGGGACGATGAGAGAACCTTGGGCGATTACTACCTCAACGGGACGATAAGAGAACCTTTGGGCGATTTCTACCTCAACGGGACGATGAGAGAACCTTGGGAGATTACTACCTCAACAGGACGATGAGAGAACCTTCGGCGATTACTACCTCAACGGGACGATGAGAGAACCTTTGGCAACTTCAACCTCAGCAGAATGATGAGAGAATCTTAGGCGACTTCAACCTCAGCAGAATGATGAGAGAATCTTAGGCGACTTCAAACTCAGCAAAACGATGAAGGAGTCTTGGACGTCATCTACCTCAAACGGTAAAGACTTCTATCTGTTGATCGTTCTCTCCTAAAAAAGTAACGAGTTAATTGTATGCAATGTCATAATGTATGACATGCATGATGTCATGATGTTCTCAAAAATAAATGAGATTGGGGTGATATGATACGTGTATGCATGTATCATAATGTATGACAATGTGATGTTTATGAATGTATTTTCGTCTAGGAAAATAAATCCTTGACGAATGCGGGGAGCTGAATCCTGGGCTGATGTTGAAGAGAGTTCTTCGTTTTCGCTGGGGATGGTAGTTGCAAGAATACCGGTAGGAGAAGATGACTCCGTTGGGGAATAAACTTGGCGAATAGAATACTCTGCGGGGAATGCTCTGTGGGGAAAGAGAGGTACTTTGATGAGGTTAATGATAACTCCGCTGGGGATACTGTTGATGTGTTATGTTGAAGGAATTGATGAACTCCGTTGAGGATAGGAAGACTTCGTCGGGGACGATCTTTCCATGGCAATTGGCTGAGGATAACCCAGTTATATCCTGGTGGGGAAATAACCTTTGAACATGGTCGGGGAGAGATGCATTGGTACTCTGCAGGTGGTAAGCTTCCAGAATCTACTGGGGATAAGCTTCCTGAATCCACTAGGGAGATTGATTGAACTCTCCTGGGAAACTTTTGAGATTGCACTGGGGAAGTGGCTCTACTTGTAGTGTCTGGTATACCGCCGGGGAACAATCTTAGATCAAGATTGTCGGGGATGCTTGTTAGGAATGTTCGTATGCTCCGTTGGAGAATGTTGAGATCTTCTGGGGATAATCCAACTTCCTTAAGGCTGACAGTAAGCTAACTCTGCTTGGGGAGAGTGTTGCTGACTTGCTGGAGGTATTGTGCCTTCTCTGCTCGGGGGGAGTATGGCTGAACCTTGTCTCATTCTATGGGGAATTAGGGTATCTTGGTCATTCTTCAGCTGAACTTGCCTTGGTACCTTGATGGCAGAGCAACTAGATCGCTTAGACAACTCATTATTGCCCCAGTTTCAGTGGGAGAAGGCACCTGTGGGGGTAATTAACAAATCTTCTGGTAGACAGGTGACGAGATGCCAGGACATAGTCGTACGCTTCGATCCCTAATTTTTGCCTGGACCGCCCTTTCGGGTTTTCAGTCCACCGGGATACCCTTTTTTTCCCAAGCCGCCTTTTCAGGTTTTCGACTTGCCGGGTGTACAGATTTTTTTCATTTCATCCCATATTTTTTCCCGAACCCTTTTGGTTCGCCGGGAAGCCCTTATTTTTGCCTAGGTGTGTCAATCTAGCGGGTCTTTAATTTTGCGTAGTATTTTTTCGACTATGTCCACGCTCTCAGGATGCAGGGAGTTGTCACTGTCAGTAGTATTGCGTTGCCGTACCACTAGAAGATGTCTGATCAGGCAAGATTCATTGTCGGAATGCCCCAGGTGATCCAGATGGAGATTTGCCCCAAGCTGGTTGGCCTTTTGAGAGATTCTCCGAATCTCGGCTGGACTGCCCCAGATGATGGACACTGATCATGCCATGCCCCTTGATTGAAAGTGTTTCTTCCACTGGAGGTGACTCTTTTGTTGAGAAGACCTTCGTTCATCGGATATTCGTTGCGCAAAGTTCTCTGCTGTTCAAACAAATAATCATATGCAAACAATATTATCTTAAGAATGCAAAGCTTAAGTCTGTCTTGAAATTTTTGAAAATGCATTTTTCAATAAAAGCAAGTGAGTTTTTTTTTGTAAACTGTGATGTCAACTCGTTATTTTACCGCAAGCCTTAAGGAGTCAGGATACCTTTGTAACAGTATGCTTTCGAACTAACTCATGCTTCAGCTAGGACTTTTAAGGGTTATAACGTGGCCTGGTTCACGGTTCAAAAAAACAAAGGATAAAGGCTCAAATTTATTTGTACCCACCCGTTCTTCGTGATGTTCTTCAATCCTAAACTCAGCTAATCGTGTGTTAGACCTTGTTGAGTCTTTGCTTTGATATACCAGTGATGGTTCGGATACTGACGATTTATTTTGATTAGGCAGTCATTTCCTTTTGTTGAGGATTTGTTGGACCTCTTTCTTTTTTATTTCATTATCCCTGTTTTTTGCCTGAACTGTTTCTTTTGGAATTACAGTCAGCGGGATGCCCCAGTTTTGTAAGTCTCCTTCATAGGTTTTGACTTATTGGGCTTTAGTTTTTTTTTTTTTTTGGTAATGACTGCCTGTCTTTATGATTATTCGGAACCATCATTGTCTTTTGTTTTGTAAGGACCTCTTTGGTGCCAATCGTTGTGCGCCTGGATCAGCTGAGAGAACTACCCTGCCCCAGGTTATGATTAAGGGTTTAATTTTTGAAAAGAAAAACTCCTACTTCTTTGGCTCAAAGGGGTTGACGAGGGATTATCATCCTTATAACTCCAGTGTTTAGGAATTGAAACAATGTCTGTACCTCATCAGCGGGGTCTGTTCAAAAGCATACTGTAAAGATCGTGGTATCGTTTTCGTCATCCTCCCTCAAGAGGTTTAGAATTGTTAACCGAGCGTTGAACCTCACAAAAATATGAAAACAGTTTTAAGCATAGTAAACATAATTACTTCAAAACAGACACGTTTAATGCATTAATGAAATAACAAAGTTTGACATGAATAAAATGTTTGAACAATCAAAGAAAAATACAACTTGAACATTCGAATGAACAAAAGACATTCTCGATGATTTGGTGTAGGATCAGTGTTCAAACTTGACCTCCTTAGCATCGATCAAATCCTGGATCTTGTTCTTCAAGGTCCAACAGTCATCGGTGTCATGTCCAGGACTGTCAGAATGGTAGGCACATCTCACACCCGGGTTGTACTTGGAAGAGGAAGTGTCAGGATTTTGAGGAGGATCCTTTAGTGTGATCAGTTTTGCCTTCAGCAATTGTTGTAATGCCTGAGACAAAGACATGTTGATGTCAGTATACTTCCTATCTTGATACTTTATCCTACGCCTATTGCTCTTTCTTTGTTGAACAGGCGCGGGATCAGAGATCTGGATTGCCCCTACATCATGACGACCTTTTTTACCATGTATAACATTGGACTCTTTCTTCCCATTGTGGGGCTTTTTCTGAGCATCAGCAGGTGCGGTTTCTTGAATCTTCCCCGACTTGATACCAGCTTCAATTCTTTCTCCAGTCAGAATGAGGTCTGTAAACCCTACAGATGAATTGCCAATGAGATGATTAAAGAACGGTCTGGATAGGGTCCCGAAGAACATGTCCACAAGTTCACGGTCGGTTAATGGTGGCTGCACCCTGCCAGTTAGGTCCCTCCACTTCTGCGCATACTCTTTAAAACCTTCTCCCGACCCTAGCGACATACCCCGGAGTTGGGTACGTGTAGGAGCGAGGTCGGGATTATACTGATATTACTTGTAAAAAGCAGTAGCCAATTCCTCCCAGTTACGAACCTTGGTTCCGTCCAGCAGATAGAACCATTCGAGATGAGTCCCTGAAAGACTCTCCTGGAAGAAATGGATCCATAAGTTCTTGTCCACAGTATACGGCTGAATCTTCCGCACATAAGATCTGAGATGTAGCTTAGGGCAAGACGCCCCGTCATACTTTGCGAAAGATGGTGCTTTAAACTTGTGTGGGATGACCACACTAGAAGATTGACCCGAGTCTCTAAAATCCAACCCAGGCACTTGTTGAATTTCCATGGCATTCAGGCGATCCTCTAACTGTTTGTACTTGTCTTCAGTTGGGGGGTACTGCTCCTCATTGAACTCCGTCTCGTTGTCGGAGACCACTGGGCTAGGAACTTCTCTCTCATGGGGACTGTCTTTCCCAGCAGACGGGGTAGTCAGCTCAACTTCATTTAATGATTCATTCCCAGCTTTGCGTCTCGGGTTGAACAACACAGTCCTCTTCTTCTTCTTCTTCAAAAGCAGGGTCTTCAGATCTTGTTGCCCCTGGGCTAGACTCTTGATCAATTCTTGGAACTGGGCGTTCTGAGCCTGGAGGGCCTTGATGGATTGCTCAGTAGATGACTCAGGATTCATAACGATCGGCTGAAATAAACAGTGAAGAAGGTAAGCAACCTGTAAAAGGGATACCTGTAATGCAATGATATGTATGTATGCATGCATGCAATGTTTTCAAGGATCTCGCGGTGTAAGCAAGAAAATTGTTAGAATTGGGATCTGATAGCTTGATTGAAGGAACTGCATGTTGTTGAGAGTCCTTCTTCAAGGGTCAAGGCTCACCATATCGAGTGGGTCATAGCCCCTGACTCAAGTTATCAACCTTGGCTAGAGGAAAATAAATCCCCTTTGTCCCTTGCTAGACGTTTGATTCATCATAACCTGCATCACAGACCCTTGAGATCCTTGAAACGGGTTAGTCCTTATGTAGGATGTATGCAATGGTATGATGTTATGCTATGCATGGAGTGATGTAGGTAGGCCCTGTAATGAGCCCAGATTAAGGACTGTAAACAAAACCTGCAAGAAATTCGAGTGTCAGATAACAAGCATGCAAATAGTCAAGTTTGAAAGCACACAAGTCACACAAAGAGCCCTTAGAGTTTAGGCCAGCATGGGGTCTAGGTATTACCCTCTTTCAGTTTGTTGGTTAAGACCTGTCCTATCAGAAGTAACCGGGTTCTAGAGGATCCCAATATCACTGACTACCCTCAATCGGTCATAACTCCAGCATCGCAATCTTTTCTTGCGGCCAGAACCATCACGAGAGTTTAGCCTCAATGGGCATAGCATACTGCTACTGTTCTATTGGCCAAGTTGGGTCATTTAAGGTTCTAAGGTCGGTTGGTGCTTAATGACTCCTCAGAAGACCCATATTCTCCTCGTTGCGACACAAGGGATATCGGTACAGACCAAGGCACCACACCAACGTAGCCACTGCTTAACCCATGTCGGTCTACGCCGGACAGGTCCCTCACAGCTTATGCTACCTAACAGGGTATCCCCAGATCCGGGTTAGGATCTATGTAACTCCGAAACAGCCCACAATAATAAAGCAAACAAGTCAAACAATTGAAAACATAAGTATGAGATATCCTAAGGTACACCTCACTTTAAAAATATCCCCAGCAGAGTCGCCAGTTCTGTGATCGGTGGATCTGGAACTGACTGTTTAACGTTGGTTCGCGAAATGTCGCGGAAGCAAGAGTCGCCACCGTCTTTTATTTTCTCCAACATGGACAGGACAAAAGCATAGCAAAATTCCTTATGAGATAGTTTCTCGGTTCGGGAGGTAGATTTATAGAAAGGGAAGGTGTTAGCACCCTTTCTATCCATGGGCTCTTAGATACTTGCTCATTGTGTTTTCAAAAGTGTTTGCTTTTCAATTGTGAGTGGGTTTGAAAAAGTTTCTTTTAAAGATTTCAGATCGACTCTTGTATCAGTCCTCAAGAGTGTTTGAAAAATTGTTTGAAAGCTTTTTGAAAAGTGTCGAAGTGAAAAGAGTTTTGTTTGTTTTTTAATAGAGCAAGTATCTACGAGTCATCCACCTACCCTAAGGAATTAGGCTGTGTAAATATCCTTAAGGTAGTGCCATCCCACCATTGAGAGGTAGGTAGCACCACCGTTGGAGGTGTTCGGGTCAATTCGTTTGTAGGGACAGTGTGGTTACCAGAGCAACAGTAGGACACCTTAGAAGCTACCCTTATGCCATTGATCCTTTTTAATTCGAGGCAACTTTTCCGAGGCAACTTGTTTTGAGGCATATGGATCAACGGACATAAGGACTTACTAAAACGTCCTATACTCGACGACCACGTTTCGAAGGTAAGGCAACAGTGAGGCGTACCCTAAGAGTGGTGTGTGAATTTGTGTGTTGTTTTCATGTTTAGCAATTATCTTTGATCATGACATGGTGAGCTACGCATTGTTTTTAATTAGCCATACATTCTTTCATGCAATTAGAATTTAAAAGTGCGGAAATTTAAATGCGGAAAGATAAATCCTACGCTATTACAAGGCGCGGGTCTATACATCGCCAAATTACAAAGACCCGTTTTTGATAAAGATGCAGAAAGTAAAGACGGAAAGATAAACCTAATTACTATTACATCTGAGAAACAGTTACATAATGATCGAAAGAAATAATGCGTGAAAAAAAATTAAAATTAGGACGTCCGAGGGTTTTGACCCTTTGCATGAAATTAAATTAAATTAAAGTCCAATTAATTATTTAATTAAAGAAAAGAAAGTGTTTTAGTGTTTTTTTGTATTTATGAAAAATAAAGAACAAGAATTAAAAGGAAACCCTAAATCTAGATTATTTTAATTATTAATGAAAATATTAAAGTTAACCTAATTTACTAGTTAATTAATTTATTTACATGTTTATTTACAAAATATTTAATAATTAATAATAATAATAATAATGATAAAATTATTTAAGAAAAAAATGATGAAAAGTTAAGAAACCCTAATTTCTACATATTTTAATTTGTTAAGAAAAATATTAAAGTTTTGAAACCTAAATTAATCTAATTAATGGTTTGACATTTATTTACAAAAAATTAACAGGAATTAAATATAATTAAACATATTTTAGTTTCTGATTATTTTTATTTATGAAAATTAATTTATGAAATTAAAGAAAACAATTAAAATAATTAATAGAATTAAGAAAGAAAAACAAATTAAAAATTAAAAATTGATGCAAACCATGGGGGGTATCAGGCCCATTTAGGAGGTTTTTTGGAAGTAATTTGACCCATTAGACAAAAAGCCTTGTTTGACTTTCTGGCATCACGTGCGTGTTCATTGACTCCTGAGTAGCGTGGTCTGCATTCTTTGGCCATTGGATTGGGTTTCATGCATAAGTTGTTCTACTTTGGCCATTTGGCTTTTGGCTTTTGGCTTTTGGCCATTTGTGTTCTGGCCTCAACGTTCCTTAATCTTCTCAGGATGTCTGTCTCGCCATGTATGGGTGTCATGCATAAGTTGTTCTACTTTGACCATTTGGCTTTTGGCTTTTGGCCATTTGGCTTTCGGCCATTTGACTTTTGGCCTCAACGTTCCTTAATGAACCTGCATGGGATCCTGTCTAAATCTGCAGTGTTGAATCTCATGAACACATTAAATAAAATCATAAAATGCAAATAAAGCCAATATATGAAGAAATTTAATGTCTAGGCACAATATGGTATGTATGAATGATTATACCCTTTTGATCATGGAGATCAAATCAATCTTACCCTTACTGGAAAAGTAGTGACATGAATGCTTTTATGCCCTTTTGACCATGGAGATCAAGCCAGCCTTATCCTTACTGAAGAAGTAGTGAGGTGTTGGTTTGTAACTGTGATGGCTTGTTTGTAGTGAGAGAGATTTGTAATAAGGATTTCAAGGTTTTTAGGATTCTTGAAAGAATTTGATATTCTAACAGTGTTGTGGCAAGGTTTTTTCTCTCTTTTTCTCCTTTCTGGTTTGTGTGAAAAGAAGGTGATTATATAATGGAAGTTAGGGTAAAGAAAATGGGCTTTGAATTTGCAATTGGGCCTCCAATGTTCACTTGAGTTCGTCACTTTCCAGGCTAAATCGCAGGGACTTAAGTGCAATTTTTGAAGTTGAAATGTGAAAACAAAATGTAGCCAACATCGATAACTAACTCCTGTCCGAAAATCGGCTCAATCGGATAAACGGTGAATTAGTTATGAATTTTTGAAGTTTCAACTCAGACAAACTTATTTTGGACTCCAGTGTCGACTCTGACACGTTCTTCAATAAAAAACTGGTATTGATTGGAGCATAATCCGGTCTCGACTTTTGAAGCAAAGTTGTAGATCTATGAGTCAGCGAACTTGTGTAAAAATATTAGCCCAATCCGATAAAAATTGACCAAGTTATGAATTTTCGAAGTTTCGGCCCAGATAAAATAATATTCAGCATTCAGGATTTTCAGCGTGTCACGCACTCTGAGCAAAAAACGAAGGCCTTTTGAATACCGTTTGAACTCAATACCTTCTGCGAAAATGTAGCCAAATCAATTTGTGAAATTTTGGCACCAGAACCAGCTCGATACGATGAAAATCGACCAAGTTATGATTTTCTGAACATTACGCAAATAAACTTCTGTCACAAATTTTCTGTATGAAAATACTTGATAAATCCACATTTTTGAAGACCTTCTGATCGAAATTGGCTTCCAGCCGTGACAGATGAAAACGTAGATAATGTCAAGACGGAATTTTGGCCACCGAAACGGGTTCAAAACGAGTCACGATCTTCAAGTTATGAATTTTTTAGCGCGTAAAAGCTGCATTTTCAGCACACTTTTTCACCATATTTCTTCAAGAAAACTCACACATTCGGATACCTTCTTTAAATAATTGACTCTTGAGCCAAACCTGAATTTGAGAATATGTTATCAGAGATATCTTGGTGAAAGAACACCTGAATATGACGCGCCGAGTTGGACTTGTGAATTTTTCTTGGAATGTTTTGAGAAATATGGGAGGGCAAATTTTGGGGTACAACAATATGCATGTAATGTTTTCAAGGATCTCGCGGGGTAAACCAAGGAACTTGTTAGAATTTGAATTTGGTAGCTTGATTGAAGTAACTTCATGTTGTTAAGAGTCCTTCTTCAAGAGTCAAAGCTCACCATATCGAGTGGGTCATAGCCCCTGACTCAAGTTATCAACCTTGGCTAGAGGAAAATAAATCCCCTTTGCCCTTTGCTAGACATTTTGATTCGTCATGACCTGCATCACAGACCCTTGAGATCCTTGAAATGGGTTAGTCCTTATGCAGGATGTATGCAATGGTATGATGGTATGATGTTATGCTATGCGTGGAGTGATGTAAGTAAACCCTGTTATGAGCCCAGATTAAGGACTGTAAACAAAACCTGCAAGAAACTCGTGTGTCAGATAACAAGCATGCAAGTAGTCAAGTTTGAAGGCACACAAGTCACACAGAGAACCCTTAGAGTTTAGGCCAGCATGAAGTTTTGGGTACTACCTTCTTGAAGTTGGTGGGCTCAAAACATGTCCTATCAAAAGTAACCGGGTTCTAAGGAGCTCAATATCATAGGGTTGTTTTCTATGTTCATTGTTTTGATTTAGCCACTGAACTGGCGATCAAAATATTCCAAGAAAACAACCCTCAATGAGTGTAGTATCGAGTATCAACCAACTTCGGACTGCACCAAAGTCGGTCATCTCACTACCCCTAAAGAGGCCAGGATGGTCAAGTAAGGTTCCTAAGGTCAGTTGATGCTTCACGACACCACGCGGCGGCCCCGTACTCTCCTTGACTTGACTCAAGGGTTACCGGTACTCACCAAAGTGCCACATCAACGTAGCAAACTGCTTCAACCGTGTCGGTATACCCCGCACAGTTCCCTCACAGTTTGTTGCTACTTTCTAAAAGGTATCCCCCAGATCCGGGTTAGGATCTATGAAACTCCACAACAGGCCCACAATTTTAAAGAAAACAAAACAAGCAATTGAAAACAAGAGTGGTCTAATCCTAAGGTACACCTCACTTTCAACATTCCCCAGCAGAGTCGCCAGTTCTGTGATCGGTGGAAATAGAACTGACTGTTTTTTAGCTGGTTTCGCGAAATGTCGCGGTAAGCAAGAGTCGCCACCGTATTTTATGTTCTCCAACATGGAAAGGACAAAAGCACAGCAAAATTCCTTCTTTGAGAATGTTTCTCGGTTCGGGAGGTAGATTTATAGAAAGGGAAGGTGTTAGCACCCTTTCTATCCATGGTTATCCATGGGCTCTTAGGTACTTGCTCTTATGTTTTCAAAATATGTTTGCTTTTCAAGTATGTGTGGGTTTTGAAAAAGTTTCGTTTGAAAAATTTCTAAGTAACTCTTGTATCTGTCCTCAAGAGTGTATGAAAAATTTGTTTGAAAACTTTTAGAAAGTGTGAGTGTGAAAAGTTGTTTTGTTTGTTTGAAAGAGCAAGTACTTAAGAGAAATCTACCTACCCTAAGGAATTAGGCTGTGTAAGAGTCCTTCAGATAGTGCTATCCCACCATTGAGAGGTAGGTAGCATCATCGTTGGAGTTATTCGGGTCAATTCGATTATCGGGACATGTGTGGTCACCAAAGCAATGGTAGGACATTTTAGTGGTAACCCTAACGTCCTAGATCCTTTTTATCCGAGGCAACCGTTTCGAGGCAACTGGATCTTTTAGACAGAAGGGCGACCTCTAAGACACCCTATACTTGATGACCACGTTCGAGGCAACCAGTGAGGCGTACCCTAAGAGTGGCATGTGCATGTGTGTTGTTTTTCAGTTAAGGTTTATCTTGTACATGTTATTTGTGAGCTACGAATTGGTTTTATTTGTCATACATTCTTGCAGGCATATTAACAGTTAAATGATTTGCAGGAAATAAAGTGCGGAAAGGTAAATCTAGCTATTACAAGGCGCGGGTCTATACATCGCCAAAAACAAAAACCCGTTTTGAAAATAAAGTGCGAGAAAAGTAAATAAAGAGATAAACCTAATTAACTATTACATTTCCGGAAGCAGTTACATAAATATAATCAAAATAAATAAATACGCGCGAAAGAATGAATCGGGACGTCCTTAGGGTTTTGACCCTTTTTGAGAAAGAATTGAAATTTGGTCCCTTTTTGCAATTAATTAAAAATTAAGCCTAATTACTAATTAATTAAAAGAAAAAAATGTTTTTTTTTTGTATTTTTATGTTTTTTATGAAATAAAATAAAAAGAAATTAGAAGTCAAAAGTTAGAGAAAACCTAAGTTCTAAGTTGATTTTATTTATTATGAAAAGATTAAAATTAAACCTAAATTAAACTAAATTAATGATATTTAGAATTTATTTACAAAATAAAAGAGTGAAATTAATAATAATAGTAATAAATGAAATATTTACATTTTTTTTAGTTTTTGAATTTTTATTATGAAAAACGTTAATTAATTGGTTGGTGAGTAATTAATTAAAAAAACAATAGAAATTAATAAAGCAATTAAAAGAAAGAAGAAAAAAATGCAAACCCAAAGGGGGGTGATGGGCCAGCAAGGGGGTTTGCTTAGAAATCTGAGGCCCATTTTGTTGCCAAGCACGTTTGACCTTTCTGGATCCTCAAGAGCACTTGTTGACTGGGAGCATGGTGCTCCTCACCTTTGTAGCCTTTAGATCTGTACACAAGGCCACATGGCGCCTGGGATCTGGACATGTATGGTGGTCCTGCCTTTGAGAATCTGCACGTGAACATGTAAAGGAAAGAAAAATAAAGACTTTGGGTGGACCTGGGAATCGAACCCAGGTCCCAATGATGCACAAACACCTCATCAACCACTGAACCATTTGCTTACTTTTGTTAACATAACAAGAAATAAATATAATATTAAATAAACAAGTCATGTGCTGAAAACAGAAAAAGTAGCGCGCATATTTTAAACAAGCCAATGATGCATCCACACGTAATCGTCTTCTTCCTTTTCCTGCAAAAAATAGAGTTAGATAGCGGGGGTTTTTAACCCCCACAACCTGCAAACATGAAAAATAGCGATTAGCTCCTTGGTGCTCATAAATTGTTCGCGAGGGTAGTGTTAACTTCGTCTGGATGTCACGAGTTCAACCATATGCGTGAGAAGGTCTAATTTTGCTGGATGTGTAAACCCCCAATTCGAAGGTTTATGAACCCTAGAATTTGAACATGGTGGTTTATGATTTAGGTCGTTTCAAAGCAATTGAACCATACCATTAGTTTCCTGTGGACTCATACAACACAAAACAAGCAACAAATTATGTTAATGATGCATAAATGTAGAGCTATGATTCTGGAAAAAAATGACAAACCGAAGGTCTATGAATGGTGATTCCTTGAGTGTTAGCATGTGGTTTTGATTCCAAATCACCCCTGAAGCTTCCAGCAATATGTCTGAATCTTTAAATCTCCTTGAAAGGGCCTGGAAGGTGGAATTCAGTTTCAAACTTTCTTTGACTTTTTTCAATATGGTAATGGCCGTTTGTGCAGTGCTTCGATCCTGTCCTAGGTCTGGAATGCTTGCATATGTATATGTGAGTGAAATTAGGTCAGCAACTAGGCTTGTAATCCATTGTATTGATGTCTTGAGATTTTTCTTAACCACCATTGAAAGCTTTCCATACTTGGAGCAAAAACCATGATTTTGTGCACAAAATAGCCTAGCACGAATTTGGTAGCTGGCTCATGACACATAAAAGCTATTCAAACCATAAAGATGCCATTCCATTAATTTTTGGATTTTATTTGAATTATTATGGATTTAAAATGAATTAAATCAATAAAAATTAAATAAAATAGAAAAATAAATGTTTGAACTTGAAATTAATCATGGGACACGTGTATGGCATGTCAAGGCTGAATCAAGTGGAAGAAAGTGGGCCCTTTTGTCAAAAATTGAAGTTTTAGGGATAGTTGACTTTTGCCATTTCACAAAAATTTCCCAACTTCTCCAATGCATATCTTGCTCAATTTTGATCATATGAACATGTTCTTGGACATTTTGGAAAGGTCCTGAAGTCCTCTAACCAATGCCTTTGGTCCCATGTCATTTGGATTTACCAATCTCAAGTTATGGTCTTTGACTTAAAATGCCTTTTTGTTGACTTTTGAAAATGACCTATAATGTTGAAATTGATAACTTTTTGTGAGAGCATTTCTTGGATTTGGAGTGTGAAGATGAGTTGTAGGAAATGTCCTCCCCTTCAAAATGAGCATTGGATGGGATTTTTCTGATGAACCATGAAAAAGTTATGCCTTGGTCAAGTTACATTTGACTTCTCAGCTGTCCAAAAATGGAAACTTTTGCATCTTGATGATTTTTGAGCCATGCTTGTGAAATCATGATCAAGAATTGATCAAATGATGATTGTGGCTTCAAAATAAGATGTTGACCAAAAATTTTGACTTTTGACTGCCAAATGACCATTTTACCCCTACAGTTGATTGTGAGGCAATTAGGGCTTTTGACTGTGCAACTTGATGCTGTGAGCCTTGAAACTTGGCATGTAGATGCTTGACAATGTATATAGGCATATGGGACTTGATTGAGCCCTTGAAAACCTCAACTTCCTTGCAAGAACCAAAACCCTAATTTTGACTGGCTTAGGAGGATGGTTTGACTGTGCAATCCCTTGAGAAGTCTTGAACCATTTGAAGATGATGCTTGTCAAAACTTTGAAGAATATGGGAGGGAAAATTTTGGGGTACAACACTAGCCACTATGAACAAATCAGCCATACTCTCCCCAAGCAGAGTTGGTCTCCCATCAGCCCTAAAAAGGCACGGTATCCCCAACAAGTCAGCAATACTCTCCCCCGAACAGAGTTGGTCTACCATTAGTCCTGGAAAGTTGAGTATCCCCTGAAGATCTTAATATTCCCTAGTGGAGTATAAAGATATTCCTCAGCAAGCATCCTCGGCAGTCTTAATATTCGTCAACGAAATATAAGAATGTTCCCCGGCGGAATACAGGATACCCTCAGTGGAGCCATTTCCCAGTGCGGTCTAAAAAGCTTCCCCGCCAGAGTTGAATCATCTCCCCCAGTAGATTCTGGAAGCTTGTCCCCTGCAGAGTACAAATGCATCTCCCCATCCATATTCAAAAGGTTATCCCCACCAGAGTCTAAATGGGTTATCCTCAACAAGTTGCAACGGAAAGGGCATCCCCAGCGAAGTTCTTTCTATCCCCAGCGGAGTTCATCATCAAAATCCCCAACAGAGCTTATCAACGGAATCCCCAGCGGAGTTATCGTCAAAATCTCAGCAAAGCATCTCTTCCCACAGAGTAATTTCCCACAGAGTAATCTCTTCATCAAGTTTATTCCCCAACGGAGTTATCTTCTCCTACAAGTTTATTCTTGCAACCATCTTCGTTCATCATCCCTAGCAGAAACGAAGAACTCAACACTATTCTCCAGCAACTCTGGGATTTATTTTCCCCAGCTAAAAACATCACATCTTCATACATTATGACATGCATACGCATCATACAACACAAATCTCATTTATTCTTGAGAACATCTTGACATCATGCAGTTCATGCATCATGACATTGCATACAGCTAACGTTTTGCCTTTTCAGGAAAAGGTCAATCAAAAGATGATTACCATCTACCTTTGCAGTTCCAGATCAATACCTGTAACAAGCCAGGAACATTCTGTGGACGACTGATTGTAGGTTAATACCTGTAACCAGACAGGACAATTATCTACTTGACCATTATGAAGCAACCCTACACCGGTTCCTTCTCTCATACAAATGCAGTTTTACACCGACTCGTCCTCAGGCAACCCTACACCGGTTACCTCTCCTTCAGATGAAGTTTTACATGGACTCATCGTCGGGCAACCCTACACAGGTTCCTCCTCCCTTCCAAGACGAAGTTTTACACGGACTCATCATGAAGCAACCTTACACCGGTTCCTTCTCTGTCAGATGAAGTTTTACACGGACTCATCATCAGGAAACCCTATACCGGTTCCTTCTCAATTTCAGATTAAGTTTTACACGGACTCATCATGAGGAAACCCTACACCGGTTCCTTCTCAATTTCAGATGAAGTTTTACACGGACTCATCATGAAGCAACCCTACACTGGTTCCTTCTCTTTCAGATGAAGTTTTACACGGACTCATCCTCAGGCAACCCTACACCGGTTCCTTCTCATTTCCAAGATGAAGTTTTACACGGACTTACCATCAAAGTAACCCTACACCGGTTCCTCCTCAGTTCCAAGACAAAGTTCTACACGAACTTATCTCACAGTAACCTTACCCCGGTTCCTCCTGAAGTTTCACACGAACTTATCTCAAAATAACCTTACCCCGGTTCATCCAGAAGTTTTACACGAACTTATCCCGAAGTAACCTTACACCGGTTTCGTTCTCAACTCCAGATGAAGTTTTACACGGACTCGTCATCAAGAAACCCTACATAGGTTCTCTCTTTCCAAAGATGCAGTTTTACACGGACTCGTCACCAAGAAACCCTACACATGTTCTCTCTTTCCAAGGATGCAGTTTTACACGGACTCGTCATCAAGAAACCCTACACAGGTTTCCTTCATTCCAAGATGCATTTTCACACGGACTCGTCATCAAGAAACCCTACACATGTTCTCTCTTTCCAAGGATGCAGTTTTACACGGACTCGTCATCAAGAAACCCTACACCGGTTTCCTTCTCAATTCCAGATGCATTTTTACACGGACTCGTCATCAAGAAACCCTACACAGGTTTCCTTCTCAATTCCAGATGCAGTTTCACACGGACTCGTCATCAGTCAACCCTACACAAGTTTCCTTCCTTCAAAGATGCAGTTTCACACGGACTCATCATCAGTCAACCCTACACAGGTTTCCTTCCTTCCCAGATGCAGTTTCACACGGACTCATCGTCAGTCAACCCTATATAGGTTTCCTTCTTTCCAAGATGCAGTTTTACACGAGCTCATCATCAGGCAACCCTACACAGGTTCCTTCTTTCAACCTACCAAGTTACAATTCAATAAACAATCTCCAGATGGCATCTATAAGCCCATCCTTCTACCAACGATCTCCAGGTGGCATCTATAAGCCTATCCTCCTATCCATCATCTCTCCAAATGGCATCTGTAAGCCCATTCCCGACATCACGTTGCTGATACTATGCTATGCGAGTGCAAATTTCTGGGCACTCTAGTGTTCAATTATCTTCTACCTTCGGATCACGAAAGGCACGCAAGCCAATCTACATCCTCAGGTTTAAGAAAATTGAACAGGGGAAACTGTTGTACCCCAAAATTTTCCCTCCCATATTCCTCAAGATTTGTCAAGAATCATCTTCAAATGGGTCAAGATTGCTCAAGAGATTGTACAATCAAACCACCTCTTAAGCCAGCTGAAATTAGGGTTTTGGCTCTTTCAAGGAATTTGGGGTTTTCAATGGCTCAATCAAGTCTCATAGGCCTATACATATCCTCAAGCACCTACATGCCAAGTTTCAAGACTCACGATGCCAATTTGCACAGTCAAAAGCCCCATTTGATCCATAGTTCACTACAGGGGTAAAATGGTCATTTTACAGTCAAAAGTCAGAATTTTTGGTCAACATCTTATTTTGAGGTCACAATCATCATTTGATCAAGTCTTGATCATGATTCCACAAGAATGGCTCAAAAATCATCAAGGATGCAAAAGTTACTATTTTTGGACAGTAGAAAAGTCAACTGTATCTTGACCAGGGCATAACTTTTTCATGGTTCATCAGAAAAATCCCATCCAATGCTCATTTTGAAGGGGATGCAATTTCCTACAATCCATCTTCACACTCCAAGTCCTAGAAATGCTTTCTCAAAAAGTTACCAATTTCTACATTATAGGTCAATTTCAAAAGTCAACAAAAATGCACTTTAAGTCAAAGGCCATAACTTGAGATTCGTAAATCCAAATGACATGGGACCAAAGGCATTGGTTAGAGGACTTCAAGACCTTTCCAAAATGTCCAAGAGCATGTTCATATGATCAAAATTGAGCAAGATATGCATTGGAGAAGTTGGGAAATGTTTGTGAATTTGCAAAAGTCAACTTTGCTCAAAATACCTTATTTTTGCTAATGGGCCTCAAATCTCTTCTTGAAACTTCATCCATGGCCTATGCACGACCCATCAAGCTTAATTGAATTTATTTTCTTATTTTTATTAATTAATTGGATTTTTAATCAATATTAATTCATTTAATTAATTTAAATTGTAGGAAAATATAAAGATATGATTTTTCAATCTTTTTGTGAAGCAAGAATGACCTAAAAAGGCTGGAAATTTCGTGCACCAAGTCAAAGATGCAATATCTCCAAATTTGGCAACTTTTTCCAATCATGAAGATTCAAAAATATATGATTTCCAATCAAATATTCAATCATCATTCCAAGGGATTTTTGTGCAAGATTCTGACCTAATTCCCTTCTCCTATATATACACAAGCCAACCCTAATCATGCATACGTGAAAGAACTGCAGAAAAAGCCATAACCATATTGAAAAAATTCAAGAAAATTGCAAAAACTGTTTTCTATATTCCAGGGCAATTCAAAGCTTCTTGTTAATTCTAACACCTTGCCGGGGTTCCCATGAACGTGTGGCCATTGAATTCACACGCTAAAGCTCAAGAAATCATCACTTACAGTCTCACGGTTTGACATTTTTCTTCATAATCGTAACTCTTAATTCATGAGCATTTAACGTGATTTTTTGGTTGTTTTGCATTGCTTGAATCCATATGAAGCTAATGGCATAAGTTAATTGAATTATAGTGCACATAATCGAAAGTTGCCATGGACGAATTTTAGGGTTCCTGAGCTTTGAATTTGGGGATTTCTAAACCAGGAAAAATCAGGACTTGTAAGGCATATGGTTTAAATCGTTGAGACCAGACGAATCCAAAGCAACCATCGCGAAATATTTATGTAGCCTGTAGCTCTAATCGCTATTATTCCTCGTGTCATATTGTGGGGGTTAAAAACCCCCGCTATCTAACATTGTTTCTGCAGGTTCAGCGAGGAAGATGATGATGTGTTGATACATCATTGGTCAATTCAAAAAACACGCGCGTTTTATTTTGGTTTCAGCATATTGTTGATTTGTCATATATAATAATTGCCCTCTATACTAATAATGACTGAAGCGCGATGGTGTAGTGGTGGATGTGCTGGCTTGGAATCATTGGGACCTGGGTTCGAATCCCAGGTCCCCCAAAATACTTGTTTCTATTTTTTCTTCACATAATCATATGCAGCTTTCCAGGATATGTCCTACCATGCGCTTCAAATATCCAGGTGCCATGTGTCTAAGACTCAAATCCAATGGTCCAAAGCTGGATGACCATCATACTCCTGGTCAACACACGCGTAGACAATCATTAAAGTCAAACGGGCTTGAGAGATTAATGGGCCAGAAATTTCCAAATCAACCTCCTAAATGGGCCAACACCCCCTGGGTTCTTCTTTTCTTTTCTTTTCTTTTATCTTTTTCCATTTAACTATTTTGCTAATTATTATTATTATTGTTTAATTCACATAATTAATTATTTTCATAATAAAATCAGAAAACCTAAAATATTATTATTATTATTATTTATTAATTTCACCTTTAATTCATTATTTTTGTAAATAAATGCTAACAAATTAATTTAGTTTAATTAGGATTAATTTTAACTCTTTTGCATTAAATAAAATAAATTAGAATTAGGTTTTTTACTAACTTTTGACTTTTTTTATTTATTTCCTTGAGAGATTAAAAAACATAAAAAATATTTCTTTTATTTAATTAATTAGAATTAGGTTTAATTAAATGCAAAAAGGACCAAACTTCTTTCTTTCTCACAAAGGGTCAAAACCCTAAGGACTTCTCCGATTTAATTTCTTTTCGCGCATATTATTTTTGATCATATTTATGTAATTGCTCAGAGGATGTAATAGCGTTAATTAGGACTTTTTATCGCTTTTCTTTAATTTCTCGCATTTACTTTTCAAGGGTTTCTTTTGGCGTTGTAAATACCCGACGCCTTGTAATAGCGTAGATTTACTTTTCGCAAGCTATTAACTGTTAGATGCATGTTAACTATGCATGACAAGACTTGTATGAAAATAAAATAAATCTGTAGCTCACAATAACATGTGCAAAGATAATACTAACTGAATCCTGACACAATCGCACATGCTACTCCTAGGGTACGCCTCACTTGGTTGCCTCGACGTGGTCATTGAGTATAGGGTTTTTAGAGGTCGCCCTCCTGTCTAAAGATCCAAGTTGCCTCGAAACGGTTGCCTCGGATAAAAAGGATCTAAGACACTAGGGTTACCGCTAAGGCGTCCTACTATTGCTTTGGTGACTACATGTCCCTATAATCAAATTGACCCGAATAAATCCAACGACGGTGCTACCTACTTCTCAATAGTGGGATAGTACTGTCCAAAGGAAATTTACACAGCTTAATTTCTTTTGAGTAGGTAGAGGTTCTCAGGTACTTGCTCTTTCAAAAAACAAAAATACTTTTCGCACTTACACTTTTCTGACAAAAGTTTTCAAACAAACACTTCATACACTCTTGAGGACAGATACAAGAGTCAAAACGAAGTTTTCAAACAAAACTTTTTCAAAACCCACAAACACAAGAAAAGCAAAACATTTTGAAAACATAGTGAGCAAGTACCTAAGAGCCCGTGGATAACCACGGATAGAAAGGGTGCTAACACCTTCCCTTTCTATAATCTACCTCCCGAACCGAGAAACATCTCGAAAAGGAATTTTGTTGTGCTTTTGTCCTTTCCTTGTTGGAGAAAATAAAAGACGGTGGCAACTCTTGCTTACCGCGACATTTCGCGAACCAACATTTCAAAACAGTCAGTTCTATTTCCACCGATCACAGTTGCTACTTACCTAAAGGGTATCCCCATATCCAGGTTAGGATCTATAGAACTCCGATACAAACCCACAAAATTTAAAGCATACAAAGCATACAATTTAAAACACAAGTGATCTAATCCTAAGGTACACCTCACTTATAAAAATCCCCAGCAGAGTCGCCAGTTCTGTGATCGGTGGGAACGAGAACTGACTGTTTTTGGAATGCTGGTTCGCGTTTGCGTTTGTTTTTGCAAAGTGTCGCGGTAAGCAAGAGTCGCCACCGTATTTTATTTTATCCAACAAGGGAAAGGACAAAAGCACAGAAAAATTCCTTTTTGAGATGTTTCTCGGGTTCGGGAGGTAGATTATAGAAAGGGAAGGTGTTAGCACCCTTTCTATCTGTGGTTATCCACGGGCTCTTAGGTACTTGCTCACTATGTTTTCAAAAGGTTTGCTTTTCTTTGTGATTATGGGTTTTGAAAAGAATTTTGTTTTTGAAGAAAGTATAAGTGCGAAAAGTTTTTGTTTTGTTTTTAAAAGAGAGCAAGTACTTAAGAACCTCTACCTACTCAAAAAGGAATTTAATTGTGCAAATGTCCTTTAGACAGTACTATCCTACTATTGAGGAGTAGGTAGCACCGTCGTCGGAGTTTTCGGGTCAATTCGATTTTAGGGACGTGTGGTCACTAAAGCAACGTTAGGACGCTTTAGTGGTAATCCTAATGTCTTAGATCATTTTTATCGAGGCGACCATTTCGAGGCAACTTATGATCTTGGGACAAAGGACGACCTCTAAAACATCTTATACTTAATGACCACGTTTGAGGCAACCAAGTGAGGTGTACCCTAAGAGTGGCATGTCCATGTGTCAATTTTCAGTTTATATTATCTTTGTACATGTTATGGTGAGCTACTGTTGATTTTAAGTTAAGACAGATCTTGTCATACAATCCTAGTTAGCATACATCTAAACAGTTAATATATGTACAGGAATTTAAAGTGCAGAAATTGTAAATCCTACGCTATTACAAGGCTTCGGGGAGGGGGATTATTTACATGTCCAAAAATTGGGGGAAATAAAAGCAGTAAAGTAAAAGTCTTAGTTTAAGCTATTACAAACCAGCGGACAGTTATAATAAAAAAAGCGCGCATGAATCTGAAAATAAACTCTAAAAATCCTAAGAATAAAAATCTTTTTGTTGTTTTATTTTATTTTGTGAAAAAAGACCTAAATCTATTTAATTTTAGTTTTTGAGAAAATATTAAGATAATTAAGAGATTAATTAACAAAGTTAATTTTAATAGAAAAAGACTAACCTAATGTTTTTTGTGTTTTTGATTTTAATGTTAATTAAAAAGATAAAAAGAAGTCTATGAGAAAACAAAAATAAAGTGCAAAGGGGGATCCTTCGATCCAGGGAAAAAAGGAGTTTCGACCCAGGGAGAGCATGGAAGCTTCGATCCAGAGGGGGTCATGGTCCTTTCGATTGGGCCAAACAGCAAGGCGTGAGTAGCCTTCGATCCAGGGAAGAGGATTGTCTTTTGATCATGGAAGTCATGGCTTTCGATCCAGGAATGAGATGTCTCCTTCGATCCATCATGCTAATGGGTTCGATCCAGAGAAGGGGTTTCCTTTGATCTGGGATATTATACCTGCAAGAGTATGTTAGCGAAATAAAATGCAGGGCCTGGGTATTGAACCCCAGGCCCTTCGATCCTGCGCTTGCTGGGTCTCTTCAGGCTATGTCTGCAGCAAATATTAGCAAACGAAAAACATGACCTGGGTGCCAAACCCAGGCCCTTTGATCCTGTCTAGGATGGCAAATCGAAAGTAACAATAAGTAATGATGTGTTATGCAAAAATGAGGTTGGATAGTTTACCCTTTCTTACCAGCAGATTGGACTTTTAATTTGGGCGCTTCCTGGATGTAGGCACCTTCGATCTGGGCACTTCCTGGATGTATGCACTTTTGATTTGGGGCTTATGGGCGTGGGCACCTTCGATCTGAAGGACTGCTTTGGCCTGGAAAATTCTGACAATCTTTGATGGATTGTATGGGCAGCGTCTCTCCAATGCTTCTGTTTTTTTCTGTGTTTGGGTGTATAATTTTCCTGCAGAGTTTTTTTTGTGTGATTTTCGTTATGATTTTCGTGTGTGTTGTTCCCTTTGAAATGTGCCACTGGCCCTTGTATTTATAGGAGTGGGGTGGAGGGGACAGGAAGAAAAAGGTTTAAATGACCTTGATTATGTGTTTGACAGCCATGAATGAGCATTTGTAACGTTGGCTAAACACATGGGATCCTGTCCCTTTTTGAATTTTGAATGAAAAATAACTGGCCTTCGAATGCTCTCTTTTGAATGGGCTGGTGACCTCCTTCAAATGCTCCCTTTCGAATGGGCTGATGGCCTCCTTCGAATTCTTTCCAAAGCTTCTTCGAATGGACCCTTTGAATGCTTCTTCGAATGGACCTTTTTGGAATTCCAATCGAAGGACACTGTTATAATGCCAATCGAAGTACTTGTCCATAATGCCAATCGAAGAGCTTGACAGAATACCAATCGAAAGGCTCCTTCAGAACACCAATCGAAGGGCCTTTCAGAATGCCAATTGAAATGTACTTGAAGCAACACTAAAAAAATTTCCTTTTCCTTAGGCAAGAGTTTGTGATCAACCATGCAGGGGGAAGACTTTGGGAAACATGAGAGGGCAAATTTTGGGGTACAACACCTACTATCCAGGCTTTCATCTCGAAGTAACCCTACTATCCAGGTTCCTTCCCAATCCCTACTATCCAGGCTTTCATCTCGAAGTAACCCTACTATCCAGGTTCCTTCTCATAACCTTACTATCCGGGTTCTTCCTCTCTTATCCCCAGACAGCAGTCCACAACAGTGTAAGACCGGGACCCGATCAAACACGATTGGTTTCGCATCTCTCCAGTAAGTCACAGTGCAACATATACCCCGATCAGACACCTAAAACTCTACTTCTCCTAAGACAGAGACCAGCATTCCCCAGCGAAGTCCCCCTCAACAACAAGTATACGGGTTCTCACAAAGGAATCTCTTATGCGATCGACACCTCTTCGGATGGCATCTTTAAGCCCATCCCCGACAATCTTCAATCCTCAACTTCCAAATGGTGTCTGTAAGCCCATTCCCGATAGCTCCCATCAGTACCACTTCATGCGAGTGCAAATTTCCAGGCACTCTAGTGTTCAATCATCTTCTACCTTCAGATCACGAAAGGCAGACGAGCCAATCTACATATTCAGGTTTAAGAAGATTGAACAGGGGAAGCTTTTGTAACCCAAAATTTGCCCTCCCATATTTCTCAACACATGGCAAGTGAGGTCCCCAAATTGCTCAAGGAAGTTCAAGAATTGACCAGACAAAGTCTCTCCTAAGGCAGTATACCTCAAATTAGGGTTTCCATCTTCATCAAGATGTGTGAACCACAAAGGACTCAAATTCTCACCATTGTCCTAATATTCTCTCAAGATCATCCATGTCAAGTTTCAGGCCTTGCAGAAGAAGTTTGCTTAGTCAATTGCTCAAATGCCTGAAAATTAACTGTACTAGGTCCAAAGTCAACTGTGGCCCACATACAGTCAAACTTCAAGATTTTTGGTCAACATCCTCATTTTGAAGTATTATCCATCATTTGATCAAGGGTTGATCATGATTCCTCAAGGATTGCTCACAATTCATCAAAACCCAAAAGTTGCTAAATTAGGGTTTTATAGGAAAAGTCAACTCAACTTTGACCAAGCATAACTTTCTCATACTTTATCAGAAATGACCCATCCAAAGCTAATGTTTAAGAGGATGCAATTACCTACAATTCATATTCATTTCCCAAGTCCAGAATATGTAATCACAAAAAGATGTGAATTTTGACATTACAGGCCCTTTTGAAAAGTCAACAAAAACACCTTTTGGGTCAAAGCTTCATACATGAACATGGGAGACTCAATTGAGATGAGACCAAAAGTTTTATTTAGAGGATATCCTAAGATTTATAAAAATTCCAAGAACACCTCTCTAGGGTAAACATTGAGAGAGTTATGCATTGGCCAAGTTGACCATTCTTGCAAAATTGCCAAAAGTCAAATGTGCTCAAATTTGCATTTTTTGCTAAATGGGCCCAACTTTTTATGCTTGCATCTCAATTATAATGTGGTCCACTACTCAAATGTTCACTCACCCATTATGTGCTTCATTTTTCAATTTATTTTTATTTTTCATTAATTAAAAAGTGAATTAAATCAAATAAATGATGAAAATTAACAAAGATGTGATTTGATTTGTTTTTTTGACAGATTGGCAATCAAGATATGCTGAGTTAACAAGACCAAATCGAATCAAGGTCAATTGGTACAAGAAAGGCATGATTTTGCTCAAAATAGAAACATATCATATAGCTTGCAAATCAAATCAAATCTTGGATAAATGCAAAGATTTAGTCCAAGTTTGTTAACCTAATTCACTCTAGGTTATATAGTGAATAATTCCATATAAAAAATACAAGGGTGGAGGCGTGCAAACGGCAAGAACAAGCTTCAAAATTCCAAGAAAAAGTGGTGTGTCAATTCCATTCTAGAAGCCAAGTCAAGCCATTCTAGCATTACCAAACGACTCCTGGACCTTCCCATAACCTATCCCAATCACTTGAAGGTGCTCAAACACCCAGAAACGCACGCAAGGACTCCCACGGTTTGCATCATTCTTTGAAAACGATTACACTAATTCCTACATCATTAGCATCTTTAACTCATATATTTGTAATCATCACCATGTTTTCAAGCTAACCATGTCATTTAATTGCATTTTTGATGCATGTACACGATGTTGCCATTGCTAGGGTTTTTGTGTTATTTTTAGGGTCTTTTTGTACAGGAACAATTGGGCCTTGAATCAGGTACCATGATACTCGTGAGGATGAGACGAGTTGATTGGTACCATTACCTTTCATTTATCTTGCGTGTACAACATTGTGATCGGTGGATCTGGAACTGACTGTTTAACGCTGGTTCGCGAAATGTCGCGGAAGCAAGAGTCGCCACCGTCTTTTATTTTCTCCAAATGGAAAGGACAAAAGCACAGAAAAATTCCTTATAGAGATTGCTCTCGGTTCGGGAGGTAGATTATAGAAAGGGAAGGTGTTAGCACCCTTTCTATCCATGGTTATCCATGGGCTCTTAGATACTTGCTCATTTGTGTTTTCAAAAATGTTTGTTTGCTTTTCAACTGTGGGTTTTAAAAAGTTTCTTTGAAAATTCCAGTTCGACTCTTATATCGGTCCTCAAGAGTGTTTGAAAAATTGCTTTCGAAAGCTTTTTGAAAATGTGTTGGTGTGAAAAGTATTTTGTTTTGTTTTGAAATTTAGAGCAAGTATCTAGAGTCGTCTACCTACCCTAAGGAATTCGTCTGTGTAGATGTCCTTTAAAGTAGTGCCATCCCACCATTGAGAGGTAGGTAGCACCACCGTTGGAGTTGTTCGGGTCAATTCGAGGTTCGGGACATGGTGATCACCGGAGCAATAGGAAGACACCTTAGAAGCTACCCTCATGCCAGGTTCCCGGATCATGAGGACTTACTAAAACATCTTCTACTCAACGATCATCTTTCGAGGCAAGGCAACAGTGAGGCGTATCCTAGGGGTGGTGTGTGCGATTTGTGTGTCATTTTCATTTGCATTTATATTGTCATGTTATTGGTGTTCTACGCTTGTTTTTATTTTGTCCATACATTCTTTCATGCTTTGATTTAACAGTTAAAAATATTGCGGGAAAAGTAAATTCTAAGCTATTACAAAAGGCGCGGGTCCACATCGCCAAAAGTTTCTCGAACCCGATTTGACAGAAAATAAATAAACAAAGTAAATAAAGAATTAAAAGTGCGAGTAATCAAATACATGGCTTCGGGAGAGATACATGAATATTTAAACGGAATAAAATAATATGCGAATTAATAATTAAATCGAAACGAGGGCGTTGGACCCTTTTTGCCAAGTTAAAATAATGAGGAATTAATTAAAATTAAAAGAAAGAAAGAACTTGTTTTTTTGGTATTTCTTAGTGTTTTAGGATTTAATATGAAAAAAAAAAGAATTAATTAAAATAAATACTAACCCTAATTCTAATGGCTTTTAATTTATTAAGAAAACATTGAATTTTAACCTAAATTAACCCTAATTTTTATGTACAAATTTAATTATAAAAATAAATAAAAATAAATAATATTATTTATGAAAGAAAAATAAAAAGGATGAAAAAATTATTAATTAAACCCTAATTCTACATTTTTTAGATTTTTTATTAAAAGTATTAAAACTAAACCTAATTTACACTAAATTCAATTATATGCATTTATTTATGAAAATACTAGAAATAAAAATATTCATCATTTTAATTCTTTTCTGATTTTTTTATGTGTATTTTGGGATTTTATGAAAATATAATTAAATTAATTAATAAAACAAAAAAGAAATATAAATAATAAAAAAAATATAGAAGGTAGAAAATATGCAAACCTAGGGGGTTCAGACCCCAAATGGGAGGTTTTTCTCTAGCAATTCAGGCCCACTTATATCAAGCCTCTTGGACTTTTGCAGGACACGTGTATGCGCGTTGACTCAAGCTTATGGTGTTCCCCAGACCTGCGCCTTTGATTTGATTCCATTGGACGCGTGGACGTTGGATTCTGAAGGTGTATCATGGAACACTAGCGTTGAACCTGCACGTGATTGTTAATTGGAAAATAGTATTGAGAAAGTGAAAACCTGGGGCTCGAACCCAGGTCATGGATGTTGCCAGCGTATGTGCCTTGCCACTGAACCAATTGTTTACTTTGTATATTATATGCATGAGAATCATTATAAGACAAAACGAACGCTAGTGGCCTAAATCAGAAAATCGCGCGCCAAGATTCAAAGCATCCAGTCATGGTTGGCCACGTACCCTTCTTCTTCGTTGTGTTTTATTTTTTCTGAAACAAGAACAAACTAGCAACGGTTTTGTAAATGTTTCCATAGGTAAGATACAAGAAAATAGCGAATGGCCCTGTGACGCTCATAAATTGAGCGCGAGGGTGGGTTTAAGATCGTCCAGACGCGCTGATTCTAATGGTGTAGGTCTTGAAGGCCAATTTTTCTTGAATTTAAAATCCCTAATTCCAAGCCCTGTAAACCCTAGAAAACAATCATGGCATAATCGCGTATAATGCATAAAAATACAATCAAATACATGGGTTAGCTTCAGAATCAAATGACCAACATGAATCAAGCGTTAAATTTCACAAAGAATGCATGGATTAAGATGTACGATTATGAAATTTTTTATGCACAGGTCCGGTTCGTGTTACTAATTCTTTAAGCTTTGAGGAATGTTCTTGATTGGGAAACGTTCAGTGAACCTTCAGCAAGCTAATGAAACAAAAATTATGCCTTGAATCGCCCTAGAATGTGGTTTTCAGTTTTGAGTTTCTTGACAAATTTTTCAAGTTTGTGAATGGTTTCTGCGCAGCTTCAATGATCCAAGGCATTAGGTTTTCGTTCAGGCTTATGTATAGAATAGATTAGGTCAACAAATTTGATCAAAATCTCTTGTATTCATGACTTTTGAGATTTGATTTCCAAGCATATTTTTTCCAATCTTTTCCATGCAATTTTGTACCAATCATGATCCAATCAATCCAAATCTTTCCATATTGAATTATGCACGAATTATTGAGTAGATTACATGTGCAAAAAGATTTGTTAGGTTAAGTTAAATATTTTTCATATATTTAATTGATTTAAATGAATTATTATAAATAAAAATTCAAATAAATAAATAAAAAATGAAGAAATACTTCCCTTTGGGCCAAGTGGTCGTGCACATGCTTGGAATGATGAATTGTGGAAGAAAAATGGGCCCATTAGCAATTTTAGGTCATTTGAATCAATGTTGACTTTTCAAAATATCCAAAAATTTCCCAACTTCCACAAGGCATAACTTGCTCAAATTTTAAGCGTTTCTCATGTTCTTGGACATTTTGGAAAGGTCTTTGAGTCCTCTAACCAATGCCTTTGATCCCATGTCATTTTGATTTACCAATCCCAAGTTATGGCCTTTGACTTAAAGTCCCTTTTTGTTGACTTTTGAAAATGACCTATAATGTTGAAATTGATAACTTTTTGTGAGAGCATTTCTTGGACTTGAAGTATGAAGATGAGTTGTAGGAAATGTCTTTCTCTTCAAAATGAGCTTTGGATGGGATTTTTCTGATAATCCATGTGAAAGTTATGCCCTGGTCAATTTACAGTTGACTTTTTCAGCTGTCCAAATAAGGAAACTTTTGCATCTTGATGATTTTTGAACCAAGCTTTGAGAATCATGATCAAGCATTGATCAAATGATGTTTGTGGCTTCAAAATGAGATGTTGACCAAAAATTTGAACTTTTGACTGCCAAATGACCATTTTGCCCCTATAGTTGACTGTAGTGCAATTAGGGTTTTGACTGTGCAATTTTGAGCTGAATGTCTTGAAACTTGGCATGAGGATGATTGACCATATTTGTAGGCATGTGAGGCTTGATTGGGCCCTTGGAAACTTCATTTTCTTGATCAGAACACAAACCCTAAATTTGACTGCTTAGGAGGCCCTTGCACTGTGCAACCCTTGGGGAGATTTTGAAACTTGATATTGCAATTCCTTGAAGAATATGGGAGGGCAAATTTTGGGGTACAACAGTTGCCCCTGTTCAATCTTCTTAGACCTGAGGATGCAGATTGGCTGATGTGCCTTTCGTAATCCGAGGGTAGAAGATGATTGAACACTAGAGTGCCCAGAAATTTGCGCTCACATAGTAGCAGTGTGGTGATGGAATGGGCTTACAGATGCCATTTAGAGGTTGATGAATAGGGTGATGGGCTTACAGATGCCATCTGGATGTTGATCGCATAAGAGATTCCTTAGCGAGAACCTGCATACCTGCAAAAGAAAAATGAGTACCTGGCACGTTGCAGGAGCTGGTCTTCAGATGCTTTGTATAGATGTGTCCTGACTGGTTACAGGAGCTGAGTCTGGATCTTCAAAAGATGATGAATAAACCAGGGATGGTTGCTACCTTAGCATGAACGGTAAGAGAACCTTGGGTGACTTTAACCTCAACAATGCTCGTTGAGAAAATCTTGGTGGGAATTACCATCTTCGCAATATCGGGAAGAGAACCAAAGGAAATTATAATCTGAAAGGGAATTATCATCTCACGCACCATCGGGGAGAGAACCATAGGAAATTATAACTTGAAATGGAATTATCATCTCACGCACCGTCGGGGAGAGAACCATAGGAAATTATAATCTCGAAAGCGGACTTTTGAGAAAAACCTTGATAACTTCTACTGAGTCTTCATCAGAAAAATCTGTTTGGAGTCGATTTAGCTGGACTAGAGAAGGCCTTGGACTGGATGAGAAATCTTGGGAGTCGATTAACTGAACCGGTCTAGGTCTTGAAATGTCTTCAACAGATATACCCTGGCAAGATACATGAATCGAGTCTGGAATTAGTAAGGTTGGTGAGTTGTCTCTACTGACAGGTTATTTCCATGGACGGGTGGTCTATAACGACGAGTGTCTATGACGACGAGTGTTTATAACGACGAGTGTCTATACCGACGAGTGTCTATGATGATGAGTGTCTATAACGACGAGTGTCTATACCGACGAGTGGCTATGACGATGAGTGTCTATAACGACGAGTGTCTATCACGACGAGTGTCTATAACGACGAGTGTCTATCACGACGAGTGTCTATAACGACGAGTGTCTATCACGACGAGTGTCTATAACGACGAGTGTCTATAACAACGAGTGTCTATAACGACGAGTGTCTATCACGACGAGTGTCTATCACGACGAGTATCTATCACGACGAGTGTCTATAACGACGAGTGTCTATAACGACGAGTGTCTATAACAACGAGTGTCTATCACGACGAGTGTCTATCACGACGAGTGTCTATCACGACGAGTGTCTATCACGACAAGTGTCTATCACGACGAGTGTCTATCACGACGAGTGTCTATCACGACGAGTGTCTATAACGACGAGTGTCTATCACGACGAGTGTCTATAACGACGAGTGTCTATAACGACGAGTGTCTATAACGACGAGTGTCTATCACGACGAGTGTCTATCACGACGAGTGTCTATAAAGACGAGTGTCTATCACGACGAGTGTCTATAACGACGAGTGTCTATAACGACGAGTGTCTATAACGACGAGTGTCTATAACGACGAGTGTCTATAACGACGAGTGTCTATAACGACGAGTGTCTATACCGACGGGTGGAAGTAATTTTAACTGGATTTGCCTTCTTTGGCGAGTTGTCTTTAATGACGAGATGTCTTTAATGACGGGTGTCTGTACTGACGAGATGTCTTCAATGACGGGTTGTTTTCTTTGACTTTAGGAAGTAATTAACTGGACATGTCTTCTTTGACTGGATGGGCATCAGAAAAACCTTTGGGATTTAACTGGGCTTGTCTTCTTTGACTGGATTTGTCTTCTTTGACTGGATTGGTCTCTTTTGACTATATTTGTCTACTTTGACTGAATTTGTCTTCTCTGACTGGATTGGTCTCTTTTGACTATATTTGTCTACCCTGACATAGCTGATCATCTAACTGTATCCCTCCTGAAAGGTAACGGTCAGTCATATGCAATGCATGATATGAATCAAGCAATGATGTTCTCAACACATGAGATTGTATGATATGATGCGTATATGCATGTATTGTGATGTTTATGAATGTATCTGCGTCTTAGGAAATTAGATCTTTGACGGTTGCCGGGAAGTCAAATCCTGGGCTGATGTTGGAGGACAGATTTTGCTTCCGCTGGATGATAGTTGCAAGTATACCGGTAGAAGAAGATGACTCCGTTGGGGAATAAACTTGGCGAGTGGATTTCCCTGCAGGGAGAAAAACACTCTAACGATCTTGCTGGGAAGCTATACTCTGTGGGGAGAGAGATATTTTGCTGAGTTCTTGATAATAACCTTGCTGGGGATATTTTTGCTGTGTTGGAAGCGTTGATGGACTTCGCTGGGGGTAAGAGAATTTCGTCGAGGACGATCTTTCCATGGCTTTTAGCTGAGGATAACCCAGTTATATCCTGGTAAGGAAATAACTCTTTGAATAAAGTCGGACGACGCGTTCGCTCTCGGTCGCATTCTACAGCTGAACTTACCTTGACCCTTCGGTGGACAGAGCAAACGGATCATTTAGACAACTCATTATTGCCCTAGTTTCTGATATTGGAGAGGAAGACCTGTGAAGATGTTTGATGACTGCCGATTGACAAATCTTCTTCTGGTAGGCAAGTGACGAGATACCGGGACATAGTCGTACGCTTTGATCCCTAATTTTTGCCTGGACCGCCCTTTCGGGTTTTCAGTCCACCGGGATACCCATTTTTGCCCAAGCCGCCTTTCCAGGTTTTCGACTTGCCGGGTGTACAGATTTTTTTCATTTCATCCCTTATTTTTGCCCGAACCCTTTTGGTTCGCCGGGAAGCCCTTATTTTTGCCTAGGCCAGTCGACCTAGCGGGTCTTTGATTTTGCGTAGTATTTTTTCTGACTATGTCCATGCTCTCAGGATGTAGGGAGGTGCCCCTATTATTGTGTTTTGTCATGCCATCAGAAGGTGTTTAATCAGGCAAGATTCGTTGCTGGAGTGCCCCAAGTGACTCAGGCGGAGATTTGCCCCAGGCTATTTGGCCTTTGAGAGATTCTCCGAATCTTGATTGGACTGCCCCAGATGATGGACCATGGTCATGTCATGCCTTTTGATTGGAAATACTTCTGTTCATTAGGCATTCGTCGTACGAATTTCTATGCTGTTCAAACAAAAAGTCATATGCAAACAAAGTTATGTTAAAAAATGCAAAGCTTATGTCTGTCTTGAAGATTTTGAAAATGCATTCTTTTTCATAAAACAAGTGATTTTTTGTAAAACGTGATGTCAACTCGTTATTTTATCGTAGGCCTTAAGGAGTCAGGATACCTTTCGTAACAGTATGCTTTCGAACTAACCCATGCTTCAGCTAGGACTTTTAAGGGTTATAATGTGGCCTGGTTCACGGTTTAAGAAACAAAGGATAAAGGCTCAAATTATTTGTACCCACCCGCTCTTCGTGATGTTCTTCAATCCTAAACTCAGTTGATCGTGCGTTAGACCTTGGTTGAGTCTTTGCTTTGATATACCAGCGATGGTTCGGATATTGACAGTATATTTTGATTAGGCAGTCATTTCCTTTTTTGTTGAGGGTTTGTAGGACCTCTTTCTTTTTGATTTCGTTATCCCTGTTTTTTGCCTGAACTGTTTCTTTTCGGAATTACAGTCAGCGGGATGCCCCAGTTTTGTAAGTCTCCTTCATAGGTTTTGACTTAATGGGTTTTTAATTTGAGAGGTAATGACTGCCTTTCTTTATTGGATATTCAGAACCATCACTATCCTTTTTTGTAAGGATCTCTTTGGTGCCATTTGTTATGCACTTGGATCAACTGAGAGACTACCCTGCCCCAGGTTATGATTAAGGGTTTTAAATTTCGAAAAGAAAAACTCCTACTTCTTTGGCTCAAAAGGGGGGTAACGAGGGATTATCTTCCTTATAACTCCAGTGTTTAGGGATTGAAACAATGCCTGTACCTCATCAGCGGGGTCTGTTCAAAAGCATACTGTAGATTATGGTATCGTTTTCGTCATCCTCCCTCAAGAGGCTTAGAATTATTAATCGAGAGTTGACATCAGAAAAAATATGAAAATAATTTGCACATAGTGAATACGAAATAATTACTTCAAAACAGACATGTGTAGTGCATTAATGAAATAACAATGTTTGACATGAGACAAAATGTTTGAACAATTGAAAGAAGATTACAAATTGAACATTCGAATGAACCAAAAATCCAATCCTAGCCATGTCTTGGCAAGGGAGCAGTTGTCACATTGGGAGTCTCTGGAGAGTCAAGCTGGATTTCCTTTGCATCAATCAGATCTTGAACCCTATTCCTCAAAGTCCAACAGTCATCTGTAGCATGCCCCGGGCTGTCGGAATGATAGGTGCAGCGAGCATTGGGATTGTACCTTGAAGGTGTCCTGTTAGGATTCTTTGGAGGGTCCATGAGAGTTACCAACTTGGTTTCCAGCAGCTGTGGCAATATCTGTGACAAGGTCATGCCGAGGGGAGTAAATTGCCTCTTAGGTCTTTCTTCCCTTTGTTGATTGTGACGCTGAGGAGCACCGGCCGGCTTTGCAATAGTTACTGCGTTGACAACACTAGATTCTCTCTTGGATGGCTTCTTCTCAGTGTTCGAGGAGTCACCATTCTGTATTTTCCCTGACTTGATGCCAGCTTCTATTCTTTCCCCGGTCAAGATCAGATCTGTAAACCCAGCAGCAGAATTCCCAATCAGGTGGTTGAAAAATGGCCCAGATAGGGTCCCCAAGAACATGTCGACGAGCTAGCAGTCAGTCAGAGGTGGTTGTACCCTTCCAGCGAGGTCCCTCCATTTTTGGGCATATTCTTTGAAACCTTCACCCGTACCCATAGACATCCCCTGAAGCTGAGTGCGCGTAGGAGCGAGGTCGGCATTGTACTGGTACTGCTTGTAGAATGCAGTGGCTAAGTCTTCCCAGGTACGGATGTTGGCTCCATTCAGTTGATAGAACCAGTCAAGCTGAGTCCCTGAAAGACTTTCCTGGAAAAAGTGGATCCATAAGTTCCTGTCGGCCGTGTAGGGCTGGATCCTCCTCATGTATGACCTGAGATGCAGCTTTGGACATGATGCCCTGTCGTACTTTGCAAAGGCAGGTGCCTTGAATTTGTGTGGGATCACTACCCCAGAAGACAGACCTAGATCCTCGAAGTCTAGGCCAGGCACTTTTTGTATCTCCATAGCACTTAGCCGGTCTTCCAACTGTTTGTACCTATCCTCATCCGGAGGGTACTGTTCGTCATTGAAATCTGTCTCATTAATCAGAGACCACTGGGCTGGGAATCCTTTCCTCTTGATGACTGCCTTTCCCCACAGATGGAGTTGTCCTCTCAGCTTCATCCTGCAGGGTGTTCCCAGATCTGCGTCTAGGGCTGAACAAAACAGTCCTCTTCTTCTTCTTTTCCTTCTTCAAGAGCAGAGCCTTCAGATCTTGTTGCCCCTGGGTCAAATTCATGATCAGCCCTTGGAACTGGGCGTTCTGAGCCTGGAGGGCCTTGATATTGTGCTCGGTTGAGGATTCAGGATTCATGACGAGGCTGCTGAAATAAACAGCGAAGAAGGTAAGCAACCTGCAGAGAAAGGGTACCTGTTATGTATGATATGCATGCAATGATTTCAAGGACCTCGAGGGGTAAACAAATTATTAGAGTTGGAAACTGGTAACTTGATTGAAGGTACTTCATGTTGTTGAGAGTCCTTCTTCAAGGGTCAAAGGCTCACCATATCCAGTGGGTCATAGCCCCTGACAACCTTGTCTAGAGGAAAATAAATCCCTTTTGCCCCTTGCTGGACAGTTGGTTCATCATGACCTGCATCACAAGCCCTTGATGTAACACCCCAGTTTCAATTATTTGATTTATTTAATTGGGAAATTATTTTATTAGAATTAATAAAATAAAAAGAAATTATTTATTTTGGAATATTTGAAGAAAATAAAAGAGATAAGAAATATTGGGTTTTTAAGTTATTGGGCTTGGATGTTGTTAGTAAAGAGTGGGGGTGCAAAAGGAATAAGGATATGTTTTGGAACTCAAGTTATTTTTCTCATTATTCACGATAACACAGAATTTGGGATATTTGGGAAGCTGAGCTCTGAAGGTACGAAGAACGAAGAACATCGCTCGAAGAACTCAAGCTGCAATTTGATAAGGTAAGGGGGGCTTCTACTCGATTTACTTTTGCTTATGGGTTTAGGTACTGTTGATTTGGATAATCGTAGGGAGAAACCCCAATTGTTAGATATTCTTAGGGGTCAATAACCTTAGGGTTGAACCTTGTTAGAAAAGGTTTAGGTTCCCAATTTTATGAATCAATTAGGGATTTTAGGTTCCTAATGGTGGATTTGAAGTATATCTGTATGATCGTGAGTTTACCTTGGGTGTTCTAGGGATAACCTCAATGTGGTTAGGATTTCCCTAAAGAACGGGTGATATGTAACTTAAGGTCAATTTTAATAAAACTTGTTGTTGATGAAAGGATTGTTGATAAAATAGGATGTTTTAGAAATGAAAATTCTGAGTTTTGATTGATTTTGGAAAATGAGACCTTAAGTGAAATAATGCTGTCCTTAAGTTTGGAAATTGACTAACGTGGAAGGGAATTGTGTTCCAATTGATGTGTTGTTTTGAGTTATGCATAATTGATGTTATCATGTACCGAAATGTGCGTTTTGGCTGGTATTTTTCGTATTTGGCTGCTGTTCTGAGCTGCTGCAGGTGCAGAAAAAATTTGGTACGCGCTCATCAACACGGCCGCGTTGATTTACGCGGGCACCCGTGTTGATTCACACGGGCAGTGTTGATTCACACGGGCACCCGTGTTGATTCACTGTGTTGCCAAAAAAAATGTGTTTTCCAGACACATTTCAACACGGGCCGTGTTGATTCACACGGGCACCCGTGTTGATCCCCTGTATTGGCAAAATAACGTGTTTTTCTGGACACATTTCCACACGGGCAGTGTTGATTTACACGGGCACCCGTGTTAAACCTCCTGTGTTGGTTTCTAAACTCTGTTTTCTGTGCATGCTGTTATGTACGGATTGATCCTGTTTTGATGTGCAGTGTGTGACATGTTTTGAATATGTTGTTTATTGATTTCCTAGTGTTGATTGATGCTTGTATCGAATAACGATTGAATGTTATGATACCAACACTGTATGGATTTTATTGTCATGCTTTTAGATGATGTTATCAAGCATGAATTATGATATAACTTGATATGATTGATGTTTAATAGTATGCTGAGTGATTACATGCTATCCATATCCTGTTATGATTGATGTTGTTGATGTTGCATGATATGTTGATTGATGTTAATAGTATGCTGAGTGTTACATACTTTACATATCATGTTGCATTTGTTAATTCCCATTGTGTGGAATTAACATGGTGGCCAATATACGTGTCCGCGATTTAATGGAACGTTAAGGTGGTAGCCGTGTCCGCGATATAATGGAACGGTGAGTTATCCGTGACCCGAGATTTAATGGGGCGGTAAAATGGTACCACATGCATGGGTGTGTTGCATTATATTGAATATAACATGAATGGATGACCTTCCAATGTTGTATTTAATTGATTGTATGCATGTATTGCTGCTAAATTGTTAATGATGTTGGATGTTAATTATAAGTATGAAAAGTGATATATTATGAATATATGAATTGTAAAGGTTTTCGTAAACTATGAAACATGCTAACTGTTTGGGTGATGCTTATGATTTTCTGAATTTATTGTTATGAACATATAATCAAATGTATAGTTGAGATGCTCACCCTTACTGTGGAATATTTCAGATTGAGGAGCTTCGTTCAGGTGCTTGGCGAAGGCTTGTTGTTTCTAGTTTATTTCCGTTTAAGTATTGTCCGGGTCATGCTCTGGTAGTTGTAACTCCGGGAACGTTTGTTTGTCGAGCTGTTTTAGTCAGACTCGTTTATTTCCTTATGTTTGTTATAATACGATGTTGATATTTTTCAGGTGTTAATCCCTGATGATTTTAAAAATATTATAACATTGGTTTTATTAATTAAATTATTCCGCTGTGTAAACATGTATGAGTTGCTTCTATGTTATGCATGATAGGAACTTGTTTTTATTAAAAGAGAATTGTGACATCCTCGTTAATACATGTACTCTGAAATTATAATTTTAATTATTTGCGAAATTTTATTCGGGGTTTTAGAGGGTGTTACAATAGTGGTATCAGAGCATAGTCGGTCGTTGCGACCAGAGTCTTGAGTCAGTTATTCCTTTTGTATGCGACTAGTGCAAGGTAACACTGTCGATACTGTATTCTGATGAAGAGTATGTTTTAATTCTCAGGATTATGGCTGGAAGAGGTAACGGACGAAATGATGCTGCACTAGTTGAGGCTTTGGGGATGTTAGCTGGTGTACTTGCTGGAAACCCAACTGGAGGCGTGATTGGTGCTGATAGGAAATTGGGGAACTTCCAAAGGAACAATCCTCCGTTGTTCAAAGGTACACATGACCCTGAAGGTGCTCAAAAGTGGCTGAAGGAAATCGAAAGGATTTTCTGTGTGATTGATTGTGCAGAAGATCTGAAGGTCAGATATGGTACGCATATGTTGGCAGAAGAGGCCGACGACTGGTGGGTTGCAACAAGGACTGAAATGGTTCAGGATGGAGAGGCACTGACTTGGGCTAACTTCAGAAGAGCTTTTCTGAGGAGGTACTTTCCTGAAGATGTTCGGGGAAGAAAGGAAATTGAGTTTTTGGAGCTTAAGCAGGGTAATCTGACTGTTAGTGAGTATGCTACTAAGTTCACTGAGCTGGCAAAGTATTCACACTACAACAATGATGAGGCTGGAGAATTCTCTAAATGTATCAAATTTGAGAATGGTCTCCGAGATGAGATTAAGCAGGGAATCAGGTACCAGCGTATTCGTAGATTTTCTGACCTGGTGGATTGTAGCAGGATCTTGGAAGAAGATATTACCAAGAATAGGTCGTCTCATTCTCGTGGGGCTGTTGATAAAAGAGGAAAGCAACATATGGACCGTGGCAAGCCATATGGTAGAGGTAACCAGAAAGCAGGTGGATGGAAAGGGCCTAGTGGGGGAGATTCTAAGGCTCCTATCAGATGCTACAGGTGTGGTGAGTCTGGTCATCACATTCGAGATTGCAAGAGTGATGAGAAGAAGTGCTATAAATATGGAAAGACTGGTCATTTGTCTATTGATTGCAAAGGGAAGTCTGTTACTTGTTACAATTATGGTGAAGAAGGTCACATTCGTCCGCAGTGTCCTAAGCCTAAGAAGGATCAGTCAGGTGGAAAAGTGTTCGCTTTGTCTGGATCTGAGACTACTCCAGAGGATCGATTGATTAAAGGTACGTGTTTTATTCATGGCACACCTTTAGTTGCAATTATTGATACTGGTGCAACTCATTCTTTCATTTCTTTGGATTGTGCTGAGAGGTTGAAACTGGACATATCTGGTATGCGAGGTAGCATGGTTGTTGATACTCCTGCATCGGGTTCAGTGACAACTTCACTTGTATGTAGGAATTGTCCTATTGAGATTTTTGGTAGAGGTTTCGGTATGGATTTAGTGTGCCTACCGCTTGAACAAATTGATATTATCCTTGGGATGAACTGGTTGGAAGTCAACCGGGTTCATCTGAACTGTTTTGCTAAGACGGTGATTTTCCCAGAGGCAGTTGGCGTCGAGAATTTGACTATGACTGCTAGGCAGGTACAAGAAGCAATGGAAGACGGTGCTAATGTGTTTATGTTACTTGCTTCGTTAGATGCAACAGGAAAGGTCAGGAGTGGCGAATTGCCAGTGGTGTGTGATTTTCCAGAAGTCTTTCCTGATGATGTTGGTGAGTTACCTCCTGAGAGAGAAGTGGAATTCTCTATAGATTTGATTCCTGGTACGAGACCGGTGTCGATGGCGCCATATCGTATGTCTGCGTCTGAGTTGGCTGAATTGAAGAGCCAGTTGGAAGATCTACTGGAGAAGAAGTTTATTCGTCCAAGTGTTTCGCCTTGGGGTGCTCCGGTATTGTTGGTTAAGAAGAAAGAAGGTTCTATGAGACTGTGTGTTGATTACAGGCAATTGAACAAGGTAACCATTAAAAATCGGTATCCTTTACCGAGGATTGATGATTTAATGGATCATCTAATTGGAGCCAGTGTATTCAGTAAGATTGACTTGAGATCTGGATATCATCAGATTCGTGTGAAAGCGGAAGATATTCAAAAGACTGCTTTTCGAACGAGGTATGGGCATTATGAATATTCTGTTATGCCGTTCGGAGTTACTAATGCACCTGGTGTTTTCATGGAATATATGAACAGGATTTTTCATCCGTATCTGGATAAGTTTGTTGTGGTTTTTATTGATGACATTCTGATTTATTCCAAGAATGACGAAGAACATGCGGAACATCTCAGAATTGTGTTAGAGTTGTTGAAAGATAAGAAGTTGTATGCAAAGTTGTCCAAATGTGAGTTATGGCTGAATGAAGTTAGTTTTCTTGGACATGTGATTTCTAAGAATGGTATTACAGTGGATCCTACAAAAGTAGAAGCAGTATCTCAGTGGGAAGCGCCGAAGACTGTTTCTGAAATCAGAAGTTTTCTTGGTCTTGCAGGTTATTACAGAAAGTTTATCGAAGGATTCTAAAAGTTAGCATTGTCGTTGACGAAGTTGACTCGAAAAGGACAAACGTTTATTTGGGATTCTGATTGTGAGAAAGGTTTCCAAGAATTGAAGCGGAGATTGACTAGTGCTCCTATTCTGATTTTGCCGAATCCGGTGGAATCTTTTGTGGTCTATTGTGATGCATCTCTGTTGGGTTTAGGTGGTGTTTTAATGCAGAATCAATAGGTAGTTGCGTATGCTTCGAGACAGTTGAAGGTTCATGAAAGGAACTATCCTACTCATGACTTAGAGTTGGCAGCAGTTGTGTTTGTCTTGAAATTGTGGAGACATTATCTGTATGGTTCGAGATTTGAAGTGTATAGTGATCATAAGAGTTTGAAGTATCTTTTCGATCAGAAAGAGCTCAATATGAGGCAAAGAAGGTGGTTGGAATTTCTCAAAGATTATGATTTTGGTTTGAATTACCATCCTGGTAAGGCAAATGTGGTTGCAGATGCTTTGAGCAGGAAATCCTTGCATATGTCTATGATGATGGTTCGTGAATTGGATTTAATTGAACAATTCCGAGATTTGAGTGAAATTGTTTTGGTGGCCGGGAATGAAAAAGGAAATAGCTGAATTTGTGTATGCATGTTTAATCTGTCATAAATCGAAGATTGAGCATCAGAAGCCGTCTGGATTTATGCAACCGATGTTTATTCCAGAATGGAAGTGGGATAGTATTTCTATGGATTTTGTATCCGGGTTGCCGAGGACTCCTAAGAATTGTGAAGCGATATGGGTTGTTGTGGATAGACTGACTAAGTCTGCTCATTTTATACCGGTGCGAATGGATTACTCAATGGAGAGATTGGCACAGTTATACATTGAGAAAATAGTGAGTTTGCATGGAGTTCCTTCTAGTATTGTGTCAGATAGAGATCCGAGGTTCACTTCGAAATTTTGGGAAGGATTGCAGAAGGCTTTGGGTACTAAATTGAGGTTGAGTTCAGCTTACCATCCTCAGACTGATGGACAGACGGAGAGGACGATTCAATCGTTAGAAGATTTATTGCGTGCTTGTGTTTTAGAGAAGGGTGGAGCTTGGGATAGCTATTTGCCATTGATTGAATTTACTTATAACAATAGTTACCATTCGAGTATTGGTATGGCTCTGTTTGAGGCATTGTATGGTAGACGGTGTAGAACGCCTTTGTGTTGGTATGAATCTGGAGAGAGTTCAATAATTGGGCCAGAGATCGTTCAGCAGACTACTGAAAAGATCAAATTGATTCAAGAGAAGATGAGAGCTTCTCAGAGTCGTCAGAAAAGTTATCATGATAAGAGGAGAAAGAATTTAGAATTCAGTGCTGAAGATCATGTGTTTATGAGAGTTACTCCGATGACGGGTATTGGTCGAGCGTTGAAATCTAAGAAGTTGACTCCGCGTTTTGTTGGTCCGTTTCAGATTACGGAAAGAGTTGGAGGAGTTGCTTATCGTATTGCTTTACCTCCGAGACTTGCGAATTTGCACGATGTTTTTCATGTTTCTCAGTTGAGGAGATACATTCCAGACCCATCTCATGTAATCCAAATAGATGATGTACAGGTGAGAGATAACCTGACAGTAGAAACATTGCCTATGAGGATAGAAGATCGGGAAGTGAAACAGTTAAGAGGTAAAGAGATAGCATTAGTGAAGGTTGCTTGGGGAGGTCCAGCAGATGGAAATATCACTTGGGAGCTGGAGAGCCAGATGAAAGAGGCTTATCCGGAACTGTTCGTCTAAGGTATGTTTTCAAGGACGAAAACTCTTTTAGTGGGGGAGAGTTGTAACACCCCAGTTTCAATTATTTGATTTATTTAATTGGGAAATTATTTTATTAGAATTAATAAAATAAAAAGAAATTATTTATTTTGGAATATTTGAAGAAAATAAAAGAGATAAGAAATATTGGGTTTTTAAGTTATTGGGCTTGGATGTTGTTAGTAAAGAGTGGGGGTGCAAAAGGAATAAGGATATGTTTTGGAACTCAAGTTATTTTTCTCATTATTCACGATAACACAGAATTTGGGATATTTGGGAAGCTGAGCTCTGAAGGTACGAAGAACGAAGAACATCGCTCGAAGAACTCAAGCTGCAATTTGATAAGGTAAGGGGGGCTACTACTCGATTTACTTTTGCTTATGGGTTTAGGTACGGTTGATTTGGATAATCGTAGGGAGAAACCCCAATTGTTAGATATTCTTAGGGGTCAATAACCTTAGGGTTGAACCTTGTTAGAAAAGGTTTAGGTTCCCAATTTTATGAATCAATTAGGGATTTTAGGTTCCTAATGGTGGATTTGAAGTATATCTGTATGATCGTGAATTTACCTTGGGTGTTCTAGGGATAACCTCAATGTGGTTAGGATTTCCCTAAAGAACGGGTGATATGTAACTTAAGGTCAATTTTAATAAAACTTGTTGTTGATGAAAGGATTGTTGATAAAATAGGATGTTTTAGAAATGAAAATTCTGAGTTTTGATTGATTTTGGAAAATGAGACCTTAAGTGAAATAATGCTGTCCTTAAGTTTGGAAATTGACTAACGTAGAAGGGAATTGTGTTCCAATTGATGTGTTGTTTTGAGTTATGCATAATTGATGTTATCATGTACCGAAATGTGCGTTTTGGCTGGTATTTTTCGTATTTGGCTGCTGTTCTGAGCTGCTGCAGGTGCAGAAAAAATTTGGTACGCGCTCATCAACACGGCCGCGTTGATTTACGCGGGCACCCGTGTTGATTCACACGGGCAGTGTTGATTCACACGGGCACCCGTGTTGATTCACTGTGTTGCCAAAAAAAATGTGTTTTCCAGACACATTTCAACACGGGCCGTGTTGATTCACACGGGCACCCGTGTTGATCCCCTGTATTGGCAAAATAACGTGTTTTTCTGGACACATTTCCACACGGGAAGTGTTGATTTACACGGGCACCCGTGTTAAACCTCCTGTGTTGGTTTCTAAACTCTGTTTTCTGTGCATGCTGTTATGTACGGATTGATCCTGTTTTGATGTGCAGTGTTTGACATGTTTTGAATATGTTGTTTATTGATTTCCTAGTGTTGATTGATGCTTGTATCGAATAACGATTGAATGTTATGATACCAACACTGTATGGATTTTATTGTCATGCTTTTAGATGATGTTATCAAGCATGAATTATGATATAACTTGATATGATTGATGTTTAATAGTATGCTGAGTGATTACATGCTATCCATATCCTGTTATGATTGATGTTGTTGATGTTGCATGATATGTTGATTGATGTTAATAGTATGCTGAGTGTTACATAATTTACATATCATGTTGCATTTGTTAATTCCCATTGTGTGGAATTAACATGGTGGCCAATATACGTGTCCGCGATTTAATGGAACGTTGAGGTGGTAGCCGTGTCCGCGATATAATGGAACGGTGAGTTATCCGTGACCCGAGATTTAATGGGGCGGTAAAATGGTACCACATGCATGGGTGTGTTGCATTATATTGAATATAACATGAATGGATGACCTTCCAATGTTGTATTTAATTGATTGTATGCATGTATTGCTGCTAAATTGTTAATGATGTTGGATGTTAATTATAAGTATGAAAAGTGATATATTATGAATATATGAATTGTAAAGGTTTTCGTAAACTATGAAACATGTTAACTGTTTGGGTGATGCTTATGATTTTCTGAATTTATTGTTATGAACGTATAATCAAATGTATAGTTGAGATGCTCACCCTTACTGTGGAATATTTCAGATTGAGGAGCTTCGTTCAGGTGCTTGGCGAAGGCTTGTTGTTTCTAGTTTATTTCCGTTTAAGTATTGTCCGGGTCATGCTCTGGTAGTTGTAACTCCGGGAACGTTTGTTTGTCGAGCTGTTTTAGTCAGACTCGTTTATTTCCTTATGTTTGTTATAATACGATGTTGATATTTTCCAGGTGTTAATCCCTGATGATTTTAAAAATATTATAACATTGGTTTTATTAATTAAATTATTCCGCTGTGTAAACATGTATGAGTTGCTTCTATGTTATGCATGACAGGAACTTGTTTTTATTAAAAGAGAATTGTGACATCCTCGTTAATACATGTACTCTGAAATTATAATTTTAATTATTTGCGAAATTTTATTCGGGGTTTTAGAGGGTGTTACACTTGAGATCCTTGAAATGGATTAGGATGTATGCAATGGTATGATGTTATGGTATGCATGGGGTAAGGTAAGTAACCCTGTCATGAGTCCCTGTTAAGGACTGTAAATAAAGCCTGCAAGAAACTCAAGTAAAACCTGTCATGAGTCCCAATTAAGGACTAAAAACAGAACCTGCAAGAAACTCGGTAAACCTGGTTATGAGTCCTAATTAAGGACTACAAACAAAACCTGCAAGAAGCTCAAGTGTCAGACAACAAGCATGCAAATAGTCAAGTACGAAGGCACACAAGTCACACAAGAGAGCCCTTAGAGTTTAGGCCAGCATGAGGTCTAGGTATTACCCTCTTTCAGTTCGTTGGTTCAACCTGTCCTATCAAAGTAACCGGGTTCTTAGAGGATCCCAATATCATTGACTACCCTCAATCGGTCATAACTCCAGCATCGCAATCTTTTCTTCCGGCCAGAACCATCACGAGAGTTTAGCCTCAATGGGCGTAGCATACTGCTACAATTCTAAAGGCCAAGTTGTGTCAATTAAGGTTCTAAGGTTGTTGGTGCTTAATGACTCCTTAGAAGACCCATATTCTCCTCGTTGCGACACAAGGGATATCGGTACAGACCAAGGTGCCACACCAACGTAGCCACTGCTTCACCTGTGTCGGTCTACGCTGGACAGGTCCCTCACAGCTTATGCTACCTAAACAGGGTATCCCCAGATCCGGGTTAGGATCTACGTAACTCCGATGCAACCCACAATAGTAAAGCAAACAAATCAATACAATTGAAAACACAGTTATGAACTAGCCCTAAGGTACACCTCACTTTAAGTTTAGATCCCCAACAGAGTCGCCAGTTCTGTGATCGGTGGATCTGGAACTGACTGTTTAACGCTGGTTCGCGAAATGTCGCGGAAGCAAGAGTCACCACCGTCTTTTATTTTCTCCAAATGGAAAGGACAAAAGCACAGAAAAATTCCTTATAGAGATTGCTCTCGGTTCGGGAGGTAGATTATAGAAAGGGAAGGTGTTAGCACCCTTTCTATCCATGGTTATCCATGGGCTCTTAGATACTTGCTCATTTGTGTTTTCAAAAATGTTTGTTTGCTTTTCAACTGTGGGTTTTAAAAAGTTTCTTTGAAAATTCCAGTTCGACTCTTGTATCGGTCCTCAAGAGTGTTTGAAAAATTGCTTTCGAAAGCTTTTTGAAAATGTGTTGGTGTGAAAAGTATTTTGTTTTGTTTTGAAATTTAGAGCAAGTATCTAGAGTCGTCTACCTACCCTAAGGAATTCCTCTGTGTAGATGTCCTTTAAAGTAGTGCCATCCCACCATTGAGAGGTAGGTAGCACCACCGTTGGAGTTGTTCGGTCAATTTGAGGTTCGGGACATGGTGATCACCGGAGCAATAGGAAGACACCTTAGAAGCTACCCTCATGCCAGGTTCCCGGATCATGAGGACTTACTAAAACATCTTCTACTCGACGATCACCTTTCGAGGCAAGGCAACAGTGAGGCGTACCCTAGGGGTGGTGTGTGCGATTTGTGTGTCGTTTTCATTTGCATTTATCTTGTCATGTTATTGGTGTTCTACGCTTGTTTTTATTTTGTCCATACATTCTTTCATGCTTTGATTTAACAGTTAAAAATATTGCGGGAAAAGTAAATTCTAAGCTATTACAAAAGGCGCGGGTCCACATCGCCAAAAGTTTCTCGAACCCGATTTGACAGAAAATAAATAAACAAAGTAAATAAAGAATTAAAAGTGCGAGTAATCAAATACATGGCTTCGGGAGAGATACATGAATATTTAAACGGAATAAAATAATATGCGAATTAATAATTAAATCGAAACGAGGGCGTTGGACCCTTTTTGCAAAGTTAAAATAATGAGGAATTAATTAAAATTAAAAGAAAGAAAGAACTTGTTTTTTTGGTATTTCTTAGTGTTTTAGGATTTAATATGAAAAAAAAAAGAATTAATTAAAATAAATACTAACCCTAATTCTAATGGCTTTTAATTTATTAAGAAAACATTGAATTTTAACCTAAATTAACCCTAATTTTTATGTACAAATTTAATTATAAAAATAAATAAAAATAAATAATATTATTTATGAAAGAAAAATAAAAAGGATGAAAAAATTATTAATTAAACCCTAATTCTACATTTTTTAGATTTTTTATTAAAAGTATTAAAATTAAACCTAATTTACACTAAATTCAATTATATGCATTTATTTATGAAAATACTAGAAATAAAAATATTCATCATTTTAATTCTTTTCTGATTTTTTTATGTGTATTTTGGGATTTTATGAAAATATAATTAAATTAATTAATAAAACAAAAAAGAAATATAAATAATAAAAAAAATATAGAAGGTAGAAAATATGCAAACCTAGGGGGTTCAGACCCCAAATGGGAGGTTTTTCTCTAGCAATTCAGGCCCACTTATATCAAGCCTCTTGGACTTTTGCAGGACACGTGTATGCGCGTTGACTCAAGCTTATGGTGTTCCCCAGACCTGCGCCTTTGATTTGATTCCATTGGACGCGTGGACGTTGGATTCTGAAGGTGTATCATGGAACACTAGCGTTGAACCTGCACGTGATTGTTAATTGGAAAATAGTATTGAGAAAGTGAAAACCTGGGGCTCGAACCCAGGTCATGGATGTTGCCAGCGTATGTGCCTTGCCACTGAACCAATTGTTTACTTTGTATATTATATGCATGAGAATCATTATAAGACAAAACGAACGCTAGTGGCCTAAATCAGAAAATCGCGCGCTAAGATTCAAAGCATCCAGTCATGGTTGGCCACGTACCCTTCTTCTTCGTTGTGTTTTATTTTTTCTGAAACAAGAACAAACTAGCAACGGTTTTGTAAATGTTGCCATAGGTAAGATACAAGAAAATAGCGAATGGCCCTGTGACGCTCATAAATTGAGCGCGAGGGTGGGTTTAAGATCGTCCAGACGCGCTGATTCTAATGGTGTAGGTCTTGAAGGCCAATTTTTCTTGAATTTAAAATCCCTAATTCCAAGCCCTGTAAACCCTAGAAAACAATCATGGCATAATCGCGTATAATGCATAAAAATACAATCAAATACATGGGTTAGCTTCAGAATCAAATGACCAACATGAATCAAGCGTTAAATTTCACAAAGAATGCATGGATTAAGATGTACGATTATGAAATTTTTTGTGCACAGGTCCGGTTCGTGTTACCAATTCTTTAAGCTTTGAGGAATGTTCTTGATTGGGAAACGTTCAGTGAACCTTCAGCAAGCTAATGAAACAAAAATTATGCCTTGAATCGCCCTAGAATGTGGTTTTCAGTTTTGAGTTTCTTGACAAATTTTTCAAGTTTGTGAATGGTTTCTGCGCAGCTTCAATGATCCAAGGCATTAGGTTTTCGTTCAGGCTTATTTATAGAATAGATTAGGTCAACAAATTTAATCAAAATCTCTTGTATTCATGACTTTTGAGATTTGATTTCCAAGCATATTTTTCCAATCTTTTCCATGCAATTTTGTACCAATCATGATCCAATCAATCCAAATCTTTCCATATTGAATTATGCACGAATTATTGAGTAGATTACATGTGCAAAAAGATTTGTTAGGTTAAGTTAAATATTTTTCATATATTTAATTGATTTAAATGAATTATTATAAATAAAAATTCAAATAAATAAATAAAAAATGAAGAAATACTTCCCTTTGGGCCAAGTGGTCGTGCACATGCTTGGAATGATGAATTGTGGAAGAAAAATGGGCCCATTAGCAATTTTAGGTCATTTGAATCAATGTTGACTTTTCAAAATATCCAAAAATTTCCCAACTTCCACAAGGCATAACTTGCTCAATTTTTAAGCTTTTCTCATGTTCTTGGACATTTTGGAAAGGTCTTTGAGTCCTCTAACCAATGCCTTTGGTCCCATGTCATTTGGATTTACCAATCTCAAGTTATGCTTTTTGACTTAAAGTCCCTTTTTGTTGACTTTTGAAAATGACCTATAATGTTGAAATTGATAACTTTTTGTGAGAGCATTTCTTGGACTTGAAGTATGAAGATGAGTTGTAGGAAATGTATTTCTCTTCAAAATGAGCTTTGGATGGGATTTTTCTGATAATCCATGTGAAAGTTATGCCCTGGTCAATTTACAGTTGACTTTTTCAGCTGTCCAAATAAGGAAACTTTTGCATCTTGATGATTTTTGAACCAAGCTTTGAGAATCATGATCAAGCATTGATCAAATGATGTTTGTGGCTTCAAAATGAGATGTTGACCAAAAATTTGAACTTTTGACTGTCAAATGACCATTTTGCCCCTACAGTTGACTGTAGTGCAATTAGGGTTTTGACTGTGCAATTTTGAGTTGAATGTCTTGAAACTTGGCATGAGGATGCTTGACCATATTTGTAGGCATGTGAGGCTTGATTGGGCCCTTGGAAACTTCATTTTCTTGATCAGAACACAAACCCTAACTTTGACTGCTTAGGAGGCCCTTGCACTGTGCAACCCTTGGGGAGATTTTGAAACTTGATATTGCAATTCCTTGAAGAATATGGGAGGGCAAATTTTGGGGTACAACAAACATTTTTGAAATATGCAGGGTTATACCTACAGTGGATGTCCGTAGGTAAAAGTGCTTCATCTAAAGCCACGGTTCAAGGGAGAAGATGATGGCGTGTCAAGCCACCATTGGAACGTTTGAAAATTCGTGCGTTTTCTGAGCATGGCAATTGACTTTGCTTTTGATTTTATTTGTTTACAATATATTCAATTAACAAGTCCATCGCATATGGTAAAGGAGCTTGCTTTTGATGTACACGTCCTGGGTTCGATCCCATGCGTGTGCATTTTGCTATTTTCTTAACAATTGCAGACCAATCCCATGCATTGCACTATCCAACGCCCATCATGTGCCATCAATGCACGTCCATTGGATGCTCAGCTAGCCAGATCCCACGCCTTTCCAATGAAGGACCGTGGTGTACCACAAAGTCAACACCATACCAGATCTAGCGCTGACCAGGCCTGGAGCTTAATGGGCCACAGATTTTCAGTTCTACACCCCCAACATTCCTAACAACACATGCCCATTTCTCAAATTTTTTCTCTTCTTATTATTTTATTTTGCTTTATTCTTAATTCTTTATTTATTTTATTTTTAAAATCAGTTTTTTTTTATATATAAAATCATAATAATAAGAAAAAGTCATAAAAATTAGAATTAGGTTTTTTTTATTTAATTTAATTTAATTAATTAGCTTAATTTAATTTTGGGTAACTTTAACTTATTTTTACAATTAAAATCAATTAGAAAACTAGGTTTAAATTCTTGATTTAATTATTCTCTTTTTTCAAACAAAAACACAAAAAATAGGTTAACTTAATTATTTTTCTTAATTAAAGTTAATTAGTAATTAGGTTCTTTTTTTAATTCAATTATTCCTTATTTTCTTAAAATAACAAAAACGACAAAAAAAAAGATTTTTCTTTAATCAATTGCAATTAGGTTTAGTTAAGGGTCAAAACCCTAATTTCTCACGTATTTAATTTGTCGCGCGCTTGTTATTACTTTTGCCATTATTTTGTAACTGTTTCAAGGATGTAATAGTTTAAATTAGGATTTTAAATTCTGCATTTTTTTATTTCACGTCAAGGCAATTATGTAACGGTCAAAGTCATGTAATAACTAGGTTTATTTCCGCTTTTACTTTCAGCAAACTTTTTAACTATCTAGATGTATGGCTAATAGGATTGTATGGCAAGAATGCATAAAAAATTAAAACAATTAGAAAACCCTAATGTGCAAAGATTAAATAACTGAAACAAATCAATCCCACATGTTCACTCCTAGGGTTTACCTCACTTCGGTTGCCTTCAGTACACAATCATTAAGCATAGGAGATTTTAGTGGTGGCCCTCCTGTCTAAAAGATCAAATGTCCCATTCGAATGTTGCCTCAGAAATGTTGCCTAAAAAATGTTACCTCAAAAAGATCTTAAGACTCTAGGGTTACTACTAAGGTTTTCTAACTATTGCTTTAGTGATTGTATTTGTCCCTTTCAAACTTCCCTTACAAACTCCAACGACGGTGCTACCTATTCCTTAATAGTGGGATAGCGTTGTCTAAAGGAAATAGAACAAAAACGATCTTTTTTCGAGTAGGTAGATGCTAGTAGGTACCTGCTCAAATCAAAACTTTTCACACTTACACTTTTCAAACAAATGTTCAAAACAACTTCATCACACCCTTGAGGACTGATACAAGGGTTATCACGAAGTAAAACATTTTTTCAAAAAAATAAGCACACAAACACAACAATTTAAAAATGAGCAAGTACCTAAGGGCCCATGGAAAACCATGGATAGAAAGGGTGCTAACACCTTCCCTTTCTATAATCTACCCCCCGTACTCAAAATCTTGAAAAAGGATTTTTTTTCTTTACTTTTTTCCTTTCCGATTGGATGAAATAAAAGTCGGTGGCGACTCTTGCTTACCGTGGAATTTTGCAAATAAAAAAACGCAAAACGCAAACCAGTAAAAACAGTCGGTTCTGCCACCGTATCACACTAAGCATCATTCTTGCAAACTCTACAAGAGACCTATTCTTTCTTTCCACCACTCCATTTTGTTGAGGAGTCCTTGGTGCCAAGAAGTTGTGAGATATTCCATGTTCTCCATAAAATTCTTCAAAGAGAGCATTTTGAAATTCTCCTCCATGATCACTTCTTATGGAGGCAATTGTTAGAGATTTCTCATTTTGAATTTGTTTAGTATACTTCTTGAAAGCCTTGAATACATCACTTTTTTGTACTAAAAATAATGACCAAGTATATCTAGAGAAGTCGTCAACAATAACCAAAGTATATACATTACCTCTGAAACTTCTTGTTCTTGATGGACCAAATAAGTCCATATGCAACAATTGTAGTGGCCTTGTAGTAGAAACCACATTCTTAGATTTGAAAGTTGATTTTGTTTGTTTCCATTTTTGACAAGCATCACAAACTCTATCTTTGACAAAATTTCTCTTAGGCAACCCAATGACAAGATCACGCTTGATTAATTTATTCAAGTGTTCCATATGAATATGAGCAATTCTTTTGTACCAAAGCCATGAATTGTCGTTGTTCGCCATGAGACATTTTACCTTAAAAGATGGATCATCAAGGTAAATCATAAATATATTATTAATTCTTTTACCTTTAAGTATAACCTCATGTGTGATTTCGTCTTCTATCAAGCATTCATCTTTGGTGAACTTGATCTTGAAGCCTTTGTTACAAAGTTGGCTAATACTTAGAAGATTGTGCTTTAGTCCTTCAACATAAAGAACATCTTCAATGGATGTGAAAGGTGGAGCACCAACTTTGTCTTTGCCAAGAATTCTTCCCTTATTATTGTCTCCGTAAGTGACAAAACCCTTGGCCTTTAGCATTACATTTGAAAATTGGTTTATGTCTCCCGTCATATGCTTTGAACAACCACTATCAAGATACCAAAGATTGTATATGGTCTTCAAGCATACCTACAAAACATATTAGGTTTTGTTAGGTAACCAAGTTGCTTTGGATCCTTCACAATTAGTACCTTTCTTTACCCACACATAATGCCCACTTGTCACACTAAAGTTTCTAACATAGCAAGCATTAGGTGTGTGTCCTTTAATACCGCAATAAAAACAAGTAGGTTCAAATTTACTTCTATATTTAGAAGGTTAAGATTTCTTCTTAGGAAATGCTTTATTTTTAGGATAATGATGAACCACTTTAGGTTTGTTCACTTTCTCTTTGGATGATTAATCACTAGCCTTAACAAAGATAGTTTTATTAGAACTTGGTTTTGAAAACTTTAAATATCCAAGTCCACTTTTATCATTGGAATATCTTTGTTGGCTAAGAACACCTTCAAATCCAATTTGAACTTTTTCATATCTTTCAGTAACTCTTTTTAATTGGACAATTTTGAAAGAGAGTGATTCACAATTTTTGCATACAAAATTTTGTTTTTGTTCATCACTTAATTATTTTTCATATTTGAAATATTTTTCCATAGTTTCACATTTTTCTTCTAAAGATGAAATTTGTTTCTTTTGAGATGAAATAGTTTTATATAGAATTATGCATTCATTTAATAGTTCATCTATAGCACCTTGTGCATCACTATCAAAAATAGAAAATTCATTAATAAACTCATCATCTTCATTATCAGAATGGTGTGAGGCCATCAATGCTAGATTTTCACTTTCATCATTATCGAAATCGGACGAAGAACTTATTTTATTATCCTCCCATGCAACATAGGCCTTTTTGTTTTTAAGTTCCTTTTTTCCTTTGTAGCCACCTTTCTTGGAGAGTTTTGGATAATCCGGCTTGATGTGACCTTGTTTATCGCATTCATAACATGTGCCCCTTCTTGTGTTGATGTGGAAGTGTGATACGTTGGAAGAACTGACTTGGGTGTTTTGCGTTTGATCGCAAATGCTGCGGTTAGCAAGAGTCGTCACCGACTTTTCTTTTATCCAAAAGGAAAGGTGAAAAAGAACAGGAAAGACCTTTGAGATTATTTCTTGAGTTCGGGGGTAGATTATGAAAAGGGAAGGTATTAGCACCCTTTTCATCCATGGTTTTCCATGGGCTCTTAGTTACTTGCTAGATCACTTGCTTTTGTTTGAGATTATGCTTTCTGTAGTTTTTGAAAGTATTTTGTAAAGAGGCCATTGTTTAGGCAAACTTTGTAATGATTCTCGTTCGTAAGAATGTATACAAAGATGTTGATCTTTTGAAAATGTTTTCAAGTTTGTAAGATGTTTTGAAAGTGTAGGTGTTTGTTTTGAAAATAGCAAGGATGTTTTATTTTGAAAGTGAGCAAGTAACTATGAGCATTCTACCTACTCAAAAGTCTTTCATGTTCATTTACTTTTTCCTTTGACATTGTTATCTTACCATTGATTTGGTAAGTAACCATATCTTTGGATGTAAACGGGACGGGCGTGGGTCATCGTATAACCATGATTAGCAATGTTGCAAGGTATCTTAGCATTCTTTTTTAGGGACTGGGATCATTTGAAAGGCAACTTAGATAGCGTCATCGAGGGACTATGATCTTATACTTTGCTTGTTTTTGCTAAGATACCTCAGATGCGTAATATGACCATTTTGTAAAGGCAACCAAGTGGATTTACCCTAGGGGTGCTTGTGTGCAAGTGTATTATTTTCATGCTTGATTTTGTCTTGAATTAGGGTTTTCTACGCATTGGTTTTAGTCTTTCCATATAAACCCTAATTACTAACATTTGTATATAAAGCAATAAATTGTGGAATTTAAAGTTACTACGCTATTACAATACTTGTGGGAGGGGGTGTACAAGTTATAAATGGGGATTGCAAGAAAATAAATCTAGTTAACCTATTACAACCATATTGAATTGGTACAAGAATTGAATAAATAAATGTACAAAAATAGATAAATATGCAAGAATGTAAATGCAAAGAAAAATAGATATTTGCTTGATTTTTCATGAGAAAATGGGTTTTTGATTTAACCTAATTAATTAAAATAAAATAATTAATTAAAATAATAAAAGTAAACCTAATTTTATTAAGGAAAGGTTTTAAATAGAAACCCTAAATCTATTAATTGATAAAAAAGAAATTAAGTTTTAAGAAAAGTATTTTTGGTATTTTTTATCTTGAAAATAATTTATAGTATTATAAAATATTTTTGGCCTTTTTTATATTAAAATAATATATTTTAATTGGTGTAAAAGAAAATAAATAATAACCTAGTTTTAATTAAATTTACAAGAATAATTAGTAAAATAAATAAAATGGTTAAATAAAATATATTTTTTGTGATAAAAATATATAAACTAAATCAAAATATAAATCTACTATTTTTATATTTTTTGTGACTTTTTTTAGTATTAGAAAAATAATTAAGAAAATAAATAAAATGAAAATAAAAAAGAAAATAAAATTGGGCCAGGGGTGTTAAAAACAGTCAAGAGGGTGGAAGGCTAGCAAAAATAATAAGGCCCAACTGTTGAGGCCCAGCGCATCTGTTGTGTGACAAAAAACAAGAAAAATGTGGGGGGAAAATGAGGAAAAATGGCAGCGCTGAGGCTTGAACCCACACCCTTAACATGAAACGCGCGCTGCCTTACCACTGGGGTGGCTTACATATGTTGATATAAATAAAACAATAATATGCGCCCTGATTACACTTCATCTTCAACCTCCAGCCAAAGGACCTGTAACTTCATCATTTCTCAACCATGCATGAAACTTCCAACATCAAACTTGTTAGAAATTTTCTCATGATTCTGAATATGTAAATAACTTCCAACATCAAAAATGAGCATGAATTTCTAATGGTACCAAATCCTGACCTAAATATTTTTAGAGGTTCGGATTCAAAATTCTAACTACTCAAGCAACAATAATGAAATCTAAGGACATGGTTAGCTTCAGGACAATGATATCTACATTTCTTATTCACAAATAAACCATTAATGATGCTTGTATGAAGAGTTCAAAGTTAAGAAAACTTACCTCAAAACTGGAAATCGTGTTTTGAGTTTGAGCTTGTTTTAAGTGATGGTGATGATCAGGTTAGCTTCCTTGAGGTTCCAGGAAGCTAGTGCAATGATTAGCTTGAGCAATGGATGGCTAAAATGGCCTGGAGAAGTTCAACTGCAATACTCTGTTTTTGGCTATGGAAGTTGATGAAGATGAAGTTACAGTTTACAAATAGGGACATGGATGGTTAGTATTTGGTATGAGGAAGCTTTTGAAACAAAAAGGCCAAGAAATGCACGAGTGGTTTTGAAGATTGAAGTTCAAAATCAGAAATGACACAAAGATGGAGGTTTTTATGCAATCTCTATTTTCAGGGAGTTTTTGAGGCTTGTTTCATCGTGTCCTCTTGAAAATAACTTGTATGGTTATATGAAAAATATTAGAGGACTTGAGGAGGTTAGAAAAACAAGATATAGACTTATGGCTATGTTACTTGATTTTGAAGAAAAGTGACAACATGGTTCCAAGATGAAGTACAAGCATGGCCTAAGTTTATGGGAGGCTCTAGACATGTTGCTTTTGCCTTTGACATTGCTTGTGATCAGAAGGAACAAGTTAGGAGCTCTATGCATTGACTTTGTGATTAAAGCCTCTTTACAAGAATGAAATGGTTACTTTGTGCCATAAATGGAAAATTTGCTTGGATAAAGCTTGAATCAAGTGGATAATAGCTCAAAAGCAAGTGTAATCTTCTGATTATGGAGATATCTTGCGGTTTAGAGGCCTGCAAAACAAGATTGTGCAGCATAGGTTTGAAATTGAATTCTTGTTCATCACAAAATGCCTTGTAATTCAAGTGATAAAACCCTAACTTCATCTCTTCGATTCTCCCTACTCAAGAATGATCTAAAGGAGTTCTTGGACACTTTGGAAATCTTGCAATGTTCTCTAAAACCCATATTTGAATTGATTTTGAAGATTCCCCTTGTAACTATATGAAAAAGTGCCATGAAGTTGGGTCAAAATCCTGACCAAATTAGGGCAAAATTTCACTAAGTGTTTTGTTTCATGACCACATGTTCTTAAAATTATAACTTGAGATCCAAGCACTTTTGGAAGAAGTTGTGTGAAGAAAAGTTGTAGATTTCATGGAGATCTACAACTTTCATGTTAGAATTTTCTCTTGAATCACTTTGCATCATGGTGAAATTTTTTCTCAAAGTTATGAAAAAATAAGAAATTTCCAACACTTAGAAAAATTTCTAAGTTTAGAAATTTTAACTTTTCAAAATGAAATCTTGAATTTTTTTATTTCTTTCGTATTTTGACATTCTTTGATGAATTTTGATCTTTGGCATTTGATTTTGACCAAAAAGTCAAAGTTTGACTTTTTATAATACAGTTGACTTTTGATCAGTTGACTGAAAAATTCATCAGTCAATCCATTGGACTTGCAATGTTTTGAGCCATGTCATTAGGTCAAAATGATTCAATTGGACTCTTGAGATGATTCCTTAAACCAATTGATCATTTGCTAGGTCAAAAATCAAAAATTGCCCTTTCTCAATCAAAACCCTAATTTTGACCATTTTGCCCTTTTGAAGATTTGATCAAATTTCTTGGGGAATTATGGTCCAAACTTGATCAAATGATACATATGAGTTTATAATGTTGATGTGGATCAAAAATTATGAAGTTTGACTGTGAATTGGCCATAGTTGACTTTCCCCCCAATACAGTTGACTTTTAGGTCAATTGCTCAATTGACTGAGCAAAAGTGTGATCCAAGGCTTGAAACTTGACATGAGTAATCTTGGAGGTCCATAATGATCCATGAAAGTCATATGAAGCATTGAAAGTTAAATTATCCTTGTGCAATCTCAAACCCTAATTTGGTCATCAGTGCTTAAGGAGGTGTCTTGAGTTGATCAATCCTAGTGCAGTTTTGAACCAAGAGAGATCTTTGTGAGAAAATAATTGTTAAGTGAGAGGGCAAATTTTGGGGTAAAATAGCTGCCCCTTTTCAATCTTCTTAAGCCTGAAGAGTTAGATTGGTTAGTTTTGCCATTCGTGACTCGAAGGTGGAAGATGATTGGGCACTAGAGTGCCCAGAAATTTTCACTCGGTGATGTGAAGGTTAATGGTATAGGGAATGGGCTTAAAGATGCCATTTTGAGAGATGATGGAATGCTATTAGAGATGGGCTTGTAGATGCCATCCAGAAATGATTGTTGAATCATATCTGTAAGTTGAAACTGAATGCGTACCAGAATGGCGTCCGTGTCTGGAGCGTATCTGAACTGTATTTGAAGGTTAAATTTGAATAAGTATCAGAATGACATCCGTGTCTAGAGCGTATCTGAAATGTATCTGGGAGTTGAATCTGAATAAGTATCAGAATGGAATCCGTGTCTGGAGCGTATCTGAACTGTATCTGAGAGTTAAATCTGAATGAGTATCAGAATGGCATCCGTGTCTGGAGTGTATCTGAATTGTATCTGAGAGTTAAATATGAATGAGTATCAGAATGGCATCTGTGTCTAGAGCATATCTAAATTGTATCTGAAATCTGAATCTGAATAAGTATCAGAATGGCATCCGTGTCTGGGGCGTATCTGAACTGTATTTGAGGTTGAGTTTGAATGAGTATCAGAATGGCATCCGTGTCTGAAGCGTATCTGAACTGTATCTGAAAAGCCTTTGAACATTGTTAATGGTAGCTATTGATTAATCTTATCTTGAAAAGGGTAAAAAATATTAGTTATATGCAACGTTGATCGATAAAATAGCAAGTGTACTATTTTTACCAATGTAGTAATAAAAGGAAGTTATCCCGTGTATCGATCTCGAGGACTGCGTTAGAATTAACAGTGTTGAAAATGATTCAATTAGACAAAAAGGGAATTTGTGTGGTTTGAAGAAAGGTAATAAAATATGCTATGTGAATCTTAAAACAAAAAGTAAAGAGTGATAATACAAAATGATGAAACATGCTAGGGATAAGATGTCTGAATTGCTCCGTAATGAACTGAACCTCCATTTACACTATCTATGCTTATGTAGTCCAATACCGATTCTCAAGAGTTGCTTCCCCTAATTCCTTAGCCGGAAACCATTGACATAAAATTTTAAATTCTAATTCCTTAGTTATTCAAACATATGTCAAGCACATGTAAAAGATCAAGAATTTACGATCAAAACTATTAGATCCTTATTCCTAAGAGAAATTAGCGACGGTATTATACAAGTAGCGATAAAGTGATCGGTCAAACCTACTTTACCCATAGATCAATACCCTATTTTCCAAAAGGATAAGCAGTGGGAAATTGTAAAATACAATGAATACATAAAAACATAGATATTATAAAAATATAGCAATTCGGTTCATCACAGAAGCAATTCAGGGACACCCCCTAGCATTGGGGGATTTAGTTTCTCATAATATTCAAAGAAAATACTAAATCAAAGTTAAACATTACAAAGGATGGAATTGCTCTGATCTTCAATTGCTTCCGCTCTTGTTGATCTTCGTCATCCAAACCCTTGATCATTCTCGTTCTCTTTTTCCTCGTCCCTCTAAAAGTATCAGTTGTCCTCCCAAAAACTAGGTCTAAATAGTGTCAGATCACCCCACAGCTCCGTAGAAAGTCCGAAATATCCTCCAAGAATTTAAATAGAGTGATTTCAAAAAATCACTTTTCTGACCCGCACCTGCCAACACGGGCCGTGTCAGGTGACACGGGCACCCGTGTTGGGTACTGAATTCCTCATACACACAAAGCTTTGCCAGGCATTCTGACACGGGCCGTGTCATGTGACACTAGTGCCCGTGTCAGCTACTGCAGTCTTCCTCCATTCTCGTCTGTGCTAGCATTTTCTGACACGGTCCGTGTCAAGTGACACGGGCGCCCGTGTCAACTACTGTATTTTCGAAGGAAACGCTTCAGAACTTGTCAGCTTCACCTCTATTCTTGTGCAATTTCACCCGGACCTGAAAATACAAAAACCACCAGACCAAGATTTCAAAAGTACCTTATTTAACAAAATTTGAACTAACTTAATGCAAATAAACAAAAATGTGAAAATTAAAATACGTGACGAAAACAGTAGAAAAACTAAGTAAGGTGTTACCAAAGATGTGGTTTCGTGTCGGATAATAGATAGACAACCAGACATAAATATGACCGATCACAACCCCAAACTTATCTCATTGCTTGTCCTCGAGCAAAGCTTAAGTCTGCATTATAGGTTACCTCCGAATTTCAACAAACCATGTACCACTGAGATTATTCGCAATTCCCTTACTTTCTTCTTGGCCTTCCATTCTTACCTGACTTACTGCAATCAACTACACTTTCAGAATTTAGCACCTCTTCCTCTGTCAGTTTTTCACACTCTCTCCAGATCTCTCGGGTTTAAGTGTTTATACTCTCATTGTCAAGGTATGCACTATCGTATACTGAGCTTGCACAACATCTGTAAACATAACACAAACACACAAAACATGCACTATACGAGGACTCTATAGGTTGTAAAGGGGCTAAGGGACAAGGTGGGATATACAAAAAAGGAAAACAAAGGGTTAAATAGCTCAGATTCAGTGTTATCTATCTCATAGTTGTGTACTTTTTATTCTGCAACTCACAGGGTAGGACACATAATATTCGAGATCTTTCAGTTTCTTCTCCTCAAATGGGTACTGGAGGAACTATGATACGCTCTCTTTTTTTTATTCGGAATTTCGGTGACGAGTGCATTATCGTAATATTTTTTTATCTTTTGTAGTTCTATATATTTTCTCCTCTCTTTTTTTTGAATGCACTCATTCACTCTTCTTTACAAGTGTCACGACCCCAAACTTAGAGTATTTACACAAACCACAAAATTTCTAACACCTATCTGAGCAAGGTATGGAAGTGTTTAGGCTAAAGGTTTCATAAAATGCGGTTTTTATTTTTTTTAATATTTTTTTTATAAAAAAAACGGGGATAAAGCTCAAACTGGGGTAACAGGGGATAATGCATAGGGGCAAGCTCAAAAGGCTTAGGGCTAAAAAAAAAGTGCCTCAGTGCATGTGTGTGTGTGTGCAGTATATATTCCACAGATAAATTATGCAAAAAAAATAGACCAAGTACATACCCAACACTCTCTTGGTGCATTTGTGTTTGGCTATTTCTGATCCTCACCATGTTGGGTATACTGATAGTTTCAAAGGTGCCATATGTGTCCTATGGCGTCATGTAGATTCGAGTATGTTATATTCCGGTCTAGTTCCAGTGTTAGGAATTACGTCTAATTTTCTTTTCAGTCGTACTAACTTTCGGAGGTTTCCTAGAGTTTAATGTCGGGATTGATTGCTCTCGTCCACTTCTCTCAGATTGTCCACTATTTCGGCATAGTCACCATACATCTAAAACACACAAAACATAAAGAAATTAAACATTTAAACTGAAATAACAAGTAATATATAAAAACACACAAAATACTAAATGATAAAAGAAACCCCCCCCCCCCCCCCCCCCCCCCACACTTGGACCAAACATTGACCTCAATGTTTCAGAACCAAGGATGCAAGGAGGGTCTTACAGAGCTCACTGCGGTGGGGGCGGGTGAGGAAACTGCAACATCAAATGCTGCATCATTCAATGTATGTCAGCCAACATCTCTCCTTGCTGAGCTTGTTCGTGTCCTTGACGGAACAGCTCGACTCCTTGACGTGTTTGCTCAGCTCGGAGATCTGCATATTCTGCCTGCAGCCAAACCCACTCCTCTTGAGTGAACGATAAGGACCGGCCATCCATTTGAGTCGGCATTTCAGGGGGATTTTCTACCGGCTCTTCAGCATCATCATCCATGAGGTGTTCCTCAGCAGGATTGTTCCTTTCATTCTCAACCTGAAAAGCATCATTAAATATACCATATTCCCAATTCTGACGATTCAAAATTGAGATTTTTTCAGGGTCAGACAACATCATAATAATCCACTTAGAAACAATATAACCGAAACGATTACCCTGTACCTGAATCATACCTTGATTAATTAAGGCATTCATATCTATTTTACTCATACCTGTCACGGGTGCATGATTCATTTCCACAGGGTTGTAACCAAAATAAACGGCTATTTGGGTAATCATACTGCCAACAGAAATATCACCCGAAGTTGCTCGTCCCACTTTTCTCAAGTGGTTTACTGCGAAGGCAGCAACATTGGCCGGGGTTGCATTGGCCATAGCATGAAGCAGAAAGAGTTCTGCTTGCGATGCAACTCTTTTACTATCCCCTCTACCTAACAAAGAGTAAGCCAGACATTTTTGAGCATACCTGAAGCAAGGGTTTTGAATCCGAGATGCCTTGGCGCTCTTCGTCTCATAACCACCACAACCGGTGATTTCTCCCTAAAATCCCGCTGGATTGAAAGTTTCTGGAATCGCTCCCGGTCCATAAACGCGAAGGTGGAGAATCCCACCCAATTCCTCTAGGGTCAGCTGACGTTCCACATTGAACAGTCTGAACGTTAAAGTACTTGTGTGCATTTGAGTGCTCCTATCCCATGTTGGCTTCAGCTTACACTCAACAGAGCTCAGAAATTTGAGTGTTATGCGCTCAAAAGTGGGCGTTTCATGCTGCATAAATTCCAGTATTCCCAAAACATGCAGCATTCTATATATTTCATCAGTTAAACCCAGTTGAGACAAAGTTTGGGAGCACATGTACCTTTTGGGCATCAACTTACGCCGAATATGATGCGATTAACGCACTTCATGAGAAGGATTGTCAAAGAAGATGTCATTGGCGTTAGGTTCCGCCATTTGATCGTGGCTGCTCCTTGGTCTTGACCTCGATGGTTCACCTGCTGGCTGCTTACCTCTTGCATTACGCTTTGGGGGCATTTTTGGTAAACCTGGAAAGTCATACCAAAATGAAACAGACAGTTAGAGGAAAAAGCTACCGTAGAAAGGTAGAGGGCGGAATTTGGAACAGCTTTTGTGAAGGTGAGAAGGTGGGAGCACGAGATCTATGGAGAAAGAAAGGAGTTTTATGGAGAGAGTGGCTATGGAGTTTGAGAGAGAGAGATAGAAGAAGAGAAAACAAAAGGTTTTGATGAATAATGACTAATGTGAGTGGGAGAGAGGTTATAATATGGTGGGCCTTAAAAAATAAAACTCCCAAAATTAAATAAAAAAAAGGAAGCTGAAATGCCTGACACGACCGTGTCACATGACACGGGCAACCGTGTCAGGGCCTGCCCACTGTCTGCCCTTCACGTTCCAGGTTTTCTGACACGGGCGTGTCGCATGACACTGGCACCCGTGTCAGAGACTGATAAAAAAAACAGTTGATCTTCTTTGGATGACACGGCCGTGTCACTTGACACGGGAGACCGTGTCATCCCCTGTACTTGCCAATTTCATCTTTCATATTTTCTCAAATCTTCTTTCGTCGCCCTGCTCAAAACGCCATTCCTCAATCTCCTTCGCATAAGAGACCCTGTAAGAAAACATTTCAACAACACAAAATAAATCATAAGAAATAAAACACGTGGGTTGCCTCCCATGTAGCACTTCGTTTAACGTCACATGGCTTGACGGTTGTTCATCTCACCCTGTAAGATGAACAACATGAATCTGACCACCTTCTTGCCCGACATAATAGGGTTTTAACCTTTGCCCATTCACTTTAAAAATGTCACCATTTTCTTGATTTTTCACTTTAATCGCCCCATGAGAAATCACTTTGTGCATTAAGAAAGGTCCTGACCATTTGGATCTCAGTTTTCCAAGAAATGGCTCCAGCCTGGAATTGTACAAGAGGACCAGTTGTCCTTCATGAAACTCTTTCCTTACAATCCTTTTATCACGCCACTTCTTCGTTTGGTCTTTGTAAACCTTTTCATTTTCATAGGCGCGGTTCCGGAATTCCTCCAATTCATGAAGTTGAAGGATCCGTGAACTACCTGACTTAGACAAATCCATATTAAAAAGTTTTTATGCCCAGTATGCCTTGTGCTCCAACTCCAAAGGCAAATGGCATGCTTTTCCATAAACTAGTTGGTACGGCGACATACTGATTGGTGTTTTGAAAGCCGTTCGGTAAGCCCATAAAACATCATCCAACTTAGCCGCCCAATCTTTCCGAGAAGAACTTACTATTTTCTCAAGAATTTGCTTGAGTTTCCTGTTTGAAACTTCTACTTGCCCACTAGTTTGAGGGTGATACGGAGTGGCAACCTTATGTTTAACATTGTACTTCTGGAGTAACCTTTCCATGAGGTGATTCAAAAAATGTGTTCATTCATCACTTATGAGTGATCTCGACACTCCAAATCTAGCAAAAATGTTTTCTCTCAAGAATTTCACCACCACTTTCGCATCATTAGTTGGTAAAGCCACATCTTCAACCCATTTCGATACATAATCAACCGCCACAAGGATGTAGTTCTTCCCGAAAGATGGTGGAAAAGGTCCCATGAAATCTATTCCCCAAACATCAAATAATTCGACCTCCAACATAGAATTCTGAGGCATTTGGTTTCTCTTGGAGATATTCCCAGTTCTTTGACATTTGTCACACTCTTTTACCATCTCTTGGGCATCCTTAAACAACGATGGCCAATACAAACCTGATTAGAGGACCTTAGCTGCAGTTCTATCACCACTAAAATGTCCTCCGTATTCTGAGGCATGACATGCTTTCAATATGTCTTCCTGCTCTTTCTCAGGCACACATCTTCTTATAAGTCCATCCACTCCTCTTTTGTATAAAAACGATCATCCCACAAGTAAGACTTGCAATCATGAACAAAAATTTTTTTTCTGTTAGAATCAAAGTCATCAGGGATGATACCTCCTACTATATAGTTTGAATAATTTGCGAACCATGGTACACCAATAACAGCAAGGATGTGTTCATCGGTAAACTCGTCCTTGATTGGCCGCTTAACCTCTGTTTCTTCAATAGGTAACATACGAGAGAGGTGATCAGCAAAGGTGTTTTCATAACCTCTCTTATCACGAATCTCCATATCAAACTCCTGAAGGAGTAAAATCCATCTCGGAAGTCTTGGCTTAGAATCCTATTTAGCGAATAAATACTTCAAAGCATCATGGTCAGTATAAACAATGACTTTAGAACCCAACAAATATTGCCTGAATTTATCGAAGGCATAAACCACAGCTAACAACTCCTTTTCAGTAGTTGCATAGTTCATCTGTGCAGGGTTCAACACATGACTCTCATAGTAAATGACATGCAGTAGTTTTTCTCTATGTTGTCCCAGAACTGCCCCTACTGCAATATCACTAGCATCACACATGATCTCGAAAGGGAGAGACCAATCGGGGCTACTACAATTGGTGCCGACACCAATTTACTCTTTAATGTTTCAAAAGCCATGACGCACTCTTTATCAAACACAAAAACCTTATCCTTAACCAAAAGGGTCGTTAAGGGTTTTGCTATTTTAGAAAAATCTCTTATGAATCTACGGTAAAAACCCGCATGCCCTAAGAAACTTCTAATACCTTTTTCATTCTTCGGTGGGTGAAGCTTTGATATTACTTCAATCTTTGCTTGGTCCACCTCTATTCCCTTGTAGGAAATTTTGTGACCCAAGACTATGCCTTCGCGCACCATGAAGTGACATTTCTCTTAGTTAAGGATTAGATTGGTCTCTTGGCATCTTTCTAAGACAAGAGTAAGGTTACCTAAACAATTATCAAAAGACTTACCAAAAACTGAGAAGTCATCCATGAAGACTTCCATATATTTTTCAAGCATATCCGCATCGATTGCATGCATCTTTGAAAGGTAGCAGGTGCATTGCATAACCCAAATGGCATCCTTCTGTAGGCAACGATACCAAAAGGGCATGTAAATGTTGTCTTCTCTTGATCTTCTGGCACAACAGCTATCTGATTATACCCCGAGTAACCATCAAGGAAACAATAGTACTCATGACCGGCCAACCGCTCCAACATCTGGTCAATGAATGGTAACGGAAAGTGATCCTTTCTCGTAGCGAGGTTCAATCTTCTATAATCGATACAGACTCGCCATCTGGTAACTGTCCTTGTAGAGATCAACTCATTCTTCTCATTCTTGATCACAGTCGTCCCTCCTTTCTTTGGCACGACATGTATAGGACTCACCCAAGAACTGTCAGATATAGGATAAATCATCCCAGCATCTAACAGTTTCACCACTTCTCTTCTGACTACCTCTTTCATTGCGGGATTTAGTCTTCTTTGGGGTTGGACAACCGGTTTATGATCATCTTCCATAAGAATTTTATGCATGCAAATCGTAGGACTAATCCCCTTCAAATCATCAACCGACCATCCAATAGCACTTTTGTGTTTTTTTAGAACTTTGACGAGTTTATCCTCTTGGAGAGCTTCAAGATAGGAACTTATTATTGCCGGGAACCTATTGTCAGTGTCGAGGAAAACATACTTGAGGTTCTCGGGTAATTGTTTCAATTCTTCCCCTTCCTCAGATTCATCTTTCTTCTCCTTCGTTGAAGGATGCCTTAAATCCTACCACCGGTTTGGTCGAGTCCTCTTGAATGATGGAATTGCATCCGTCATGGCTAACGCTTCCATCTCTTTTTCATCCACCTCTTCAGATTCTTCAAAAATTGATAAGCTCGGCACTTTTTCCAAAGGTAGTTGTTGTGTCTTCAAAGAATTCTCATTAGCAACCACTTGATCAATTACTTTAATATGTTGACTCGTGGCAATATCATCCTTATACTTCATAGTGTTCCGAACATCAATTTTAAACTCTTCATCATAGACTTTCAGAGTCATGGTACCCTCTTCTATGTCTATCAAACATCTCCCGGTCTCTAAAAATGGCCTACCAAGAATAAGAGGAATCTCCTCATCTTCCGGCATCTCAAGAACAACAAAATCAACCGGGAATACGAACTTGTCAATTTTCACCAGGACATCTTCCACTATTCCATAAGGTCTTTTCACCGAATGATCGGCAAACTGAAGTGTCATCCTTGTGTTTTGCACATTACCAATCCCTAATTTCTTGTGTATAGAAAATGGCATGAGACTAACACTTTCTCCCAAATCAATAAGAGCCTTTTTAAAAGATCTATACCCAATAGTACAAGGGATAGTAATAGAACCTCGATCCTTCTTCTTTACTGGAATCTTCATACCCTACAAAATAGCACTACAGGTTTCAGTTAGAATAATAGGGTCGGTATCGATGGTTCTTTTCTTTGATATGATATCTTTCATGAACTTGGCATAAGTAGGCATTTGCTCTGGTGCCTCCAAGACAGGAATGTTGAGTTCAAGCTTTTTGAACATCTCTAAAAAAATTTCAAAGTTTTTCTCATGATGCCCCTTCTTCTTGTTTCTTGTGGGGAAAGGGAGTTTAATTGCTAGTTTCGGTTCAGCGACTTTTCCTTGTGGTTCTTCTTTGACCGCACTTTCATGTATAGTTACTTCTTCACTTTCAACCTCATTTTCTTTAATCTCTAAATCAACTCCAAGAAATAGGTCTTCTTCTTCAGAATTTTTCTCACGCACATCTTTTGACTTACTGCTCCTAGTGATCACAGCATAGCGCCTTGTGAGTGCGAACCCGCAAGTTGTTGTGCGATCTGACTCATCTGTATTTCTAGATTCTTAATGGAAGCACCCGTGTTCTTTAGATTACTTCGGGTCTCTTATTGAAATTGAGAACTTTGAGTGGCCATCTTTTCAATGGAAATCTCCAAATCAGCTTTCCTTGTCCCCTGTTGTTGAAATTGTTGTTGAGGTTGGTTGTATGGTTGCTGCTGCTGTGGTCGGTTTTGGGCATTTCCTTGTTGATCCTTCCACGATAAATTAGGACGATTTTTCCAACCCGGATTATAAGTATTTGAATAAGGGTTGTTCTGCCTTAGAACTTTTATCTCCTCAATTTGTTGTGCAGTGGCAACGCAATGTACAGTAAGATGAGTTCCTCCACAAATTTCACAATTGCTAGCATGCGTGGGTTGAACCGGTTGGACCTGAGCTACAGTTTGTGTATCAATAGCCATCTTCTTCAGTCTTCTTTCTACTTCAGCTGTGATTTGGTCTTCCATCTTAACAACTTGATTAGCTAATTTCAAATCAATTATTCCTTCAGGTTGAGACACACTCCGGTCATAAAACTCTAAATGCTCATTTGCTGCAATAGCTTTAATTATCTTTTTAATACCAGTGGCTGTCGTAAAGTTAGTTGAGCCACCGGCAGCTGTGTCGATGAGTTGCTTAGTCTTCATCCTTAGGCCATTTACAAAATTTTGCATTTGTTCAGTTGCATCCATGTTGTGAGTGGGACATGCAACCAACAGTCATTTAAACCTCTTATACGCATCTCCCAGTGATTCTCCTTCCTTCTGTTTAAAGTTCACTATGTCATACCTCTTACAGATGTACATAGAAGCAGGAAAATATTCGTTGAGAAAGGTAGTCTCCATCTGTTACCAAGTTGTAATGCTTCCAACCAGTAAAGAGTAAAACCATTCTTCAGCATCCTCTAACAATGTAAAAGGGAACATTACTAATTTTTTTGCTTCTTCAGAATGCCCCTCAATTTTCAATGACGTGGTCATGGTGAGAAACCTCTGCAGATGTTTATTTGCATCTTCATTAATCTTTCCAGAAAACGATCTCCTTTCAAGTTGCCTGATAGTAGAAAGGTGCAACTGAAAGTGATCGAAGTTTACTGGTTGATTAACGATTGTCATCTAGCCCAGAGGGGCATTTGCTCCTCCATAGTCGCCTAGAAGTCTTTCCACAAGCGGTGGGTCAGCAGCCATCGCTTCAGAATTTGAATCTAATTGCTCGGAAATACTTGATTGTGCTTCTTCTCTTCCCTTCCGACTTTCTTGCCTAGCTTTTTGGATTCTCTCTCTTAGTGATCTTTCTGGTTCTGCGTCAAAAAGAAATTCAGCTGAGGCCTTATCTCGCATAAAAAGATTAGACGATTATTAGTTGTGAGCGGATACTAACAAAAATTACAGTAAATAAAATTTTGGTTGCAGAGCAACAAAATTCTAATTGAGTAATTAAACACAGAAAATTTGGCAGTCCCCGGCAACGGTGCCAAAAACTTGATCGATAAAATAGCAAGTGTACTATTTTTACCAATGTAGTAATAAAAGGAAGTTATCCCGTGTATCGATCTCGAGGACTGCGTTAGAATTAACAGTATTGAAAATGATTCAATTAGACAAAAAGGGCATTGGTGTGGTTTGAAGAAAGGTAATAAAATCTGCTATGTGAATCTTAAAACAAAAAGTAAAGAGTGATAACACAAAATGATGAAACATGCTAGGGATAAGATGTATGAATTGCTCTGTAATGAACTGAACCTCCATTTACACTATCTATGCTTATGTAATCCAATACCAATTCTCAAGATTTTCTTCCCCTAATTCCTTAGCCGGAAACCATTGACATAAAATTTTAAATTCTAATTCCTTAGTTATTCAAACATATGTCAAGCACATGTAAAAGATCAAGAATTTACGGTCAAAACTATTAGATCCTTATTCCTAAGATAAATTAGCGACGGTATTATACAAGTAGCGATAAAGTGATCGGTCAAACCTACTTTACCCATAGATCAATACCCTATTTTCCAAAAGGATAAGCAGTAGGAAATTGTATAATACAGTGAATACATAAAAACATAGCTATTATAAAAATATAGCAATTCGGTTCATTACAGAAGCAATTCAGGGACACCCCCTTAGAATTGGGGGGTTTAGCTTCTCATAATATTCAAAGAAAATACTAAATCAAAGTTAAACATTACAAAGGATGGAATTGCTCTGATCTTCAATTGCTTCCGCTCTTGTTGATCTCCGTCATCCAAACCCTTGATCGTTCTCGTTCTCTTTTTCCTTGTCCCTCTAAAAGTTTCAGTTGTCCTCCCAAAAACTAGGTCTAAATAGTGTCAGATCACCCCACAGCTCTGTAGAAAGTCCGAAATATTCTCCAAGAATTTAAATAGAGTGATTTCAAAAAATCACTTTTTTGACCCGCACCTGCCAACATGGGTCGTGTCAGGTGACACGGGCATCCGTGTTGGGTACTGAATTCCTCATACACACAAAGCTTTTCCAGGCATTCTGACATGGGCCGTGTCATGTGACACTAGTGCCCGTGTCAGCTACTGCAGTCTTCCTCCATTCTCGTCCGTGCTAGAATTTTCTGACACAGGTCGTGTCAGGTGACACGGGAGCCCGTGTCAACTACTGTATTTCCGGAGGAAACGCTTCAGAACTTGTCAGCTTCACCTATATTCTTGTGCAATTTCGCCCGGACCTGAAAATACAAAAACCACCAGACCAAGATTTCAAAAGTACCTTATTTAACAAAATTTGAACTAACTTAATGCAAATAAACAAAAATTTAAAAATTAAAATATGTGACAAAAACAGTAGAAAAACCAAATAAGGTGTTACCAAAGATGTGGTTTTGTGTCGGATAATAGATAGACAACCAGACAGAAATGTGACCGATCAAATGTCATGATGTATGAAATACATGGTACAATGAGATTGTGACATATGCATTCGTGTTATCGATGTTTATGATATGTGGATACGATGTATGCGTATGTAAGCTAATTTGATGCACTGTTGTTGGATTGGGGAAAATAAATCCCTGACTGTTGCTAAGGATATGGAGTATAAGTCCTCATGTTTTGAAGTTGAAGTGTTGACAAATTTCCGCTTAGAGAAATAAACTTTGTTGTAAGGGGAATGTGGTACACCGCTTGTAACATCCTGTTGGGGAATCCCGAGAAATTTGGCGACTTCTACCGGGGAGTAATAACTGGAAGTTTTATTCTGCTGGGGACTAAACTGCACACTGTGGGGGATTTCATGGAAATAGCTTAGAGATATTTCCCTATCTCTTCAAGCCATCAGTGATTGTCTTTCTATTTTGTTTATTTGTAAACAGTAATTATGTTCAAATGCATATGTTCAACAATAAATCATTGGACGTTTTTGTAAACAAAACACAAGAGTAAAAAAAAACAGATAGTTTTACACTTTTAAAGGGATATCTTTGTATTGACTTTGAGTAAGTATTTTTGTACAATGAGACAAACATTCTAGATAGAGAATACCGTCGTAAAAATGAAAATTTGATACAAAGAAAAGATAGCTATGTGAAATAATCCCACGGGGTTCCCATTCTGCTATAGCCTTCATGTCTCTGAGCATATTGTCCACTTGCTGCCTTAACTGAAGTTGATTGAATTGATCAGAACCACTGAGTTTGCAGATTGAAGCCGTAAGATGATCCAACGGGACATAGTCATATGCTTTAAATCCCTAACTTTTACCTGGACTGCGCTTTCAGGTTTTCAGTCCACCGGGATACCCTTTTTTGCCCAAGTCGCCCTTTCGGGTTTTCAACTTGTCGAGTGTACAGATTTTTTGTTTTATCCCTAATTTTTTCCCGAACCTTTTTGGTTCGCCGGGATGCCCTTGTTTTGCCTAGGTGTGTCAACCTAGCGGGTCTCTTATGCATAGCATCTTTTGACTATGTCTACATTCACAGGGTGCGACAGGTCGTCGCCATCCATGGTGGTCAAGATCATTGCTCCACCAGAGAATATGCTTTTGATTACAAATGGTCCTTCGTAGGTAGGAGTCCATTTTCCCCTGGGATAACCTTGCGGTAGTATGATACATTTGATCACCAAATCAACAACTTGATACACTTGTCGTCTGACCTTTTTGTTGGAAGCCTTGATCATTCGTTTTTGATACATCTGACCATGATAGACAGTAGTAAGCCTTTCCTCATCAATCAAGTTCAGTTGATCAAGTCGAGTTTGGATCCAATCGTCTTCATTCAAACCTACATCATTCATAATTCTCAGAGAGGGGATCTGAACCTCAATAGGCAAAACATCCTCCATGTCGTATACCAGAGAGTAGGGTATTGCCCTGGTTGATGTGTGCGCCGTAGTACGATACCCGTGGAGAGAATGGTAGCATATCATGTCAGTCTTTGTATGTGACTATCATTTTCTATATGATCTTTTTAATATTCTTATTTGCAGCTTCGATAGTACCAATCATCTTGGGTCGGTAAGGGGAAGAATTGTGATGTTGGATTTTGAATTGCTCGCACAGGGTGGTGATCATAGTATTGTTTAGATTCTTACCATTGTCTGTGATGATACTCTCCGAGATACCGTACCGACAGATGAGATTTTGTTTAACGAACCGGGCTACAACATTCTTAGTAACGGAAGCGAAAGAGGCTGCCTCAACCCACTTTGTAAAATAGTCAATGGCTACTAAGATGAAGCGGTGTCCATTAGAGGTTGTTGGTTTGATTTCCAAAATCATATCGATGCCCCACATAGCAAAGGGCCAAGGAGCCGTCAAGAGATTCAGAGGAACCGGAGGTACGTGCACCTTGTCAGCATAGATTTGACACTTGTGGCAGGTTCGAGAGTGTTGATAGAAATCTGCTTCCATGGTAGACCAGTAATAGCCTGCCCGTAGGATCTTCTTTGCCATCGAATTCCCACTGGAATGGGTGCCAAAAGTTCCCTCATGTAGATCAACAATGATATTTTCCACTTCAACCTTATCTATGCACCGAAGTAACACCGAGTCATGGTTGCATATGTAGAGAATGTCATTACTAAGGAAGAATTTAGCAGAGAATATCCTTAAGAACTTCTTATCATTGACTGAAGCTCCTTCCGGATATTCTTGAGCCTCGAGATACCTCTTGACTTCGTGAAACTAAGGTTGGTCCACTACTTCTTCAATATTAATCTCGTGACAGTGAGCTGGCTCATCCATTCATTCAATGGTGATCTGGGGAGCCTCGTTATCCCATTTAAATTTAAACATGGATGACATTATGGCTAGTGCTTCTGTTAGCTGATTTTATTCTCGCGGGAAATGCTCGAAGGTAATATTCTCAAAATGTGGGATCAATGTCAACACATGTTCTTTGTAAGGGATAAGGTTAGGGTGTTTTGTGTCCCATTCCCCTTTGATCTGGCCGATGACCAAAGCTGAATCTTCGAATACATTTAAGGATTTGATCCCCGAGTCTATGGCAGCTTTGAGACCAAAAATGCACGATTCGTATTCTGCCATGTTGTTTGTACAATTGAAGCAGAGTCTTGTCGTAAAGGGAGTATGACATCCTTTAGGAGATATGAGTACATCACCAATACCATTGCCAAGTGCGTTGGATGCCCCAACAAAAACCAGGGTCCATCGGGATCCTTGTTCAGGTTCGTCATATGGTCTGAATTCTTCACAGTTGTTTACCATCATGATGTCTTCATCTGGGAATTCGAACTTCATGGACTGGTAGTTATCCACAGCTTGATGAGCAAGGTGATCAGTTAGTACAATTCCCTTTATTGCTTTCTGGGTAGTATACTGTATGTCATATTATGTCAGGATCATCTGCCATCTTGCTATTCTCCCAGAGAGAGCAGGTTTCTTGAAGATGTATTTTATTGGATCCATTTTGGATATCAATAAGGTAGTATGGGTCAACATATACTGTCTTAGCCGGCGAGCAGCCCATGCCAGAGCGCGGAAAGTTTTCTCGAGCAGTGAATATCTTGTTTCACAGTCAGTAAACTTTTTGCTCAGGTAATAAATAGCATGCTCTTTTCGGCCAGACTCGTCCTGCTGCCCCAGCACACACCCTATTAAATTTTCCAAAACAGTTAGATATATGATCAATGGTCTTCCCTCGACTGGTGTCATCAAAACAGAAGGCTCTTGTAAGTACTTTTTGATCTTATCGAAAGCAGTTTGGCATTCATCATTCCATTTGACTACTTGATCTTTCTTCATTAATTTGAAGATTGGTTCACAAGTAGTTGTCAGATGAGAAATGAATCTGGCAATGTAGTTTAAGTGTCCTAAAAATCCTCTGACTTCCTTCTCGGTATGAGGAGCAGGCATCTCTTGTATCGCTTTCACCTTGGCAGGATCTACTTCAATACCTTTATTGTTGACGACAAAGCCTAGGAGTTTACCAGACCTTACTCCAAACATGCATTTATTTGGGTTCAACCTCAGCTTGTATTTCTTTAGCCTCTCAAACAGTTTCTGTAAGTGATCTAGATGTTCTTCTTCTGTTTGAGATCTAGCTATCATGTCGTCCACATAGACCACTATTCTGTGATGTATCATGTCGTGAAATATAACTACCATGGCACGTTGATAGGTTGCCCCAGCACTCTTCAGCCCAAATGGCATAACCTTGTAGCATAATATGCCCCACTATGTGACAAATGTTGTTTTCTCCATGTCCTCATGCGCAATTTTGATTTGGTTGTAGCCTGAGAAACCGTCCATGAAGGAAAACACTTCATGTTGTGCCGTATTGTCAACTAGAACATCAATATGGGGAAGTGGGAAATCATCCTTAGGGCTTGCCCTATTCAAATCTATGTAGTCCATGCACATTCGTACTTTGCTGTCTTTTTTAGGCACGGGAACAACATTGGTAACCTATTGCGGATAGGAGGTGACGGCCAAGAATCCAGCATTGAATTGTTTCATGACTTCTGCCTTAATCTTTTTCGACATGTCTGGTCGCATGTGTGATACGGTGGGAGAACTGACTTGAGGGTTTTGCGTTTTATCGCAAATGTTGTAGTTAGCAAGAGTCCCCATCGACTTTTCTTTTAACCAAAAGGAAAGGTGAAAAAGCACAGGAAAGACCTTTAAGATGTTTTCTTGAGTTCGGGGGGTAGATTATGAAAAGGTAAGGTATTAGCACCCTTTTCATCCATGGGCTCTTAGTTACTTTCTAGATCACTTGCTTTTGTTTTGAAATTGTGCTTTGTGTGGTTTTTGAAAGTATTTTGTAAAAGAGGCCATTGTTTAGGCAATCTTTGTAATGATTCTCGTTCGTAAGAATGTATACAAAGATGTTTGTCTTTTGAAAATGTTTTCAATGTTTGAAAATGTGTGTGTTTGTTTTTTTTTAAAATAGCAAGGATAGTTGTTTGAAAATAGAGCAAGTAACTAGAAGTAATCTACCTACTCAAATGTCTTTCTTGTGCATTTTCTATTCCTTTGACATTGTTGTCTTACCAATGATTTGGTAAGCAACCCTATCTTTGGATGTAAACGGGATGGGTGTGGGTCATCGTATAACCATGATTAGCAATGTTGCAAAGTATCTTAGCATTTTGGAGGACCAAGATCATTTTGTAAGGCAACTTTGAATAGCGTCATCGAGGGACTATGATCTTATATTTGTTTGTTTTGCCAAGATACCTCGCATGCATAATATGGCCATTTTTGTATAAGGCAACCAAGTGGAGAAACCCTAAGGGTGCTTGTGTGTTAATGTGTTATTTTCATGCTTTGATTTTGTCTTGTATTTAGTGTTTTCTATTTGTTTTGTTTTGATCTTGCCATTCAAACCCTAATTACTAACATGGCATGTAAAGCGGTAAATTGCGTAATGTAAAAATTACTAAGCTATTACAATAATTTATGGGAGGGGGGAATACAAATTTGAATGGGGATTTGCAAGAATGTAAATATAAATAAGCTATTACAACCAAATCGAATTTGTACAAATATTGGAATAAACAAATACAATATTTAAATATGCAATGTTATGTACATGCAAGAAAAGATTTTGTTTTATTTTTTATATGAAAAGAGAATTTAACCTAATCCTAAAAATATAAGGAAAAAAAGGAAAATAATTCTTAAAAAAGGTTTAACCCTAATTTCTAGTTTTGAAAGAAAATAAGGTTCTTATGTATTATTATTTGTGTATTCTTTGTATAAAAGATAATAAATAATATTGTATGAAAATATTTAGTTTTTATATGTGCCAAAATAAATATTTACAAGTATGAATTGAAAAGAAAATAAAACAAATTAAACTAAACCTATTTTATTTATGTTTACAAGTTTATTCAAGAAAAATAATTAATATATAGTTTAATAAAAATATATTTTAATGTAAAAATAAAAATAAAATAAACAAAATGCAAAATTATCATATTTCATATTTTTTATGATTTTTATGTATTTAAGAAATATTTAATAAATAAAAATGAAAATAAAAACAAATAAATGAATATATGAAAATAGTTGGGCCAGGGGGTATTCTGAGCAATCAAGGAGTGGATGTTAAAAAAAACAATAGGCCCAGCGTGGAGGCCCAATCCTGCAAAACAAGCCAAAAACTAAAAATGGAAAAATGTGAAAAAATAAAAGGTAGCGCCAAGGTTCGAACCCAGGACATGGGTCTCACCAGCGCGCTACCTTGCCACTAGGGTGGCTATACATCTGTTGATTAATGTGAAACAAAAATAACATAACATGAAACGCTTCCATGACCCTGTACTTCGTCTTCTTCCTCTAGCCATCCAGATGCTCTGTAACTTTCTCATTTCTCCATGAAAATGAAAACTCATAACATGAATGTTGTAGCCTTTTGTCTCACGATTCTAACCATGTAAATTATGTAGGCTAACAATTAAAGATCAGAATGAATTTTAAAATCCCTAAATTTAAACCTAATTTTTCCAAGAACTTCAAGTTCAAAATTCTCTCAACTCCGGCCAAAGAAATGCAAGATATGTATATGTACAGCTTCGTTGCAATGAGGTATACATTGTTTATTCACAAATCGTGGCAAATGGATGTCTGTATGAAGAGATAGAAGTTGAGATTTTTACCTCTTTCAGTTGAAATCGTGAATGGAATTGGAGTGAGTTTTATGAAGGCATGGTGATTGCTTGAGCTTGCTTGAACCTCCCTGAGTGTGTTCCAATCCTTGCCTTGCTTTGGAAGTTCCTGGAACTCTCTATCCAAGTCAACCTGCAAGCTTTGAAAACAAAAATGGAAGATGATGGAGAAGCGGTTACAGTACAGGGATGAGGGTTTGGATCAGCTAGATATCAAGTAGGTAAAGTGTTTTGATGGTTAAGACTTGAAACGCACGAGCCAAATGAGAGATTGCTATGCTTATGCAAAAACTGCAAGTTTTGATAGTTTTTTGGTGAAAGGGAGTTTGGGAGTGTTTCAGGACTCTAGCAATCGTGTTTCGAATTGTAATGTGCTTGTGTATTAGTATGGGATAGGTTTAAAGTCAGCTCTCCAACAGATTTGTGTGTTCTAGCCTTTTGGCACACTTTCTTGCTTTTGAAGCAAAGTGAAGGGACAAGGCTTTACCTGCTTGTACTGGCTTGTTTAGGGTTGGTATAAGTTCTATACAAGTTGCCTTAGGTTTGTGGTACTTGTATGTGCAAAGGAGACAGGTTCAATGCTTAAGATTTGTAAAGTTTGCAAAAGTGAAGCTTTTCCAAAATGGCAATGGCCACTTTATGCCATTTATGGAATTACAACTTGGACAATGGCTCTAGGGCTTGGATTAAAGCTTTGTCAAATGAGTAAGCATTAAATTATGGAGTAAGAAACAAGTTTGGGACCTGTAAAGCATGGATTAGGCAGCATAGGTACTGATTTGAAAATTGTTCTTCATAATGGCTTGAATCAAAAGTGAGAAATTGCCAACTTCATCTCTTCGATTCTCCCTACTCAAAAATGATCTTGAGGAGTTCTTGGACATTTTGAAAAGCTTGAAATTTCTTTATAACTCATATTTGAAATTAATTTCAAGACTCCTCTTGTAACTAGGTGAAAAATTTCCATGAAGTTGGGTCCAAAACCTGCATAAATTAGGGCAAAATTTCACTAAGTTATTTGGCTCATGAGCATGTATTCATAAAATTATATCTTGAGATCCAAGCATCTTTAGGGAAAAGTGTGTAAAGAAAAGTTGTAGATTTAATGGAGTTCTACAACTTTCATTTTGGGAACTTCCTTTGAATCATCTTGTATCATGGTGAAAAAATGGCCTAAAGTTGAGAAAAAATAAGAAATTTTCTATACTTAGAAAATTTTCTAAGTTAAGAAAATTTTCAATTTTAAACCCTAATCTTCAATCCTTGATTTCTTGATGAACAAGTTTCACATTTTGACATGTTTTAATGAATTTTGACCCATGGCACTTTATTTTGACCAAAAAGTCAAAGTTTGACTTTTCAGTGTACAGTTGACTTTTGATCAGTTGATTGTAAATTTCATGTGTCTATCAATGAAATTGAAATATTTTGAACCATGTAACTAGATCAAGATGATGCCATTGAATCCTTGGAATCATGCTTCAACTCAAATGGTCAATTTCTAAGTCAAAAATAAGAAATTGTCATTCCTCAGTCAAAACCCTAATTTTGACCATTTTGCCCTTTTGATGATTTGATCAAATTTCTTGAGGAATTATGATCCAAACTTGATCAAATGATACATATGAGTCTATAATGTTTATGTGGATCAAAAATTATGAAGTTTGACTGTAAATTGGCCATGGTTGACTTTTCCCCCAATACAGCTGATTTTTTAGGTCAATTATCCAATTGACTGATCAAAAATGTGGTTCAAGGCTTGAAACTTGTCATGAGTGATCTTAGGGGTCCATAATGATGTTTGAAAGTTATATGAAGAATTTATAGTCCAAAAATCCTTGTGCAAACTTAAACCCTATTTTTGGGTTATCAGTGTAAGATGAGATGTCTTGAGCTGACCAAACCCTAATCCAGTCTTGAGTCAAAGAGATCTTGTGAGAAAAGTTTTGATAAATGAGAGGGAAAATTTTGGGGTACAACAGCATGTGACGGACCTTTTGCTTTACCGGTGGGAAATCTTCTTTTGTTGGTAGATGATGTACCACAATATCTGCATTAAGTCCCGGCACGTCTTCATACGACCAGGCAAAGACCTCAACATAATCGTGTAGCCACCGAATCAGACGCTCTTTGGCACTGGGTTCTAGATTGGCACACACCTTGACTTCTCTTTTGTCTTCTTCGGTACCTAGGTTGATTGTGTCAACTGGTTCCTCGTGGGGCTGAATGATCCTCCCTTCTTGTTGTAGTAACCTGGCGAGTTCCCCTGATACTTCATAATCTTCCTCACCATCGTCTTCGGCTTGGTAGATTAGATTTTCAGAGTCACAGAAAGCCATAGAAAAACCGTTACCCATGGAATCCTGAATGGATGTAGACCTGCATTGTGAGTGTGAGTGTGTGTAAGAGTATAGCTATCTTTGAAAGAAATGAAAATGTAAAAAAGAAAAACAATGACACAAAGTTTGTATGCAAAAACGTCCATGATTCATTGATGTCATGTGGAAATGAGATAATAACCCTTACAAATGGACCATTGTGCCTCGAGTAAGACACAAGGTTTTAAGAGTCTGAATTGTTTTAATATTACAGATCCGACAAAATGTAAAGACAAATTACTGTGGGATAAAAGTGATCGGGATGAAATCTCTAGCTTCCCAATTGTTGAGCCCTCCATTGACAGTTGGGTAAATCCAATCCTCCAGGTCATAGCTGTCTTCATCATCATCCACTGCATTGACTTCGCGGTTGCTGATCTTTAAGGGTGGTCCTCCGGCACGAGCGTGGCGTCCAGCTTTCTGGACACCTGAAGTGAAACCTATACCAAATTTGTCAGATTTGTATGGGATATTTGGGAGTTGACCCGAAATAGTGCACCCACCTTCTTCTATCACTGCCTTGGCATCCTTTAAAGATGACATCATGACCGGAGGCCTCGTAATCTTTGGGACTTGAGACACAACCTTGGTTACTGCCACATCTTGCGGGACTTCTTCAAAGTGCTGGAATGGAGTTTCAATAAATTCACCATCTAATTCCACATATCTGAAGGAATTTAGATGGATGACCATATATTCTTCTTCTTCGTGAATGATGATAATTTTCCCTTGAATTGGATATTTCAGCATTTGATGCAACGTAGAAGTAACGACACCAGCATTGTGAATCCAAGGTCGGCATAATAAGCAGGAATATGAAGGGAGAATATCCATTACATAAAAAGTTGAATCAAATGTTTGAGTTCCAACTTTTATGGGTATGTCCACTTCCCCATTGTTGTACCCAAAAATTTTGCCTCTCATTTTATCAAGATTTCCCCTCACAAGACTCTTTGAACTCAAGACCAAGCTAGGGTTTGCTCTGCTCAAGACATCTCCTTGCACTGTTGACCTGAAATTAGGGTTTGAGTTTGCACAAGGAATTTTGGACTTCTAATGCCCAATGTGACTTTCATACTTCATGTTGGACTCCTAAGATTGCTCATACCAAGTTTCAAGCCTTGAATCAAATTTTTGCCCAGTCAATTAGACAGTTGACCTAAAAATCAGCTGTATTGGGGAAAAAGTCAACTGTGGCCAATTTACAGTCAAACCTCATGATTTTTGATCCACATCAACATTATAGGCTCATATGAACAATTTGATCAAGTTTGGACCACAACTCCTCAAGAAATTTGATCAGATCTTCAAAAGGGCAAAATGGTCATTTTTAGGGTTTTGACTGTAGAAGGGCAATTTCTGATTTTTGACCGAGCCAATGGCAAATTGGGTTCAAACATGGATTCAAGGACTCAATGGAATCATCTTGACCTAATCACAAGGTTCAAAAGATCTCAAATGCATTGGATTGACAGATGAATTTTCCAGTCAACTGATCAAAAATCAATTGTACACTGAAAAGTCAAACTTTGACTTTTTGGTCAAAATCAAGTGCCAAGGGTCATTTTTCATCAAGATGTGTCAAAACATGATACTTGTTCACCAAGAAATCTAATTTTGCAAATTAGGGTTTAAAATGGAAAATTTTCATAACTTAGAAATTTTCTAAGTTATGATAATTTCTTATTTTTTGCCAACTTTGCCCAACTTTTTCACCATGAAGAAATTGGATTCAAACAAAACTTACAACATGAAACTTGTAGTCCTCCACAAAATATACAACTATGATTCACAAATTTTTCCCAAAATATGCTTGGATCTCAAGTTATGATTTTGTGAACAAGGGTCCATGAAACTTTTAACTTAGTGAAAATTTGCCCTAATTTAGGCAGGATTTTGACCTATCTTCATGGCAATTTTTCACATAGTTCCAATTGGAATCTAAAAATGAATTTCAAATATGGATTGTAGAGCATGTTACAAGCTTTCGAAAATGTCTAAGGACTCTCCAAAATCATTTGTGGTTAGGGAGAATCGAAGGTTTGAATTTGGCAAAATGTCATTTTGATCCATGGCATTTTTCATGTTGACACAAGTTGCAATTTCTGTCCAGCCATGCTTGTACTTGTTTACAGGTCCTTAAACTCTTCCACACTCAAAAATTGAATTCAAATACAATGGATTAAGGCATTGTTCTGATCTATAGAAGTTTACACATTGAATTAATCTAAAAATGGCAAAAAGGCAACATTGCCATTTTCATAAAGTTGGCTTTATGTCAAGTTGTTCCTCTTGAACTGTGAACGCTTTCTTTTGCAGAAAACCAACTCCATAAACTTAGGCAAAAGTACACTAACTATCAGCATGCTTGGAGTTAGCCTGTACAGGTCTGGCCTTGGTCACTTCACACTTTTCTTCAAAACCAAGTCAACTTGCAAAAAGGACATATCTTTGCAATCTGATATAACCAACTCTTGTAAACATTTCAAACAAGTTTTGCATATTGCCTAAGGTCAAAAACACGAGCTAGCCAGTCCTCAAACACCCTTGTACACCAAAACACCAAAATCTTGCAAAACAGGGCAACTTCTGCAGTTTGACATCCAAAGCAAAATCCACTCGTGCGTTTTGCTTGCAACCACTTCAAATACCTTCTAAACAACACACCTAAGCTATCCCAACCATTGGCCAGCAACTGTAACCTTGTTTTCAAGCTTCACCATTTTTGAATTCTGACTGTGCAGGTTGACTTCTACAAGCTTATTCAGACAAGTTTAAAGCTAGCTAAGCATTGGGAAAGCTCAAAGAAACTTCAAGCAAGCTCACAAGCATCTCAGGCCTCATTGAAAACCCCTTGCATTGCCATACTAGAGCTTGACTGAAGCAGGTAAAGTTCAAACTTTTATCTCTCTATTTAGGAAACATTAGGCTTAGGTTTGTGAATAAAAAATGTAGTACGCATTGCCCTTGAGCTGTACATATGCATAGATTTTATTTAAGTTAACTGAGTTGGGAGAATTTGATTGATGAACTTTCTGAAAAAGTTAGGTTAGAAATTAGGGCCAGAGAAATTCTCTCTGGTCTTTGAGAGTTAGATTAAGTTTTTTACATGGTTAGAATCGTGTGATCATGCTCTATAACTTTCATGTTGCAAGTTTTTGCTTTAGAGCACGTATGCAGGATTTCCAGATTTGAACATCAAGCGCACGTTTTTGTTTGTCACATTGTCAGGGATGAAGAGATCATGGGTTGGGCCTGGTTGTTTCCACTATTGACACACCCATATTGCTGTTTACACCCCCTTGGCCCATTGTTTTATATTTTCATATTTTTTTCATTTCTTTTTTAGTTTCTGACTTTATTTTATTTTTCTAAACATAAAAAATTACTAAAAATATTTTCATAAATTTTCACATTTTATTTTGTTTTTTTTTTTTTTTTTTTTTTTACATAAAAATAATTACTTTAATAATATACTTTTATTTTCTTAAATAAAGACTTGTAAATAATACAAAAAATACCATATATTTTTATTTTTATTATTTATACACTTAAATAATATTTTCTCATATATTTTTATTTTCTAAACATTTGTATATATTTTATTTTATTTACTTGTACATAAATAAATAATTATAATATATATATTTTCTTAAAACAAATTAGGGTTTCCACCCTTAATAAAAATAATCTTTTATTTTCTTATTTTTTGATACATTAAATAATTTATTTTTACATACATAAAAATAAAATACAAAAAAAATATTTTTGCATATTTATATTTATTTGCATATTTAAATATTGTCTATTTATTGATTTGTACAAAGAATTCAATATGGTTGTAATAATATTAGGGTTTTATTTTCTTGCAAATATCCCCCTATTCAAACTTGTACCCCTCTCCCCATAATCATGTTGTAATAGTATTAGATTTACTTTTACGCTTTTATTGCTTTCTAATATGCCATGATAGAGATTAGGGTTTGTATGCAAAAATCCAAAATCAAACAAATAGCTTGACTAAAACAAGACAAAAAATGTATGAAAAATGACAACGCAATGCACACAAACACCCTTAGGGTTTCATCCACTTGTTGCCTTTAAAATGGCCATGGTGTGCATGTTGAGTATCTTGGCAAAACAAAACAAAACAAAAAGATCATAGTCCCTCGATGATGCTATCTTGGTTGCCTATACAAAAGTGATCTAATCCCTCAAAAAACTTGCTAAGATACTTGGCACAATTGCTATCATGGTCATACGATGACCCGCGCCTGTCCCGTTTAACATCCAAACACAAGGTTGTTTACCAAATACAATGGTAAAACAACAATGTCAAAGGGTTAAAAATGTGTAGGAAAGATATTTGAGTTAGGATATACAACTCCTAGTTACTTGATCAAACTTGCAAAACATCCTTGCTAATTTCAAAACACACAATTTCAAAAACATTTTACCAAAACAAACTTTCAAACATTGAAACATCTTTTCAAAAGACAAACACCTTTGCAAAACATTCAAACAAGAATTGTTACAAAGGTTGCCTAAACATAGGCCTCTTTTCAAAATATTTTCAAAACCATACACAAAAGCACCATTTCAAACAATTGGAAAGCAAAAGCAAGTGATCTAAACAAGTAACTAAGATCCCATGGAAAACCATGGATGAAAAAGGTGCTAGCACCTTCCCTTTTCATAATCTACCCCCCGAACCTAAGAAAACATCTCAAAGGTCTTTCCTGTGCTTTTTGACCTTTCCTTTGGATAAAATAAAAAGTCGGTGGCGACTCTTGCTAAACCGAAACATTTGCGAACACAAACTCAAAACCTCAAGTCAGTTCTCCCACCGTATCACACCCATGCACCATCCTTTTTGATCCGTCAAAGGCCCTCACTACTATGTTGCTCGGTTTCAATGTCAATCCTTCACAATCAAGCCTATCAAGAGCCTTTTTAGGCAGTACATTAAGTGACGAACCGATGTCAACCAAGACATGAGCCAAGGTCGTGCCCCTGCATTCCACTGAGACATGCAATGCTTCATTATGCTTCCTTCCTCTCGGGGTTAAATCAGCATCTGAAAAACCTAAGCCATTATCTGCGGTCAAGCTGGCTACGCAGTCTTGGAACTGATCGGCAGATGTTTCCTGGGGTACATGAGCAGTTTTGAGGAACTTTACCAAGGCTTTTGCATGAGCCTCAAAACATAACAATAAAGCCAGCACGGAAATTTTTGATGGAGTTTTCCCCAGTTGCTCGACTATATTATAGTCGCTTCTTTTTATGATCTTTAGAGTTTCATCCATCTCTTTTCAGGAAGTATCAGGGATAGCCATTGATTATGCCTTCGTCCGGACAGGCTCAACTAGAATACCTTTACCTCGAGTCTCGGTTGACTCGGCAGCAGGGATGTTAGTAGGGGTGATAATAGTTTTGTCAACAGGAGTATTAGCAGAGATGATTGTAGGACTCGAAATAGCCTTTGGAGGAGCAACAACAACAGGAATGATTACGAGTCCAGAAATAGCTTTTGGAGGAGCAATTTCTGGTGAGAATACCCTTCCACTTCGGGTAATCTTGCTAGTACCTTCAATATTACTGACATCAGAGTCATCTTTCTCAGGACTTGAATCTTCAGCAGCTGGCCAATCTTGCTTGATACCGTGGTAGTAGACATCCCCTCCATAATTCCATGGTACTGTTTTGTTTGACGAATATGGGATTGGTCCAGGAATTATAATTATCAAAGGAGCTACTTTAGGAACTGATTTAATTCTAACGGGTCTTTTGGTGGAGACCCTGGAAGAATTGTAGGAAATGGTCACGATGGAAACATCATTATAAGAAAGAATTGGAATAGAAGTCTTTTCGAACAAAATTTCCTTGTTATCTATTAGGCACCGAACGCCTGCTTTCAACAAAGGACCGTTGGTTGGTGAGGATAAACAGAAATGACAGCTTTCATCGCAGCCTAGGAAAACACCGGCACTCAACAAGTTCTCTTTGATAGTTAGGAGTGGGGTCACAAGTTCATCAACTGAGGCAACAAACATATCTTCTTCAACGGTGTTGACATTACCGTCGTGCTTGGGCATAGGGGCAGTAATAACATTGGGAATTTCTGGTGCATCAAATTCAATCTCTTTGGCTTTAAGAAGATCTTGTACCTTGTTCTTCAGAGCCCAACAGTTGTTAGTGTCATGGCCGGGACTCTCAGAATGGTATGCATAGCGGGCATTAGGATGATAGTGAGGAAAGGTTGTGTTAGGATTCTTTGGAGCTTATTTCAAAGTCACTAGATTGGACCTTAACAAATGCGGCAATACTTGAGATAGTGTCATGTTAATTCGAGTGAATTGTCTGACTGGTCTTTCGGTTCTTGGTTGGTTGTTTCTTTGCTGAGCAGGCTCTGGTTTAGGAATAATGACAGCCCCCACCATTAGACTACGTTCATCCCTATCTTGATTTCTCTGAGGGTATACATCAATAACTTCTTTCTTTCCGATGAATGGTTTCCTTACAGCAGCAAATGATGCATCTTTTTGAATCTTCCCATTCTTTATCCCGGCTTCCACCCTTTCTCCGGTCAATAATAATTCGGTAAAACCTGCCGATGAACTCCCAATTAAGTAGTTGAAGAAAGGACCGGACAAAGTGCCCAAGAACATGTCTACTAATTCTCTTTCAGATAGGGGAGGTTGGACTCTTCCTGCTAAGTCCCTCCATTTTTTCGCATAGTCCTTAAAGACTTCACTTGAAACCATGGCCATACTCTAGAGTTGAGTACAGGTGGGCGCAAGGTCAACGTTGTATTGGTATTGTTTATAAAAGGCAGCAGCCAGATCTTCCCAGTTATGAACATTGGCTCTTTCTAACTGATAAAACCAATCATGTTGAGTTCCAGACAAACTGTCTTGGAAGAAGTGTACTCATAAATCCTTGTCAGCGGTATGAGGCTAGATTTTCCTCACATAGGATCGGAGATGCATTTTGGGACATGAAACTCCGTCATATTTGGCGAACACTGGTGCTTTGAATTTTGGAGGGATGACAATCCCAGATACTAACCCTAATTCCTCAAAGTCCAATCCAGAAATTTTTGGATTTCCATTGCACTTAACAGTTCTTCTAGATGCTTATACTTGTCGTCGGCTGGAGGATATTGTTCTTAAAAATAGTCTTCTTCTTCCTCTTCCTCTTAAGAATCTGGCTGAACAACTGCTTCCTTGCCTTTCCCATCTTGATTGTATTTCTCACCATATGACTTAGCAAAATATAAAGTCCTTCTTGCTTGTCCTTGGAATCTTCTTCCCATGTTCAGAACTCCGGTTATTTTCTTTTTCCTCTTTTTCTCTTCAACCAGCAAGGTCTTCAACTCTTCTTGTCCTTTGGCTAGAGTTAAGAACATTTGTTGAAACTGATCATTTTATGCTTGGAGGTCCTTCATTGTTTGCTCGAGATCTATCTTACTGAAATAAACAGTAGAAAGATGAGGAGACTTGTAGTAAGAACCCTGCTTATGTTATGATGAATGGTAAATGCATATGCAATGATTTCAAGGATTTTAAAGATTCAAATTTGTTTTATACAAAAAGGAAACACACGTTATATTAATAACTTAAAGCTTGAGTACATCAATTCCTTTTTGGGTAAAACAAATACAAAAAACTCTAAGATAAAAAGGTAGTACGCATCCTCTTTGGTGCGATGTAGGCATTCAGGTTCCTTTCCTCATGAAGCTGCTTAGTGAGTTCCAAAACCTTTTTCTCGTTAGCATAGAATTGGGCTTTGAAAGTATCTCTCTCCCCCTTGAGTTGTATCCAATCTCTTTGTAATTATTAAAGAGAGGTAGGCATGTCAGGATGTAGGATAGTGTATGGAACATCTCCTTCCTTAACAGGCTCAATGATTACCGGGAGAATGGAAGGATAAGGCATCATAAGACTCTGAGCACGAGTTCGTACCCATTTGAGGTAAGGCTCAAGAGGGATGGAATTCTTGTGCCCCTATGTCTTGTTATCTACCTTGTTCAACATCTTCCAAGCTCAGATAAATCTCTGGCGAAGACCTTGATTGTCATTCTCGTAGTCAAATACCAAACCTTGAATGAGCATCTCATGTGAGTCATCCCTTCGAGTGTAACCAAACTGTCTTAAGGCTAAGTAGGGGTTGTAGGTGATACCTCCCCTAATGCCAAGTAAGGGGACATTATGGAATTCTACATAACGGTCGACAATAGTAACATTCTCTAGGGATCGGGAACACCAATGAATGTCTGAATGTTTGAGTGTCATCAACCTTCGTGACCACCTTGAACCTTGCTCGTTCTTCAATACAGATTAGGGAAGATGAGAAATGAACCATCTTGCCAAGAGATGAGTGTAACACATAAGGACACCTTTTTTCCTCATAGTGCGAGTGTGAAAAGAATGTAGGATGTCCCCCAGCAAAATAGGCATCGGGAAACGAGACATGAAGATCTTGACGGTGTTCATATCTATGAGTTGGTCAGGATTTGGAAACAAAACCATCCCATAGATGAGGAGAGCCACAATTTCCTCAAAGGCTTGCAAATCCAAGGAGTTCCAACAGTTTCGGGCTTTCTCAAACAAGAACTTTTCTAGGAAACCTTTGGCACCACTCCTTGTTTCCCAATTAGTTGTGACATCAGATGACTGCAAGTGTAGATCTTGAGCAATCACTTCTGGCTTTGGGTATCTTTTTGTACCGTTGAAAGGTAGTTGATTGAGAATGGGAATCCTCAAGAGTTGGGAGAATTCTTCCAAAGTTAGCACAAGTTGATAATCGGGAAATGTGAAGCAATGGTGTAAGGGATCAAAGAACTGAAAGAGCACCTTCATCATATCTTCATCAGTGTTGGAGGTGACCAAGTTGACTAGGCGACCAGGTCTCTCGGTAAATGGAGAATTTTCAGGAATCCTTGAAGCTAGCTCCTTAAGTTGTGGAGGGATCCTTACAAGATTGACTTGAATAGTTTTCCTGGGAATAGAATCCATGACCTACAAAACAGAACAAAGATAAATCCCAAAATCCTTGAAATGGTTAGTGAATGATTATGAAGTTATGATGTTCATGATGTTATGTACAAGTAAATATACACAAACAAAGCAAACAAGTCCTTAGGTTTAGGCTTGCATGGAGTCTTATAGGTAAATACCCTCTTGAAGTTTAGTTGGCTAAACCTATCCTAGCAATAGTAGTCGGGTTCTAAGGAGCTCAATATCACTGGTTTGTTTCCACGGGCATTGTCTCAGCACAAGCCTCTTTTATGGACACCGAAATATCTCAAAAAACCAAACCTCAATGAGTGTAGTATCGAGTATCTACCAACTTTGGAATGCACCAAAGTCGGTCATCTCACTACGTCCTAATGGCCAAGTTGGTCAAGTAAAGGTTCTAAAAGTTCATTAGTGCTTCATGACATCACTCAGCGGCCCCGTATTCTCCTTAATTAACTCAAGGGCTACCAGTACCCACAAATATGTCGCACTAATATAGCTATTGCTTAGACCATGTCGGTATACCCCGCATAGTTTCCATAACGTATTGCTACATACCTATAAGGTATCCCAAATCCGGGTAAGGGATTCAAACCCAAACAAAGAACCATAATTTAAAGCATACAAGTCAAACAATGAAAGCAAGTAAATGTGATCTAACCCTAAGGTAACCCCACTTTAAGAATTTTCCCCAGTAGAGTCGCCAGTTTGGTGATATGGTGAGAGAACTGACTTGGGTGTTTTGCGTTTGATCGTAAATGTTGCGGTTAGCAAGAGTCGCCACCGAATTTTCTTTTATCCAAAAGGAAAGGTGAAAAAGCACAAGAAATACCTTTGAGATTATTTCTTGAGTTCGGGGGGTAGATTATGAAAAGGGAAGGTATTAGCACCCTTTTCATCCATGGTTTTCCATGGGCTCTTAGTTACTTGCTAGATCACTTACTTTTGTTTGAGATTATGCTTTGTGTGGTTTTTGAAAGTATTTTGTAAATAGGCCATTGTTTAGGCAAATTTTGTAATGATTCTCGTTCGTAAGAATGTATACAAAGATGTTGATCTTTTGAAAATGTTTTCAAGTTTGTAAGATGTTTTGAAAGTGTAGGTGTTTGTTTTGAAAATAACAAGGATGTTTTGTTTTAAAAGTGAGAAAGTAACTAGGAGAATTCTACCTACTCAAAAGTCTTTCATGTTCATTTCCTTTTTCCTTTGACATTATTTTCATACCATTGATTTGGTAAGTAACCCTATCTTTGGATGTAAACGGGACAGGCGTGGGTCATTGTATTACCATGATTAGCAATGTTGCAAGCTATCTTAGCACTATTTTTTAGGGACTAAGATCATTTGAAAGGCAACTTAGATAGCGTCATCGAGGGATTATGATCTTATACTTTGCTTGTTTTTGCTAAGATACCTCACACGCATAATATGACCATTTTATAAAGGCAACCAAATGGATTTACCCTAGGGGTGATTGTGTGCAAGTGTATTGTTTTCATGCTTGATTTTGTCTTAAATTAGGGTTTTCTAAGCATTGGTTTTAGCCTTTCCATACAAACCCTAATTACTAACATTTGTATATAAAGCGATAAATTGCGGAATTTAAAATTACTACACTATTACAATACTTGTCGGAGGGGGGTGTACAAATTATAATTGGGGATTGCAAGAAAATAAACCTAGTTAATCTATTACAAGCATATTTAATTGGTACAAGAATTGAATAAATAAATGTACAAAAATAGATAAATATTCAAGAATGTAAATGCAAAGAAAAATAGTATTTGCTTGATTTTTCATGAGAAAAGGGGTTTTTGATTTAACCTAATTAATTAAAATAATAAAAGTAAACCTAATTTTATTAAGGAAGGGTTTTAAATAGAAACCTTAAATCTATTAATTTATAAAAAAGAAATTAAGTTTTAAGAAAAGTATTTTTGGTAATTTTTGTCTTGAAAATAATTTATAGTATTATAAAATATTTTTGGCCTTTTTTATATTAAAATAATATATTTTAATTGGTGTAAAAGAAAATAAATAATAACCTAGTTTTAATTAAATTTACAAGAATAATTAGTAAAATAAATAAAGTATGGTTAAATAAAATATATTTTTTGTGAGAAAAATATATAAACTAAGTCAAAATATAAATCTACTATTTTTATATATTTTGTGACTTTTTTTTAATATTAGAAAACTAATTAAGAAAATAAATAAAATGAAAATAAAAAAGAAAATAAAATTGGGCCAGGGGTGTTAAAAACAGTCAGGAGGGTGGAAAGCTAGCAAAAATAACAAGGCCCAACTGTTGAGGCCCATCGCATCTGTTGTGTGGCAAAAAACAAGAAAATGTGAAAAAATGGCAGCGCTGGGGCTTGAACACACGCCCTTAACATGAAACGCACGCTGCCTTACCACTGGGGTGGCTATACATTCGTTGATATAAATAAAACAATAAATATATAATACAAAATGTGCCCTGATTACACTTCATCTTCAACCTCCGGCCAAAGGACCTGTAACTTCATCATTTCTCAACCATTCATAAAACTTCCAACATCAAACTTGTTAGAAATTTTCTCACGATTCTGAATATGTAAATAACTTAAGCTAATTCTCAAAAATGAGCATGAATTTCTAATGGTACCAAATCCTGACCTAAATATTTTTAGAGGTTCAGATTCAAAATTCTAACTACTCAAGCAACAATAATGAAATCTAAGGACATGGTTAGCTTTAGGATAATGATATCTACATTTCTTATTCACAAATAAACCATTAATGATGCTTGTATGAAGAGTTCAAAGTTAGGAAAACTTACCTCAAAACTAGAAATCGTGTTTTGAGTTTGAGCTTGTTTTAAGTGATGGTGATGATCGGGTTAGCTTCCTTGAGGTCCCAGGAAGCTAGTGCAATGATTAGCTTGAGCAATGGATGGCTGAAATGGCCTGGAGAAGTCCAACTGAAATGCTATGTTTTTTGCTATGGAATTTGATGAAGATGAAGTTACAATTTGCAAATAGGGACAGGGATGGTTTGTATTTGGTATGAGGAAGCTTTTGAAACAAAAAGGCCAAGAAATGCACGAGTGGTTTTGAAGATTGAAGTTCAAAATCAGAAATGACACAAAGATGGAGGTTTTTGTGCAATCTCTGTTTTCAGGGAGTTTTTGAGGCTTGTTTCATCGTGTCCTCTTGAAAATAACTTGTGTGGTTATATGAAAAAGATTAGAGGACTTGAGGAGGTCAGAAAAGCAAGATATAGACTTATGGCTATGTTACTTGATTTTGAAGAAAAGTGACAACGTGGTTCCAGGATGAAGTACAAGCATGCCTCAGTTTATGGGAGGCTCTAGACATGTTGCTTTTGCCTTTGACATATCTTGTGATCAGAAGGAACAAGTTAGAAGCTCTATGCATTGACTTTGTGATTAAAGCCTCTTTACAAGAATGGAATGGTTACTTTGTACCATAAATGGAAATTTTGCTTGGATAAAGCTTGAATCAAGTGGATAATAGCTCAAAATCAAGTGTAATCTTATGATTATGGAGAGATCTTGAGGTTTAGAGGCCTGCAAAACAAGATTGTGCAGCATAGGTTTGAAATTGAATTCTTGTTCATCACAAAATGCCTTGTAATTCAAGTGATAAAACCCTAACTTCATCTCTTAGATTCTTCATACTAAAGAATGATCTCAAGGAGTTCTTGGACACTTTGGAAAGCTTGAAATATTATATATAACACATCTTTTAATTGCTTTTAAAGATTCCCATTGGAACTATATGAAAAAGTGCCATGAAGTTGGGTCAAAATCCTGACCAAATTAGGGCAAAATTTCACTAAGTGTTTTATTTCATGACCACATGTTCTTAAAATTATAACTTGAGATCCAAGAACTTTTGGAAGAAGTTGTGTGAAGAAAAGTTTTATATTTAATGGATATCTACAACTTTAATTTTGTAAGTTTCTCTTGAATCACTTTGCATCATGGTTAAAATTTTGCTCAAAGTTATGAAAAAATAAGAAATTTCCAACACTTAGAAAAATTTCTAAGTTTAGAAATTTTAACTTTTCAAAATGAAATCTTGAATTTTTTGATTTCTTGATGATTAAGTTTCATATTTTGACATGCTTTGATGAATTGTGATCTTTGACATTTGATTTTGACCAAAAAGTCAAAGTTTGACTTTTCAGTATACAGTTGACTAAAAAATTCATCAGTCAATCCATTGCACTTGCAATGTTTTGAGCCATGTCATTAGGTCAAAATGATGCAATTGGAATCTTGATATCATGCCTTATACCAACTGATCATTTGCTAGGTCAAAAATCAGAAATTGCCCTTTCTCAGTCAAAACCCTAATTTTGACAATTTTGCCCTTTTGAAGATTTGATCAAATTTCTTGAGGAATTATGGTCCAAACTTGATCAAATGATACATATGAGTTTATAATGTTTAAGTGGATCAAAAGTTATGAATTTTGACTGTGAATTGGCCATAGTTGACTTTTTCCCCAATACAGCTGACTTTTAGGTTAACTGCTCAATTGACTGAGCAAAAGTGTGATCCAAGGCTTGAAACTTGACATGAGTAATCTTGGGGGTCCATAATGATCCATGAAAGTCATATGAAGCATTTAAAGTTCAATTATACTTGTGCAATCTCAAACCCTAATTTGGTCATCAGTGCTTAAGGAGGTGTCTTGAGTTGATCAATCCTAGTGCAGTTTTGAACCAAGAGAGATCTTTGTGAGAAAATAATTGGTAAGTGAGAGGGCAAATTTTGGGGTACAACAGGAAGTTTCTCTTTTCTTAAATTGTTTATTTCTTTTTTCATGAGAAATGGATTTTTCATTTCTACCAAAGAACTTACCAAGCCTTTTGACAAGGAGCACGAAATTTTCATCTTCTTCCGGATTGTTTTCCTTTTCAACTTCCTTAGAATCAATCTTTAAGGCAATATTCTTGGATTTCTTCTCTGTATTTTCATGCTTTTCAAGTCTTATGAGTTTCGTTTCATATTCTTGAAGTTTTCCAAACAATTTTGCGGAAGTCATTGAAGAAAGACTTTTCTTTTCCAAAATTGTCGTTACCTTTGGTTGTCATTCCCTAGTAGAGGATCTAAGTACTTTCAGATTTAGTTCATCATTCGTCAAGGTTTTACCAAGAGCACTTAGATGATTTGTCAAGTGTACGAATCTCTTTTGTAAGTCAAGGATGGTTTCTCCGGGCTGCATTCGAAATAACTCGTATTCTTGAATCAAAGTATTTAGTCTTGATCTTTTAACTTCAACAGTTCCTTCATGAGTTTGTACCAAGGTATCCCATATTTCTTTCGTTGTTTTATATGTCGAGACACGGAAGAATTCATCCATGATAAGTGCACCTTGAAGAATATTAATTGCCTTTTTATCATAGAGGACATTTTTCTTATCATCTTCATCCCATGCAGTTTTAGGCTTTGATGAGCCAGCACCATTGATCACGGTTATGGGAATAAATGGACCATTCTCGACGGCATCCCATATTTCTTCTCCTTGTGCTTCTAGATGTGCCTTCATGCGTATTTTCCAGAAGTCAAAATATTCACCATAAAATAGAGGAGGCTTGTTGTTACTACCACCGTCTCTGAATACAGGATTTTGATTTGCAGAAGCCATTCTGGATCTTTTAGGAACAAGTTACCTATAACCTACTCTGATGCCAATTGTAAGTACGAAGTGCACCTGAGAGGGGGGTGAATTAGGTACTTTAAATTTTTTATGGTTTTAGTGATGATGGATATTATTTTTCTGGTTTATGGTGAGTTTATGAAAGAGTAAAGTGCAGAAAAATAAAGAGACACAAGCGATATATCCTGGATCCCCTAACAGTCCGAGAGTACTCCAGTCCCCTTTCAAAATCAAAGAGATTTCCTTATAGTTGGAAAACTTAAACAAGAACTACCAAAACCAAGAACAATACTCTTGGATTTTCACTATGTCAACAATGAGAACAATCATCTCAAGGTGACCTTACTTGTATCCAACAATCCTGGAAAAACAAGATTATAAAACCACTTGAACTTATTTTCAACAATCCTGAAAAATAAGAAAGTGTATAGAAATATTTTGATTGAGTGAGTTTGTAGTGCAATAATCACTTTGAGTGATTTTATCAATGACTTGATCTTCCCTTCCAATAACAATACTATACAATGACTCAAGACTATAGAATGCTCAAAGTTTTCTGTTTAACAATATATGAAAATGTGCAGAAAAACTTTGTGTATGAAAGTGAAGAAAAAGCTTGAGTTTTAATATTTTAAAATTCAAAAACTATTGATTGGAAGAGGTACAAAATGATTTTGAAAACTCAATATTTATATGTTCATAGCACCTCTTTGAAACAACATAAATTTCTTCAAATGAATCATAAACAATTGCCAAGATTCAATGAAAAGTTTCCATGAAATGGTGTTATGAAAAAGTATGTTCAAAGCTGCTGATTTTCAAAAATGTTCAGCATGCAATTGATTTCACCCTTGTGTAAATCGATTGCACGGGTTTTAATAGCTAAAAAATTCAAATATTTTCAGTGAGCAATCGATTGTACATGTGTGTAAAACGATTGCATTTTAAAACAGTAACAAAATTTGATATAGAGTAATCAATTTCACAAACATGCAAATCGATTGAACTTAGAAACAGTAGCTGACATTTTGAAAACGTGAAGCATGCAATCGATTGTACCAGCATGCAAATTGATTGCACCCAAGTGAAAATTGAATTTTTGCTTAGAAAACTAGAGAGAAATTTTGGACAAGATAAAAACACTTCTTTTGATCATTGAGCATCTAAGACTTAAGTTCATAGCAAGAATTGTTATTATACCTTATAAAATTTGCCAAGAGCTTGAACCAAAGACTTTTATCCATTGATGCTTTTATCTTGATCAACATCTTTGCCTTCTTGCCAATATAGTTTATCTTCATCAAAACAAAGTGCATCGAGAATCATTTGAGAAGCTTGATATTACAGTTAAAAGGAAGAAATACCCAATTTTTAAAGAGATAAAAGATATGTCCAACTAAAAATAGGAATTAGGAATGTATTTTACTTCAAAGGATGACATTAAGGAAGCAATTGCCTCATATGCTGTTCAAAATGGAAGAGCCCTCAAGACCATAAAAATGATAAGAAATGGGTGAGAGTAAGATGTAAGGAAGATTGTGAGTGGGAGGTTTATTTTTCCAAGCTATTAAATGAGAAAACCTGGAAAATAAGGAAAGTAATTGACAATCATAACTGCAATAGGGAGTATAATGTGAGGATGTTAAGCACAAAGTGGTTGAGCAAGAGGATTTAGAATGCATTGAAAAACAACCCCAGTTTGAAGGTCCAGGACATTAAAGAAAAGGCATTGAGGAAGTGGAATGTAGGTGTGTTGTACCCCAAAATTTGCCCTCCCATATTTCTCAAAACATTTCAAGAAAGATCCCCAAGTTGCTCAAGGTAGTCCAAGGGTTGGCTAGACAATTTCTCTTCTAAGGCAGTCTACCTCAAATTAGGGTTTCATGTTGCATCAAGATACTTGAGTCCAAGGGACCCCAAATTCTCAACATTGTCCTAATATTTTATCAAGATCATCCATGTCAAGTTTCAAGCCCTATAGAGGAAGTTTGCTCAGTCAATTGCTCAAAGGCCTGAAAATCGACTATGTTAGGGCAAAAGTCAATTGTGGCCCACATACAGTCAAACTTCAATATTTTTGGTCAACATCCTCATTTTGAAGTATATTTCATCATTTGATCAAGGGTTTATCATGATTCCTCAAGGATTGCTCACAATTCATCAAAACCCAAAAGTTGCTAAATTCGGGTTTTGTAGGAAAAGTTAACTCAACTTTGACCAAGCATAACTTTCTCATACTTTATAAAAAATGACTCATCCAAAGCTCATTTTTAAGAGGATTCAATTCCATACAATTCATCTTCAGCGCCCAAGTTCAAAATATGCACTCACAAGAAGATATGAATTTGGACATTATAGGTCATTTTGAAAAGTTAACAAAAGCACCTTTTGGGTAAAAGCTTCTTACATGAACATGGAAGATCCAGTTGAGATGAAACCAAAGAGGTCTCTTAGGGGACATCCTAAGATTTCTAAAAAGTCAAAGAACACCCTCATAAGGTTAAAATTGAGAGAGATATGCATTGTCAAAGTTGGACAATTTTTGAAAAAATGCATGAAGCAAATATTTACCAAACTTGGATTTTTTCCAAATGGGCCTATCTTTTCAAGTTTGAAACTCATTCCTAACATGGTCCACGACTTCTAAGCCCACCCATACATTTTTCTACTATTTATGCTATTTATTTTTATATTTTATTCATTAAAATTCAGAATTAAATAAATAAATAATAGAAATAATATAAATTTTGATGTGAATACATTTTGGGAAAGTTTTATGCTGGTTTATGTCAATTGATTTCGTGCAATAACTCTTCAAATATGTCCAGGTTCTTCCACATGTGAAAATGGCATAAAATCATCAAATATGGCATTTTTTTCAAATTTTGATCATGGTCTTAAAACACAACATTATGAGGGAGATTCTTTCCATGCTTTCTTGTCTCCTCATTCTCCTCTATAAATATAGAACCATACAAGCTTGAAAGGGACGAAAATCCTCTCTAAAAAGCACTCCAAAAGCTCTTCAAAAAGCTCTCCAAAAATCAAAGAATTGGTGCAAGTCATATCTCGAGGTTCCGGTCTCTCTCTCAATTGACATCAAGCCTTAGACCATCCTCTTGAAGTACTCAAGAGTCTTACAAGGCCCAAGAGAAATCTATCACACGCCTAGCACGCCCCCATTTGACAACACCGGTTTAGTAAAATTTTAAATTTCGAATCTCTAATTTTAATCACATTTTATGGTATGCTAACGTTTGCTTGAGTTTATATAAAACAGTTATGGATGTTTGAATCATAGGTTCCATGCAAGAATAAAAAAACACCATAGTTAGAGCATGAAGCTTTCGAAGATTCGGGCCTAGAGATTTCTGATGATTGCACTCCCACATTGCAGACCCAGTTTGCTTTCCTCTAATTCTTTTATATTTATATTATTTAATTTATTTATTTTACTAACCCATCAAATTATTTTCTTTTTTATCAAAAAATCACAAAACATTTTTCCTTCCAATTAAATTCAAGATATTTATTTTTATTAAAAAAAAGTAGTTAATTTAATTAGGTTATTAATTATTAGACAACTTTAATTTCTTTTTACATGATTAAAATTAATTAGAATAAATAGGTTTTATTACTAACTTAATTATTTTATTTCTTTCCTAAAATAACAAAAATCCAAAAATATGTCATTTAATTATTTTCATTAATTAATTTAATAACCAATCAATTTTGCATTTAATTTAAAAATCTAATTTCTTTTCTTAAAAAAATATTAAAAACAACAAAAAAACATTTTCTTTTTTTAATTAGGATAGAAGGGTCAAAACCCTAATTTCTCGTCGATCTAATTTTTAATCGCGCGCTTTATTATTATTTTGCCTAATTATTGTATCTGCTCACAGTTTGTAATAATTTAATTAGGACGTTTATTTACCTTTACCGCTTTTATTTATTTACGATATTTAATGTAACTGCTCATGGGATGTAATAGTTTAATTAGGATGTTTATTCTACATTTATCGCTTTAATTTCAAAGGGTTTGTTTTTGGCTATGTAAATACCCGAAGCCTTGTAATAGCTTAGTTTAATTTCCGCATTTTAAATTCCGCAAAATATTAACTGTTAGATGTATGATTTAGGATGCATGACAAGAATGTATGTTTAATTTTAAAACGGTTAGATAACCCTAAAAATGTGCAAAGATAACTAATCTAAAATTGAATCACTCGCACATGCGCACTCCTAGGGTATACTCCCACTTGGTTGCCTTAGGTAAACGGTCATTGAGTATAGGATGCTTTAGTGGTCGTCCTTTTTGTCCAGAGATCATAGTTGCCTCGGAAAGGTTGCCTCAGACATTGTTGCCTCGGATAAATGATCTAAGACATTAGGGTTACCACTAGGACGTCCTAACATTGCTTTAGTGACCGTACGTCCCTTTCGAATTGACCCTTCAAACTCCAACGACAGTGCTACCTACTCACTAATAGTGGGATAACATTGTCTAAAGGAAATAAACATAGAAAGATTCTTTTTTCGAGTAGGTAGATTAGTTCTTAGATACTTGCTCATCCAAAAAAAACTCTTTTCACACTTACACTCCTTTACAAACAAGTTTTTAAAAACGCTTCATTACACTCTTGAAGACAGAAGCAAGAGTTAAATCTAAGTTAAAACAAAAACTTTTCAAAACCCACAAACACAAAGAAAACAATTTTGAAAATGATGAGCAAGTACCTAAGAGCCTGTAGATAACTACGAATAGAAAGGGTGCTAATACCTTCCCTTTCTATAATCCACCCCCCGTACTCAGAAATATCTCGAAAAAGGAATTTTTCTGTGCTTTTTTCCTTTTCTTGTTGGATAAAATAAAAGTCGGTGGCGACTCTTGCTTACCGCGACATTTTGCAAAAACAAACGCAAAACACAAACCAGCATTCCAGAAAACAGTCAATTCTTCCACTGTATCACAGAACTGGCGACTCTGCTGGGGATCTAATAAGTGGGGTGTACCTTAGTAATAGTTCATCATATTGTTTTCTATTGTTTGATTTGATTGCTTTATCTTTGTGGGCTTTGTATTGGAGTTACTATAGATCCTAACCCAGATCTGGGGATACCTTTTAGGTAAGTAGCAATAGACTGTGAGGGAACTGTACGGTGTAGACCGATACGGTTGAAGCATTAGCTACGTTGGTGTGACACTTTAGTTGGTACCGATATCCCTCATGGAGGAACAAGGAGAGTATGGGGCTGCTAAGGGGTTATTAAGCATCAACTGACCTTAGAACCTATAATTGACCAACTTGGCCATAGAAAAGTAGCAGTATGCTACACTCATTGAGACCATACTCTCGCGATGATTCCGGCCGTAAGAAAAGGTTACTAAACTAGAATTATGACCGATCGAGGATGGTCAATGATATTGAGATCCTCTAAAACCCAGTTACTATTATTAGGACAGATTGAACAAACTAAACTGAAAGAGGGTAATACCTAAACTCCATGCCAGCCTGGAATTTAAGGGCTATTGTGGGACTTGTGTGCTTTCAAATTGAACTACTTGTGCATGTTTGTTATCTAACAACTTGAGTTCCTTGCAGGTTTTGTTTACAATCCTTGTCCAATACCTTGGATTTCTTGCCAGATTTACTTGTTTACATTACCTCGTACTTTTGCTTAAACGCATAACATACACATCATAACATCATGTCTTAACATTTCCTTAACCATTTCAAGGATCTCAAAGGTTTGTGATGCAGGTTATGGTAAATCAAACATCTAGAAAGGGGAAAAGGGGATTTATTTTCCTCTAGCCAATGTCATCTAGAGATCAAAACACGATAATTTGAGTCGGTGGCTATGACCCACTCGATATGGTGAGCTTGACTCTCGAAGAAGGACTCTCAAAAAACGCGAAGTTTCTTCAATCAAATTCTAACAGTTTCTTATTTACCCCGCGAGATCCTTGAAAACATTGCATACATATATCATACATATCATTGCATTACAGGTACCATTAGAGGTTTCTCATCTTCTTCGCTGTTTATTTCAGCAATCATGTCTTTTGAAACACCTACTGATCAAGCCATCAAGGCTCTTCAAGCTCAGAATGCTCAGTTTTAGGAAATGTTCTTGAACTTGGCCAAGAGTCAACAAGATTTGAAGACTCTTATCTTGAAGGACAAGAAGAAGAAGAAGGTGGTCCTCTTGAATATGGGTCGCAGATTCGGGAACAATTTGCGACAGGAGACTGATTTGTCCCATTCATCTGGAGGGGGAGAGAATCAAGAGGAAAGAAAGGGTCCTAGCCCTGTGGTTTCTGACAATGACACAGACTTTGATGAAGACCAGTATCCTCCTGCTGAGGATAGATATAAGCAACTTGAAGATCAGCTCAGTGCAATGGAAATTCAGAAGATACGTGGGTTGGACTTTGGAGATCTAGGATTGGCATCTGGGGTGGTGATCCCTCACAAGTTTAAAGCTCCTGTCTTTGCTCAGTATGACGGGGTATCCTGCCCGAAGCTACACCTCCGCTCATACGTCAGAAAGTTTCAACCCTATACTGCTGATAGAAATCTATGGGTTCATTTCTTTCAAGATAGTATGTCAGGGACTTAACTTGAATGGTTCTGTCAACTGGAAGGAGCTAACGTCCGCAACTGGGAGGACCTTGCTGCTGCTTTTTACAAGTAATACCAGTATAATGTCGACCTTGCTCCCACGCGTACTTAGCTTCAAGGTATGTCTATGGGTACATGCAAAGGCTTTAAGGACTACGCTCAGAAGTGGAGAGATCTTGCTGGAAGATTCCAACCCCCTTTGTCTGATAGGGAGTTGGTGGATATGTTTCTTGGGACTTTGTCGGGTCCCTGTTTCAATCATTTGATCGACAGCTCGTCAGTGGGTTTCACCGAACTAAATCTGACTGGAGAAAGAGTAGAAGCTGGGATCCTGAGTGGTAATATCCAGAAAGATACCTCTTTGAGTACAGAGAAGAAGTCATTTGGTGGCAAGAGGGAAGCCAATGATGTGCACAGCCAGAAGAGGCGTAGCCAGGCAGACTACCACCAATTTGTGGGGGCAGTGTTGATCTCTAATTCGACACGCACACAACAACCACAACAACGAAATAATCAGCAAAAGGGGGAAAGACTTCAAAGGCAGTTCACACAAATCAACATGCCATTGTCACAAGCATTGCAGCACATGTTGAAGATGAATCTGATTACGGTGATAAACCCTCATCTGAACCCTAAGACTTCTTCTCCTAACTACAACCCAGATGCAAGGTGTGCTTATCATTTCAGTAGCCCGGGGCACGATACTCACGATTGTTGGGCGCTGAAATACAAGATTCAGAATATGACTGACGCTAAGGAGATCGAATTCGACCCTCATGAGACTCCCAATGTGATCACTGCTCCCTTGCCAAAATATGGCTAGGATTGAAAGCACTTTTGTTCATTTGAATTCTGAAGTTGTATTTTTCTTTGCTTATTCAAACAATTATTGTCATGTCAAACTTTTTTATTTCATTAATGCATTACACGTGTCTGTTTTGAATTAATTGTTTTCACTATGCTTAAATTTCTTCATATTTCCTTTTTGTGATGTTCAACTCTCGATTAAAAAACTCTAAGCCTTTAGAGGGAGGATGACGAAAATGATACCATAATCTCTACAGTATGCTTTTGAACAGACCCCGCTGACGATGTACAAGCATTGTTTCAAATCCTAAACAGTGGAGTTATAAGGAAGATAGTCCCTAGTCAACCCCTTTGAGCCAACGAAGTTGGAGTTTTTCTTTTCACACAAATTAAAACCCTTAATCACAACCTGGGGCAGGGTAGTTTTCTCATTTAATCTAGGTGCACAATGAATGGCATCAAAGATGTTCTAAAAGACGGTGATGGTTCCCTATAATCGTCAAGACAGGCAGTCGTTATCCCTCCAAATAAAAGTTAAGTCAAAACCTATGAAAGGGACTTAAGAAAAAAATGGGGGCATCCCGCTGACTGTAATCACAAGAAAGAAAAATTTCAGGCAAAAATACACGGATAACAAAATAAAAAAGAAAGAGGTCCTACAAACTCTCAACAAAATGACAGCCTGTTCAAAATAATCTGTCAATATCCGAACCATCGCTGGAATATCAGAGCAAAGACTCAAACGGGATCTAATGCACGATCAGCTGAGTTTAGGATCGAAGAACATCACGAAGAACGGGTGGGTACAAATACATTTTGAGCCTTTGTCCTTTGTTTCTTGAACCGTGAACTAGACCACGTTATAACCCTTAAAAGTCCTAGCTGAGGCATGGGTTAGTTTGAAAGCATACTGTTACAAAAGGTATCCTGACTCCTGTAGGGCTTGTTGTAAATCCTGAGTTGACATCACATTTTACAAAAATTCGCTTGTTTTATTGAAAAATGCATTTTCAAAAACTTCAAGACATACATAAGCTTTGCATTCTTAAAATGACATTGTTTGCATATGACTATTTGTTCAAGAGCAGAGAAATTTGCACGATGAATATCTAGTGAACAAAAACCTTTTCAATAAAAAGGGTCACCTCAAGTGGAAAAAACACTTCCAACCAAGGGGCACGGCATGAGCATTGTCTATCATCTGGGGCAGTCAAGTCAAGATTCAGAGAATCTCTCAAAGATGCCAAATAGCCAGGGGCAAATCTCCATCTGAATCACTTGGGGCATTGGACATGAGTTCCAGCAACGAATCTTGCATGACCAAACATCTTCTGGTAGTATGGAAACACCACACTACTGACAGTGACAACTCCCTACACCCGGAGAGCGCGGACATAGTCAGAAAATACTGCGCATAAACAAAGACCCGCTAGGTTGACAGGCCTAGGAAAAAATAAGGGCATCCCGACGAAACAAAAGGGTTCGGGAAAAAATTAGGGATAAAAACAAAAGAAGATTTATACACCTGGCAAGTCGAAAACCTGAAAAGGTGGCTTGGGCAAAAAAGGGTATCCCGGTGGACGGAGAATCTGAAAAGACAGTCCAGGAAAAAGTTAGGGATTAAAGCATACGACTATGTCCCGTCATCTCGTCACTTACCTACCAGAAGAAGATTTGTCATTTCAATCGGCAATTACCAAGCACCTCATAGGTTAGGATAATACTCGATCCACAAGCCCTCTGCAGGCACCTTCTCTCGCAGATACAGGGGCAGAAAAATCCCGATGCAAATACATCGTCATATCTTCGGCATGCGTCCCAGTAACATTCACTCCCTGTAGAGTAAGAGAAAGACAGTAGTGTTAATTCTCCCCAGCTAAGGCTCGCAACCACGAATGAGTCGGTAAAATTCTCCCCAAGCAGAGTTTATCTACCACTGGCCTCTGGAAGATTGTCCCCAGTAGAGTCTAAAAGGTTATCCCTAGTGAAGTCGCAACTGGAAAATCATCCCCAGCGGAGTTCATTCCTTTCACAAATAGAAACTCAATTCGCAACAGAGTTTCATTATCACCGGCAACAGTAGTTCATCCTCATCTGAATTTACCAGTGGAATCCTCAACAGAGCATCTCTTCCCCACAGAGTCATTCTCTCGTCAGTTTATTCCCCAGCGGAGTTATCCTCTCCTGAAGGTTTATTCTCGCAATCATCTTCATTCGTTATCCCTAGTGGAAACGAAAAATTCAACTCTCTTCTCCAGCAGCAACCCGGGATTTATTTTCCCCAGCTACAAACATCACATTTTCATACATCATGACACATGCATATACGCATCATACAATAACAATCTCATTTATTTTGAGAACATCATTGCTTGATACATATCATGCATTACATACAGCTAACCTTTACCTTTCAGGAAAGATACAATCAAATTCTCACAAAATTCAAGCTATGAAGCCTTACCTAGGTTTCTTCCCGGTTCAGATGCAGTTTTACCTAAACTCCTCATTCAGGCTATGAAGCCTTACCTAGGTTTATTCCCGGTTCAGGTGCAGTTTTACCTAACCTCATCATGGAGCAACCTTACCTAGGTTCCTTCTCTTTCCCGATGAAGTTTCACCTAGACTCATCATGAAGCAACCTTACCAAGGTTCCTTCCCTTTCCCGATGCAGTTTCACCTAGACTCATCCTGAAGCAACCTTACATAGGTTCCTTCCCTTTCCCGATGCAGTTTCACCTAGACTCATCCTGGAGCAACCTTACCTAGGTTCCTTCCCTTTCCCGGTGCAGTTTCACCTAGACTCATCCTGGAGCAGCCTTACCTAGGTTCCTTCTCTTTCCTGATGAAGTTTCACCTAGACTCATCCTGGAGCAGCCTTACCAAGGTTCCTTCTCTTTCCCGATGAAGTTTCACCTAGACTCATCCTGAAGCAACCTTACCTAGGTTCCTTCCCTTTCCCGATGCAGTTTCACCTAGACTCATCCTGAAGATGCCTTACCTAGGTTCCTTCCATTTCCCGATGCAGTTTCACCTAGACTCATCCTGGAGCAGCCTTACCTAGGTTCATTCTCTTTCCTGATGAAGTTTCACCTAGACACATCCTGGAACAGCCTTACCTAGGTTCCTTCTCTTTCCTGATGAAGTTTAACCTAGACTCATCCTGGAGCAGCCTTACCTAGGTTCCTTCCCTTTCCCGATGCAGTTTCACCTAGACTCATCTTGGAGCAGCCTTACCTAGGTTCCTTCCCTTTCCCGATGCAGTTTCACCTAGACTCATCCTGGAGCAGCCTTACCTAGGTTCCTTCTCTTTCCTGGTGCACTTTCACCTAGACTCATTCTGGAGCAGCCTTACCTAGGTTCCTTCTCTTTCATGATGAAGTTTCACCTACACTCATCCTGGAGCAGCCTTACCTAGGTTCCTTCTCTTTCCTGATGAAGTTTCACCTAGACTCATCTTGGAGCAGCCTTACCTAGGTTCCTTCTCTTTCTCGATGAAGTTTCACCTAGACTCATCCCGGAGCAACCTTACCTAGGTTCCTTCTCATTCCTGATGTAGTTTCATCTAGACTCATCCTGGAGAAGTCTTACCTAGGTTCCTTCTTAGATCAGATGCAGTTTTACCCAAACTCCCCACCAAGCAACCTTACCCAGGTTCCTGCTCGGTTCAAATGCATTTTTATCCAAACTCCTCACAAAGAAACCTTACCCAGGTTCCTTCTCATAAGCCCTACTATCCAGGTTTCTTTTCTCTTATCTCCAGACAGCAGTCCACAACACTGTAAGACCCAGACCTATCAAACACGATCGGTTTCATCTTTCCCTAGTAGGTCGCGATGCAGCATGTACACGGATAGATACGCAGTTCACTTCCGCTTCCTCAAGACAGAGGTGTTTCCTCAGTTGAGTACGGACGATCGAAGTTCCTAAATATCAGCAGAGATGTTTCCTCAGTTGAGTACGGACGATCGAAGTTCCTAAATATCAGCAGAGATGTTTCCTCAGTTGAGTATGGAGGATTGAAGTTCCTAAATATCAACAGAGATGACCCCTCAGTTGAGTACGGACAATCGAAGTTCCTAAATATCAACAGAGACGACTCACCAGTAGAATAACGGACGCCGAAGCTCCTAAAATTCTACTTCTCTCAACAAAGATCAGACTTCCCCAGCGGAATCTTCCTCAAACGACAAGTATACAAGCTCTCGCTAAGGAATCCCTTATGTGATCGATACTCATTTGGATGGCATCTTTAAGCCCATCTCCCGTCAGCAATTTCAAAATGGCATCTGTAAGCCCATTCTGGACATCGCAAAACGGATACCACTTCATGCGAGTGCAAATTTCTGGGCACTCTAGTGTTCAATCATCTTCCACCTTCAGATCACGAAAGGCAGGCAAGCCAATCTAAATCTTCAGGTTTAAGAAGATTGAACAGGGGCAACTGTTGTACCCCAAAATTTTCCCTCCCATATTTCTCAAAACATTTCAAGAAAGATCCCCAAGTTGCTCAAGGTAGTCCAAGGGTTGGCTAGACAAGCTCTCTTCTAAGGCAGTCTACCTCAAATTAGGGTTTCATGTTGCATCAAGATACTTGATTCCAAGGGACCCCAAATGCTCAACATTGTCCTAATATGTTATCAAGATCATCCATGTCAAGTTTCAAGCCCTACAGAGGAAGTTTGCTCAGTCAATTGCTCAAAGGCCTGAAAATCGACTGTGCTAGGGCAAAAGTCAATTGTGGCCCGCATACAGTCAAACTTCAATATTTTTGGTCAACATCCTCATTTTGAAGTATATTTCATCATTTTATCAAGGGTTGATCATGATTCCTCAAGTATTGCTCATAATTCATCAAAACCCAAAAGTTGCTAAATTCGGGTTTTGTAGGAAAATTCAACTTAACTTTGACCAAGCATAACTTTCTCATACTTTATCAAAAATGACCCATCTAAAGCTCATTTTTAATAGGATGAAGTTTCCTACAATTCATATTCATCTCCCAAGTTCAAAATAAGTACTCACAAGAAGATATGAATTTGGACATTATAGGTCATTTTAAAAAGTCAACAAAAACACCTTTTGGGTCAAAGCTTCTTACATGAACATGGAAGATCCAGTTGAGATGAAACCAAAGAGGTATCTTAGGGGACATCCTAAGCTTTCTAAAAAGTCCAAGAACACCCACATAAGGTTAAAATTGAGAGAGATATGCATTGTCAAAGTTGGACAATTTTTGAAAAAATGCATGAAGCAAATATTGACCAAACTTGAATTTTTTTCAAACGGGCCTATCTTTTCAAGTTTGAAACTAATTCCTAACATGGTCCACGACCTCTAAGCCCACCCATACATTTTTCTACTATTTATGCTATTTATTTTGATATTTTATTCATTAAAATTCAGAATTAAATAAATAAATAATAGAAATAATATAAATTTTGATGTGAATCCATTTTGGGAAAGTTTTATGCTGGTTTATGTTAATTGATTTCATGCAATAACTCTTCAAATATGTCCAGGTTCATCCACATGTGAAAATGGCATAAAATCATCAAATATGGCATTTTATTCAAATTTTAATCATGGTCTTAAAACACAACATTATGAGGGAGATTCTTTCCAAGCTTTCTTGTCTCCTCATTCTCCTCTATAAATATAGAGCCATACAAGCATGAAAGGGACGAAAATCCTCTCTAAAAAGCTCTCGAAATGCTCTTCAAAAAGCTCTTCAAAAAGCTCTCCAAAAATCAAAGAATTGGTACAAGTCATATCTCGAGGTTCCGGTCTCTCTCTCAATTGACATCAAGCCTTAAACCATCCTCTTGAAGTCCTCAAGAGTCTCACAAGGCCCAAGAGAAATCCATCACACGCCTAGCACGTCCCCATTTGACAACACCGGTTTGCTAAAATTTTAAATTTCGAATCTCTAATTTTAATCACATTTTATGGTATGCTAATGTTTGCTTGAGTTTATATAGAACAGTTATGGATGTTTGAATCATAGGTTCCACGCAAGAATAAAAAAACACCATAGTTAGAGCATGAAGCTTTCGAAGATTCGGGCCTAGAGATTTCTGATGATTGCACCCCCACATTACAGGCCCAGTTTGCTTTCCTCTAATTCTTTTATATTTATATTATTTCATTTATTTATTTTACTAACCCATCAAATTATTTTCTTTTTTATCAAAAAATCACAAAACATTTTTCTATCCAATTAAATTCAAGATATTTATTTTTATTTTAAAAAAAGTAATTAATTTAATTAGGTTTTTAATTATTAGACAACTTTAATTTCTTTTTACATGATTAAAATTAATTAGAATAAATAGGTTTTATTACTAACTTAATTATTTTATTTCTTTCCTAAAATAACAAAAACCCAAAAATATGTCATTTAATTATTTTCATTAATTAACTTAATAACCAATCAATTTTGCATTTAATTTAAAAATCTAATTTCTTTTCTTAAAAAAATATTAAAAACAACAAAAAAACATTTTCTTTTTTTAATTAGGATAGAAGGGTCAAAACCCTAATTTCTCGTCGATTAAATTTTTAATCGCGCGCTTTATTATTATTTTTCCCAATTATTGTATCTGCTTACAGTTTATAATAATTTAATTAGGACGTTTATTTACCTTTACCGCTTTTATTTATTTACGATATTTAATGTAACTGCTCATGGGATGTAATAGTTTAATTAGGATGTTTATTCTACATTTATCGCTTTAATTTCAAAGGGTTTGTTTTTGGCTATGTAAATACCCGAAGCCTTGTAATAGCTGAGTTTAATTTCTGCATTTTAAATTCCGCAAAATGTTAACTGTTAGATGTATGATTTAGGATGCATGACAAGAATGTATGTTTAATTTTAAAACGGCTAGATAACCTTAAAAATGTGCAAAGATAACTAATCTGAAATTGAATCACTCGCACATGCGCACTCCTAGGGTATACTCTCACTTGGTTGCCTTCGGTAAACGGTCATTGAGTATAGGATGCTTTAGTGGTCGTCCTTTTTGTCCAGAGATCATAGTTGCCTCGGAAAGGTTGCCTCAGACATTGTTGCCTCAGATAAATGATCTAAGACATTAGGGTTACCACTAAGACGTCCTAACATTGCTTTAGTGACCGTACGTCCCTTTCGAATTGACCCTTCAAACTCCAACGACGGTGCTACCTACTCACTAATAGTGGGATAGCATTGTCTAAAGGAAATAAACATAGAACGATTCTTTTTTATAGTAGGTAGATTAGTTCTTAGATACTTGCCCATCCAAAACAAACTCTTTTCACACTTACACTCCTTTACAAACAAGTTTTCAAAAACGCTTCATTACACTCTTGAAGACAGAAGCAAGAGTTAAATCAAAGTTAAAACAAAAACTTTTCAAAACCCACAAACACAAAGAAAACAATTTTGAAAATGATGACCAAGTACCTAAGAGCCTGTAGAGAACTATGGATAGAAAGGGTGCTAATACCTTCCCTTTCTATAATCTACCCCCCGTACTCAGAAATATCTCGAAAAAGGAATTTTTCTGTGCTTTTTTCCTTTCCTTGTTGGATAAAATAAAAGTTGGTGGCGACTCTTGCTTACCGCGACATTTTGCGAAAACAAACGCAAAACGCAAACCAGCATTCCAGAAAACAGTCAGTTCTTCCACCGTATCACAGAACTGACGACTCTGCTGGGGATCTAATAAGTGGGGTGTACCTTAGGAATAGTTCATCATATTGTTTTCTATTGTTTGATTTGATTGCTTTATCTTTGTGGGCTTTGTATCAGAGTTACTATAGATCCTAACCCGGATCTAGGGATACCTTTTAGGTAAGTAGCAATAGACTGTGAGGGAACCGTACGGTGTAGACCGATACGGTTGAAGCAGTAGCTACGTTGGTGTGACACTTTAGTTGGTACCGATATCCCTTATGGAGGAACAAGGAGAGTATGGGGCTGCTAAGGGGTCATTAAGCATCAACTGACCTTAGAACCTATAATTGACCAACTTGGCCATAGAAAAGTAGCAGTATGCTACACTCATTGAGACCATACTCTCGCGATGATTTCGGCTGCAAGAAAAGGTTACTAAACTAGAATTATGACCGATCGAGGATGGTCAGTGATATTGAGATCCTCTAGAACCCAGTTACTATTACTAGGACAGGTTGAACCAACTAAACTGAAAGAGGGTGTAATACGGTCGGAGAACTGACTACGAGTTTTGCATTTGCATTCGCACTTGTTCGGTTGAGTAAGAGTCGCCACCGACTTTTTATTTTATCCTAAAGGAAAGGTTTATAAAAAGCACAGCAAAAACCTTTTGAGATATTTCGTGGGTCCGGGGGGTAGATTATGAAAAGGGAAGGTATTAGCACCCTTTTCATCCATGGTTATCCATGGGCTCTTAGTTACTTGGTTTTTTAGATCACTTGCCTTGGTTTTCGATTGCTTTGAAAATGGTGTGTAGGTGTGTGTGTGTTTGAAAATGTTTTTGAAGAAGATGCCTTGTCTTAGGCTAACCTTGTAATAATTCTTTACTCGAATATTTTACAAAAGTGTGTATCTTTTCGAAAAGATGTTTCAAAGTGTTTTTGAGGGTTTGTTTTGAAAGTGTTTGTGGAATGTGGTTTTTGAAAAGAAGGAAAGTGTTTTTGCAAGTTGATCTCAAGTAACTAAGAGTTTTGTCTACCCTATTGTACTCAAAGGTTTTCTCTATGTTTTCAACCCTTTTTTAATAATTTTGTTCCACCATTGAATTTGGTGGACAATCTTGCGTTTAGGAAGTTTGTTCGGGACGGGCGCGGGTCATCGTATGGACCATGAATGCAATGATGCCAAGTGTCTTTGGCAATTTGCTTTGAAGGGACTATGATCATTCCGTTTAGGTAACATTTGAAAGCGTCATCGAGGGACTTATGATCATTTGAATTTGTTTTGCCAAAGATACTCGACGTGCAAGCATGGCCCATTTTGGAAGGCAACACGTGGGATTACCCTAGAGGGTGAAAGTGTGATTGTGTATTGATTTCATGTCTTTGTCTTGTATTAGGTTATCTAGAGTTTGGTTTTATGTACATGCAAACCCTAGGTCTAACCATGGTATAATTGAAAAGCGGTAAATTGCGGAAATGTAAAGTCTACGCTATTACAGAATAAGTATCCGGGAGTGGGGGTATTAATTTACGAATGGGGATGAGACTTAGGAATGTAATGTCCAATAAGTTACAACCAAATCGAATTTGCGATCAAATGTAAATGTAAGGAATATACAAAATAAACAAATGTATAATGTATCAAAATGCAAGTATATTGTGTAAGTGTACGTGCATAAGTGTGTTTGTATATGTAATTATTTACAGGTGCGACAATGCGAATTTAAGAGAGTATTATTAAGTATTGTTTTGACTTAAATGAAAAGAATTTAAAATATTTGTTTAATTAATCTTTTGTAGTCTTGTATTCTCTTTAGTATGTACAAAAGGAATGTTTTGATTAAATGCTCTAAGTTCTAATTATGTATATAAAAAAAAGTATTTTTATTTGTTATGTACAAAAATTATGTTTTAATTAAATATCAAGAATTAAATTATGTATATTGAAAAATATATTTTAAAAGTGTTAAAGTATTAATGTACAAATTAAGTATTAATCTTAAAAATTATATATTTATGTACAAATATTTATTTTACTTAAAAGAAAAGGAAAATATTTTCAATTTTAATTACATGGTGTATAAAAGATACATTTCATTTATTATGTACAAAGAAAATTTAAATTAAATATTTTAACTTAAAAATGTGTTTTTATGTATTTTAGTATTAATGTATTAGTGAAAATATTTAAGTTAGAGGAAAAAATATATTGTTCAAATTTATGTTATAAAAAGATTTGATGTAAAAAATTATGTTAATTTATTAACAAAAATAAAAGGTTAAGATTAAGTTATGTAAAAATCTGGTTTATATCAAAAAGGGTTAAGTTTTAGGACAGGCCTTGGGGAGGTATTGTCCCAAATAGAAAAGAAATGAGGGGGGGTGCTATCCAGAATGCAATGGGCTTAGGTGCAGTGAGAACGGGGCGAGGCCCAGCAAGCTGAGACAATTCTTTTAGGGTTGGATTGTTTGTTTCAATTGGGATTACGCTTAGGGTTTGTGAGGCGCGCCGTTCGTTCGTTCTTCGTTCATCTTCTCCGATCGTTCGTCCTTTGGCCATGGTTGCTGAACAGCGACTCCTTGCCTGAGCTACCATGCTACCCCCTAAACTCTCTTTCCTCCATAGCTCGAGTTCAATGGTCTCATGACAACAAGGTTTGCTTTTGATGTTTTTATACTTTTTTACGAATTGCATGCTTATTTTGCTTTGAGCTTTGACCTTAAACTTTTGTTATTATGGAGGTGATGGAGAAAAAGAGAGAGAGAAAGGCGTACTACCTTCGGTCTTGGAGAAGGAGGAGAGATAGGGTAGGTGGCGCTCCGGAAGCTTGCCGGTGGGGATGCGGTTGATGATCTCTTTGAGCTTCCTGGTATCTTTGTATATTTCTTTTGGTTTTATGATGATTATGAACTGAAAACCCCTTTTTCTTCTTCTTCTTCCTATTGCCCTGTTTACATGCCTTTGTACGCTTTTGTTATCTCTCTTCTTCGCCTCTGAGTTGCCTTGTTTCTTACTTCTGTCGCCTCTGAGTTGCCTTTAACACTTGCTTTTGAATGTCTTTGAATGCCTTTGAATGCCTTCTATTTATGTTGCCTTGAGTGTTTGCCTTTGAACGTTTTGCCTGTGATGAGGATTTCTGAGGCCTTTTTGATATTCACTTCCTCTTTGTTGTCTTGATGCCTTCGAGTTGCCTATTTACTTCTTCCTTGCCCCATGATGAGCCTAGGCTTCTGAGGGCCTTGTATATGTGCTTGAAATGCTATTGTTGAGCCACTTTGTATGCTTGTTAAGGTTGCCTCGATACTTTGCTTCTGTTGCCCATTTGATTTGCCTTGAATTGCCCTGTGATGAACTTTCTGAGGGCCTGAGGGTTATAGGTTGCCTGGGTAAGTTTTTGTTGGTTTTGAAAGTTGACAAGGTTTTGTTTGAATGGCCAGGCTTCAGGTTTTGTGAATTTAGGCTTTAGGTTTGTGCAGTTGAGTTTGACAGGTTCAGCAGGTTTTTGATTTTTACACAGGTCCTTATGGGCTTTAGCTTGACAGGTCTAATGGCTTAGCAGGTTTGATGCTTAGGCAGGTTGGATGCTTAGGCAGTTTTTTGCTTAAGGTTCATTTTGTTTAGGCAGGTTTCTTAGAGGCTTTAATGTTTGATGGTTAAGGCAGGTTTAATGCTTTTTGGTTCTGAAAATGGTAAGGCTTTTTGTATTTGTTTGTGTTGGAGGTTTTAAACTTGTCTTCTGAACTTGGATGAAAAATCTGGTTTTTTATGGGCATATGCTGGTATATTGGTTTGTGAGATCTCAGTAGGCTTGTGTTTTGGTTCAGTAGGCTTGGCCTTTGTTCAATAGGTTTGGTCTTTGTTCAGCAGGCTGGAAAGTTTTGACAGTTGGCTTGGCCTTTGATTGATATCTTTCTGATCTCTCTCTCTTTATCCACTTTGTTCAGTTTTTGTATATGTTTTCTTTCTATCTCTCAAGCCTAAAACCTAAGCCTGCTCTTCTATCTCTCTTCTTCTTTCTCTCTCAGTACAGTTTATATATTAAAATATGCTTATGTTGTACTTCTTTTTGCTGAAAGGGCCACTTTATTTTGGGAAATGATGAAAAGAAAATGTTTTGCTTGCTTAACAAATTTCCTCTGCATATTTGTCCCTTCTTGACAGCTTTTGTACTTTGTATCTTTTGATATCTTTGCCAAATCTTCTTTTCTTTGACAGCTTGGGTAGCCTTTTGGCATTTTGACAGCAAGTTTGAATTTTTCAGTTTGGTTTGAACTTGGAGTTTTGAGATTTGAACTTATGCAGTTTGACACTTTTTGAATTGTGCAATTTTGACTTTTGTGCATTCATTTTTAGCAAATAAACGTTCGTCCCTCTTTGTGAACCGGGAGAAATCCCGTGATTTGTAGAGAGGGTTAACTGATCCCAATCAGTGGCCCTTAATGATGAACTGTCTTTTATTTATCTGTCATTATTTATTTATCTGCTTTTTGACTTTTCTCTTTTTCTCTTGCAGATGAATAATTGAATGGAGGGGAGCAAAGGATAGCAGATGAAGAATTGAAGAATTGAAGACTTGGAAAAAATAGGATAGTTTCATTTTTTTTTATTTAAATTTAAATTAATGTAAAATCATTGTTTGTAGATAAATTGTAAACAATAATTGTACAAATAATTTAAGAATAAATAAAAGTTTTCACTATCCAATTAATTCTATTTCCTCTTTTATTGTTTATTTATTATTTAAAATTCTTTGAATTAAAGTAATTGAAAAAAAAATTCCAATCACTTAACCTCAGAATAATAAATAATTTAAACAATGCTTTAGCAATTTACTCAATTAAACCTGACCTTTCCAATATCCAAAGTAAAGCAAAAATTAACCAAAACAACTGATCAGGCGCATTCCCTTTTCACTGATTTTTACCAAACACTGTAAATCCAAACTGCATATATCTTTTGACTGGCTCAAACAAACCAATGTGAATTCAAACCAAATGCATTCTTTTTACTGATTAAGTCAAACAATGCGAATCCAACCCAAATCTCGGAATAACTCACAAAGTGCTGTAGAATTTAAATCCTTCTGAGAACGTGCCCAAAAAACCCTAATTCCTGATTAAATTCCAAAGAGCGTTCTCCTGATCAAAGTTGAGCCAAAATCAACCAAAACCCTAAGCCAACTGTGTGAAACAATCCAGATCCCTGAAAAATTAATAAAACCCTAATTTTGCTTGGCTGACGAAAAAAGTCTGTTTGTCCGATTCTTGAGCCAGTTTGAAAAATCAGGAAACGCCTGAAGCTGCGATCTCTTGTGGAAAAATGCGAGGGAAAATTTTGGGGTACAACAGTTGCCCCTGTTCAATCTTCTTGAACCTGAAGAGTTAGATTGGCAAGTTTGCCTTTCGCGACTTGAAGGTAAAAGAAGATTGGACACTAAAGTGCCTAGAAAATTTGCACTCGGTGATGTGATGGTAGAGGTGAATGGGCTTAAAGATGCCATTTGGTGATGGGCTTAAAGATGCCATCTGATGCGATAGAATCTTGTCGGGGGATGGGCTTAGAGATGCCATCTGATAATGGGCTTAAAGATGCCATTTGGCGATGTTGAACTGTATGTCATTGGTGAGTGGACGAGTATCAGAAAGGCACCCATGTTTTGGAAAATCTCTGAATTGGGGGTCCGAGTAAGCAATAGATTGACATCCATGTTTGGAGAATCCCGTAAACTATTTTGAAGTTCAGATTGAATAAGCAATGGAGCCACATCCATTATTGGGAAGCGTCCGTAAACTGTTTTCAAAAGTTGGCATCTGAACAAGTTGGTAGATTAACATCCGTTGTCGGGAAGAATCTGTAAACTGTTTTCAGAAGTCTTGAGCAGAATCTGAACAAGTGATAGGTTAGCATCCGTTACTGGAGAACCCGTGAACTGTTTTCATAAGTCTTGAAGTTTAAGAGGAACCGGTGTAGGGTTTCCTGATGATGCGTCTGAATGGATCTGAAATAAGTATCAGAATGTTGCCGTGTCCGGGTCACATCTGAACTATTTCTGGATGAATCTCGGGAGGTGATCTTTGTCTGTCGACTGATCTTACCTGAAAAAGTAAAGGGTTAGTTGTATGCAATGTCATGATGCATGATGCAATGTATGTGACATCAATGTTTATGACATGAATGTGATGAATGCGTATGTAAGTTAATGAGCTATCTTGCTAAGGATAAATGAATCTTGGACGGCTGAAGATAAAAGAATCTTGACCGCTGCCGGGAAAATAATTCCTTGGCTGTTGCTGGGGAAGAGAATTCCTGATGACCTCTACTGGGGAGTTCCAAACTAGTAGACTCATGCTGGGGAGGTAAGATTGAGAATCTTCAGCTCGGTGGGAAGTAACTCTGGCGACTTCACTGGGGAACTCAAGATTTGCCCTCCCAAAACTCTGTGGGGAGAAGGTTCATTAGTCTGGCTCCGCTAGGGATTGATAATTTGAAGTTTTAGCTTCGCTGGGGATAATGAAACTTGACTCTGAGTGGAGTTAGCTTCTGGAAGGTTCTCTTGCTGGGGATTACGAGAGTCCTCTGATTGCCGTAGGTGAAGGCTTGGAATCTGAACAAGCGATAGATTGACATCCGTTACTGGAGAATCCGTAAACTGTTTTCAGAATGTTGAGAAGTGTCTGAACAAGCGATAGGTTAACATCCGTTACCGGAGAACCCGTGAACTGTTTTCAGAAGTTGAGAAGAGTCTGAACAAGTGATAGGTTAACATCCGTTACTGGAGAACCCGTGAACTGTTTTCAGAAATCTTGAGATTGAATAAGCAATAGAGCAGCATCTGTTGTTGGGAAGCGTCCGTAAACGGTTTTCAAAGGTTGCATCTGAACAAGTAATAGATTAACATCCGTTGTTGGGAAGAATCCATAAGCTGTTTTCAGAAGTCTTGAGAAGAATCTGAACAAGTGATAGGTTAACATCCGTTACTTGGAGAACCTGTGAACTGTTTTCAGAAGTCTTGAGATTGAATAAGCAATAGAGCAGCATCCGTTGTTGGGAAGCGTCCGTAAACTGTTTTCAAAGGTTGCATCTGAACAAGTAATAGATTAACATCCGTTGTTGGGAAGAATCCATAAACTGTTTTCAGAAGTCTTGAGAAGAATCTGAACAAGTGATAGGTTAACATCCGTTACTTGGAGAACCCGTGAACTGTTTTCAGAAGTCTTGAAGTTGAATAAGCAATAGAGCAGCGTCCGTTGTTGGGAAGCGTCCGTAAACTGTTTTCAAAGGTTGCATATGAACAAGTAATAGATTAACATCCGTTGTTGGGAAGAATCCATAAACTGTTTTCAGAAGTCTTGAGAAGAATCTGAACAAGTGATAGGTTAACATCCGTTACTTGGAGAACCCGTGAACTGTTTTCAGAAGTCTTGAAGTTGAATAAGCAATAGAGCAGCGTCCGTTGTTGGGAAGCGTCCGTAAACTGTTTTCAAAGGTTGCATCTGAACAAGTAATAGATTAACATCCGTTGTTGGGAAGAATCCATAAACTATTTTCAGAAGTCTTGAGAAGAATCTGAACAAGTGATAGGTCAACATCCGTTACTTGGAGAACCCGTGAATTGTTTTCAGAAATCTTGAGGAGGAACCGGTGTAGGGCTTCCTGATGATGAGCTCGTGTAAAGCTGCATCGGTTTTTTTTGAACACTTTTGACATTCGAATGCCCCAAGTGGTGATGAATGAGTCTTGAATCAGATTACTCTACATATTGAGAGATTTCTTGAAATCTTGACTGGACTGCCCCAGGTTAATTGAACTTTGAAAGATCTATTGAAACTCGACTGGACTGCCCCAAGTTGGTGACATGTCATGCCCCCTGCTGATAGGAGATTTGCAATGGAAGTGTTATCCTCTTGAAGTGATTTTTACTTACTGAGAGAGTTTTCGTTCCTCCGAACATTCGTTGTATGAATTTCTTCGCTGTCAATCAAAAAACCAAATGCAGACAGTGATATTCAAGCAATGCAAAGTTTATGTTTGTCTCGAAGTTTTGAAAAATGTGTTTTTAGCAGAAAACTTTTCATAAGACAGATCAACACAAAATTTAGAGCAAAGCCTTACAGGAGTCAGGATACCTTTTGTAACAGTATGCTTTCGAACTAACCCAAGCTTCAATTAGGACTTTTGAAGGGTTGTAACGTGGCTTGGTTCATGGTTTAAGAAACAAAGGATAAAAGCTCAAAGTATATTAATACCCACCCGCTCTTCGTGATGTTCTCCAACCTAAGCTCAGTTAATTGTGCGTCACACTCTGTTTTGAGTTTGGAACGACTTTTGGGCGATGGTTCACCAGTTGAATTTGGGGAGACAGTCATCATTTCCTTTTCTTTTTCAACATTTTTCCTGTTGTCGAGGATTTTGTAATGACCTCACTATTTTGATTTTGATTTGTTATCCCTAACTTTTGCCTGACTGTTACCGTTTTCCGGGATTACCGTCAGCGGGATGCCCCAGCTTTCTTAAGCCTCCTTTATAGGTTTTGGCTTGGTGGGCTTTTCTCTTTTGAGAGATTGACTGTCTATGTGATAGGGAACCAACCCTGTCTTTTGATTCCAAAGGAATGCTTTCTTTTTTGACATCGTTCGTTGTATTACGAACTGAGAGTTTGCGACTTCAATGCGCATCTTCTTTTGAATTAACTGAGGTACTACCCTGCCCCGGGTTTATATCAAAGGTTTTGATCGTTTAGAACAGAAAACTCCTACTTCTTTGGCTCGAAGGGGTTGACTAGGGATTAACTTCCTTATAACTCCAGTGTTTGGGAATTGAAAGAAATGTCTGTACATCATCAGCAAGGTCTGTTCAAAAGCATACTGTATAAGATCATGGTATTGTTTCGTCATCCTCCCTCTAAAGGCTTGCAGCTTTTTATCAAGAGTCAAATATCATAAAGAAAAGCATAAGAGTAGTGAAACGAATGGATGAATTCAAGACAAACATATGCAATGCATTAATGAAAACAGAGTTTAACATCAACACATAATTGTTTGACAGCAAAAGAAATTACAACTTTGAAAATTCAAAAAGAAGCAAAAGTCTTTCAGCTTGAGCTTCGTCATTTCAGGTGGAGAACCCTTTAACGGAAGCTCTTCATCTCACCGTCTGGCATGAATTCCAGCACCCCAATGTCGATCAGATCTTGAATCTTGTTCTTCAAGGCCCAACAGTCGTTGGTGTCGTGTCCCGGGCTGTAGGAGTGGTAAACACAAAATGCGTCGGTATGATAGTGAGGAGAGGAGATATTAAGCTTCTGAGGAGGGTCCTTTAAGGTAAGCAAATTGACCTCCAACAGGCGCTTTAGTATGAAAAATGATGGTATTTCAGTCTCCGTGAACTGTCTTCCCGACGTTTCTTGCTTACGCCGATTACCCCGTTGACGCTGGCGAGGTTGTTGATGGGCTTGTGACCCTAAAGCAAGCAAAGGAGATTTCCCCTTATCTTCTTGAGTGGATGGAGGTTGAGCGGTAACTTGCTCTTCAACCTCGGCTATTTGCCCCAGTTGGTTGTTTGGAAGCAGTTGGCGGACGAGAACTCTGAGTTCCTCTTGTCTTTGAGATAGGTCTTGGATGAGAACCATCTGGCCCACCAATTGTCCCATCACTTGGGTCCTCAAGGTTGTCAGATCAAACTGCAGCTCCGCAAGCTGATCACTCCTGACATTGTTGGAATTCTCCAAGCCCTTTGTGAGGAGAGCTTTCATCTCTTCTTGCCCCAGAGACAAGTTCAGGAACATCTCCTGCAGTTGAGCAGTCTGGTCTTGGATGTATTTGACAGACCTTTCTAGAACCATCTCTTGCTGAAATAAACAGCAGGCGAGTAAGGAAACCTGAAAAAGGAAAGACTGTCAAAATGCGATGCATAATATGTGGATGCATGCTTTCAAGGATCTCTTGGGGTAAACACAAGAAAATGTTAGAGGTTGAACTTTGCTCTTGGATTGGAGATCTCCGCACCGGTGGATGTCTTTCCACGAGAATCAAGCTCACCATGTCAAGTGGGTCATAGCCACTGATTCAAGTTGTTGTACTTGAACTCTGACTGGAGAACTTTGTATCGGTGGATGTCTTTCCACGAGAATCAAGCTCACCATGTCGAGTGGGTCATAGCCACTGATTCAAGTTGTTGCACTTGAACTTTGGTTGGCATTGGTTAGAGGAGAAACCTCTTGCCCCTTGGTAGACGTCTGGTTCAACATAACCCTGCATCAAAAGAACCCTCGAGATCCTTGAAGTGGTTATTGAAAATGCTATGGTATGATGTCATGATGTTACGTACATGTATGCAAAAAAGCAAGTGAGTGTATATACAGGCAAACATATTCACACAAAGCAAACAAGTCCTGAGGTTTAGGCTTGCATGAGGTTTAGGTAAGTACCCTCTTGAAGTTAGTTGGCTCATCCTGTCCTAAAATAGAAACCGGGTTCTAAGGAGCTCAATATCATTGGATTGTTTTCTGTGTTCATTGTTTCGGTTTAGCCACTTACTGGCGACCAAAATATTCCAAGAAAACAATCCTCAAAAGAGTGTAGTATCGAGGATCTACCAACTTCGGACTGCACCAAAGTCGGTCATCTCACTACCCCTAAAAAGGCTAAGATGGTCAATTAAGGTTCTAAGAGTTCGTTAGTGCTTCATGACATCACACAGCGGCCCCGTACTCTCCTTGATTGAACTCAAGGGTTACCGGTACTCACAAATATGTCACACTAACATAGCTTACTGCTTCAACCGTGTCGGTATACCCCGTACAGTTCCCTCGCAGTTTTTTGCTATTTACCTAAGAAGGTGCCCCAAATCCAGGTGTAGGATTCACAACAAACCCAAACAAGAACCCAAAAGATAAAGCAATCAAGTCAATTAAAGCGAGAAAGTAAAGGTGATCTAAACCCTAAGGTAACCCCGCTTTTAAAATTCCCCAGCAGAGTCGCCAGTTCTGTGATACGGTGGGAGAACTGACTACGAGTTTTGCATTTGCATTCGCACTTGTTCGGTTGAGCAAGAGTCGCCACCGACTTTTTATTTTATCCTAAAGGAAAGGTTTAAAAAAAGCACAGCAAAAACCTTTTGAGATATTTCGTGGGTCCGGGGGGTAGATTATGAAAAGGGAAGGTATTAGCACCCTTTTCATCCATGGTTATCCATGGGCTCTTAGTTACTTGGTTTTTTAGATCACTTGCCTTGGTTTTCGATTGCTTTGAAAATGGTGTGTAGGTGTGTGTGTGTTTGAAAATGTTTTTGAAGAAGATGCCTTGTCTTAGGCTAACCTTGTAATAATTCTTTACTCGAATATTTTACAAAAGTGTGTATCTTTTCGAAAAGATGTTTCAAAGTGTTTTTGAGGGTTTGTTTTGAAAGTGTTTGTGGAATGTGGTTTTTGAAAAGAAGGCAAGTGTTTTTGCAAGTTGATCTCAAGTAACTAAGAGTTTTGTCTACCCTATTGTACTCAAAGGTTTTCTCTATGTTTTCAACCCTTTTTTAACAATTTTGTTCCACCATTGAATTTGGTGGACAATCTTGCGTTTAGGAAGTTTGTTCGGGACGGGCGCGGGTCATCGTATGGACCATGAATGCAATGATGCCAAGTGTCTTTGGCAATTTGCTTTGAAGGGACTATGATCATTCCGTTTAGGCAACATTCGAAAGCGTCATCGAGGGACTTATGATCATTTGAATTTGTTTTGCCAAAGATACTCGACGTGCAAGCATGGCCCATTTTGGAAGGCAACACTTGGGATTACCCTAGAGGGTGCAAGTGTGATTGTGTATTTATTTCATGTGTTTGTCTTGTATTAGGTTATCTAGCGTTTGGTTTTATGTACATGCAAACCCTAGGTCTAACCATGGTATAATTGAAAAGCGGTAAATTGCGGAAATGTAAAGTCTACGCTATTACAGAATAAGTATCCGGGAGTGGGGGTATTAATTTACGAATGGGGATGAGACTTAGGAATGTAATGTCCAATAAGTTACAACCAAATCGAATTTGCGATCAAATGTAAATGTAACGAATATACAAAATAAACAAATGTATAATGTATCAAAATGCAAGTATATTGTGTAAGTGTACGTGCATAAGTGTGTTTGTATATGTAATTATTTACAGGTGCGACAATGCGAATTTAAGAGAGTATTATTAAGTATTGTTTTGACTTAAATGAAAAGAATTTAAAATATTTGTTTAATTAATCTTTTGTAGTCTTGTATTCTCTTTAGTATGTACAAAAGGAATGTTTTGATTAAATGCTCTAAGTTCTAATTATGTATATAAAAAAAAGTATTTTTATTTGTTATGTACAAAAAGTATGTTTTAATTAAATATCAAGAATTAAATTATGTATATTGAAAAATATATTTTAAAAGTGTTAAAGTATTAATGTACAAATTAAGTATTAATCTTAAAAATTATATATTTATGTACAAATATTTATTTTACTTAAAAGAAAAGGAAAATATTTTCAATTTTAATTACATGGTGTATAAAAGATACATTTCATTTATTATGTACAAAGAAAATTTAAATTAAATATTTTAACTTAAAAATGTGTTTTTATGTATTTTAGTATTAATGTATTAGTGAAAATATTTAAGTTAGAGGAAAAAATATATTGTTCAAATTTATGTTATAAAAAGATTTGATGTAAAAAATTATGTTAATTTATTAACAAAAATAAAAGGTTAAGATTAAGTTATGTAAAAATCTGGTTTATATCAAAAAGGGTTAAGTTTTAGGACGGGCCTTGGGGAGGTATTGGCCCAAATAGAAAAGAAATGAGGGGGGGTGCTATCCAGAATGCAATGGGCTTAGGTGCAGTGAGAACGGGGCGAGGCCCAGCAAGCTGAGACAATTCTTTTAGGGTTGGATTGTTTGTTTCAATTGGGATTACACTTAGGGTTTGTGAGGCGCGCCGTTCGTTCGTTCTTCGTTCATCTTCTTCGATCGTTCGTCCTTTGGCCATGGTTGCTGAACAGCGACTCCTTGCCTGAGCTACCACGCTACCCCCTAAACTCTCTTTCCTCCATAGCTCGAGTTCAATGGTCTCATGACAACAAGGTTTGCTTTTGATGTTTTTATACTTTTTTACGAATTGCATGCTTATTTTGCTTTGAGCTTTGACCTTAAACTTTTGTTATTATGGAGGTGATGGAGAAAAAGAGAGAGAGAAAGGCGTACTACCTTCGGTCTTGGAGAAGGAGGAGAGATAGGGTAGGTGGCGCTCCGGAAGCTTGCCGGCGGGGATGCGGTTGATGATCTCTTTGAGCTTCCTGGTATCTTTGTATATTTCTTTTGGTTTTATGATGATTATGAACTGAAAACCCCTTTTTCTTCTTCTTCTTCCTATTGCCCTATTTACATGCCTCTGTACGCTTTTGTTATCTCTCTTCTTCGCCTCTGAGTTGCCTTGTTGCTTACTTCTGTCGCCTCTCAGTTGCCTTTAACACTTGCTTTTGAATGTCTTTGAATGCCTTTGAATGCCTTATGTTTATGTTGCCTTGAGTGTTTGCCTTTGAACGTTTTGCCTGTGATGAGGATTTCTGAGGCCTTTTTGATATTCACTTCCTCTTTGTTGTCTTGATGCCTTCGAGTTGCCTATTTATTTCTTCCTTGCCCCATGATAAGCCTAGGGTTCTGAGGGCCTTGTATATGTGCTTGAAATGCTATTGTTGAGCCACTTTGTATGCTTGTTAAGGTTGCCTAGATACTTTGCTTCTGGTGCCCATTTGATTTGCCTTGAATTGCCCTGTGATGAACTTTCTGAGGGCCTGAGGGTTACAGGTTGCCTGGGTAAGTTTTTGTTGGTTTTGGAAGTTGACAAGGTTTTGTTTGAATGGCCAGGCTTCAGGTTTTGTGAATTTAGGCTTTAGGTTTGTGCAGTTGAGTTTGACAGGTTCAGCAGGTTTTTGATTTTTACACAGGTCCTTATGGGCTTTAGCTTGACAGGTCTAATGGCTTAGCAGGTTTGATGCTTAGGCAGGTTGGATGCTTAGGCAGTTTTTTGCTTAAGGTTCATTTTGTTTAGGCAGGTTTCTTAGAGGCTTTAATGTTTGATGGTTAAGGCAGGTTTAATGCTTTTTGGTTCTGAAAATGGTAAGGCTTTTTGTATTTGTTTGTGTTGGAGTTTTTGAACTTGTCTTCTGAACTTGGATGAAAAATCTGGTTTTTTATGGGCATATGCTGGTATATTGGTTTGTGAGATCTCAGCAGGCTTGTGTTTTGGTTCAGTAGGCTTGGCCTTTGTTCAATAGGTTTGGCCTTTGTTCAGCAGGCTGGAAAGTTTTGACAGTTGGCTTGGCCTTTGATTGATATCTTTCTGATCTCTCTCTCTTTATCCACTTTGTTCAGTTTTTGTATATGTTTTCTTTCTATCTCTCAAGCCTAAAACCTAAGCCTGCTCTTCTATCTCTCTTCTTCTTTCTCTCTCAGTACAGTTTATATATTAAAATATGCTTATGTTGTACTTCTTTTTGCTGAAAGGGCCACTTTATTTTGGGAAATGATGAAAAGAAAATGTTTTGCTTGCTTAACAAATTTCCTCTGCATATTTGTCCCTTCTTGACAGCTTTTGTACTTTGTATCTTTTGATATCTTTGCCAAATCTTCTTTTCTTTGACAGCTTGGGTAGCCTTTTGGCATTTTGACAGCAAGTTTGAATTTTTCAGTTTGGTTTGAACTTGGAGTTTTGAGATTTGAACTTATGCAGTTTGACACTTTTTGAATTGTGCAATTTTGACTTTTGTGCATTCATTTTTAGCAAATAAACATTCGTCCCTCTTTGTGAACCGGGAGAAATCCCGTGATTTGCAGAGAGGGTTAACTGATCCCAATCAGTGGCCCTTAATGATGAACTGTCTTTTATTTATCTGTCATTATTTATTTATCTGCTTTTTGACTTTTCTCTTTTTCTCTTGCAGATGAATAATTGAATGGAGGGGAGCAAAGGATAGCAGATGAAGAATTGAAGAATAGAAGACTTAGAAAAAATAGGATAGTTTCATTTTTTTTTATTTAAATTTAAATTAATGTAAAATCATTGTTTGTAGATAAATTGTAAACAATAATTGTACAAATAATTTAAGAATAAATAAAAGTTTTCACTATCCAATTAATTCTATTTCCTCTTTTATTATTTATTTATTATTTAAAATTCTTTGAATTAAAGTAATTGAAAAATAAATTCCAATCACTTAACCTCAGAATAATAAATAATTTAAGCAATGCTTTAGCAATTTACTCAGTTAAACCTGACCTTTCCAATATCCAAAGTAAAGCAAAAATTAACCAAAACAACTGATCAGGCGCATTCCCTTTTCACTGATTTTTACCAAACACTGTAAATCCAAACTGCATATATCTTTTGACTGGCTCAAACAAACCAATGTGAATTCAAACCAAATGCATTCTTTTTACTGATTAAGTCAAACAATGTGAATCCAACCCAAATCTCGGAATAACTCGCAAAGTGCTGTAGAATTTAAATCCTTCTGAGAACGTGCCCAAAAAACCCTAATTCCTGATTAAATTCCAAAGAGCGTTCGCCTGATCAAAGTTGAGACAAAATCAACCAAAACCCTAAGCCAACTGTGTGAAACAATCCAGATCCCTGAAAAATCAATAAAACCCTAATTTTGCTTGGCTGACGAAAAAAGTCTGTTTGTCCGATTCTTGAGCCAGTTTGAAAAATCAGGAAACGCCTGAAGCTGCGATCTCTTGTGGAAAAATGCGTGGGCAAATTTTGGGGTACAACAGAGGGTAATACCTAAACTCCATGCCAGCCTGAAATTTAAGGGCTATTGTGTGACTTGTATGCTTTCAACTTGAACTACTTGCGCATGTTTGTTATCTAACAACTTGAGTTCCTTGCAGGTTTTGTTTACAGTCCTTGTCCAATACCTTGGATTTCTTGCCGGATTTACTTGTTTACATTACCTCGTACGTTTGCTTAAACGCATAACATACACATCATAACATCATGCCTTAACATTTCCTTAAACATTTCAAGGATCTCAAAGGTTTGTGATGCAGGTTATGGTAAATCAAACGTCTAGCAAGGGGCAAAGGGGATTTATTTTCCTCTAGCCAATGTCATCTAGAGATCAAAACACGATAATTTGAGTCGGTGGCTATGACCCACTCGATATGGTGAGCTTGACTCTCGAAGAAGGACTCTTAACAAATGCGGAGTTTCTTCAATCAAATTCTAACAGTTTCTTGTTTACCCCACGAGATCCTTGAAAACATTGCATAAATATATCATACATATCATTGCATTACAAGTACCATTACAGGTTTCTCATCTTCTTTGCTGTTTATTTCAGCAATCATGTCTTCTGAAACACCTACTGATCAAGCCATCAAGGCTCTTCAAGCTCAGAATGCTCAGTTTCAGGAAATGTTCTTGAACTTGGCCAATAGTCAACAAGATTTGAAGACTCTTATCTTGAAGGACAAGAAGAAGAAGAAGAAGAAGAAGAAGAAGAAGAAGAAGGTGGTCCTCTTGAATATGGGTCGCAGATTCAGGAACAATTTGCAACATGAGACTGATCTGACCCATTCATCTGGAGGGGGAGAGAATCAAGAGGAAAGAAAGGGTCCTAGCCCTGTGGTTTCTGACAATGACAGACTTTGATGAAGACCAATATCCTTCTGTTGAGGATAGATATAAGCAACTTGAAGACCGGCTCAGTGCAATGGAAATTCAGAAGATACCTGGGTTGGACTTTGGAGATATGGGATCGGCATCTGGGGTGGTGATCCCTCACAAGTTTAAGCTCGTGTCTTTGCTCAGTATGACGGGGAATCCTTCCCGAAGCTACACCTCCGCTCATACGTCAGAAAGATTCAACCCTATACTGCTGATAGAAATCTCTGGGTTCATTTCTTTCAAGATAGTCTGTCAGGGACTCAACTTGAATGGTTATGTTAACTGGAAGGAGCTAACGTCCGCAAATGGGAGGACCTTGCTGCTGCTTTTTACAAGCAATACTAGTATAATGCCGACCTTGCTCCCACGCGTACTCAGCTTCAGGGTATGTCTATGGGTACAGGAGAAGGCTTTAAGGACTACGCTCAAAAGTGGAGAGATCTTGCTGGAAGAGTCCAACCCCCTCTGTCTGATAGGGAGTTGGTGGATATGTTTCTTGGGACTTTATCGGGTCCCTATTTCAATCATTTGATCGGCAACTCGTTAGTGAGTTTCACCGAACTGATTCTGACTGGAGAAAGAGTAGAAGCTAGGGTCCTGAGTGGTAATATCCAGAAAGATACCTCTTTGAGTACAGAGAAGAAGTCATTTGGTGGCAAGAGGGAAGCCAATGCTGTGCACGGCCAGAAGAGGCGTAGCCAGGCAGACTACCACCAATCTGTGGGGGCAGTGTTGATCTCTAATTCGGCACGCACACAACGACCACAACAACGAAATAATCATCCAAAGGGGGAAAGAATTCAAAGGCAGTTCACCCAAATCAACATGCCATTGTCACAAGCATTGCAACACATGTTGAAGATCAATCTGATTATGGTGATAAACCCTCATCCGAACCCTAAGACTTCTTCTCCTAACTACAACCCAGATGCAAGGTGTGCTTATCATTCCTGTAGCCTGGGGCACGATACTAACGATTGTTGGGCGCTGAAATACAAGATTCAGAATATGATTGACGCTAAGGAGATCGAATTCGACCCTCCTGAGACTCCCAATGTGATCACTGCTCCCTTGCCAAAATATGGCTAGGATTGAAAGCACTTTTGTTCATTTGAATTCTGAAGTTGTATTTTTCTTTGCTTATTCAAACAATTATTGTCATGTCAAACTTTTTTATTTCATTAATGCATTACACGTGTCTGTTTTGAATTAATTGTTTTCACTATGCTTAAATTTCTTCATATTTCCTTTTTGTGATGTTCAACTCTCGATTAAAAAACTCTAAGCCTTTAGAGGGAAGATGACGAAAATGATACCATAATCTCTACAGTATGCTTTTGAACAGACCCCGCTGAAGATGTACAGGCGTTGTTTCAAATCCTAAACAGTGGAGTTATAAGGAAGATAATCCCTAGTCAACCCCTTTGAGCCAAAGAAGTTGGAGTTTTTCTTTTCACACAAATTAAAACCCTTAATCACAACTTGGGGCAGGGTAGTTTTCTCAGTTAATCTAGGTGCACAATGAATGGCATCAAAGATGTTCTAAAAGACGGTGATGGTTCCCTATAATCGTCGGGACAGGCAGTCGTTATCCCTCCAAATAAAAATTAAGTCAAAACCTATGAAAGGGACTTAAGAAAAAAACTGGGGCATCCCGCTGAATGTAATCACAAGAAAGAAACAGTTCAGGCAAAAAGACAGGGATAACGAAATCAAAAAGAAAGAGGTCCTACAAACTCTCAACAAAATGACTACCTGCTCAAAATAATCTGTCAGTATCCGAACCATCACTGGAATATCAGAGCAAAGACTCAAATGGGATCTAATGCACGATTAGCTGAGTTTAGGATCGAAGAACATCACGAAGAACGGGTGGGTACAAATACATTTTGAGCCTTTGTCCTTTGTTTCTTGAACCGTGAACTAGACCACGTTATAACCCTTAAAAGTCCTAGCTGAGGCATGGGTTAGTTTGAAAGCATATTGTTACAAAAGGTATCCTGACTCCTGTAGGGCTTACTGTAAATCCTGAGTTGACATCACATTTTACAAAAATTCGCTTGTTTTATTAAAAAATGGATTTTCAAAAACTTCAAGACAGACATAAGCTTTGCATTCTTAAAATGACATTGTTTGCATATGACTATTTGTTCAACAGCAGAGAAATTTGCACGGCGAATATCTAGTGAACAAAAACCTTTTCAATAAAAAGGGTCACCTCAAGTGGAAAAAACACTTCCAACCAAGGGGCACGGCATGAGCATTGTCTATCATCTGGGGCAGTCAAGTCAAGATTCAGAGAATCTCTAAAAGATGCCAAATAGCCAGGGGAAAATCTCCATCTGAATCACTTGGGGCATTGGACATGAGTTCCAGCAACTAATCTTGCATGACCAAACATCTTCTGGTAGTATAGAAACACAACACTACCGACAGTGACAACTCCCTACACCCGGAGAGCGCGGACATAGTCAGAAAATACTGCGCATGAACAAAGACCCGCTAGGTTGACAGGCCTAGGAAAAAATAAGGGCATCCCGACGAACCAAAAGGGTTCAGGTAAAAATTAGGGATAAAAACAAAAGAAGATTTATACACCCGGCAAGTCAAAAACCTGAAAAGGCGGCTTGGGCAAAAAAGGGTATCCCGGTGGACTGAGAATCTGAAAAGATAGTCCATGCAAAAGTTAGGGATTAAAGCATACGCATTGTCAAAGTTGGACAATTTTTGAAAAAATGCATGAAGCAAATATTGACCAAACTTGGATTTTTTCCAAACGGGCCTATCTTTTCAAGTTTGAAACTCATTCCTAACATGGTCCACGACCTCTAAGCCCACCCATACATTTTTCTACTACTTATTCTATTTATTTTGATATTTTATTCATTAAAATTCAGAATTAAATAAATAAATAATAGAAATAATATAAATTTTGATGTGAATCCATTTTGGGAAAGTTTTATGTTGGTTTATGTCAATTGATTTCATGCAATAACTCTTCAAATATTTCCAAGTTCATCCACATGTGAAAATGGCATAAAATCATCAAATATGGCATTTTTTCAAATTTTGATTATGGTCTTAAAACACAACATTATGAGGGAGATTATTTCCATGCTTTCTTGTCTCCTCATTCTCCTCTATAAATATAGAGCCATACAAGCTTGAAAGGGACGAAAATCCTCTCTAAAAAGCTCCCGAAAAGCTCTTCAAAAAGCTCTCCAAAAATCAAAGAATTGGTGCAAGTCATATCTCGAGGTTCCGGTCTCTCTCTCAATTGAAATCAAGCCTTAAACCATCCTCTTGAAGTCCTCAAGAGTCTTACAAGGCCCAAGATAAATCCATCACACGCCTAGCACGCCCCCATTTGACAACACCGGTTTGGTAAAATTTTAAATTTCGAATCTCTAATTTTAATCACATTTTATGGTATGCTAACGTTTGTTTGAGTTTATATAGAACAATTATGGATGTTTGAATCATAGGTTCCATGCAAGAATAAAAAAAACACCATAGTTAGAGCATGAAGCTTTCTAAGATTAGGGCCTAGAGATTTCTGATGATTGCACCCTGTGACCGGTGGAAATAGAACTGACTGTTTAAAGCTGGTTTCGCGAAATGTCGCGGAAGCAAGAGTCGCCACCGTCTTTTATTTTCTCCAACATGGACAGGACAAAAGCACAGCAAAATTCCTTATGAGAATAGTTCTCGGTTCGGGAGGTAGATTTATAGAAAGGGAAGGTGTTAGCACCCTTTCTATCAGTGGTTATCCACGGGCTCTTAGGTACTTGCTCTTATGTTTTCAAAATGTTTGTTTGCTTTTCAAAATGTGAGTGGGTTTGAAAAAAGTTCATTGAAAACTTCAATTCGACTCTTGTATCAGTCCTCAAGAGTGTTGTGAAGTGTTTGTGTTGAAATCTTTTAGAAAGTGTCAGTGTGAAAAGATTGTTTTGTTTGTTTTTTTGAAGAGAGCAAGTACCCAGGAGTTGTCTACCTACCCTAAGGAATTAGGCTGTGTAAATGTCCTTAAGGTAGTGTCATCCCACCATTGAGAGGTAGGTAGCACCACCGCTGGAGGTGTTCGGGTCAATTCGAGTTAAGAGACATGTGTGGTCACCAAAGCAACAGTAGGACACCTTAGAAGCTACCCTTATGCCCTTGATCCTTTTTTAATCCGAGGCAACTGTTTCGAGGCAACTGGATCATGGACATAAGGACTTACTAAAACGTCCTATACTTGACGACCACGTTTCGAAGGCAACAGGTGAGGCGTACCCTAGAAGTGGTGTGTGCATTGTGTGTTGTATTCATGTTATGTTTGTCTTTGTAATTAGTGAGCTACGAGTTGTTTTTATTTACATACATTCTTTCATGCAAGTTTAGCAGTTAAGGGGTGCGGAAAGTAAATTGTGGAAATATAAATCCTACGCTATTACAAGGCGCGGGTCTATACATCGCCAAAAATTACAAAGACCCATTTTTAGTAAATGAGTACGGAAAGTAAAGTAAAGCAGTAAAAAGTCCTAATTACTATTACATGTCCGGAGCAATTACATAATAATCAAATAAAGTAAATGCGCGCGAATAAATTAATCGGGAATGTCTAAGGGTGTTGACCCTTTTAAGAAAAGGAATTGATTTTTTGGTCTTTTTTGTAATTAAAATGAAATTAAAGCTAATTAATAACTAATTAATTTAATTTAAATAAAAAGAAAATATTTTTTGTTTTTTATATTTTTATAAAATAAAAGAAATGGAATAAAATTAAAAGTTAACTTTTACCTAATTCTAGATTTATTTTAATTATTTAAGAAAAGGAATTAAAATTGCCTAATTAAACTATTTTGGTTAATATTTATTTACAAAATAAAATAATAATAATAATAATTTTAATTCTATTTTTTTGGTTTTTTATGAAAATGCGTTAATTAAGTTAATTGTTAATAATAAAAATAATTAAAAGGTTAGCAATTAAAAATAAGAGAAAATGACAAAACAAAATAAAAAAAGAAAGTAAAAACCAAGGGGGGTGTGGGCCAAATAGGAGGTTTATTGAAGCAATCCAAGCCCACTGAAATCTAGGCCATGTTTGACTTTCATGATTGCCTGCAGCACGCTTGACTCCAGAGTATGGTGTGCTACACTTTTTGTCCTTTGGATCTGCGTTGATGACACTTGGAGCGCTGGGATATGAGGTTTATGGTGTTCCTCCTTTGAGAATCTGCACATGAAAGTAATGAAAAAAATGATATGGAAATTATAGGGGACCTGGGAAGAACTTACAGCGCGGTATGAGCCTCAGGACTTGGCAAAGGTTGCTTTAGCTTCAGGGTGTGGCAAGGAATAAAACCACGTGCTTGTTTTGATCTGAAGATGCTCGCAACTATGTTTTAGAACTCTCACTTTTTGAATAATTTTTGGTTTTGCTCTTGGCCGTTTCTGCACACACTATTTTTTGAATGAGGTTGGGAAGGCTTGTATATATAGTAATGAATGAGAATCAATCAAAATTATGGTCATTAAGCTTATGCAATTATGTTCTTGATTTCCTCCATAACCAACATTGAACCATTTGCCATATTTGTGAAAATTTGAATTTTTATGCCCATAATTGGCCTTGCACGAATTTGGAAGGTATTTCAAGGTGTATCAAAGCTAATCAACACAAAATATATCCCTCCATTAATTTCTTTGATTTTTATTTGAATTTTAAAGATTTAAAATGAATTAAATCAAATAAAATTAAATAAAAATGAAAAAATTAATTTTAAATCTTGAAATAAATTGTGGGACACGTGGGAAGCATGGCCAAGCTGAATCAAGTGGAAAAAGTGGGCCCCTTTTGTCAAAAATGAATTTTCAAGGATAGTTGACTTTGGCCATTTCACAAAACTTTCCCAACTTCTCCAATGCATATCTTGCTCAATTTTGAAGCTATGAACATGTTCTTGGACATTTTGGAAAGGTCTTGAAGTCCTCTAACCAATGTCTTTGGTCCCATGTCATTTTGATTTACCAATCTCAAGTTATGGTCTTTGACTTAAAGTCCCCTTTTGTTAACTTTTGAAAATGACCTATAATGTTGAAATTGATAACTTTTTGTGAGAGCATTTCTTGGACTTGGAGTGTGAAGATGAGTTGTAGGAAATGTCATCCCCTTCAAGATGAGCATTGGATGGGATTTTTCTGATGAACCATGAAAAAGTTATGCCTTGGTCAAGTTGCAGTTGACTTTTCAACTGTCCAAAAATAGAAACCTTTGCATCTTGATGATTTTTGAGCCATTCTTGTGAAATCATGGTCAAGACTTGACCAAATGATGATTGTGGCTTCAAAATAAGATGTTGACCAAAAATTTTGACTTTTGAATGCCAAATGACCATTTTGCCCCTGCAGTTGACTGTGAAGCAATTAGGGTTTTTGACTGTGCAACTTGATGCTGTGAGTCTTGAAACTTGACATATGAATGCTTGACAATGTATATGAGCATAGGGGACTTGGTTGAGCCCTTGAAAACCTCAACTTCCTTGCAAGAACCAAAACCCTAATTTTGACTGGCTTAGGAGGATTGGACTGTGCAACCCTTGAGAGATTTTGAACCATGATCTTGGAAAATCTTGAAGAATATGGGAGGGCAAATTTTGGGGTACAACAGTTGCCCCTGTTCAATCTTCTTAAACCTGAGGATGCAGATTGGCTTGCGTGCCTTTCGTAATCCGAAGGTGGAAGATGATTGAACACTAAAGTGCCTAGAAATTTGCACTCACATAGTGAAGTATCAGCAATGTGATGACGGGAATGGGCTTATAGATGCCATTTGGAAAGATGATGGATAGGAGGATGGGCTTATAGATGCCATCTGGAGATGTGACGGAACCTTGTCGGGAATGGGCTTATAGATGCCATTTGGAGACTGTCGTGGATAGTTGAATCTGAATAAGAAATAGAATAGCTTCCGTGTTTGGAGCTCATCTAGTCTATATCTAATTGCTGACGTCTGAACGAGTAGTAGAAGGACCACCGGGTCTGGGGGTATATCCATATTATGCCTGAATGGGTGACAGAGTGTCATCTGAATCTGGATCATATCTGGAATGTCTTTTGAATGAATCTGGACTAAACAATAGAATAGCCTCCAGGTCTGGAGCATCTCTAAGTTATCTTTAGAAACTTGAATCTGAATAAGCAGTAGAATAACATCCGGGTCAGGAGCATCTCTGAGCTATATTTCAAAGGAAATCTGAATAAGTATCAGAACGTCGCCATGCCTGGGTCACATCTGAACTATCTCTAGGAGGAGTCTCGAATAAGCAAAAGAACAGCATCCACATCCGGAGCATTTCTGAGCTATCTCTGAAAGGAAATCTGGAACAAGTATCAGAACGTCGCCATGCCTGGGTCACATCTGAACCATATCTAGAAGGAATTTTGAATAAGCAAAAGAAAAGCATCCATATCTAGAGCATTTCCAAGCTATCTCTAAAAGGAAATCTGGAACAAGTATCAGAACGTCGCCATGCCTGGGTCACATCTGAACCATATCTAGAAAGGTGATCTCTGAATAAACAATAGAACAGCCTCCGTGTCCGGATCATCTCTAAGTTATATCTGAGAAGAAATCTGGAACAAGTATCAGAACGTCTCCATGCCTGGGTCACATCTGAACCATATCTAGAAAGGTGATCTCTGAATAAAGAATAGAACAGCCTCAGTGTCTGGAGCATCTCTAAGTTATATCTGAGAAGAAATCTGGAATAAGTATTAGAACGTCGCCATGCCTGGGTCACATCTGAACCATATCTAGAAGGAATTTTGAATAAGCGAAAGAACAGCATCCCTATCTGGAGCATTTCTGAGCTATCTCTGAAAGGAAATCTGGAATAAGTATCAGAACGTCGCCATGCCTGGGTCACATCTGAACCATATCTAGAAAGGTGATCTCTGAATAAACAATAGAACAGCCTCCGTGTCCGGAGCATCTCTAAGTTATATCTGAGAAGAAATCTGGAATAAGTATCAGAACGTCGCCATGCCTGGGTCACATCTGAACCATATCTAGAAGGAATTTTGAATAAGCAAAAGAACAGCATCCCTATCTGAAGCATTTCCAAGCTATCTCTTTAATCTTTTTAACGTAGACATGCCCTGGCCGGATACAGGTATCGAATCCACAATCAATCGCTCACAGACATGCCCTGGCTAGATACAGGAATCGAATCTGGAATTGTGATAGATGATAGTAATCATCTTTGTATTGACCTTTCCTGAAAAGGTAAAACATCAGTTGTATGTAATATCATGATACATGAACTGTATGATTTCAAGATGTCCTCAAAAATAAATGAGATTTGTGTTGTATGATGCATACGCATGCTATAATGTATGAAGATGTAATGTTTATGAATGTATTTTTGTCTAGGAAAATAAATCCTTGACGGGTGCCGGGAAGCTAACTCCCGGGCTGATGTTGAAGAGAGAGTTATTTGCTTCCGCTGGGGATGATGATTGCAAGAATAAACCTGTTAGGAGAAGATGACTCCGTTGGGGAATAAACTTGGAGATTACTCTGCGGGGGGAAATTACTCTAGCGATCTTGCTGGGGAACAATACTCTGTGGGAAGAGAGGTACTTCGCTGAGATGTTGTATGAGAACCCCGCTGGGGATACCATTGTTGAGTTATGTTTGAAGGTTTGATGAACTCCGCTGGGGATAGGAAGACTTCGCCGAGGACGATCTTTCCGTGGCAATTAGCTGAGGATAACCCAGTTATAAGCTCTGGCGAGGAATAACCTTCTGAATAAAGACGGGGAGAGATATGCTCTGCAAAGGATAAGCTTCCAGAATCTACTGGGGATAAGCTTCCTACTGGGGAGATGGATTCAACTCTTCTGGGGAGACTTTGGACTGTACTGGGAAGGGCTCCGCTGGATGTCTACATTCCGCCAGGGAACAATCTTAGATCAAGACTGCCGGGGACGCTTGTTGAGAGATAATTGTACTCCACTGGGGAATGTTGAGATCTTATGGGGATACCCACCTCCTTAAGGCTGACCATAGGATAACTCTGCTTGGGGAGAGTATCGCTGACTTGCGGGAGATATTGTGCCTTCTCGGGGAAGAGTATTGTTGAACTTTGTCTCGCTCTGTGGGGAATGAAGGTGTCTTGGTTTCATTCTTCAGCCGAACTTACCTTGGTGCCTTGGTGGACAGAGCAACTAAATCTCTTAGACAAACTCATTATTGCCCCTGTTTCAGTGGGAGAAGGCACCTGTGGGGGTAATTGATAAATCTTCTGGTAGACAGGTGACGAGATGCCAGGACATAGTCGTACGCTTTGATCCCTAATTTTTGCCTGGACCGCCCTTTCGGGTTTTCAGTCCACCGGGATACCCATTTTTGCCCAAGCCGCCTTTTCAGGTTTTCGACTTGCCGGGTGTACAGATTTTTTTCAATTTCATCCCTTATTTTTGCCCGAACCCTTTTGGTTCGCCGGGAAGCCCTTATTTTTGCCTATGTGTGTCAACCTAGCGGGTCTTTGATTATGCGTAGTACTTTTCCGACTATGTCCATGCTCTCAGGATTGTAGGGAGTTGTCATTGTTAGTAGTGTTGTGTTACCATACCACCAGAAGATCTTCGTTTGATCGTGCAAGATTTGCTGCCGGAATTCATGCTCAATTCCCCAAGTGACCCAGATGGAGATTTGCCCCAAGTTGGTTGGCCTTTTGAGAGATTCTTTGAATCTTGACTTAACTGCCCCAGATGATGGACAATGATCATGCCATGCCCCTTGATTGGGAGTGCTTTTCTGTTTGAGGTGACCTTTGTTCACTGGATATTCATCGTGCAAAGTTCTCTGTTGTTCAAACAAATAGTCATATGCAAGCAAAGTTATATTAGAAATGCAAGGCTTATGTCTGTCTTGAAGTTTTTGAAAATGCATTTTTTGTAAAACGAGTGAAAATTTTTTTTAGACTGTGATGTCAACTCGTTATTTTACCGAAAGCCTTAAGGAGTCAGGATACCTTTCGTAATAGTATGCTTTCGAACTAACCCATGCTTCAGCTAGGACTTTTGAGGGTTATAACGTGGCCTGGTTCACGGTTCAAGAAACAAAGGATAAAGGCTCAAATTTATTTGTACCCACCCGTTCTTCGTGATGTTCTTCAATCCTAAACTCAGCTAATCGTGCGTTAGACCCTGTTGAGTCTTTGCTTTGATATACCTGTGATGGTTCGGACTTTGACAGTTTATTTTGAATAGGCAGTCATTTCCTCTTCTTTTCGTTGAGGGTTTGTAGGACCTCTTTCTTTTTTTGATTTTGTTTATCCCTGTTTTTTGCCTGAACTGTTTCTTTTAGGATTACAGTCAGCGGGATGCCCCAGTTTTGTAAGTCTCCTTCATAGGTTTTGACTTTTTTGGGCCTTTTTTATTTTGATAGATCATGACTGCCTGTCGTTATGATTATTTGGAACCATCACCATCTTTTGATTTGGAAAGACTCCTTTGGTGCCGTTCGTTGTGCACTCTGGATCAGCTGAGAAGACTACCCTGCCCCAGGTTATGATTAAGGGTTTTAATTTTTGAAAAGAAAAACTCCTACTTCTTTGGCTCAAAGGGGTTGACGAGGGATTATCTTCCTTATTACTCCACTGTTTAGGAATTGAAACAATGGTTGTACCTCATCAGCGGGGTCTGTTCAAAAGCATACTGTAAAAATCGCGGTATCGTTTTCGTCATCCTCCCTCAAGAGGCTTAGAATTATTAACCGAGAGTTGATCATCACAGAAAAATGAAAGCAATTTTGAATATAATGAAAACAATTGTATTAATTCCAAAACAGACATATGCGATGCATTAATGGAATAAAAGAGTTTGCTATGACATTAATTGTTTGTATAAGCAAAGAAAAATACAACTCGGAAATTCAAATAAACAAAATCCTTCAATGATTGGGCAAAGGAGCAGTGATTATGTTTGGAGTCTCTGGTGCTTCAAACTGAATCTCTCCGGCGTCGATCATGTCTTGAATCTTGTTCTTCAAAGGCCAGCAGTTGTCTGTAGTATGCCCCGGGCTATCGGAGTGGTAGGCACACCTCTCATTAGGATGGTAGTTGGGAGCAAAAGTGTTCGGATTCCGAAGAAGAGCCCTTAAGGTAATCAGCCATGCCTTCAACAATTACTGTAGTGCTTGATCCAGTGACATGCTGATCTTGGTGAACTGCCGTTTGGGTGCGACCTCCTTACGCTGCTGCCCTTGTCCTTGTTGAGCAGGTCTATGATTGGAGATCTGGGTTGCCCCTACCTGTTGATCATGACGGCTCTTTTTACCATGCACAACATTAGACTCCTTTTTCCCATGGTAAGGCTTTTTGTCAGAAGGTGCAGCCTCTTGAATCTTTCCAGACCTGATGCCAACTTCTATTCTCTCCCCAGTCAAGATAAGATCTATGAATCCAGCAGACGAATTCCCAATCAGGTGGTTGTAAATTGGACCAGACAGGGTCCCCAAGAACATGTCCACAAGTTCACGGTCAGTCAGCGGTGGTTGTACCCTACCAACCAGGTCTCTCCACTTCTGCGCGTACTCTTTAAAACCTTCTCCCGATCCTAGCGACATACCCTGGAGTTGGGTACGCGTAGGAGCGAGGTCGGCATTGTACTGATACTGCTTGTAAAAAGCAGTAGCCAAATCCTCCCAGTTACGAACCTTGGTTCCATCCAACTGATAGAACCATTCGAGATGAGTCCCTGAAAGACTCTCCTGGAAGAAATGGATCCATAAGTTCTTATCCATAGTGTACGGCTGGATCTTCCGCACATAAGATCTGAGATGTAGCTTAGGGCAGGACGCCCCGTCATACTTTGCGAAAGATGGTGCTTTGAACTTGTGTGGGATCACCACACCAGAAGATAGACCCAGATCTCCGAAATCCAACCCAGGCACTTGTTGAATTTCCATGGCATTCAGACGATCCTCTAGTTGCTTGTACCGGTCCTCAGCTGGAGGGTACTGCTCATCATTAAAATCAGTCTCGTTGTCGGAGACCACAGGACTTGGGACCCCTCCCCCTTGGGGACTGTCCTTCCCAACAGAGGAAGCAGCTTGATCAGTCTCATTTTGCAGCGTGTTACCAAATCTCCGCCCATTGTTAAACAGCACAGTCCTACCCTTCTTCTTCTTCTTCTTCAGCAGAAGAGTCTTCAGCTCTTGTTGACCCTGGGCTAAACTCCTGATCAACTCTTGGAACTGGGCGTTCTGAGCCTGGAGGGCCTTGATGGATTGCTCAGTGGATGATTCAGGATTCATGACGATCGGCTGAAATAAACAGCGAAGAAGGTAAGTGACATGTCAAAAGGGTACCTGTAATGCAATTATATGTATGATATGCATGCAATGTTTTCAAGGACCTCGCGGGGTAAACAAGAAACTGGTTAGAATTTGAATCCGGTAGCTTGATTGAAGGAACTTCATGTTGTTGAGAGTCCTTCTTCAAGAGTCAAGGCTCACCATATCGAGTGGGTCATAGCCCCTGACAACCTCGGCTAGGGGAAAATAAATCCTCTTTGCCCCTTGCTAGACGTTTGATTCATCATGACCTGCATCACAAGCCCTTGAGATCCTTGAAATGGATTAGTCTTTATGCAGGATGTATGCAATGGTATGATGTTATGCTATGCATGGGGTGATGTAAGTAGGCCCTGTAATGAGTCCCAATTAAGGACTGTACACAAAACCTGCAAGAAACTCATGTGTCAGATAACAAGTATGCAAGTAGTCAAGTTTGAAGGCACACAAGTCACACAAGACAACCCTTAGAGTCTAGGCCAGCATGAAGTTTAGGTACTACCCTCTTTCAGTTTCGTTGGTTAAGACCTGTCCTATCAAAAGTAACCGGGTTCTAGAGGATCCCAATATCACTGACTACCCTCAATCGGTCATAACTCCAGCATCGCAATCTTTTCTTGCGGCCAGAACCATCGCGAGAGTTTAGCCTCAATGGGTGTAGCATACTGCTACTGTTCTATAAGCCAAGTTGGGTCATTTAAGGTTCTAAGGTCGGTTGGTGCTTAATGACTCCTCAGAAGACCCATATTATCCTCGTTGCAACACAAGGGATATCGGTACAGACCAAGGCGTCACACCAACGTAGCCACTGCTTCACCCATGTCGGTCTACGCCGGACAGGTCCCTCACAGCTTATGCTACCTAAAAGGGTATTCCCCAGATCCGGGTTAGGATCTATGAAACTCTGAAACAGACCCACAATATTAAAGCAAACAAGGCAATACAATTGAAAACATAGAATGATTTAATCCTAAGGTACACCTCACTTTAAAAATATCCCCAGCAGAGTCGCCAGTTCTGTGACCGGTGGAAATAGAACTGACTGTTTAAAGTTGGTTTCGCGAAATGTCGCGGAAGCAAGAGTCGCCGCCGTCTTTTATTTTCTCCAACATGGACAGGACAAAAGCACAGCAAAATTCCTTATGAGAATAGTTCTCAGTTCGGGAGGTAGATTTATAGAAAGGGAAGGTGTTAGCACCCTTTCTATCCGTGGTTATCCACTGGCTCTTAGGTACTTGCTCTTATGTTTTCAAAATGTTTGTTTGCTTTTCAAAATGTGAGTGGGTTTGAAAAAAGTTTCATTGAAAACTTCAATTCGAATCTTGTATCAGTCCTCAAGAGTGTTGTGAAGTGTTTGTGTTGAAATCTTTTAGAAAGTGTCAGTGTGAAAAGATTGTTTTGTTTGTTTTTTTGAAGAGAGCAAGTACCCAGGAGTTGTCTACCTACCCTAAGGAATTAGGCTGTGTAAATGTCCTTAAGGTAGTGCCATCCCACCATTGAGAGGTAGGTAGCACCACCGCTGGAGGTGTTCGGATCAATTCGAGTTAAGAGACATGTGTGGTCACCAAAGCAACAGTAGGACACCTTAGAAGCTACCCTTATGCCCTTGATCCTTTTTTAATCCGAGGCAACTGTTTCGAGGCAACTGGATCATGGACATAAGGACTTACTAAAACGTCATATACTTGACGACCACGTTTCGAAGGCAACAGGTGAGGCGTACCCTAGAAGTGGTGTGTGCATTGTATGTTGTATTCATGTTATGTTTGTCTTTGTAATTAGTGAGCTACGAGTTGTTTTTATTTACATACATTCTTTCATGCAAGTTTAGCAGTTAAGGGGTGCGGAAAGTAAATTGCGGAAACATAAATCCTACGCTATTACAAGGCGCGAGTCTATACATCGCCAAAAATTACAAAGACCCGTTTTTAGTAAATGAGTACGGAAAGTAAAGTAAAGCAGTAAAAAGTCCTAATTACTATTACATGTCCGGAGCAATTACATAATAATCAAATAAAGTAAATGCGCGCGAATAAATTAATCGGGAATGTCTAAGGGTGTTGACCCTTTTAAGAAAAGGAATTGATTTTTTGGTCTTTTTTGTAATTAAAATGAAATTAAAGCTAATTAATAACTAATTAATTTAATTTAAATAAAAAGAAAATATTTTTTGTTTTTTATATTTTTATGAAATAAAAGAAATTGAATAAAATTAAAAGTTAACTTTTACCTAATTCTAGATTTATTTTAATTATTTAAGAAAAGGAATTAAAATTGCCTAATTAAACTATTTTGGTTAATATTTATTTACAAAATAAAATAATAATAATAATAATGTTAATTCTATTTTTTTAGTTTTTTATGAAAATGCGTTAATTAAGTTAATTGTTAATAATAAAAATAATTAAAAGGTTGGCAATTAAAAATAAGAGAAAATGACAAAACAAAATAAAAAAAGAAAGTAAAAACCAAGGGGGTGTGGGCCAAATAGGAGGTTTATTGAAGCAATCCAAGCCCACTGAAATCTAAGCCACGTTTGTCTTTCATGATTGCCTGCAGCACGCTTGACTCCAGAGTATGGTGTGCTACACTTTTTGTCCTTTGGATCTGCGTTGATGACACTTGGAGCGCTGAGATATGAGGTTTATGGTGTTCCTCCTTTGAGAATCTGCACATGAAAGTAATGAAAAAAATGATATGGAAATTATAGGGAACCTGGGAAGAACTTACAGCGCGGTATGAGCCTCAGGACTTGGAAAAGGTTGCTTTAGCTTCAGGGTGTGGCAAGGAATAAAACCACGTGCTTGTTTTGATCTGAAGATGCTCGCAACTATGTTTTAGAACTCTCACTTTTTGAATAATTTTTGGTTTTGCTCTTGGCCGTTTCTGCACACACTATTTTTTGAATGAGGTTGGGAAGGCTTGTATATATAGTAATGAATGAGAATCAATCAAAATTACGGTCATTAAGCTTATGCAATTATGTTCTTGATTTCCTCCATAACCAACATTGAACCATTTGCCATATTTGTGAAAATTTGAATTTTTATGCCCATAATTGGCCTTGCACGAATTTGGAAGGTATTTCAAGGTGTATCAAAGCTAATCAACACAAAATATATCCCTCCATTAATTTCTTTGATTTTTATTTGAATTTTAAAGATTTAAAATGAATTAAATCAAATAAAATTAAATAAAAATGAAAAAATTAATTTTAAATATTGAAATAAATTGTGGGACACGTGGGAAGCATGGCCAAGCTGAATCAAGTGGAAAAAGTGGGCCCCTTTTGTCAAAAATGAATTTTCAAGGATAGTTAACTTTGGCCATTTCACAAAAATTTCCCAACTTCTCCAATGCATATCTTGCTCAATTTTGAAGTTATGAACATGTTCTTGGACATTTTGGAAAGGTCTTGAAGTCCTCTAACCAATGTCTTTGGTCCCATGTCATTTTGATTTACCAATCTCAAGTTATGCTCTTTGAATTAAAGTCCCCTTTTGTTGACTTTTGAAAATGACCTATAATGTTGAAATTGATAACTTTTTGTGAGAGCATTTCTTGGACTTGGAGTGTGAAGATGAGTTGTAGGAAATGTCCTCCCCTTCAAGATGAGCATTGGATGGGATTTTTCTGATGAACCATGAAAAAGTTATGCCTTGGTCAAGTTGCAGTTGACTTTTCAACTGTCCAAAAATAGAAACCTTTGCATCTTGATGATTTTTGAGCCATTCTTGTGAAATCATGGTCAAGACTTGACCAAATGATGATTGTGGCTTCAAAATAAGATGTTGACCAAAATTTTTGACTTTTGACTGCCAAATGACCATTTTGCCCCTGCAGTTGACTGTGAAGCAATTAGGGTTTTTGACTGTGCAACTTGATGCTGTGAGTCTTGAAACTTGACATATGAATGCTTGACAATGTATATGAGCATAGGGGACTTGGTTGAGCCCTTGAAAACCTCAACTTCCTTGCAAGAACCAAAACCCTAATTTTGACTGGCTTAGGAGGATTGGACTGTGCAACCCTTGAGAGATTTTGAACCATGATCTTGGCAAATCTTGAAGAATATGGGAGGGCAAATTTTGGAGTACAACACACCCCCACATTGCGGGCCCAGTTTGCTTTCCTCTAATTCTTTTATATTTATATTATTTCATTTATTTATTTTACTAACCCATCAAATTTTTTCTTTTTTATCAAAAAATCACAAAACATTTTTCTATCCAATTAAATTCAAGATATTTATTTTTATTTTAAAAAAAGTAATTAATTTAATTAGGTTATTAATTATTATACAACTTTAATTTCTTTTTACATGATTAAAATTAATTAGAATAAATAGGTTTATTTACTAACTTAATTATTTTATTTCTTTCCTAAAATAACAAAAACCCAAAAATATGTCATTTAATTATTTTCATTAATTAATTTAATAACCAATCAATTTTGCATTTAATTTAAAAATCTAATTTCTTTTCTTAAAAAAATATTAAAAACAACAAAAAAACATTTTCTTTTTTTAATTAGGATAGAAGGGTCAAAACCCTAATTTCTCGTCGATCTAACTTTAATCGCGCGCTTTATTATTATTTTGCCCAATTATTGTATCTGCTTACAGTTTGTAATAATTTAATTAGGACGTTTATTTACCTTTACCGCTTTTATTTATTTACGATATTTAATGTAACTGCTCATGGGATGTAATAGTTTAATTATGACATTTATTCTACATTTATCGCTTTAATTTCAAAGGGTTTGTTTTTGGCTATGTAAATACCCGAAGCCTTGTAATAGCTTAGTTTAATTTCCGCATTTTAAATTCCGCAAAATATTAACTGTTAGATGTATGATTTAGGATGCATGACAAGAATGTATGTTTAATTTTAAAACGGTTAGATAACCCTAAAAATGTGCAAAGATAACTAATCTGAAATTGAATCACTCGCACATGCGCACTCCTAGGGTATACTCCCACTTGGTTGCCTTCGCTAAACGGTCATTGAGTATAGGATGCTTTAGTGGTCGTCCTTTTTGTCCAGAGATCATAGTTGCCTCAGAAAGGTTGCCTCGGACATTGTTGCCTCGGATAAATGATCTAAGACATTAGGGTTACCACTAAGACGTCCTAACTAATAGTGGGATAGCATTGTCTAAAGGAAGTAAACATAGAACGATTCTTTTTTGAGTAGCTAGATTAGTTCTTAGATACTTTCTCATCCAAAACAAACTCTTTTCACACTTACACTCCTTTACAAACAAGGTTTCAAAAACGCTTCATTACACTCTTGAAGACAGAAGCAAGAGTTAAATCGAAGTTAAAACAAAAACTTTTCAAAACCCACAAACACAAAGAAAACAATCTTGAAAATGATGAGCAAGTACCTAAGAGTCCGTAGATAACTACAGATAGAAAGGGTGTTAATACCTTCCCTTTCTATAATCTACCCCCCGTACTCAGAAATATCTCGAAAAGGGAATTTTTCTGTGCTTTTTTTCCTTTCCTTGTTGGATAAAATAAAAGTCGGTGGCAACTCTTGCTTACCGCGACATTTTGCGAAAACAAACGCAAAACGCAAACCAGCATTCCAGAAAACAGTCAGTTCTTCCACCGTATCACAAGGTGTAAACAAGACTAAAGCAATAAGAGCAAGAATGGCTGCAAGGAATAGGGTTGATAGTTCCTTTTTGGGTGATTACACTAGGATATATGAATATTGTCATGAACTGCTAAGAGTCCATCCAGGGTCAACAATTAAGATGAATGTTGAACCTATTCCAGAAGGTGCTGATGGTCAGAGACCGTTTTTTAAAAGGCTTTACATATACTACGAAGGGTGCAAGGAAAGTTTCAAATTATGTAGGCATGTGATAGGATTGGATGGTTGCTTTTTGAAGGGGCTTTGTGGAGGTGAAATTCTGGAAACTATAGGAAGGGATCCTAATTATCAGATGCTTCCTATAGCATTTTTACAGTTGTTGAAGGTGAAAATAGAGATAGTTGGACATGGTTTTTGAAGTTGTTGATTGATGATCTGGGAGATGGGCATGAATTTCGCTCATACACTTTCATTTCAGACCAACAGAAGGTACACTAAATACATCACTTAACCTTTACATTTATCTGATTGCTTTCTTAATAATTTACTATTAATTATGAATGTATTTTATAGGGACTTTTACCTACAATGGAAGAGTTGCTGCCCAATGTTGAACATCGATTTTGTTTTAGGCATCTATATAACAATTCCAGGAAGAGGTATCCTGGAAAAACATTCAAGGATATTATCTGGAAGGCTGCTAAATCTACGTACTCACAAGATTGGGAAAGAGAGATGAGGGAAACGAGAATGATCAGTAGAGAGGCGTAGCTCCATATGATGAAGACTCCACAAAGATATTGGTCTAGATCATATTTTAGGACAACCAACAAGTGTGATGTTGTGCTCAACAATATGTCTGAGGCCTTTAACAATGTTATTATTGAAGCTAGGGCTAAACCACTAGTAACAATGCTTGAGGAGACCAGAACTTACATGATGGAGACATGGGCAAAAAACACAATGAGGTTCCAAGAAATATCTGGTAATGATATTTTGCCCAACATTAGAAAGAAGATGGACATAACAAGTGCCTTCACAAACTTATGGCTTGTCAGGTATGGTCTATTATTGTTAATGTTAATTGCAGAATATTAATTATTATTGTTGATGTTAAATGCAGAATGTTAATTGTTATTGTTAATGTTAATTACAGAATGTCAGATGAGCATATGTTTGAATTAAGGCATGTGGAAAACTCAGCTGAAACATTCACTGTGAACATGAAGGATTACTTGTGCTCCTGCAGAAGGTGGGAACTCACAGGACTTCCATGTGTCCATGCCATGTCATCCATGAAGAGTAGGAATTTTAAAGTTGATGATTACATTCAAGATTATTATAGGGTATCTAGGTACAAGGTAGTATATAGGTTTGTGCTTTATCCTGTGAATAGATCCAATTTGTGGGCCAAAACTCCATATCTAGATGTGCAGCCACCTAATTTTAGAAAGATATCTGGTAGACCAAAGAAAAGGAGAAACCTTGAGCAAGGGGAGATTGATGGAACTGACAAAAAATTTAGAAGAACTGGTTTTATTGTAAAGTGCTCTAGGTGCAAGAAAAATGGACATAACAAGAAAACCGGCAAGGTCACTACAACACAAGGCACTGCATCTCAAACCACTGCAGCTCAAGGAGATGCAACTCAGGGCAATGCAACTCAAGGCAAGGCAATTCAACTCAAGGCAAGGCAACACAAGGCACGGTATCTCAAACCACTACAGCTTAAGGAAATGCAACTCAGGGCAACGCAACTCAAGGCAATGCAAGTCAGGTTGGGACCAATGCAAGTCGGGTTGGGACCAATGCAAGTCAGATTTGGATAAGATAAGTTTCTGCATCTCAAACCAATGCAAGTCAGGTTACAACAACACGGGCATCAATTACACAGGGATACAAGAATGTAACTAAGTCTTCACATGGAAAGGAAGTACCAGGGTAAGGCACAAAGGAGAAATCTATAGGAACTGGAAAGCTACAAAAAATAGGTGTGAGAAGGCCCTTTGTACCTCCAGGACCAACAACTAGACTCTCAGCAGTCAAGAATGCAATTGGTCCTACCACCAGGCAATCTACTCCAACCAAGAGAAGCACATCAAATAGGACCACCTAGTTATAATTTTAGGCTTTATGTAGTTTATGGTATTTTGGAACATGTCTATGTAACATGTCTTTATATCAGCTTTTTTGAACATGTTTATGGTGTTTTTGAACATGTGTATGTAACATGTCGTTCTGTAAACTTTATGTAACATGTTTATGGTATTTTGGAACATATCTATGTAACATGTCTATACATTTTGAAACATATCTATGTAATGTTATTTTGTGATAATGTTCATTTAATCTGATATGTTCAAGTTCATATTATCAGTTCATATTAATCTGAAATGCTCATTTTCTGGTAATGACCAAAACTATGTTGCTACAAACAATGATATGCCAAACAAAAAAAGTCATATTAAACTGATAAACTATCTTACAAAATGATACGTACTCCTAAAAAAGTCATAATCTAAAAGAAGTCATAAGGTTGCACATTACACATAATACATACTCCTAAAACAGCTTAATCAAACATACACATAACATTATAAAACACATAATCTTCAATGATTTTTTCCACTTCAACATATAGTTCTGTTGAATTTGAAGTTCTGACACAACATCCCCTAATTCTTCATTTCCAGCCCTCAATCTTTCGTACTGATTCTTAGTTCCATCTAATTCATTTTCTATGCTTTCCAACCTATTAATCAATATTTGGTTTATGACTTCTGCATATTCCTCATAAAACCAATCAAAGAAACCATATCCTCTTTGCAAGGACCCCTGCAAATTTCAAAATTGGATCACTGTTTTCCATTTTTTAACATACCCAAATAGAAATTAGGAATTAGGGCTTACCTTGTAATTGTGACAACTCAAAATTTCTTTCAAAAATTCTTTTCAGTGGTTGCCCTACGCATGACAGCTTTATCTCCACAAAGACATAATGATGCAATTCACGAGCCACTATAAACACATAAATCAATACTTTCAGATTTCTTCATGGTCGCTTGCAAAGAAGAATGCTTCGTATTCATGGGTAATTGACGAAACGACTTGAACAATATGGAGAGGGAGATAAAAACGTATCATGGAGAAGATGAAGAGTAGATGAAGCATATAAAGAAGATGGAGAAAATGAAAACGTCTCCTGTAACATATAAAGAAGATGAAGATATTGACATGCCAGCACACCTGTCACGCAGGACAAGTTAACAGACGTTTTAGCCCAGCTAACGAAAGGATTAACATTGTTATATTTTGAAACTTAAGGGACCAATTTGGCACAAAAAAAAGATAAGGGATCAAAGTGAACCATGACTTATAGTTAAGGGGCCAAAATGAGTATTTTGCCATATAATTATTATGTAAACCATTAAAAACCAGTAATAAAATAAAAAATTGTTAAAAATAACAACATAACTTACCAATAATATATTTGTTATTTCAAAAATTAATTTAAGTTTTTATTATTTCAAATGATTTACTTAATTATAATATTCTAATTCATAATTTCTCTTTTCAATTCCAATTACAAAATAAATAAATAAAAATAATTTCTCTTTTCAATTCCAATAACAGACTTCAGAATAAATAAAAAATTGTATTTTTCTCTTATTTTTAATCAACTTTCGATTTTTTATTTAGATGTTTTTTTAAAAATATTAGTTTTTCATTTTTTTCCAGCTTTTATTAATAGCATAGCAAAATAATTATAAAAATAAACAAAGGAAGAAAAAAAGATTTTGTTCAATTTTTTAAAGTTACACTTTTAAGATATATTTTATTTTAGGAAAAAAATCAATATAATTGATTTAAATATATTAAGAATTGAAATCAAAATTAATTTAATCTTAATTTTTTATTATGTTAGTCCATTATTTAATTATTGATTTTTTATTTTAAAATAATTTTTGTTATAAATATTTTGAAAGTTTTTCTCAGTAAAGAAGGCCATTTTTTTTCATAGTCCATTCACAAATTTCAACAATTGTAAGAGATATTGGACATAACTTTTTTTATCTTGAACCAAAGTACAATCACAAAAATTCATTCTCACTTCTTTTCAATCACGTTTTTTTATCATCACATTAACCAAATTTGACAAACTTCTATAAACCAAATACAACACAAAATTATCCAAACCAACACTTTCTCGAGTGTTATTCCTTTTACAGTAACAATAACTCTTAACCTATCCAAACCATCATCAAACTTCAACTCATAAACCTGTTTTAATCATCTTCTAACCTCATAAACTTCAAATTCAACCTGACAAAACCAGTTACAAACATCACTCAAACTAAACGATTTCAATTTCCATATCCATAATTCACAATACATCGATAAAAATTCAAATTCAAAAAAAAGGTGTACCTGTCAAACCATTTTGCATGTTGCAATCTGGGTTGTTTTACTTAAAAATATATTTATAATGACAAATAAATTTATAGAAGTTACGAAGTATTGACAATCCAAAATCTATAGCTTTCAAAAATGTTGTTTCCTTCTTATTTGCAAACAAAAAATTTCCGAATATTTAGATCTCAAGATTTGCATTACCAAAAAATCCTAAGCACATCAATGCAAATGAAAAAAGAAAGAATCTACACCGCAACAAATTACACACAACATTGAAAACATTGGCTCTGGTTTAGGTTCCTCACTAACATCACTAAATCTGTGTAAAATTTTTGTATTCTATATGATAAATTATCTACCTCAACTTTTGCAAGCTTTCCTTCATCCAACACTTTGAGAAGTGCAAATCCAGCGACATTTTCGAACAGGAGAAGTATTTTATGACGTTAAACAAACCTGAAAAACAACGCAAGAAAAACACCATATTAATATAGCTTTCAAAAATATTGTTTCATTCTTATTTGCAAACAAAAAATTTCTGAATCTTTAGATCTCAAGATTTGTATTACCAAAAAATCCCAAGCACATCAATGCAAAAGAAAAAACAAATAATCCACACAGCAACAAATTACACACAACATTGAAAATATTGGCTCTGGTTTAGGTTCCTCACTAACATCACTAAATCTATGTAAAAAATTTGTATTCTATATGATAAATTGTCGTACCTCAACTTTTGTAAGCTTTCCTTCATCCAACACTTTGAGAAGTGCAAATCCAGCGACAATTTAGAACAGGAGAAGCATTTTATAACGTTAAACAAACCTGAAAAACAACGCAAGAAAAACACCATATTAATAACGAAACTCAGATGTAGAGTTTGAACAAAATATTCGTTATCTTCCACTCATGAACAAACAAACGCAAAAATAAAATTGCAGCATCCGCCATTAACGTTTAACAGAGCTTAAAACAAAAATGACTACAACATTTCTTCTCATACAACAATTATCTAACAACAAAATGATTCACAATAACAACCAAAGCGTGCAACATCGGTTATTCATAATTTTGACATATATTGGGGAAGAAGATGAAAGAAGTTGTAAAGGATGAATATGAGAAGTTGTGTCAACACATACCATATTTTATGGTTTTATAGAGGGAAACAAAAGAGAATATGAAAAGATGCAATAAATGATAAGAAATTTTAGAAAGTTGTGTGCAATTTCATGAAAATCGTGTAGAGTGAGAACTCAACCGTTCAATAGGTAAACGTGATTAAGTATTATAAAAATTTGACTAAAATTGGTCCTACAAAATTAATCATTAGTATAATTCATAGTCATTAATAAAATAAATCAAAATAAATTAAAAAATGTAAGAAAAAATCTTGACACATACATCATCAGCATTAAATGTTAAATGAATATAAATTAAGTACTAGTGAAATAAGATAATATTACCCCTGAAATTAGTAAAAATTAAGTTTTAATCAGTTTGGTTAAACCTAGTATTTTCAAATACTTTAAAATTTATATATTTATATTAGATATCCCTTTTCTTTGTAAAAAGAACTTTCAAAACCCCATGTATTTTATGGGTGGGAATTCTCTGCAGGAAAAATTTTCTGCAATGGAATCTCAACCACAGATTTTATTGCACCACTTTTTTTTTTTTTTAAATGAAGGGTTTTGATACACACTCTCTAGTGATAATTCTACTAGATAGAACCCCTTCTCGTATTTTATATGCCATCCATTTATCCATAAATAAAAAATATATTATTTTGACATATAGGTGTTACCGTCTATATTTTTCCGATCGTACTGATTAAAATTATTTTAACACATACTTTTTTATATGATTTATGTTTTTTTAATTATTAAAAATTCTAAATATTTTTTATTTTAATTATTTATATAAATGTAAATAATTATATAAATATATTATTTATATTAAAATCATTTGTATATAATATATTTAGAGTTTAAAGATAGTGTACTGTCAGTGTAAAACAATTTTACACATACAACCAATTAAAATTCTTACAATTGCTATGTTATTTCAATATTTTAAAAATAAAAAATAAATTTTATTGTGATGCATGTCTCATTGGTTGACAATGTAATAGTATATTTCATTTTTTTTCTTATATTTACATTTATACTTCATTAAGTGCACAATTATATTAATATATTAAAATTGTGTAATTATATTTTAATATAACATATTTATATACTATATTAAAATTATATAATATATATTTTTATATAATATATTTATATACTATATTAAAATTATATAATATATATTTTTATATAATATATTTATACTTTTAATATAAATATCTTTTTTTGGAGAAAATGAAATATATTAATCCAAAAAAATAGGTGCGATACAAAATCGATCCGAAGATCCAAGCCTAAAACAACCACAAGCAACAAAAGGCTAACATCATACGCTAAAAGAGAAAACAAACAACTCTAGTTTCTTTTTCTATACTTCTCCATGCACAAACCGACTATATCTTTTATCTCCCCTATATGCAAGTACTCTTTAGCATTATTTTGGAATATCATCATATTTTGGGTATTCCATATACCGCATAATGTTTCTGCAAATATCACTTTGATCTTCCTACACTTGATAGATTTTCCTCTTGTCATACTGATAACCCAATCCATATACAAATCTCAATTCTTGGGCCTATTATGAATCTCAATCCAGTCATACATTTGAGTCCAAATATTCTTCACAAACTCACGCTCAAAACAAAGGTGTTGAATGCTTTCTTGCTTCCCACAGTAAACACAAACACCATCAATTTGAACCCCAAATATGTGAAGTCTATCCTTGATAGGCAATCTCCTCAGGCAGGCCATTCAAACTACAAAGATGGCCCTGGGGCGTGCAAGGTTCCCAAAAATAAGCCTTCTCCAACTAACTTTAGGCTTATCCTCCCTAAGCATCTTATACACATCTCTAGTACTATACCACCCCATGTTAAGAAAATCAAACCAGACAGCAGAATTAATCATTTCTACCTTATGTTTGAAGATGACTTTCAAGGTCCATGAGGCATGATTAGGAGGCTGGTAGGTAATGCATTATGCTCCCTTCATATAGTAGTGATGTATCCAAGTGATCCACATCTTGTCTTTCTTCGCATTTAAGTCCCATAGCATCTTCCCAATAGAAGCTTTATTCCACTCACCTAAAGCAATCATGTTGAGGCTTCCCGCCACCTTAGGCCTGCAGATTTGGTCACAGGATACCGGTGCTTTCCTACTATTAGAGTATCTCCCAGTCCAAAGAAATTTTCTATACAAGCCTTCAATATGTTGAATATTCTTCTTTTGAAGGAGGAAAATATGCATCAAATAGTTAGCAATAGAAAACAACACACTTTTCACAAGTAGAAATCTACCAGCATACGACAGGAGCTTATTACTCCAATGATTTATATGCCCAAGCATCCTGTCAATAAGCGGCTTGTAATTCAAAATGGATAACTTTTTACAATCCAGGGGAACTCCCAAATATTTGAAAGGGAGGTAACCCTTATCAAAACTAGTAGCAAATTGGATAGCCTTTATATTCTCTTCCTCAATCCCCCCACAGTACACTTTGCTCTAAGGCACACTGATATTCAAACCTGTAGCATCAGAAAATACTTTGACTCTTTGCATCAGGATCTTAATGGATTCCACATCTCCTTTGGTGAACATTAAAATGTCATCTGCAAAGCAAAGGTTTATAATTTGCACCTTCTCACATTTGGGATGAAAGTTACAATTATGATTATACTTAAACCCTCGTAACACTCTATACAAATACTCTATAATAATCACGAATAATATAGGGGAGATAAGATCTCCTTGTCTCAGCCCTCTTTGAGCTTTCAGCATAGAAAACAGAGAACCATTAATAACAAATTTATATGAAATAGTAGTAATGCACACCTGCATCCAACTAATAAAAATATGTGGGAATCCCATCTCTCATAATCTGGAGCAGAGCCATCCACTCTACTGTGTCGTACGCCTTTTGAATATCCATTTGGGTCATACATCTAGGGGAAATATTTTTCTTATTGTAGCCTTTCACCAGCTCCTGAGCAATCATGATGTCATCTTGAATTTTCCTACCGGGAATGAAGGCAGACTGGCTCTCATTTATAATAGAATCAATCACCCTATCCAATCTACTAGCCAGGATCTTGGATATAATTTTGTAGAACATACTGCAGCATGAAATGAGTCTCATATCTCTAATGGTCTTGGCTTCAAAGGACTTTGGTATAAGAGTCACAAGGGAGCAATTGAAAGGTATGTACAAGCTAGAAGTCTCAAAAAATTCATTGATGGCCTTGCAAACATCTCCACCAATAACTTGCCAAGCTGACTTAAAAAACACAGCATTAAAACCATCACCACCAGGAGCTTTAGTATTCCCAATGTTGTTCAAAGCACGCTTAATCCCTTCCTCATTAACAGGTTGAATCAATTTTAGACCATCTTCTCTACTAATGGTTTTACCATTTCTAACCGCCAAGATATCAATACCAGCTAACATCTGAGTTTTACTTCCAACCAGCTTATTATAGAAGTTCACAATCTCTTGCTCGATCCTTCGTGATTGGTCAACAATCTACCATCAAGAGCCTGCAGAGTGTATATTCCATTCTGACTATTCTTTTCTTTAATTGCAACATGAAAGTAAGAATTGTTATTATTTCCCATTCTCAGCCAACCAACCTTGGCTTTCTACATCAAAATCGATTATTCCATTTGGTTTAGGTGGATGACCTGCTCGGTTTTCCTCTTAACCTCCTATATAGCATTTTGTCTAACATGTTCAGATTATGCTGCTCCTGGGCTTCCTTCAGGTCTTGTCTAGCTTTCACAATTTGGAATTGAATGTCAGAACATTTCCTGATCAAAGGCTTTAACTTACTCTACAACTTCATCAAGTTAATCCACAGACTGTACATCGCAGATCCCCTGATATTCTTATTCCAATTGTTTGCTATGATTTGCAAGTAATTTGGCTCTTGGGTGATACAATTAAGAAATTTAAACAAATAGCTTTTCTTCCTCTCAAACTTTTGAATCTCCACCTTAATAGGGGAATGGTCAGATATGTGAGGGTTCAAAATGTGCACCTTCGCATCATGGAATTTCTGAAACCACACAATATTCTCTAACAAGTGATCAATTCTAGAGTATATAAGTGCTTCAGCCTGATTATTAAACCAGGTAAAGTGCGGACCACTAATATTAACTTCAAATAACCATGTCCTTTGCATCATCTCCTCAAGGCCCCTGAAATTTACCTCAGTGACTTTATTTCCTCCCAACCTATCTTGAGTTGAGATAATATTATTAAAATCACCTAAGACTATCTAAGGTTGGAATAAATATTTTATTTATACTAAAATTATTTTTATTTTTATTATAATCTATAATAAGCCAACCCTTCATTGAATAATACGTTAAAATTATTTTACATCATACGTACAATTCAATCATATATAATTTATAAGTAATTATAATAAATAAAACTTTTTTTAATAAGATGATTATTAAATTTTTTTGTTGATAGACATGGAGTAATAATAATTACAACAAACTCCCAAATATAACTGTGATAATCATGGTTCAAAAACTTTGATATTGGTATTTAGACTAACAATCTTTTATATTGATTTATAAGAAAAAAATACATTTTTGTTATAAATTAGAAATAAAAACATTAATTTTATTTAATTTAAATTTTTTATTTTTTAGATAAAATTAAATACAAATTATGTTTAAATTTCTTCTTATTTTTTCTATAACTACTATTAATTAAAACTGTTTTTACATATTCCCATAAAATAAATTTCAAAAAAATAAATAATTAACTTTAATAAGTAAAATATTGACTTTTATTTATAAGCTAGTAAGGAACTCGTGTTGTCGCACGAGTTCCGTATAGATTCACATCACATGTTTATTGAATATTATTTATAAAATTTGAATTCATTCTTCAATTAATTAACATCCAAATAGTTACAAATAAAGATTTAAAAGATGGTATCTCATATATATATGTTCTCATCTACTAGTGGATCTATAACTGTAAGAACCTTAAATTAAAAAATAAGTTCATACCTACCCGTGAATTTATATCTGTAGATACGTTCACAATTAATTAGTTTGTTTAACTAATTAACTTGTTTCTACAAAACACTAGTTTTTTGTAGCATTTTTTTCCGAATGAATCCATTCTATTTGTAGATATATTTTTAAACTTGTTAGACCAATTTTGAAAATTTTCAAACATAATGCAATAGTGTTTTACAAACAGCTAATTTTTTGTTGCTCATCTGGTAGTTTAATTATTTTTTTATGTTGATGAAATGGAACCATTTTTATGAATTTCAAACCATTACTATATGTAATTATTTTTTAAGAGTTTCAAACGATAACATTTGAAAATTCAAAAACACAATCACTGTTGGATTCAAAAACTGAAAGTCTATTAAACTGAAAATATTAACATTTAATTTAATTTTAAAATTATAAAGAACTCAAATCTTCTAATATCAATATATATATTGGTGGTGCACAAAGGAAAGATGAAAGACAAAAAAGAATATGTTTACGGCTACAAAATTAGGAATAATAAATTACATTGAACTACCTACTACTAAGCTATTTATACACAAAATTAGGGTATAATAAAATACTAAAATACCCTCAAACAAAGATATAAAAAGATATTTTTAAAATATAAATTAATTCCAACATCATCCCTTAATTTATATTTACACAAAACAGACAACACCAATTTCATCTCTCAAACGAAGAAATTGATAAATCTTGATAGCCTTTGTTAGAACATCTGCCAGATACTTCTGGGTGCTACATTGCACAACTTCTAATATTCTACTCTGAATTTGATTCCTCAGAAAGTGATATTTGGTCTCAATATACTTGCTTCTCCCATGCAACACTGAGTTCTTGGCAAGATTGATTGCAGACTTGTTATCAATCATCAGCTTCAGAGGTTTGTCTACCTCAATCTTCAGATCACGCAGCAAGTTCAAAATCCACACAGCTTGGTATGCAGTCATAGATCCTGCAATATATTCAGCTACACATGTTGACAGTGCAACAACAAGTTTCTTCTTGGAACACCAAGAAATAGGACCTCTCCGAAATTTGAATAAGTACCCAGAAGTAATTCTTCTGTCAACTCTGCCTCCACACCAATCAGAGTCTGAATAACTCATAAATTCTTATTCGATCTGTTGTACCCCAAAATTTTCCCTCTCTTTTCTCAAGACCTTTCTAAAAGATCTCATATGCTCAAGGGTTCTCAAGGGTTTGATCAGACAAGCCCACCTCCTAAGCGCTAAGACCACAGATTAGGGTTTTGACTGAAGTTGACTGATCATGAACTTTTAACCTAATACATAATCTAATGGTTTGAAACATAATCTCAGAGACTCAAACATAACATGTTGACCTAATTTTATGGCTTAAATTATTTCTCAAGATCATTGGATTGATAGTCGGATTTTGGGTCAACTGATGAAAAGTCAATTGATACACAAAAAAGTCAAACTTTGATTTTTTTAGTCAACATTAAATTTCAAAGATAAAAACTCATCAAGACATCCAAAAATATCAAACTTGATCATCAAGAATCAAGAAATTCAAGAAAGTCCATAAAAAGTCAAAGTTTTTAATACTTAGAATATTTTTAAGTGTTTTTACACTTGATAATTTCATTACTTCATGACATTTTTTCACCAAGATGTAAGATGATTCAAAGAAAACTTCCAACATGAAATTTGTAGATCTTGATGAATTATACAACTTTGTATTAGAGGATTGGTGTCCAAAAGATGCTTAGATTTGAAGATATAGGCTCATGAAGTCATGACATTTTTATCTAACACTTAGAGAAATTTTCAACACATTTTGGTCAGTTTTTATCTCAACTTCTTGGCCAATTTTCACCCATCTCCTTATTGATTTAGCCAAAATGATCAACACGAAAGTTATAGACAATGTTTCAAGCTTTCCAAAATGACCAAGAGCATGAATTTATCATACTTGAGCCAGGAGATTCAAAGGCATGAAGTTGGGCATTCATTCTTGAATTACAAGTCATGTTGGTGAAGAACACATAATCCAATCTGCATGTTATGCTGCATAATCTTGCTTTGCAGGCCTTCTAACTTGCAAATCTCACCATAATTCATTTTTTGCACAAACTTTTGAGCTATAGTCCATTTGATTTAAACATTGTCTAATTGATTTTTTCCATTTTTGGCACAAAGTTAACATTGTCATTCTTACAAAGTAGCTTTAATCACAAAGTCAGCTCTTCTTGAGCCTCTAACTTGTTCCTTCTACACACACTCAACATACAAAATCAGATAAGCATGCTTAAAGTATCCAACAACTCTATGAAGCAAAGTACAAAGCATTGGAACTATGATCGTCAAGCTTGCTTCATTTACAATCCAACCTAGCCACAACATGTGATCTTGCAAATATGATTATTTCAACCTCCCAAACCTCTTGCCTATAAATAGAGAGGTCAATTGCAAAAATAAAGGAGATGAATATGCCCTCAAATCCCTTATATTCTCAAAAAACTAGAATTGTTCACAAAACCTCCATATTTGAGCTTTGAAGTCCTAATCTTTGAACCTCTCAAACCTTGCAAGTTTTGCCCAAACAAACCACCCAAATACTTCACATACATCATATAGAAGTTGTTCAAGCACAAGAACAACTTTTGTAACATCATTATCACCATCTTCCAAACTCAAAAATAATATCTTGTAACTTGACTTGGTTGGAGTGATTCAACAACTTTCAGCATAAAGTGAGGATTGGCATAACTTTAAGAAGGTCCAAGGGAGCACAATCAATCGCCACTTTGCACCCGGAAACATCCATACATGTTCTAAAGTTTTCATTTCAAGAGGTAAATTTTCTAAAATTGCAATAACTTTATCCATACATCATTTGCTTTTATTTTCAAAAGGATACAACATGACAGATCAGAGAGAAACTTAGCAAAAAGGCAGGACAGGGGCTGATACGGGTGCCCGTGTCACACGACACGACCTGTGTCAATTCAGCTGGGTTAGAAATTTGGCAAAAAAGGCAGGACATGGGCTGACACAGGTGCCCATGTCACACGACACAGCCCGTGTCAACACAGTTCAGACTGAAAATGTGCCAAAGAGGCAGGGCAGAAGTTGACACAGGTGTCCATGTCACACGACACGGCCCGTGCCAATTTAGCTGGGACAGAAAAATGTGCAAGAAGCAATAGCATATTCTGACACGGGTGCCTGTGTCAACTCAGGCATTAAAATTCCTAATTATTGAGATTTTAATGTTACTTTGGACATATTGCATTGCTTAGAGATGGCCTAACAATATACAAAAACTTTTTCTAGATAAAACATTCAAGTTATTTTCTAAAATAATTGAAATCATTAGACTTAGGTTTTATTTTTAATTAATTAACTGCTTTTGTAATTAAATTAACTACAAAACCTTTTTTATCAAAAAAACCCTAAAAAGCAATCTCTTTTCTTCATCTTTACATTTTTGTACATTTTATTATTTCGCGCTATAATTTATGTAATTTTCAAATCCTTGTAATAGTAATTAGGGTTTATTTTTACTTGTAATTCTCATTTATAAATTTGTATCCCCCATCCCTCAAAGTATTGTAATAGCGTAGGACATTTAAATTCTGTAATTTATCGCTTTCCATATTATTGTTAGTAATTAGGGTTTGTATGGAAAAGTGTTGTACCCCAAAATTTGCCCTCCCATTTTCTCAACATTTCTCATCACAAAGCCCTTGGAGACCAAGATCCAGTTAGGGTTTCATCTGCTCAAGACTTCTCCTTGCATTGTTGACCCAGATTAGGGTTTGTGTTTGCACAAAGATGTTTTGACCTAAAATGCCTAAGATGACTTTCATGCTTCATATTGGACTCCCAAGTTTATCCACATCAAGTTTCAAGCCTTGATTCCAAGTTTTGCCCAGTCAATTGGACAGTTGACTTAGAAATCAGCTGTATTGGGGAAAAAGTCAACTGTGGCCAATTGACAGTCAAATCTCATGAAAATTGACCCACATCAACATTATAAACTCACATGGACCATTTGATCAAGTTTGGATCACAATTCCACAAGAAATTTGATCAGATCACCAAAAGGGCAAAATGGTCATTTTTAGGGTTTTGACTGCACAAAGGCAATTTTTAACTGTTTGACCTAGCCAATGGCAAACCAAGCTCACATATGGACTCAATGACCCCATGGAATTGTCTTGACATGCTTAACAAGTTCAAAAGATCCCAAATGCACAAGATTGACAGTTGAATTTCCCAGTCAATTGATCAATTTTGACTGTATACTGAAAAGTCAAACTTTGACTTTTTAGTCAAAATCAAGTGTCAAGATTCATTTTTCATCAAAACATGCCAAATCATGAAACTTGTTCATCAAGAAATCCAAAATTGCAAATTAGGGTTTGAAATGAAGATTTTTCATAACTTAGAATTTTTCTAAGTTATGAAAAACCCTAATTTTTTCCTAACTTTGTCCCACTTTCTCACCAAGATTCATTTGGATTCAAGCAAAAGTCAAAACATGAAAGTTGTAGCCTATTACATAATATACAACTTTGATTCACAAAGTTTTCCCAAAAGAGGCTTGTATCTCAAGTTACAATTTTTGGAACAAGGGTACCAAACCATTCTTAACTTAGAGAAAATTTGACCTATTTTAGGCAAGATTTTTACCTAACTTCAAGACCCTTTTTCATATACTTCCACTTAGAATTTCAATTTGCATTTCAAAGATGGATTGTAGTACACATTCCAAGCTTTCCAAAATGTCCAAGAACTCATCAAACAACCTCATGGTTAGAGAGAATCGAATTTGGCAATATGGAGAAAACTCACTTTGTTCTTGGCCAAATTACATGTCCATAACTTATGCGTTTTCAAACTCAGCATGTGCTAGCTACTTTGCAGGCCTCTAATCCCATTTTCATTCAATAATTCAATGCAAAACCATTGTGCCAAGATGTTGTTCTATGCATTTGGTCATTACATGGAGAACTAAGCCATAAATGGAAAAAGTAAAATAGCCATTCTTGAAAAGTTACACTTTATGTCTAAAGCAAATCCAAGAAAGTACATTTGAAATCTCTTTGGCACAAGTTTAGGAACTAATCACACTGATCAATGCCAAGGTTTGCAGCACATTAGGGGGCCTCTACCTGTCTAAACACCAACTTGGCCTTTGGTTACCAACTCTCATATCAGCTAACCAGGCCTTAAGCAAACTTGTCAAGCATATTCTAAAGATTCATCCTAAGCTGAAACACGACCCTAACATCTCCAATACCTCCCCATTCCCAGAATCACCCTCAAACTGCCCAAACAGAGCATCTGCTGCAGTTTGAGTTCCACAGTTCAAACCTTCCATGCACTCTTGCTAAAACCACCTCAAATACATCCCACAACATCCCTTGAAGCTAATCCAAACCCTAAACACGACCTGTAACACTCCCAGGCAACACCACCATTTTCATTTTCTTGTTTTGCAGCTGAAGTTCCATAGCTCGATTCAAAAGGTTTCAAGACAAAGTAAAGCTTGGAATAACATCCCTGGACATCAAGGAAGCTGTACCAATCATCACCTTGCTCTGAAAGTACCTCCATCATCAGATACAACTTCAACTGAACAAGTATATTCTTGAACTTCTATCTCTCAATGTAGGCATCATTAGCTCTAAGTTTGTGAATAAGAAGTGTTCTACTCATGCCCCTGAAACTGTACATACCTTTACTTTTCATTTATTTTGCATATGCTGTGAGAATTTAAGGTCTGAATATGGATAAAAAGTTAGGTTAAGATTTGGGAATGATGAAATTCTCTCTCATTTTTTAGAGTTAAATCAAGTTTTTGGTATGTTTGGATTCGTTGTTTGATGCTGAACATTTTTTATGTTGTGAGTTTTCATTAAAAAGTCAGGAATCAGGATGTTTGAATCATGGTACAAGCGCGCGTTTTTTGTCACAGTTCTGGCCAGAGGTTGAAGAAGAACCTATTGGGCTGGGCTTGTGCTATATTTCTTATTTGCACCATGTTATTACTTTCACACCCCCTGAGCCCATTTTGTTTTTTTTAATGATTTTTTTGACTTTCCCTTTTTATTCTGACTTATTTATTTTTGATAAAAGTATTAAAAACATAAAAATATTTTTTACACCATTTTTATATTTTTTAGGCATTTATTTGATTATATTGATATTTGTATGTAAATAAGTACATAATATTATTATTTAGAATAAATAGAAAAAATAATGTAAACACATTTTATTTTCATTTTTTATTTTGTTTTATCTTCTGAAAATATGTTATATAAAATATAATTTTTTTTATAAATATTAAATATTATTATTTTATATATATAATAGATATTTAGAAAATAATACAAATATATATATTTATTAGAATATTTAGGACAAAAATACAAAAATACATACATTTTTTCTTTTATTAATATTTGACCTCAAAAAAATACTTTGTTATAAATATACTTCATTTTTATTTTATGTTTGTATATAATAAATAAATTTGTACATATTGAAGAATTAATACATTTTACTTAATAAAATTAGGGTTTTGCCCTAAATACACAAAAAATCCAGAAATTAATACTTTTCATTTTATTTTATTTTGACATATAAAATTTTTTTTCATACATATAAAAAAAAAACTTTTAGCATCTTGCATATTTATTTTATTTCCATTTAATTTATGCAATCAATTATCTTGTAAATAATTCCAAATTGATGTAATAGTTAGGTTTAAATTCCTTGTCAAAATATCCCCATTTGAACATTTGTACCCCCCTTCCCATATTGTGCTGTAATAGCTTAGGAACTTTAATTTTCACACTTTAATGCTTTCTAATTATACCATGCTAGAATTAGGGTTTGTATGCAAATAAAAAGAACAAAAATAGTTTGACCTAATTTCAAGATAATCAAGCATGAAAATGGACAACACATATCACACTTGCACCCCTAGGGTATTCCACCTGTTGCCTTCAATAAATGGGCCATATTGTATGTTAGGTTTCTTTGGGCAAAAACAAAACAAACAATTCAAATGATCATAGTCCCTCGATGACGCTTTCGAAAGTTGCCTTAAAAATGATCAAGTCCCTTAAAAGAAAATTGCCCAAAGATACTTGGCACCATTGCAATTATGGTCTAAACGATGACCCGCGCCCGTCCCTTTCACATCCTAACACAAGATTGTCCACCAAATGCAATGGTGGAACAAAATTTTTAAAAGGGTTAAAACATAACAAAAATCTTTGAGAACTTTAGGGTAGATAGCTCTTAAGTACTTGTCAACTTGCAAATCAAAACACTTGCCTATTTTTCAAACCACACTTCACAAACACTTTCAAAACAAACTTTCAAAAAAAACCTTGAAACATCTTTTCAAAAAGACAAACACCTTTTGTAAAACATTCGAGTAAAGAATTGTTACAAGGGTAGCCTAGACAAGGCATCTTTTTTTCAAAACATTTTCAAACCACACTTCACAAAGCACCATTTCAAACAATTGAAAATTAAGGCAAGTTGATCTAAGCAAGTAACTAAGAGCCCATGGATAACCATGGATAGAAAGGATGCTAATACCTTCCCTTTCTATAATCTACTCCCCGAACCCAAGAAAACATCTCAAAGGTTTTTGCTGTGCTTTTTAACCTTTACTTAGGATAAAATAAAAAGTCGGTGGCGACTCTTGCTCAACCGAAACATTTGCGAAAACAAATGCAAAACCATAGTCAGTTCTCCCACCGTATCACAGAACTGGCGACTCTGCTGGGGAAATTTTTTAAAAGTGGAGTAACCTTAGGGCTTAGATCACCCTCTTGCATGATTAATTGTTTGTCTTGATTGCTTTATATTTTGGCTCTCTTGTTTGGGTTTGCAATCCTACACCCGGATTTTGGGAAACATTCATAGATAGCAATACGTTGTGGAAATTGTGCGGGGTATACCGACACGGTTGAAGCAATAGCTATATTAGTGCGACATATTTGTGAGTACCGGTAACCCTTGAGTTCAATCAAGGAGAGTACGGGGCCGCTGAGTGATGTCACTAAGCACTAATGACCTAGAACCTTACTTGACCATCTTGGCCTTACATTAGGGGTAGTGAGATGACCGGCTTTGGTGCAGTCCGAAGTTGGTAGATACTCGACACTACACTCATTGAGGGTTGTTTTCTTGGAATATTTTGGTCGCTAGTTAAGTGGCTAAACCAAAACAATGAACAATGAAAACAATCCAGTGATATTGAGCTCCTTAGAACCCGGTTACTATTTATAGGACAGGTTTTTAAGCCAACTACACTCAAGAGGGTACTTACCTATGAGACCCCATGCAAGCCTGAAACTAGGGTTTGGTGTGATTTGCTTGTACATATGTTTGTGCATACATCATAAACATCATAAAGCATCATATGCATTCACTAACCACTTCAAGGGTTTAGATCTTCATCTTTGTTCTTGTTTTGTAGGTCATGGAAATTCCTCGCAGAAAAACCATCCAAGTCAACCTTGTGAGAATCTCTCCTCAACTCAAGGAGCTCACCTCAAGAATTCCGGAAAGCTCATCCTTCAGTGAAAGACATGGTAGACTGCTCAGCTTAGTCAACACCAACATTGAAGAAGACATGATGAAAGTGTTATTCCAGTTCTTTGACCCTCTTCACCACTGTTTCACTTTCCCCGATTACTAGTTGGTGCCCACTTTGGAGGAGTTTTCTCAACTCCTGAGAATTCCTATCCTTAATCGACTACCCTTCAACGGTACGGAAAAGGAACCAAAGCCGGAAGATGTTGCTCGAGCATTACATCTACAACCATCCGACATCAAGGGGCATTGGGAAACCAGAAGCGGCGTCAAAGGATTCTTAGCAAAATTCTTATTTGAGAAGGCACAAGAATGTTGGAATTCATTGGACCTACAAGCCTTTGAAGAAATTGTGGCACTCCTTATCTATGGGTTGGTCTTGTTCCCAAATTCTGACCAATTGGTAGATGTCAACACCGTCAAAATCTTCTTGTCCAGAAATCCAATACCAACATTGCTTGGGGACATTCTTCACTCATTTTACACACGAACAATGAGAAAGAGGGGTGTTCTCATGTGCTGTACTCCTCTCCTTGCAAGGTGGTTTATTTCGCACCTTCCACAATCTGTCTTGAAGAATGACCAAGGCTCAAGGTGGTCCCAACGGTTGATGACTCTTACTCACTCTGATGTACATTGGTGTTCTCGGTCCAGAGAAAATGTCATCATCGTCGATCGTTGTGGAGAGTTTCCTAATGTTCCTTTACTTGGAATCAGAGGAGGTATCACCTACAACCCTTGCCTAGCTTTGAGGCAATTTGGATATGCATGGAGGGATGGCCCTCATGATATGTTGATTCCTGACCTAGTTTTTGACTTCGACAATGATGCGCAAGGACTTCGCCAAAGATTCATCAGAGCTTGGGGAAGGCCCAACAAGGTTGATAGCAAGACACTGGGACACAAGAACTCCATCCCTCTTGAGCCTTATCTCAAGTGGGTACGAGCCCGAGCCCAGAGTCTGATGATGCCTTATCCTCATGTTCTCCCTGTGATTAAAGATCCCGTCATGGAAGGAGAGGTTCCCTACACCGTCCTATATCCTGACATGCCTACATCGTGGGAAGAAATGCAGAAGAGTTGGATTCAGCTCAAGGAGGAACGGAACACTTTTGAAGCCAGCTTCTACGCTAGCGAGAAGAAGGTTCTAGAGCTTACCCGCCGACTCCATGAGCAAGAGGCCCTCAATACCTACATCTCACCAAAGAGGATGCGCAATGTCTTTTTACCTTGAGAAGTTGTTTTTGTAATATTTGGCCCATGGAGCATTTATGTACTAACAAATTTCTTCTTATTAATATGACGTGCGTTCTTCTTTGTCTACAACAATTTTGAATATTCTAAATCCTTGAATGTATTGCATACATAAGCATACCATTCATCATGTGCATAAGCAGGTATCACTCCAGGTTTCCTTATCTGTCTGATGTTTATTTCAGTAGGATGGATCTCGAGCAAACAGTTATAGACCTACAAGCTCAAAATGCACAGTTCCAGCAACTCCTGACGACCTTGGCTAAGGGTCAGGAGGATCTCAAGACCTTGCTGGGGAATAAAGACCCAGTGAAGAAGAAGAAAAAGAGGCTCGGGGTGGCTACTTTAGGGAGAAGATTTGACGGAGAGGCCAGGAGAGTGCTTGAATATCCTCCTACTTCTGATGAAGGGACCAGTAAAGGAGGTGGGGCTGCAGTACCTTCCGAGTCCGATGTGGAAGAAGAAGAGGTCGAAGAGGATGAAGATTACTCTGATCAAAAATACCCTCCAGCTGATGATAAATACAAAGGTTTAGAAGACAGGTTGGCCGCCATGGAACTACAAAGAGTACCGGGTTTAGATTTTGAAGACTTGGGTTTGGTTGCCGGGATTGTGATTCCCCCAAAGTTCAAAGTGCCAGTTTTTGTGAGGTATGATGGGCTGTCCTGTCCAAAAATGCATCTCAGGTCCTACGTAAGAAAGATCCAACCTTATACGACAGATAAAAACCTTTGGATTCATTTCTTTCAAGACAACCTTTCTGGAGCTCAACTGGAGTGGTTTTATCAGCTAGAGGGAACCAGCGTCCGAAACTGGGAAGACTTGGCCATCGCCTTTTACAAACAATATCAGTACAATTCTGACCTTGCTCCTACTCGTACCCAACTTCAGGGTATGTCACTAGGAACAGGCGAAGGATTCAAAGAATATGCACAAAAATGGAGGGATTTGGCTGGCAGGGTGCAGCCTCCTTTAACCGACCGTGAACTTGTTGATATGTTTCTAGGGACCCTATCTGGGCCATTTTTTAATCATCTGATTGGTAACTCTTCCGCAGGGTTTACCGATTTGATCTTAACAGGCGAAAGAATAGAAGTTGGCATCAAGTCAGGAAAGATTCAGAAAGGTGTTGCTGCAAGTGTTGAGAAGAAGCCTTTTAAGAAGGAAACGGCTGTTGTATACTCCCAGAGAAGAGCAGGGAAGACTGAGCGCCGGCCGACCGTGGGGGCCGTAATGATTCAAAACCCTTCAAGTGAGCAGCCTCGCTATAACCAGTTCAGACCAAATCAGCAACGGGTGGAACGGCCACAATGGCAGTTCACCCGTATTAATATGACTCCAGCGCAAGTGCTTCCCCATCTGTTAAAGTTGAATCTCGCCACCATCAAAGAGGCACCAAAGAATGTGAATACGTCCTCTCCGCATTATCATCCTAATGCTAAATGCGCCTACCATTCTGACAGTGTCGGGCACGACACCAATGATTGTTGGGCACTCAAGCGTAAAATCCAAGACCTGATAGAGGCGAAGGAAGTGGAGTTTGACGCTCCGGAGAAGCCTAATGTGATATCTACTCCCATGCCGAAGCACGGCCGAAATGTCAATGCCATTGAAGAAGATTTGTACGTTGCTGATGTCAATGATCTGATAACTCCTTTGTTAACCATCAAGTTGAATCTGTTAAAGGCCGGGATCTTCCCGGGATGTAAAGAAGACTGCTTTTGTTGTTACTCTCTGCCGTTTGATTGTCCGTTACTGAAGAAAGGCATCCAAGGCCTAATGGATAGTCGAAAAATTTTGTTTGAAAAAGTTTCTGCTATTCCAACCCATACTGGAGATGTCTCAATCATAACCATTCACGCCAATCTTTCCAAGGCCGTCAAAAAGCCTGTTAAGATTACACCAGTTACGAAATCTGTTCCTTTGAAGATAACAATGCCAGGGCCTGTCCCCTATATTTCTGAGAAGTCAATACCATGGAACTATGGCGGTGACGTCTACTACCATGGTATTAAACAAATCGAAATAACTGAAGAAAGTTCGGATGATGAAGAAGCCAGCATTGGAAACATTGCAGGCACGAGCAAAATCACCCGGAGTGGGAGAATATTTTCTCCAGAGATTGCCCCTCCAAGAGCAGTCTTTGGACCCTCATCTGCCGACAAGGTCATCCCTGCACCAATAAAACTCTCTGCTAGAACCCCTTTGATTGAAGATGTTGTTGTTCCTAATACTGTCCCTCCTACCACTGCTGATAAAGGTAAGGGAATCCAGGATGAGCTCGTCAGGACGAGGGCTCAACCCTTGGTCATCCCGGAAACCTCCAAGAAGGAAATGGATGAGATCTTGAAGATAATCAAAAGGAGTGATTACGATGTGGTAGAACAACTGGGGCAAACCCCCTTAAAGATCTCCATGCTGGCACTACTACTTTGCTCGGAAGCGCACGCTAAAGCTTTGATAAAATTCCTGAAGGCAGCCCATGTGCCCCAGGAAACCTCTGCGAATCAATTCCAAAATTGCGTGGCTAGCCTTACTGCGGATAATGGATTAGGTTTCTCTGATGCCGACCTAACTCCTAAAGGTAGAAACCACAATGATGCTTTGCACATTTCAGTCGAGTGCCGAGGAACTACTCTCGCACATGTCTTGGTCGACACTGGTTCGTCGCTGAATGTACTTCTTAAGAAGGCCTTGGACCGACTAGATTGTGAAGGGTTGGAGTTGAAACCGAGTGATATCGTTGTCAGAGCTTTCGATGGTTCGAAGAGAATGGTCCATGGGGAGGTTGAAATTCCCGTCAAGATAGGCACTGAGGTGTTTAAATCTACTTTCTATGTGATGGACATCCGTCCGTCATACTCTTGCTTGTTGGGTAGGCCTTGGATACACCATGCTGGGGCAGTCACCTCCTTCTTACATCAGATGTTGAAGTATCCTGTCAAGGGAAAGATCATTACTGTCCATGGCGAAGAGGAGTACATGATTAGCCACTTGAACTCTTTCCGATATGTGGAAGTAGAAGGTGAGTTCATTGAGACGCCTTTCCAGCATTTCGAAGAAGTCCTTCCTGAAATAGCAGTAGCAAAGTTGGCAGCTGAGGCACCGAGGCAGATGGCCAGGATGGCATCTCTGGAGGACGCAAGGGCCGCAATAAAGGAGGGGAATAATTCAGCATGGGGGCAGTTGCCCGATATTCCACATAAGACAGACAAATTTGGATTAGGGTTCACTACCGCAGGCCAGAAAGCTATGCGCCGTTCGAAGATTGAAAGAGCGCCAGCCAAAATTTCTCCCTACGGAATCAACGCTTTGGAGGACGAAGACAAAGAGAGCAACATCGAAGAGTGGATTTACCCAACTGTCAAAGGAGGATTGTGCAACTGGGAGGCAAAAGACTTTGTCCCCATCACTTTTATTCATCAGTAATTTATCTGTCAAACATTTCCTATTGGTCTGTAATATTTATTTTCAAACAATCCGTACACTATCTTTTCACCTCATGCCTTGCCCAGGGCATGTAGGTCCATTTGTAAGGGTTTTGATTATTTTTCATATCCATATGCCATGTTTAATGATTCATTGGACGTTTTTCATTTGATAAACTGCTTGTGTTCATTTTCTTTCCTTTTGCATTTTTTGTTTAAGGATGGCTATCCCTTACACACACCCACACTCACAAATGCAGGTACCCATCCACTCCGGATTCCATGGGTGACGATTCTGCTATATCCTTCAATAACTCTGAAGATCTGGTCAATCAAGCCGAGTATGAAGATGACGAAGGTTGTGAAGTACCAGGGGAACTAGCCAGACTTCTACAGCAAGAGGAAAGGGCCATCTTACCGCACGAAGAGTCATTGGAAACTGTCAACTTAGGGATCGAGGAAGACCGGAAGGAGGTGCAAGTGGGTGCCAATCTGGAACCAAGTGTCAAGGAACGCTTGATACAGTTGTTGAATGAGTATGTTGAAATCTTCGCTTGGTCTTATGAAGACATGCCGGGTTTAGACACAGACATCGTGGTTCACCGTCTCCCCACAAGAGAGGATTGTCCACCGATCAAGCAAAAAGTCCGCCGAATGAGGCCTGATATGTCTGAAAGGATCAAAGCAGAAGTAATGAAGCAATTCGACGCTGGTTTTCTGGTTGTTACGTCCTATCCTCAATGGGTCGCTAACATCGTGCCAGTACCTAAGAAAGATGGCAAAGTCAGGATGTGTGTGGACTATCGGGACTTGAATAGGGCCAGCCCCAAAGATGATTTCCCACTTCCACACATTGACATTTTGATCAACAATACAGCTCAGCATAAAGTGTTTTCCTTCATGGATGGATTCTCGGGCTACAATCAAATCAAAATGGCCCCCGAGGATATGGAGAAAACAACTTTTGTCACACAATGGGGCACTTTCTGTTACAAGGTGATGCCGTTCGGGCTGAAGAACGCAGGGGCGACTTATCAACGTGCCATGGTAGCTTTGTTTCATGATATGATACATCATGAGATTGAAGTTTACGTAGACGATATGATAGCTCGGTCACAAACAGAGGAAGAGCACCTTGAACATCTAGAAAAGCTGTTTGCCAGGTTGAAAGAATACAAACTCAGGCTGAATCCAAGTAAGTGCACTTTTGGAGTTAGGTCTGGTAAACTTCTAGGATTCATTGTAAGCAACAAAGGCATTGAAGTCGATCCATCAAAATTGAAAGCAATACAAGAGATGCCTGCTCCCCGTACTGAAAAGGAGGTTAGAGGGTTCTTGGGGCGCTTGAACTATATTGCCAGATTCATCTCTCATCTGACTTCTACCTGTGAGCAAATTTTCAAACTCTTGAAGAAAGATCAGGTAGTCGAATGGAACGACGATTGCCAAGCTGCTTTTGATAAAATCATTGAGTATTTGCTATAACCTCCTATTCTGATGCCACCCGTCGAGGGAAGACCATTGATCATGTATCTGACCGTCTTGGATAACTCAATGGGGTGTGTTTTGGGCCAGCATGACGAGTCTGGTCGAAAAGAGCATGCTATTTATTACCTTAGCAAAAAGTTTACCGACTGTGAGACTCACTACTCACTGCTCGAGAAAACTTGCTGCGCTTTGGTATGGGCTGCTCGCCGACTAAGACAGTATATGTTGACTCATACTACCTTGTTGATTTCCAAAATGGATCCTATCAAGTATATCTTCGAAAAGCCCGCTTTATCTGGAAGAATAGCCAGATGGCAGATGATCCTAACTGAGTATGACATCCAGTACACCACCCAAAAAGCTATAAAAGGGAGTGTACTAGCTGACCATCTGGCTCATCAAGCTATCGAAGATTATCAACCCATGAGATTTGACTTCCCAGACGAGGACATCATGAATTTGGACAACATTAAAAGTAACGGACCGTATGACAGACCCGAAAAGGGATCCCGATGGACCCTGTACTTTGATGGTGCTTCAAATGCACTTGGAAACGGTATCGGCGTGGTACTCATTTCTCCGGAAGGTTGTCACACACCTTTCACGGCCCGACATTGCTTCAACTGCACAAACAACATGGCTGAGTATGAAGCTTGCATCTTTGATGCTGAACATTTTTGATGTTGTGAGTTTTCATTAAAAAGCCAGGAATCAGGATGTTTGAATCATGGTACAAGCGCGCGTTTTTTGTCACAGTTCTGGCCAGAGGTTGAAGAAGAACCTATTGGGCTGGGCTTGTGCTATATTTCTTATTTGCACCATGTTATTACTTTCACACCCCCTGAGCCCATTTTGTTTGTTTTAATGATTTTTTTTACTTTCCCTTTTTATTCTGACTTATTTGTTTTTGATAAAAGTATTAAAAACATAAAAAATATTTTTTACACCATTTTTATATTTTTTAGGCATTTATTTGATTATATTGATATTTGTATGTAAATAAGTACATAATATTATTATTTAGAATAAATAGAAAAAATAATGTAAACACATTTTATTTTCATTTTTTATTTTGTTTTATCTTCTGAAAATATGTTATATAAAATATAATTTTTTTTATAAATATTAAATATTATTATTTTATATATATAATACATATTTAGAAAATAATACAAATATATATATTTATTAGAATATTTAGGACAAAAATACATACATTTTTTCTTTTATTAATATTTGACCTCAAAAAAATACTTTGTTATAAATATACTTCATTTTTATTTTATTTTTGTATATAATAAATAAATTTGTACATGTTGAAGAATTAATACATTTTACTTAATAAAATTAGGGTTTTGCCCTAAATACACAAAAAATCCAGAAATTAATACTTTTCATTTTATTTTATTTTGACATATAAAAATATTTTTTTTTCATACATATAAAAAAAAAACTTTTAGCATCTTGCATATTTATTTTATTTCCATTTAATTTATGCAATCAATTATCTTGTAAATAATTCCAAATTGATGTAATAGTTAGGTTTAAATTCCTTGTCAAAATATCCCCATTTGAACATTTGTACCCCCCTTCCCATATTGTGTTGTAATAGCTTATGAACTTTAATTTTCGCACTTTAATGCTTTCTAATTATACCATGCTAGAATTAGGGTTTGTATGCAAATAAAAAGAACAAAAATAGTTTGACCTAATTTCAAGATAATCAAGCATGAAAATGGACAACACGTATCACACTTGCACCCCTAGGGTATTCCACTTGTTGCCTTCAATAAATGGGCCATATTGCATGTTAGGTTTCTTTGGGCAAAAACAAAACAAACAATTCAAATGATCATAGTCCCTCGATGACGCTTTCGAAAGTTGCCTTAAAAATGATCAAGTCCCTTAAAAGAAAATTGCCCAAAGATACTTGGCACCATTGCAATTATGGTCTAAACGATGACCCGCGCCCGTCCCTTTCACATCCTAACACAAGATTGTCCACCAGCAATGGTGGAACAAAATTGTTAAAAGGGTTAAAACATAACAAAAATCTTTGAGAACTTTAGGGTAGATAGCTCTTAAGTACTTGTCAACTTGCAAATCAAAAACACTTGCCTATTTTTCAAACCACACTTCACAAACACTTTCAAAACAAACTTTCAAAAAAAACCTTGAAACATCTTTTCAAAAAGACAAACACCTTTTGTAAAACATTCGAGTAAAGAATTGTTACAAGGGTAGCCTAGACAAGGCATCTTTTTTTCAAAACATTTTCAAACCACACTTCACAAAGCACCATTTCAAACAATTGAAAATTAAGGCAAATTGATCTAAGCAAGTAACTAAGAGCCCATGGATAACCATGGATAGAAAGGGTGCTAATACCTTCCCTTTCTATAATCTACTCCCCGAACCCAAGAAAACATCTCAAAGGTTTTTGCTGTGCTTTTTAACCTTTCCTTAGGATAAAATAAAAAGTCGGTGGCGACTCTTGCTCAACCGAAACATTTGCGAAAACAAACGCAAAACCATAGTCAGTTCTCCCACCGTATCACACAAAGCATTAAAATTAATCTTAGACAACCCTAATTCAAGATAAAATACATGAAAACAAAAACACTTTGCGCACTTGCACCTCTAGGGTAACCCACACTTATTGCCTCGGATATAAACAGTCATTTCCCTCGAACGTGAGATAGTTTAGCAAAGACCCTCGATTAAAATATCATAGTCCCTCGATGACCCCTTGATGTTGCCTTCGGTAAATGATCTTGGTCCCTTATGACAATTTCTAAAACATCTCATAAGTTGTCTCCTATGACTATACGATAACCTGCACTCGTCTATCACATCCAATGATATAGCTCACTACCAATTAATGGTAGATAAACACTATCTAAAGGAGGAGGAAAATAACAGACATTTTGACTAGGTAGATTGCTCGTGATTTCTTACTCACAAAAAAAACCATTTGCACCTCACACTTTCAAAACATTTGTCAAAATAAACATTTTGTATACATTCTCAACGATACGAGAATCATTACAAAATGACCTTACATTGGCATTTTTCAAACATCTTTCCAAACACTCATTTTCAAGCAAATATTTTCAAAACCAACACTTTGTATACCTTTTCAACAATAAGAGAATCATTGAAAAGTTTTCCGGACTAAGGCGTTTTCAAAATATTTTCAAACTTACACAAACACGAAGCATTTCAAAGTGATCAAGCAATTAAGAGCCCGTAGATAACTACGGATGAAAAAGGTGCTAACACCTTCCCTTTTCATAACCTACCCCTTGAACTCAAGAAAATATCTCAAAATGTATTTCTTGTTCTTTTCACCCTTTACTTTATTGGATAAAAGAAAAGTCGGTGGCGACTCTTACTAACCGCAACATTTGCAATAAAATGTAAACACCCAAGTCAATTCTCCCACTGTATCACAAAACTGGCGACTCTGTTGAGGAATGTATAATAAACTAAAAATGGGGTTACCTTAAGAGTTATATCACCTTTATTTGCTTTATTTTATTTTTTTTGCCTTGTTTGTTTTACATTTATGGGTAATGCTTGGGTTTATTACTTGTAAAGATCCTATACTCGGATCTGGGGCACATTAGGTAAGTAGTATTAGATCGTGGGGACTACATGGCGTTACCGACATGGTTGAAGCGATGACTATGTTAGTGTGACACATTTGTTGGTACTGGTGTCCCTTGTGTTGAATCAAGGAGAATACGAGGCCGCTGTGTGGTGTCATGAAACACTAACTGACCGTAGAACCCTAGTTGAACCACTTGGTCATTAGAAAGTAGTGAGATAGCCGACTTTGGTGCAAGGCCGAAGTTCATTGATACTCGATACTACACTCATTGAGATCGGACTTTTGGGATGTTTTGGCCGCAAGAAAAAATTGATTATGCTGAAACAATGCCCGATGAAGAAAGATCAGTGATATTGAGATCCTTTAGAACTCGGTTACTTTTGTTAGGACAGGTTGAACCAATTAAAATTCAAGAGGGTACTTACTTATGAACCCCATGCAAGCCTAAACCTAAGGACTTGTGTGTTTTGTTTGTATATGATGATTTGTTCATGACATCATGACATTATACCATATCATTTTCACTGACCATTTCAAGGATCTCAAAGGGCCTGTGATGCAGGGTTATATTGAACCAGACTTCTATCAAGGGGAAATAGGATTTATTTTCCTCTAACCAAATGTTATCGAAGAACAAAGCATGATAACTTGATTCAAAGTCTATGACCCACTTAACATGGTGAGCTTGATTCTCGTAGCAGGACATTCAACGATATGAAATTCTTCAGCCAAAACTGCAGTCAGATTCGACTTCTAACATTTTCTTTTGTTTACCCCGCGAGATCCTTGAAAACATTACATCCGCATAACATGCATCATATCATAAGAAGGTTTCTGGACACAGGTTTCCTCATCTATTTACTGTTTATTTCAGTATAAGATGGCTCTATAGCAAACCGTCAAAGATATGCAAACCCAACACACACAGTTCCAAGAGACTCTCCTCAACCTAGCCAAAGGTCAGAAAGAAATGATGGAACTCCTTGTCACCAAGAAGAAGACTAAAAAGAGGTTTGACATCCTTAACATGGGAAGAAGGTTCAAGGAGCCTGACCGACTAGCTCAAATAGAAGAGGCTTCTTTTGAGGAAGAAGACAATCAAGATGAGGAAGCTAGAAGCACTAGAGCTGGGGGAGGAAATAACCAAGCTATTGAGGATGAAGACTGTTGTACCCCAAAATTTTCCCTCCTACTTATCAATAATTTTCTCACAAGATCTCCTTTGGATCAAGACTGCATTTGGGTTGATCAGCTCAAGGCACCTCCTCAAGCACTAATGACTGAAAATTAGGGTTTGAGATTGCACAAGTATTTTTGAACTTAAAATGCCCCATATGACTTTCATGGATCATTATCTACCCCCAAGATTACTCATGTCAAGTTTAAAGCCTTGGATCACACTTTTGATCAGTCAATTGAACAGTTGACCTAAAAATCAGTTGTATTAGGAGAAAAGTCAACCATAGCCAATTTATAATCAAACTTCATAATTTTTTATCCACATCAACATTTTAGACCCATATGTATCATTTGATCAAGTTTGGACCATAATTCCTTAAGAAATTTGATCAAATCTCCAAAAGGGCAAAATGGTCAAAATTAGGGTTTTGACTGAGAAAGAGCAATTTCTGATTTTTGACATAGCAAATGATCAATTGGTTTAAGGCATGGTCTCAAGAGTCCAATTGCATCATTTTGACATAGTGACATGATTCAAAATATTGCAAATCCATTTGATTGATAGATGAATTTTGTAATAAACTGATCAAAAGTCAACTATATACTAAAAAGTCAAACTTTGACTTTTTAGTCAAATTCAAGTGCCAAAGGTCATAATTCATCAAAACATGTCAAAATATGAAACTTGTTCATCAAGAAATCAAGAATTCAATATTTTATTTTGAAAAGATGAAATTTCTTAACTTTGAAATTTTTCTAAGTATAGAAATTTTCTTATTTTTTTTCACAAATTTGAGCTAAATTTCCACCATGATGCAAAATGATTCAAGAGAAACTTCCAACATGAAAGTTGTAGATCTCCATGAAATATACAACTTTTATTCACACAACTTATCCTAAAAATGCTTGGATATCAAGTTATAATTTTGTGAAAAAAAAATACATGCTCATGAACTAAAAATGACTTAGTGAAATTTTGTCCTAGTTAGGCAGATTTTTTACCTAACTTCATGGCAGTTTTTCACATAGTTCCAAGGGGAATCTTCAAAAGCAATTCAAAGATGAGTTGTATAGCACATTGCAAGCTTTCCAAAATGTCCAAGAACTCCTTGAGATCATTCTTGAGCAAGGAGAATCGAAGAGATGAAATTATGGTTTTATCACTTGAATTTAGGTCATTTTCACGATGAACACAAATGCAAATCCATGCTAGGCTGAATAATCTTTGCTTTGCAGGCCTCAAACTTGTTTTTCACTCCTTAATTAAATGCTTACACAGCTGTTGAGGCTTTTATCAAAGCAAATGATCTATTATCCAAGTTGCATTTCCATTAATGGCACAAAGTGAACACTTCCATTCTTGTAAAGCAAGCTTTTTGCATAAAGTCATTCTTGAGCCTCTAACTTATTCCCTTTGATCACACTCCATCCATAAAGTCAGAAACAAACTTTTTTAAAGCATGAACTACTCTATCTTAGAAAGTGCACAAGCATTGAAACTTGTTTTCTCAAAAATCACATTTTTGGCTTAATGATGCAAATTCAAATTCCGAGTTGTTACAAGCCTCAAAGCCTCTTGCTTATAAGTATACACACTATTTGCAAGATGACACACGAGCAAGAAGCCCCTAAAACTCACTCAAACTCCCTCTAGCCAGTAATTGTCCCAAAATACCATTGTTGTGCAAGTTCTGACTTTTCATACCAAACTCACATTTCCCTCGTGTGTTTCTTGGCCTTTTAGTTTCTAAAGCTTCCTTGCATCAAGACTAACTCATCCTTGTACCTGTTTCATTTCTGTAACACCATTTCCCTATCTTCCATAACCAAAAACAGAGCATCACAGTTGGACTTCTCCAGGCCATTTCAACCATCCTCAACTCAAGCCAGCCATTGCACTAGCTTCCTAGAGGTCCAAGGAAGCTAACCTGATCATCAGCACTGACTGAAACAAGCTCATTTGCATTTCACGATTTCCAGTTTTGAGGTATTTTTCTTGAAATTCTATCTCATTACTTAGGCATTGTTAGGCTTGCATTTGTGAAGATAAAATGTAGACCCCATTACCATGAAGTTGTACATATCCATAGTTTGCATTTATATGGCTTGAGCTTAGAGAATTTTAGAGTTGAAGTTTCTGAAATTTTTAGGGTTTAAATTAGGGCCAGAGAAATTCTCACTTATCTTTGACTTTCAGCCTTAGTTATTTACATGGTTATAATCGTGAGGAAGAATGCAACAACTTTCATTTTGTCACTTTCCATTTTTGTTGAGAAATGAAGAAGTTACAGGTACACCGGCTGGAGGTTGAAGATGAAGTCATTAGGACTGGATTTGCCTTATATGTTTATGGTTTTCCCTATATAAACAGATGTATAGCCACCCCAGTGGTAAAGCGCGCGCTTGTTCACCATATGGTCCTTGGTTCAAGCCCCAGCGAGACTATTTTGCTTTTTTTTCCAAATTTTTGACATTTTTTTTATGTTTGTTTGCAGGCGCTGGGCCCTTTGGGCCTGGCATTCTTTTTTTTTTGTTTTTACTAAGCATATGCCCTGTTTACTTGTGACACCACCCTGGCCCATTTTATTTTTATTTATTTATTTATTTCTTTTTCTTTTAAATATATTTTCTAAAATACCAAAAAAATCATAAAATGTATAAAAATAATAGATTTATATTTTGACATAATTTAAATATTTTTCACATAAATAAAAAAATTATTTTTATTCATTATACTTTATTTACTCTTATTAATTTCTTTGTAAATTAAAACTAGATTATTACTTATTTAAATACACTTATTTTTAATATTAAAAGGACCAAAAATATTTCATGACACCACATATTATTTTCAAGACAAAATATAAAAAAATACAAAAAATACTTTTTTTCTTTAAACTTATTTTCTTTTAATCAACTAAAATAGATTTAGGGTTTTATTCAAAAGTTCTCTTCTTAATCAAAATCTTTTCTTAAATAATTTCTTCTATTAACTTAAATTAATTTAATTTAATTACTCTTTTCTTTAATTAGGTTTAGGTTAAAACCTCTTTCATACTAAAGTCCAAACACAAAAATCATTTCTTTCAATTTGCATTTTGTACTTGATATATTCCTTCAAATTATTTGTACAATATTTAATTTGGTTGTAATAGATTAATTAGGTTTACATTATTTCAATCCCCATTCATAAATTGTATACCCCCCCATCCCACAAATGTTGTAATAGCGTAGTAACTTTAAATTTCGCAATTTATCGTTTTTACATAATATGCTAGTAATTAGGGTTTGTATGGAAAGAATAAAATCAATCAAATAGAAAACCCTAATCCAAGACAAAAAACAAGCATGAAAATAACACACTTGCACACAAGCATCCCTAGGGTTATCCCACTTGGTTGCCTTACAAAAATGGCCATATTACGCATGTAAGGGGTCATAGCAAAAAAAACAAGCAAATACAAGATCATAGTCCCTCGATGACGCTATTCAAAGTTGCCTTACAAAATGATCTTAGTCCCTCAAAAAGAGCGCTAAGATGCCTTGCAACATTGCTAATCATGGTTATACGATGACCCACGCCCGTCCCGTTAACATCCAAAGATAGGGTTGCTTACCAAATCAATGGTAAGACAACAATGTCAAAGGAAAAGAAAATGAACAAGAAAGACATTTGAGTAGGTAGATTGCTCCTAATTACTTGCTCCATTTCAAAACAAACATCCTTGCTATTTTCAAAACAATCACATACACTTTCAAACATCTTACAAAATTGAAAACATTTTCAAAAGATCAACATCTTTGTATACATTCTTACGAACGAGAATCATTACAAAGATTTCCTAAACAATGGCCTCTTTACAAAATACTTTCAAAAACCACATCAAGCATAATTTCAAACAAAAAAGCCCATGGAAAACCATGGATGAAAAGGGTGTTGATACCTTCCCTTTTCATAATCTACCCCCCGAACTCAAGAAACAATCTCAAAGGTCTTTCCTATGCTTTTTCACCTTTCCTTTTGGATAAAAGAAAAGTCGGTGATGAATCTTGCTAACCGCAACATTTGCGATAAAACGCAAACACCTCAAGTCAGTTCTTCCACCGCATCACAAAGACTATTCCGAGGAGCAATACCGACCGGCAAATGATAAGTACAAATAGCTCGAAGATCGACTTAAGGCTGTGGAGATCCAAACAGTGTCTGGTTTGGACTTTGGAGATTTGGGTTTGGTCCCTGGGATGGTCATTCCGCACAAATTTGTGTCCAAAGATGCATCTGAGGTCTTATGTTCGTAAGATTCAACCACACACCACCGATAGGAAGTTATGGGTGCATTTCTTCCAAGAAAGCTTATATGGGACACAATTGAAATGATTTTATCAACTTGAGGGGACTAATATCCACACCTGGGAGGATCTAGCTGCTGCCTTTTAAAAACAATGCCAATATAACGCTGATCTTGCATCAACTCGCGTGCAATTGCAAAATATGACTATGGGTTCAAATGAAGGCTTCAGAGAGTATGCTCAAAAGTGGAGGGACCTGGCTTGAAGGGTGCATCCCCCTTTGACCGAATGAGAATCAGTGGACATGTTCATGGGGACCTTGACTGGTCCATTCTTTAATTTGTTGATTGGGAGTTCTTCGTCAGGGTTTACTGAGTTAATTTTGAATGGCGAGCGAGATGAAAGTGGAATCAAAAGAGGAAAGATCCCCATGGCTTCAACCTCCAATGTTGTAAAGAAACCATTTGATGGTAAGAAAGAAACTAATGCTTCTGACGGACAAAGGAGTCGTATCAAGAGGGGTCATCATCAATTAGTAGGAGTTGTATTGATTTCAAACCCGACCTCAGTTTAGCGACCACAACAACCAAACAATCAACAAAGGCCTGATGCCCCGAAGAGACAGTTTACCAAAATCAACATGTCGCTGTCTCAAGCATTGCAACACATGTTGAGAATAAATCTGATTACGTTGATAGAACCTCATTCAAACCCCAAAACTTATTCTCCTAAGTACAATCCCAATGGAAGATGTGCCTATCATTTTGGCAGTCCTGGACATGATACTAACGATTGTTGGGTATTGAAATACAAGATTCAAAACATGATTGACACCAAGGAGATTGAATTCGATCCTTCTGAGACTCCCAACGTAATCATTTCTCCCATGTCGAATCATAATTAGGATCGAGTTAATGTTGTGGAAGATGTCGATAGCGGCAACGACCTGAATAACTGGATTTCCTTTACTGCCAACGATGGAAGCTTCTTCATTAGAATTTTTATTTGTAATTTCTTTGTTTGTTCAAATAATTACTATCATGTCAAACTTTAGTTTTCCTATTAATGCATTGCAAATATTTGTCTTGAATTAATTCGTTTTCATTATATTTAAATTGCTTTCTTACTTTGTTTCGTGATATTCAACTCTTGATTAAAAGCTATAAGCCTTTAGAGGAAGGATGGCGAAAAAATACTGTAATCTCTACAATATGCTTTTGAATACTTTGCTAATGATGTACAAGCGTTATTTCAAATCCTAAATAGTAGAGTTATAAGGGAGATAATCCCTAGTCAACCCCTTTGAGTCTAAGAAGTAGGAGTTTTCTTTTTCGTATAAATTGAAACCTTTAATCATAACCTGGGGCAGGGTAGTTTCTCGGTTAATTGAAATGCGCATTCAGTCGCAAGCTCTCACTTCACACATGGCAAGTGATACCAAAGATATCCTTCCAAATCAAAAGACGGTATTGGTCCCCCATAGAATAGGCAGTCATTATCTCTCAAGAGAAAAGCCCGCTATGTCAAAACCTATGAAGGAAACTTAAGAAAAACTAGGGCATCGCGCTGACTGTAATCAAAAAAGAAACAATTCAGGCAAAAGTTAGGGATAATAAAATCAAAAAGAGATCGCTACAAATCCTCGACAACGGAAAAATGTTACAAAAATGATTGCCTTCTCAAATAAGCTTCCAATATTCGAACCATCACCAAAATATCACTCCAGACTCAATTGGAATCCAAACGCACAATTAATTGAGTATATGGTTGAAGGACATCACAAAGAACAGGTTGGGTACAAATAAACTTTGAGCCTTATCCTTTGTTTCTTAAACCGTGAACCGGACCATGTTACAACCCTTAAAAGTCCTAGCTGAAGCATAGGTTAGTTCGAAAGCATATAGTTACAAAAGGTATCCTCACTCATGTAAGGTTTACTATAAATCCTAAGTTGAATTCATATTTTTACAAAATTCTGTTGTTTGATAAAAATGCATTTTCAAAACTTCAAGACAAGCATGAATTTTGCATTTATGATACCACTGTTTGCAATAACTAATTGTTTGACAGTAGAGAAATTCGTACGACGAATGTCCAATGAGCGGAAAGCCTCCTAGTAATCAGAAGCACTTCAAATAACAAACCTTCCATAATCAAGGGGTATGACATGTTATTGTCCAACTCATTTGTAGTAGTCAAGTCGAGATTCCAAGAAATCTCTCACAAAGTCTTGAATAGCTTGAGACAGGTCTCCATCTGAATCACTTAAGGCATTAAACAAAATTCCAGCAAAGGGTCACGTACGACCAAGCAAACATTTTCTGACAGTGCTACAACACTTATTACTATGGATAGTGACAATTCCCCGCGCCCTGAGAACACGGACGTAGTTGTAAGATATTACGTACAAAGGAGACCCGCTAGGATGACATACCTAGGCAAAAGTAAGGGCATCACGGTGAACCAAAAGGGTTCGGGAAAAATTAGGGATATATATACGTAAAGATGGTACACCCGGCAAGTCGAAAACCTAAAAAGGCGGCTTGGGAAAAAAAGGGTATCCCGGTGGACTAAAAATCTGAAAAGGCGGTTCACGCAAAAGTTAGGGCTTAAAGCATACGGCTATGTCCCGTTATCTCATCACTTATCTATCAGTACAAGACTTATCACTCTGATTAGCATTTACCGAGGACTCTAGGAGATAGGACAATGTTTAAGTCATCCCCACATAGCAAACTCCACGAGATTATCCCCATAGAGTCATCTTCATCAGTTCATCTTCAACAAAGATACATTCCTCAACAAGTCTAAATTCCTTCAAACAGAAAGTGAGGCATCTTCCAGCCAATAACATAGTCATACTCACTAGAAGATCCCCCTAGCGGATAAAGGAGCATGATTTTCTCCCCGACAATATCGTCCACCTATGGAGTTCCAATCAATACAGTTAATGGAAATTATCTTCCCCAACTGATTTTAAAAACTATAAAACTCCTTCAAATTTCTTTTCTCTAGAAAATTCAATTTCCCCAAGAGAATTTATTTCCTCAACAGAGTATTTCTCCTTCAACAAGTTTTATTTCCCTAACAGATTACAAGTCTCCTCAGCTTGAGTCAATTCCTCAGACTGCTACTAATAACCGGCAAAATTCCTCTCCCCAGAGAATTCACTACTATCCCCATAGAATTTCTAAGAAACCAGGAACTGGACCATATATCAGTCAACTTTATCCTCCCTAGACGAGTCAGAAGGTTATCCATCTCTTTTATCCCAAGTCAGGGTATATAAGAATTAAACTCCTCAGTAGAGCGACGAAAGACTAATGTTCTTGAACTCTTCTCCCCAAGAAGAAATCAACATTCCCCAATGGAGTTTCCTCAAGCAGAAACCAACATTCCCTAGCGGAGTTTCCTCAAGCAGAAGTCGAAGATCCCCATCGGAGTATCCTCAAACAGAAAGCGGGAATCCCCAGCAAAATTATTCAGAGCAGAAATTGAAGAATCACTTTCTTCATCTCCAGCAATAGGCCGAGATTTATTTTCCCCAGCTAGACATTGCTGCAAGAAGCTACCAATACGCTCTAACGACATATTGCATCCATAACACCATTTACAAAATATCATAACACATGCATATAAACGCATATAACATCCTCATTTATTTTGAGTGCATCATCATGCAATGCATTACATACATTGTGACATTTCATAAAGCTAATTTTGTCTTTTCAGGTAAAGTTCGCAAATAAAAGAATATCATCAGCAACTTTCAAACAGATCAAAGATTAATTCCTGAAACAAGACAAGGCAACCATCTACACGACTAGACGAAGCAATCTTACACGGGTTCCTTCCATCTTATTTCCAGATGCAGCTTCACATAAGCTCATCCTGAAGCAATCTTACATGGGTTCCTTCTAATATATTTCCAGATGCAGCTTCACACGGGCTCATCCTGAAGCAATCTTACACAGGTTCCTTCTAATATATTTCCAAACGCAGCTTCACACGGGCTCATCCTGAAGCAATCTTACATGGGTTCCTTCTAATATATTTCCAGATGCAGCTTAACACAGGCTCATCCTGAAGAAATCTTACATGGGTTCCTTCTAATACATTTCCAGATGCAGCTTCACACAGGATCATCCTGAAGCAATCTTACACGAGTTCCTTCTAATATATTTCCATATGCAACTTCATACGGGCTCATCCTGAAGCAATCTTACATGGGTTCCTTCTAATACATTTCTAGATGCAGCTTCACACGGGCTCATCCTGAAGCAATCTTACACGGGTTCCTTCTAATATATTTCCAGATACAGCTTCACACGGGTTCCTTCTAATACATTTCCATATGCAGCTTCACACAGGCTCATCCTGAAGCAATCTTACACGGGTTCCTTCTAATATATTTTCAGATGCAGCTTCACATGGGCTCATCCTGAAGAAATCTTAGACGGGTTCCTTCTAATATATTTCCAAATCCAGCTTCACACGGGCTCATCCTGAAGCAATCTTACACGGGTTCCATCTAATACATTTTCAGATACAGCTTCACACGAGTTTATTCTGAAGCAATCTTACACAGTGTTGTACCCCAAAATTTTCCCTCCCATATTCTTCAAAGTTTTGACAAGCATCACCTCAAATGGTTCAAAGTCTACTCAAGGGCTACACAGTCAAGCATCCTCCTAAGCCAGTCAAATTAGGGTTTTGGTTCTTGCAAAGAAGTTGAGGTTTTCAAAGGCTCAATCAAGTCCCATATGCTCATATACATTGTCAATCACCTACATGTCAAGTTTCAAGGCTCACAAGGTCAAGTTGCACAGTCAAAAGCCCTAATTGCTTCACAATCAACTGTAGGGGCAAAATGGTCATTTGGCAGTCAAAAGTCAAAAATTTTGGTCAACATCTTATTTTGAAGCCACAATCATCATTTGGTCAAGTCTTGACCATGATTCCACAAGAATGGCTCAAAAATCATCAAGATGCAAAAGTTTCTATTTTTGGACAGTTAAAAAGTCAATTGTAACTTGACCAAGGCATAACTTTTTCATGGTTCATCAGAAAAATCCCATCCAATGGTCATCTTTAAGGGGAGAACATTTCCTACAACTCATCTTCACATTACAAGTCCAAGAAATGCTCTCACAAAAAGTTATCAATTTCAACATTATAGGTCATTTTCAAAAGTCAACAAAAAGGAACTTTAAGTCAAAGACCATAACTTGAGATTGGTAAATCAAAATGACATGGGACCAAAGGAATTGGTTAGAGGACTTCAATACCTTTCCAAAATGTCCAAGAACATGTTCATATCTTCAAAATTGAGCAAGATATGCATTGGAGAAGTTGGGAAATTTTTGTGAAATGGCCAAAGTCAACTATCCTTGAAATTTCATTTTTGACAAAAAGGGCCCACTTTTTCCACTTGTTTCAGCTTGGCCATGCCTCCCACGTGTCCCACAATTTATTTCAAGATTAAAAATTAATTTTTCCATTTTTATTTAATTTTATTTGATTTAATTCATTTTAAATCTTTAAAATTCAAATAAAAATCAAGAAAATTAATGGAAGGATATTTTGTGGCTTGAATAGCTTTGATACACCATGAAGTACTTACCAAACTCGTGCAAGACCTATTCCAAGCATGGAAATTCAAATTTTGACAAAAATGGCAAGTTGTTTAAATGGTGTTCATGGCAAATCCAAAACATAATTGCAAGGCTTCAAGGCTCATTATATGGATTGATACTCATTCAAAACCTTATATGCAAGCTTTCCCAACACACAACACGAACTAGAACACTCAGAAACGGCCAAACAAATTTCCAATTTTCAAGAGAAAAGTGAGAAACTGAAAACCTATTTGCAGCGCAATTCAAAGCCTCTCTTGGATTCAAACAGCTTGCCTGAATCTCCAGGAGTCTATTGCTATCAAAAACGAGCCCTAACACCATCAGAATCAAAGCACACAACTCACACAGTTTGAATTATTTTTCAAAATTACATATCATCATTCATGTGTTTTTAACCATTCTTTTGAATTGATTTATGTTAATAGGGATGTTCTGAAGCTTTTGGCTTAATCCAATTTGGTTGTAGTGCCCTGAATAGGAATCCACCATTAGCGATTATTAGGGTTTTCAGAGCTTTGAAATTGGGGTCTTTCCCATGCTGTAAAATTGAAACTCTAAACAGGCATGGCCAAAATCAGCGTGACAAGACGAACAGGATGAACACCTCGCGCCCAATTTATGCTTCATGAGCGTCTAATCGCTATTTTCATAATGCTTGTATTTTGTGGGGGTTTAAAACCCCCGCTATGTGTTTCATGTTTTTGCAGGAACGGAGAAGATGAAGGACGTGCCTCCATGTGATTGGTGCATTCAAATCCTGCGCGCGCCTTTTTGTTTTTCAGCATATAACGCGTGTTTTTTATATTATATTTCTTTTCCATTATACTAACAAACTAACGCGCTTGGTGTAGTGGTTGGCCAGGTGCCTTGCAAGCGTTGGGACCTGGGTTCGATTCCCAGGTCCCCCCATATTTCATTATCATTTTTTCTAAAATGTTCTTGTGCAGCGCTCATCCAGTGTTCCACCATAGGTCTCACGCATCAGCTAGCCAGGTGTCTTCAAGCACCCATCCAGTGGCCAGGAGGAGAAATCCATGGTGCGCCCCAATCAAAAGCACGCACATGATGCCAGAAAGTCAAATGAGGCTTCTTGTTGTTGGGCCAGAATTACTTCAGAAAACCTCCATAAAGGCCATCTCACCCCCCTTGGGTTTACTCTTCTTTTTTATTTTCTTCTTTTTTTATTTATTTGCCTTATTTTATTTTTATTATTAATAATAACATAATTAACATATTTTCATAAAAAATCAAAAAAATAGAATTAACATTATTATTATTATTATTCTCATATTATTTTTGTAAATTAAATATTAACAAATAAATAGTTTAATTAGGCAATTTCAATTTCTTTTCTTAATAATTAAAATAGATTTAGAATTAGGAAAAATTAACTTTTAGTTTTATTTCTTTTTATTGTATTTCATAAAAAACATAAAAAACATAAAATATTTTCTTTTAATTAATTAATTAGTCATTAGTTAGTTTTAATTTCATTTTAATTACAAAAAGACCAAAAAAAAATCAATTTCTTTTGTTAAAAGGGTCAACACCCTTAAGACATTCCCGATTCTTTCTTTCGCGCACATTTCAGTTTTAATTCCTTATTTCTGATTATTATGTAACTGCCTCCGGATGTAATAGTAATTAGGATTTTTACTGTTTTTATTTTACTTTCCGTACTTATTTACCAAAAACGGGTCTTTGTATTTTTGGCGATGTATAGACCCGCGCCTTGTAATAGCGTAGGATTTATGTTTCCGCACCCCCTAACTGTTAAATGCATGAAAGAATGTATGGTAAATAAAAACAACTCGTAGCTCGCTAATTACAAAGACAAACATTAACTGAATACAACACACAAAGCACACACCACTTCTAGGGTACGCCTCACTCGTTGCCTTCGAAACGTGGTCATCAAGTATAGGACGTCTTAGAGGTCACCCTTTGTCTAAAGATCCGGTTGCCTCGAAACAGTTTCCTCGAAACGGTTGCCTCGGATTAAAAAGGATCTAGGACATTAGGGTTACTTCTAAGGTGTCCTAACTGTTGCTTCGGTGACCATACTGTCCCGATAATCGAATTGACCCGAACACCTCCAACGGTGGTGCTACCTACCTCTCAATGGTGGGATGGCACTACCTAAAGGATACTTACACAGCTTAATTCCTTAGGGTAGGTAGATGACTCATGGGTACTTGCTCTTTTCAAAAACAAACAAAATACTTTTCACACCTTACACTTTCAAAAGCTTTCAAAACAAATTTCTCAAACACTCTTGAGGACAGATACAAGAGTCATTCAGAAATACTTCAAAGAAACTTTTTCAAAACCCACACTCACATTTGAAAAGCAAACATCTTTTGAAAACATAAGAGCAAGTACCTAAGAGCCTGTGGATAACCACGGATAGAAAGGGTGCTAACACCTTCCCTTTCTATAAATCTACCTCCCGAACCGAGAAACAATCTCATAAGGAATTTTGTTGTGCTTTTGTCCTTTCCATGTTGGAGAAAATAAAAGACGGTGGCGACTCTTGCTTCCGCGACATTTTGCGAAACCAGCTAAAAAACAGTCAGTTCTATTTCCACCGATCACAGAAATGGCGACTCTGCTGGGGAATTAATAATGTGAGGTGTACCTTAGGAATAGTTCATCATCATGTTTTCAATTGCTTGATCTGTTTGCTTTAAAATTGCGGGCCTGTTTTGGGAGTTTCATAGATCCTAACCCGGATCTGGGGGATACCTCTTAGAAAGTAGCAACAAACTGTGAGGGAACTGTGCGGGGTATACCGACACGGTTGAAGCAGTTTGCTACGTTGATGTGGCACTTTGGTGAGTACCGGTAACCCTTGAGTCAAGTCAAGGAGAGTACGGGGCCGCCGCGTGGTGTCGTGAAGCATCAACTGACCTTAGGAACCTTACTTGACCATCCTGGCCTCTTTAGGGGTAGTGAGATGACTGACTTTGGTGCAGTCCGAAGTTGGTTGATACTCGATACTACACTCATTAAGGGTTGTTTTCTTGGAATATTTTGATCGCCAGTTCAGTGGCTAAATCAAAACAATGAACATAGAAAACAACCCTATGATATTGAGCTCCTTAGAACCCGGTTACTTTTGATAGGACAGGTTTTGAGCCCACCAACTTCAAGAGGGTAGTATCCCAAACTTCATGCTGGCCTAAACTCTAAGGGCTCTTTGTGTGACTTGTGTGCCTTCAAACTTGACTACTTGCATACTTGTTATCTGACACTTGAGTTTCTTGCAGGTTTTGTTTACAGTCCTTAATCTAGACTCATAACAGGGTTTACCTACATTACTCCATACATAGCATAGCATCATACCATCATACCATTGCATACATCCTGCATAAGGACTAATCCATTTCAAGGATCTCAAGGTTCTGTGATGCAGGTCATGATGTCTAGCAAGGGGAAAAGGGGATTTATTTTCCTCTAGCCAAGGTTGATAACTTGAGGTTGATAACTTGAGTCAGGGGCTATGACCCACTCGATATGGTGAGCCTTGACTCTTGAAGAAGGACTCTCAGCAACATGAAGTTCCTTCAATCAAGCTACCCAAATTCAAATTCTAACAAGTTTCTCTGTTTACCCCGCGAGGTCCTTGAAAACATTGCATGCATACATACACATCATTGCATAACAGGTACCCTTGGTACAGGTCACTTACCTTCTCCGCTGTTTATTTCAGCAATGGCTTCCCAACAAGATAACCAGGTTCTTCATGCTCAAGAGACTCAGTTCAGGGAGATCTTCCTAAGCCTATCCAAGGGGCAGGAAGAGTTGAGGACACTCCTCATGGGGAATTTGGCCAAGAAAAGTCCCGAAGATGATAAGGACGAACGGCTGAAACGTATGCAAGCTGAGGTAGATACAATGAGAACCCAGATGCTGGGGCAAATGGCTCTCATCCAAGGCTTAGCTCGGGAGCAAGAAGAGTTGAGGACCATGATCAGTCACCTTCATCAAGACAGATACAACATGAAGCAAACAGTCCAAGTCAGGGACCAGGTCATTGATCAGCTTCCGAGAGGACAAGAGTCTGGCATGGTGAAGATTAGACCTATCCAAATTGCTACCACTTCACAGGTCCAACCACAACCTCGCCCAGAGCAACGGGTTGATCAGAGCAAGCCAGACAAGCCTAGGAGGAAATTTACCAAGCTCAACACGTTGTTGTCTCAAGCTTTACAACATCTGTTGAGGTTGAATTTGGCAACTCTAAGGGACCCTCCTAAGAACCCCAACAAGACACCTTCAAGGTATAACCCCAACGCCCACTGCGCTTATCATTCGGACAGCCCAGGGCATGCCACAAACGACTGCTGGTCTCTGAAGAACAAGATCCAGGATCTGATTGATGAAGGAGCAGTGGAATTCACCCAAGATGGCCAGGCTGAGTTCTTCTACTATCCCTGCAAGATTCATCACTTGAAGTGACTAGTTCAAATTAGAAGACTTTTGTTCATTAGATTTTTCAAGTTGTAATTTTCTTTTGATTGTTCAAACAATTATTATCATAGCAAACTCTTTTACTTTATCAATGCATCGCATATGTCTGTTTTGAATCAATATATTCTCATTCGCTATATTCAAACTGCTTTCATTTTTTGATGTCAACTCTCAATTAATAATTCTAAGCCTCTTGAGGGAGGATGACGAAAACGATACCATAATCTACAGTATGCTTTTGAACAGACCCCGCTGATGAGGTACAAGCATTGTTTCAATTCCTAAACACTGGAGTTATAAGGAAGATAATCCCTCGTCAACCCCTTCGAGCCAAAGAAGTAGGAGTTTTTCTTTTCGAAAATTAAAACCCTTAATCATAACCTGGGGCAGGGTAGTTCTCTCAGTTGATCCAAGTGCACAACGAATAGCACCAAAGAGGTCCTCACAAAACAAAAGACAGTGATGGTTCCGAATAATCATAAAGACAGGCAGTCATTATCCCTCAAAATAAATGCCCAATAAGTCAAAACCTATGAAGGAGACTTACAAAACTGGGGCATCCCGCTGACTGTAATCACAAAAGAAACAGTTCAGGCAAAAAACAGGGATAACGAAATCAAAAAAGAAAGAGGTCCTACAAACCCTTAACCAAAAAAGGAATGACTGCCTATTCCAAATAAATTTTCGACGTCCGAACCATCACCGGAATATCAGGACAAAGACTCAAGCAAAGTCTAATGCTCGATCATCTGAGTTTAGGATTGAAGAACGTCACGAAGAGCGGGTGGGTACAAATAAAATTTGAGCCTTTATCCTTTGTTTCTTAAACCGTGAACCAGGCCACGTTATAACCCTCAAAAGTCCTAGCTGAAGCATGGGTTAATTCGAAAGCATACTGTTACAAAGGTATCCTGACTCCTTAAGGCTTGCTGTAAAATACTGAGTTGACATCACATTTTACAAAATTTGCTTGTTTTACTGAAAATGCATTTTCAAAAATTTCAAGACAGACATAAGCTTTGCATTTTTAATATAACATTGCTTGCATGTGACTATTTGTTTGAACAGTATAGAAGTTCGCACGACGAATGTCTAATGAACAAAAGCACCTCCAATCAAGGGGCAGGGCATGATCATTGTCCATCATCTGGGGCAGTCCAGTCAAGATTCAGAGAATCTCTCAAATGCCTAATAGCCTGGGGAAAATCTCCGCCTGAGTCACCTGGGGCATTGGACATGAGTTCCAGCTACGAATCTTGCCTGATCAAACATATTCTGGTAGTATGGCAACACTACTGACAGTAACCACTCCCTATATCCTGAGAGCATGGACATAGTCGAAAAAAATACTATGCACAATTAAAGACCCGCTAGGTTGACACACCTAGGCGAAAATAAGGGCTTCCCGGCGAACCAAAAGGGTTCGGGCAAAAATAAGGGATGAAATGAAAAAAATCTGTACACCCGGCAAGTCGAAAACCTGAAAAGGCGGCTTGGGCAAAAATGGGCATCCCGGTGGACTGAAAACCCGAAAGGGCGGTCCAGGCAAAAGTTAGGGATCAAAAGCGTACGACTATGTCCCGTCACCTCGTCACTTGCTTACCAGAAGAAGATTTTTCAAGTCGGCAGTCATCAAGCACCTCACAGGTACCTTCTCCCACAGAAACTGGGGCAATAAGAATTGTCTAAGCAATCTGGTTGCTCTATCCACCGAGGTACCAAGGTAAGTTCAGATGAAGAACACGACCAAGATACCTTCACAAACGCATCTCCCCGGCTTTATTTAAAGTTATTCCCTTCAGGGCTTATAACTGGGTTATCCTCAGCCAAAAACCACGGAAAGATCATCCTCGGCGAAGTGCTTCCTATCCCCCAGCGGAGTTCATCAAATCCTCACCATAACATATCAACGGCATCCCCAGCGGAGTTATCATCAATTTCAGAACCTCAGCGAAGTATCTCTTTCCCACAGAGTAATTCCCCGCAGAGTAACCTCTCCAACAAGTTTATTCCCCAACGGAGTCATCTTCTCCTACAGGTTTATTCTCGCAACCATCATCCCCAGCGGGAACGAAGAACTCTACTCTTCAAATTCATCCCAGGACCAAACTTCCCGGCATCCGTCAAGGATTTATTTTCCTAGACAAAAATACATTCATAAACATCACATCTTCATACATTATAGCATGCACATACGCATCATGAACATACAATCTCATGTATTTTGAGAACATCACGCATTTCATACATCATGACATTGCATACAACTAATGTTTCGCCTTTTCAGGAAAAAGGTCAATACAAAGATGATTACTATCAACTATCACAATTCCAGATTCGATACCTGTATCTAGCCAGGGCATGTCTGTGAGCGATCTATTCCAGATTCGATTCCTGTATCTAGCCAGGGCATGTCTGTGAGCGATCTATTCCAGATTCGATTCCTGTATCCTGCCAGGGCACGTCTGAAGAGTTTGAAGATCCGATTCCTGTATCCAGCCAGGGCGTATCTGTTGACGACTATTTCCGGACTCGATTCCTGTATCCTGCCAGGGCACGTCTGAAGAGTTTGAAGATTCGATTCCTGTATCCAGCCAGGGCGTATCTGTTGACGACTATTTTCGGACTCGATTCCTGTATCCTGCCAGGGCACGTCTGAAGAGTTTGAAGATCCGATTCCTGTATCCAGCCAGGGCATATCTGTTGACGACTATTTCCGGACTCGATTCCTGTATCCTGCCAGGGCACGTCTGAAGAGTTTGAAGATCCGATTCCTGTATCTAGTCAGGGCGTATCTGTTGACGACTATTTCCGGACTCGATTCCTGTATCCTGCCAGGGCACGTCTGAAGAGTTTGAAGATCCGATTCCTGTATCAAGCCAGGGCGTATCTGTTGATGACTATTTTCGGACTCGATTCCTGTATCCTGCCAGGGCACGTCTGAAGAGTTTGAAGATCCGATTCCTGTATCTAGCCAGGGTGTATCTGTTGACGACAATTTCCGGACTCGATTCCTGTATCCTGCCAGGGCATGTCTGAAGAGTTTGAAGATCCGATTCGTGTATCCAGCCAGGGCGTATCTGTTGACGACTATTTCCAGATTTGACTCCTGTATCCAGCCAGGGCACGTCTGAAGAGTTTGAAGATTCGACTCCTGCATCCAGCCAGGGCGTATCTGTTGACGACTATTTTCGGACTCGATTCCTGTATCCTGCCAGGGCACGTCTGAAGAGTTTGAAGATCCGATTCCTGTATCCAGCCAGGGCGTATCTGTTGACGACTATTTCCGGACTCGATTCCTGTATCCTGCCAGGGCACGTCTGAAGAGTTTGAAGATCCGATTCCTGTATCCAGCCAGGGCGTATCTGTTGACGACTATTTCTGGACTCGATTCCTATATCATGCCAGGGCACGTCTGAAGAGTTTGAAGATCCGATTCCTGTATCTAGCCAGGGCGTATCTGTTGACGACTATTTCCGGACTCGATTCCTGTATCCTGCCAGGGCACGTCTGAAGAGTTTGAAGATCCGATTCCTGTATCCGGCCAGGGTATATCTGTTGACGACTATTTTCCGGACTCGATTCCTGTATCCTTCCAGGGCACGTCTGAAGAGTTTGAAGATTCGATTCCTGTATCTGGCCAGGGCATATCTGTTGATGACTAATTCCAGACTCGATTCCTGTATCCTGCCAGGGCACGTCTGAAGAGTTTGAAGATTCAATTCCTGTATCCGGCCAGGGTATATCTGTTGACGACTATTTTCTGGACTCGATTCCTGTATCCTGCCAGGGCACGTCTGAAGAGTTTGAAGATCCGATTCCTGTATCCTGCCAGGGTGTATCTGTTGACGACTATTTTCCGGACTCGATTCCTGTATCTTGCCAGGGCACGTCTGAAGAGTTTGAAGATTCGATTCCTGTATCAAGCCAGGGCATATCTATTGACGACTAGTTTCAGACTCTATTCTTGTATCCTTCCAGGGCACGTCTGAAGAGTTTGAAGATCCGATTCCTGTATCCTGCCAGGGTGTATCTGTTGATGACTATTTTCCGAACTCGATTCCTGTATCCTGCCAGGGCACGTCTGAAGAGTTTGAAGATTCGATACCTGTATCCAGCCAGGGCACATCCACATGAAGAGTTTGAAGATCAACCCATGTAACAGGCCAGGTAATTATCTTTCTTTCTCAGGTACGCAAGTTCTCGCTAAGGAATCTCTTACGCGATCGACACCTAGATGGCATCTATAAGCCCATCCACATACCAACAGTCTCCAAATGGCATCCATAAGCCCATTCCCGACAAGATTCTGTCACACCTCCAGATGGCATCTATAAGCCCATCCTCCTACCCATTATCTCTCCAAATGGCATCTGTAAGCCCATTCCCGCTATCACACTGCTGATACTCTACTATGTGAGTGCAAATTTCTGGGCACTCTAGTGTTCAATCATCTTCCATCCTCGGATCATGAAAGGCACACAAGCCAATCTACATCCTCAGGTCTAAGAAGATTGAACAGGGGCAACTGTTGTACCCCAAAATTTTCCATCCCATATTCTTCAAAGTTTTGACAAACATCACCTTAAATGGTTCAAAGTCTACTCAAGGGCTACACAGTCAAGCATCCTCCTAAGCCAGTCAAATTAGGGTTTTGGTTCTTGCAAAGAAGTTGAGGTTTTAAAAGGCTCAATCAAGTCCCATATGCTCATATACATTGTCAAGCACCTACATGTCAAGTTTCAAGGCTCACAAGGTCAAGTTGCACAGTCAAAAGCCCTAATTGCTTCACAATCAACTGTAGGGGCAAAATGGTCATTTGGCAGTCAAAAGTTAAAATTTTGGTCAACATCTTATTTTGAAGCCACAATCATCATTTGGTCAAGTCTTGACCATGATTCCACAAGAATGGCTCAAAAATCATCAAGATGCAAAAGTTTCTATTTTTGGACAGCTGAAAAGTCAACTGTAACTTGACCAAGGCATAACTTTTTCATGGTTCATCAGAAAAATCCCATCCAATGCTCATCTTGAAGGGGAGGACATTTCCTACAATTCATCTTCACATTCCAAGTCCAAGAAATGCTCTCACAAAAAGTTATCAATTTCAACATTATAGGTCATTTTCAAAAGTCAACAAAAAGGCACTTTAAGTCAAAGACCATAAATTGAGATTGGTAAATCAAAATGACATGGGACCAAAGGCATTGGTTAGAGGACTTAAAGACCTTTCCAAAATGTCCAAGAACATGTTCATAGCTTCAAAATTGAGCAAGATATGCATTGGAGAAGTTGGGAAATTTTTGTGAAATGGCCAAAGTCAATTATCCTTGAAATTTCATTTTTGACAAAAAGGGCCCACTTTTTCCACTTGTTTCAGCTTGGCCATGCCTCCCACGTGTCCCACAATTTATTTCAAGATTAAAAATTAATTTTTCCATTTTTATTTAGTTTTATTTGATTTAATTCATTTTAAATCTTTAAAATTCAAATAAAAATCAAGAAAATTAATGGAAGGATATTTTGTGGCTTGAATAGCTTTGATACACCATGAAGTACTTACCAAACTCGTGCAAGACCTATTCCAAGCATGGAAATTCAAATTTTGACAAAAATGGCAAGTTGTTTAAATGGTGTTCATGGCAAAATCCAAAACATAATTGCAAGGCTTCAAGGCTCATTATATGGATTGATACTCATTCAAAACCTTATATGCAAGCTTTCCCAACACACAACACGAACTAGAACACTCAGAAACGGCCAAACAAATTTCCAATTTTCAAGAGAAAAGTGAGAAACTAAAAACCTATTTGCAGCGCAATTCAAAGCCTCTCTTGGATTCAAACAGCTTGCCTGAATCTCCAGGAGTCTATTGCTATCAAAAACGAGCCCTAACACCATCAGAATCAAAGCACACAACTCACACGGTTTGAATTATTTTTCAGAATTACATATCATCATTCATGTGTTTTTAACCATTCTTTTGAATTGATTTATGTTAATATGGATGTTCTGAAGCTTTTGGCTTAATCCAATTTGGTTGTAGTGCCCTGAATAGGAATCCACCATTAGCGATTATTAGGGTTTTCAGAGCTTTGAAATTGGGGTCTTTCCCATGCTGTAAAATTGAAACTCTAAACAGGCATGGCCAAAATCAGTGTGACAAGACGAACAGGATGAACACCTCGCGCCCAATTTATGCTTCATGAGCGTCTAATCGCTATTTTCATAATGCTTGTATTTTGTGGGGGTTTCAAACCCCCGCTATGTGTTTCATGTTTTTGCAGGAACGAAGAAGATGAAGGACGTGCCGCCATGTGATTGGTGCATTCAAATCCTGCGCGCGCCTTTTTGTTTTTCAGCATATAACGCGTGTTTTTTATATTATATTTCTTTTCCATTATACTAACAAACTAACGCGCTTGATGTAGTGGTTGGCCAGGTGCCTTGCAAGCGTTGGGACCTGGGTTCGATTCCCAGGTCCCCCCATATTTCATTATCATTTTTTCTAAAATGTTCTTGTGCAGCGCTCATCCAGTATTCCACCATAGGTCTCACGCATCAGCTAGCCAGGTGTCTTCAAGCACCCATCCAGTGGCCAGGAGGAGAAATCCATGGTGCGCCCCAGTCAAAAGCACGCACATGATGCCAGAAAGTCAAATGAGGCTTCTTGTTGTTGGGCCAGAATTACTTCAGAAAACCTCCATAAAGGCCATCTCACCCCCCTTGGGTTTACTCTTCTTTTTTATTTTCTTCTTTTTTTATTTATTTGCCTTATTTTATTTTTATTATTAATAATTAACATAAATAACATATTTTCATAAAATATCAAAAAAATAGAATTAACATTATTATTATTATTATTATTCTCATATTATTTTTGTAAATAAAATATTAACAAATAAATAGTTTAATTAGGCAATTTCAATTTCTTTTCTTAATAATTAAAATAGATTTAGAATTAGGAAAAATTAACTTTTAGTTTTATTTCTTTTTATTGTATTTCATAAAAAACATAAAAAACACAAAATATTTTCTTTTAATTAATTAATTAGTCATTAGTTAGTTTTAATTTCATTTTAATTACAAAAAGACCAAAAAAAAATCAATTTCTTTTCTTAAAAGGGTGAACACCCTTAAGACATTCCCGATTCTTTCTTTCGCGCACATTTCAGTTTTAATTCCTTATTTCTGATTATTATGTAACTGCCTCCGGATGTAATAGTAATTAGAATTTTTACTGTTTTTATTTTACTTTCCGTACTTATTTACCAAAAACGGGTCTTTGTATTTTTGGCGATGTATAGACCCGCTCCTTGTAATAGCGCAAGATTTATGTTTCCGCAATTTACTTTCTGCACCCCCTAACTGTTAAATGCATGAAAGAATGTATGGTAAATAAAAACAACTCGTAGCTCGCTAATTACAAAGACAAACATTAACTGAATACAACACACAAAGCACACACCACTTCTAGGGTACGCCTCACTCGTTGCCTTCGAAATGTGGTCATCAAGTATAGGACGTCTTAGAGGTCACCCTTTGTCTAAAGATCTGGTTGCCTCGAAACAGTTGCCTCGAAACGGTTGCCTCGGATTAAAAAGGATCTAGGACATTAGGGTTACTTCTAAGGTGTCCTAACTGTTGCTTCGGTGACCACACTGTCCCGATAATCGAATTGACCCAAACACCTCCAACGGTGGTGCTACCTACCTCTCAATGGTGGGATGGCACTACCTAAAGGATACTTACACAACTTAATTCCTTAGGGTAGGTAGATGAATCATGGGTACTTGCTCTTTTCAAAAACAAACAAAATACTTTTCACACCTTACACTTTCAAAAGCTTTCAAAACAAATTTCTCAAACACTCTTAAGGACAGATACAAGAGTCATTCAGAAATCTTTCAAAGAAACTTTTTCAAAACCCACACTCACATTTGAAAAGCAAACATCTTTTGAAAACATAAGAGCAAGTACCTAAGAGCCCGTGGATAACCACGGATAGAAAGGGTGCTAACACCTTCCCTTTCTATAAATCTACCTCCCGAACCGAGAAACAATCTCATAAGGAATTTTGCTGTGCTTTTGTCCTTTCCATGTTGGAGAAAATAAAAGACGGTGGCGACTCTTGCTTCCGCGACATTTCACAAAACCAGCTAAAAAACAGTCAGTTCTATTTCCACTGATCACACACGGGTTCCTTCTAATATATTTTCAGATGCAGCTTCACACGGGCTCATCCTGAAACAATCTTACACGGGTTCCTTCTAATATATTTCCAGATGCAGCTTCACACAGGCTTATGCTGAAGCAATCTTACACGGGTTTCTTCTAATATATTTCCAGATGTAGCTTCACACGGGCTCATCCTGAAGTAATCTTACACGGGTTCCTTCTAATACATTTCCAGATGCAGCTTCACACGGGCTCATCCTGAAGCAATCTTACATGGGTTCATTCTAATATATTTCCAGATGCAGCTTCACACGGGCTCATCCTGAAGCAATCTTACACGGGTTCCTTCTAATATATTTCCAGATGCAGCTTCACACGGGCTCATCCTGAAGCAATCTTACACAGGTTCCTTCTAATACATTTCCAGATGCAGCTTCACACGGGCTCATCCTGAAGCAATCTTACACGGGTTCCTTCTAATATATTTCCAGATGCAGCTTCACATGGGCTCATCCTGAAGCAATCTTACATGGGTTCCTTCTAATATATTTCCAAATGCAGCTTCACACGAGCTCATCCTGAAGTAATCTTACACGGGTTCCTTCTAATATATTTCCAGATGCAGTTTCACATAGGCTCATCCTAAAGCAATCTTACACGGGTTCCTTCTAATATATTTCCAGATGCAGCTTCACACAGGCTCATTATGAAACAATCTTACACGGGTTCCTTCTAATGCGTTTCTGGACACGGTTTAACATGGGTTCATTCTAGCCTATCATTCAGATTAAATCGACCAAATATTTATTCTGATACTTCTCTCAGTAGACCTTTTTGGCTCAGATTAAATCAACCAAAGATTTATTCTGATACTTCTCCCAGTTAAAGTCGAGCGTAGACTTAGTCTAATTTCTCTATCAACAGTTACCTCTGGATGGCATCTATAATCCCATCTCCATCACCTCTCCAAATGGCATCTTTAAGCCCATTCCCGACATAATCAACAAACAATATCACTTCGTGCACGAGCGAGTGCAAATTTCTGGGCACTTAAGTGTTCAATCATTTTCCACCTTCAAGTCGCGAATGGCAAACAAGCCAATTTAACTCTTCAGGTTTAAGAAGATTGAACATGGGCAGCTGATTTACCCCCAAATTTCCCCCCTTTTTCTCAAGTCCTTTCTAAAAGATCTCAAATGCTCAAGGGTTCTCAAGGGTTTGATCAGACAAGCCCACCTCCTAAGCGCCGAGACCACAAATTAGGGTTTTGATTGAAGTTGACTGATCATGGAATTTTGACCTAATACATAATCTAATGGTTTGAAACATAATCTCAAAGACTCAAACATAACATGTTGACCTAATTTCATGGCTTAAATCATTTCTCAAGATCAGTGGATTGATAGTCGAATTTTGGATCAATTGATGAAAAGTCAACTGATACACAAAAAGTCAAACTTTGATTTTTTTTAGTCAACATTAAATTTCAAAGATAAAAATTCATCAAGACATCCAAAAATATCAAACTTGATCATCAAGAATCAAGAAAGTCAAGAAAGTCCACAAAAATTCAAAGTTTTCAATACTTAGAAATTTTCTAAGTGTTTTTACACTTGATAATTTCATTACTTCATGACATTTTTTCACCAAGATGCAAGATGATTCAAAGAAAACTTCTAACATGAAAGTTGTAGATCTTGATGAATTCTACAACTTTATATTATAGATTTGATGTCCAAAAAATGCTTATATTTGAAGATATAGGCTCATGAAGTCATGACATTTTTATCTAACACTTAGAGAAATTTTCAACAGGTTTTGGTCAATTTTTATCTCAACTTCTTGGCCAATTTTCACCCATCTCCTTGTTGATTTAGCCAAAATGATCAGCATGAAAGTTATATACAATGTTTTAAGCTTTCCAAAATGTCCAAGAGCATGTATTTATCATACTTGAGCTAGGATATTCAAAGACATGAAGTTGGGCATCCATTCTTAAATTACAAGTCATGTTGGTGAAGAACACATAACCCAATATGCATGCTATGCTGCATAATCTTGCTTTGCAAGTGTTGTACCCCAAAATTTGCCCTCGCATTCTTTCCCACAAGAAATCTCAGCTTCAAGCCTTTCCTGATTTTTTAAACTGGCTCAAGAATCGGACAAACGGACTTTTCTTGTCAGTCAAGCGAAATTAGGGTTTTTACTGATTTTCAGGGCTCTGGATTGTTTCACAGTTGGCTTAGGGTTTTGGATGATTTTTGGTTCAATTTTGATCAGGCGAACTCTATTTGGCATTTAGTCAGGAGTTAAGGTTTTGTGGGCATATTCTCAGAAAGGTTAAAATTCCACAGTACTTCGCGGTTTATTCCGAGATTCGGTTTAAATTCGCATTGTTTTAATTTAATCAGTAAAAGGGACAGTGGTTTGAATTCAGGTTGTTTTGTTTGGGCCAGTCAAAAGAAATATGCAGTTTGGAATTACAGTGCTTGGCAAAGAATCAGTGAAAAGGGAATGCGCTTGATCAATTTATTTTGGTTGACTGCTGCTTTGCTTTGGATATTGGAAAGGACAGATTTAATTGATCAATATTACTAAGACATTGTTTTATTTAAATTATTTATTATTCTAAATTAAGTGATTGAAATTTATTTTTCAATTATTTTAATTCAAAGAGTTTTAAATAAATAAATAAACAATAAAGAAAGAGAATTAGACTTAATTGGATAACAAAGATTTTATTGATATTTGAATTATTTGTACAAGTATTGTTTATAATTTAAATTACAAACAATAGTTTACATTAATTTAAATATTACATAAAAAGAAAAACTATCCTATTTATCTCTAATTCTTCATGCTTCACTTTATTCCTCTCCATCCAATTATTCATCTGCAAAAGAGAAAAGGAAAAGTCAAAAGCAGTTGAATTAATTAAAGACAGATAAAATTTGCTCATCATTAGGGGCCACTGATTGGGATCAGTTAACCCTCTCTGCAAATCACGGGATTTCTCCCGGTTCACAGAGAGGGAAGAATTTTATTCATAAATGCAAATGTCAAATGCATAAATTCCAAAGTTCAAACTGCATAGTTCAAATCCAAGTCAAACTGAAAATCCAATTCCACTTTCTATCAAAAGCAAAAAGAGCAATTTACTGTCAAAAGTACAAGTCTACTCAAGGCTGCCAATAAAAAGATTTGGCAAAGATATGGAAGATAACACAAAGTGTAGAAAGCTGTCAAAGAAGAGATATATATGCAGAAAAATCCTATATGCAAGCAACTGAACTCTAAATCATCATTTCCCAAGGGGCCCCTTCAGAACAAAGTATAGCATAAACATTTAAAAATTATTTAAACTGTACTATGGAGAGAAAGAGAAGAGAGATAAAGTAAGCATATGCAGGTTTTAGGCTAGAGGCAGGTATAGAAGAAAAAGATATAACACAAAGAACAAAACACGGTTCAGCAAGCAAGGAGATAGGAAGAAAAATATACAAAAACCTGAAACCAAGTTCAAACCTGCTACCAGAAGCACACCAGGTTGAAACCTGAAGTAAAACCTGCTAAGTTATGAGGCGAACCTGAAGCCCAACCTCAAACCTGCTGAAGCTTAACCTTAAACCAGAACCACCATACTGTCCAACAACATAACCTACTGCAAGCTTACCTGCTGTCAAAACCTCACCATATCAGCTTAACCAAAACACATACAAACACATAAACTAAACTACCAAACCTGGCCTAGCCTTCGAACCTGATAAACCAACTAAAAACCTGATAAAACCTGCTAGGCATCCAGCCTGCTGCCATAACCTCAAAAGCCATACTAAGGTACAAACCTGTTGAACCCTTGTCAAACACCAAGCCCACTGCCAACACAGAAACCAACTCAAAGCCATAGCATTTCAAGCCTAAAAGCCCTCAGTAGACACATCATCGGGCATAAAACCAGCATACAAAAACATCAAAGAAGGTACATAGGCAACTCAACACTAGGCCCTCAGCGTAAACATCACTGGGCAACAAAAGCTCTAGGCATCCAACTCAAGACAAGTTCAAAGCGTCAATCCCAGTATAGTCAAACAAATCTAAGGCAACAAGTACACAGTGTTCAAGAAGAAGAGAGAAAGTTCATCCAAAGGCAACGTGAGCAGTAGAGAAGAGGAAAGAGGTGAGCTCAGAAGCTTTTCATCATAAGCAAAATACATTCCAAGGGCATCAATCTCAGAAGGCAATTCAAGGGCCTCAGAAGCAAGCTTCATCATAGGCAAGGAAGCATATTCAAAAACATACGAATTCCCAAAGGCAACATATAGTAGAAGAGAAAAGATAAAGGAGTGAATCTATTTCAAGATAGGGCTTTTCAGAACATCATCATCAAAACCCTAAGGAGCAAGATAAAAGATACCAGGAAAGCTCAAAGAGCAAGCGTCACGCTCCTCGACTGTTCCAGCCTCCTGAGCGCCGCATCCTTTTTCTCTCCTCCTTCTCCAAGGCCAGGTAGTAAGCTCTCTCCCTCTTCTTTTCTCCTCCATCTCATAGTAAAAGATAAAAGTAACATTCAAATCAGAAACGCACGCAAGTTCGTAAAAGAGAAAGGAACATAAACATTAAAACGAACCTTGCATCAAGGACACTGAGCCCGTGCCATGGAGGGAAGAGAGGTTTTGGGAGCGACACTGGTGGCTGGGCGGAGGAGCTGATCAGAAGAAGACGATGATGAACGAACATACGAACGCGGCGCCGTTCAAACCCTATGCATCACCCAAACTGAACAAACAAAATGTGAAACCCTAATTTTGCTTTTGGATCAACTTGGGCCTTGCCCATTCTGCACCCCCCAAAAGCCCATTAAGATTTTCACTTCTAACCAAACATTTTTATTAAACACTAACCTTTTTTTTATATATATGTTATATAAACATTTTATTTTCTTTACAAAATCATTTTAATATAAAATACATTTTTTACAGTCTTTAATATTTACAATATAATTAAAACATTTTTTTTATATACTTAATTCAATTAACTTGAAAACATTTTTTAATACACATTAAAATACATTTGTATATAAAATCATAAAATACTTTTTTATCATATAATTAAAATTGAAAACATTTTTTAATTAAAATATATCTTTGTACATAACAATTAAGAATACACTTCTTTTTATCCATAATTCAATTTTTTGACATTTAATACATTTTATACATAATCTAATTAAAACTTGAACATACAATTTAATTAAAACATTTTCTTTTTTGTACATATTAAAAATATACAAATCAAAGTCTAAAAACACATATTTAGGTCAAATACCCTAATACGCTTCAATTTCACATCTCGCACCTGTAAATAAATTACATACATATACACACTTACACTTACACAATACAATCACATTGCCCTATACACATTTGTTTATCTTATATTTGTATATTCGATATTTACATTTGATCGCACATTCGATTTGGTTGTAACTTATTGGATATTATAAGTCTCATCCCCATTCATACACTTGTACCCCCACTCCCGGATACTATTTTGTAATAGCTTAGATTTTACATTCCGCAATTTACAGTTTTCCCATTATACCATGGTTAGACCTAGGGTTTGCATGTACATAAAATCAAACGCTAGATAACCTAATACAAGACAAATACATGTAATCAATACAGAATCACACTTGCACCCTCTAGGGTAATCCCACATATTGCCTTCCAAAATGGGCCATGCTTGCACGTCGAGTATCTTTGGCAAAACAAAATCAAATGATCATAAGTCTCAAAGTGTTGCCTAAACGGAATGATCATAGTCCCTTCAAAGCAAATTGCCAAAGATACTTGGCATCATTGCATTCATGGTCCATACGATGACCCGCGCCCGTCCCGAATAAACTTCCTAAACGCAAGATTGTCCATCAATTTCAATGATGGAACAAAATTGTTAAAAGGGGTTAAAACATAACAAAAACCTTTGAGTACAATAGGGTAGACAAAACTCTTAGTTACTTGAGATCAATTTGCAAAAACACTTGCCTTCTTTTCAAAAACCACAATCCACAACACTTTCAAACAAACTCTCAAAAACATTTGAAAACATCTTTTCGAAAAGATCCACACTTTTGTAAAACACTCAATCACGAGTCAAATACATTAGTTGCCTAAGACAAGGAATCTTCTTCAAAAACATTTTCAAAAGCACCCACACACACACCATTTTCAAAGCAATCGAAAAACAAGGCAAGTGATCTAAAAAACCAAGTAACTAAGAGCCCATGGATAACCATGGATGGAAAGGGTGCTAATACCTTCCCTTTTCATAATCTACCCCCCGAACCCACGAAATATCTCAAAAGGTTTTTGCTGTGCTTTTTTAACCTTTCCTTTAGGATAAAATAAAAAGTCGGTGGCGACTCTTGCTCAACCGCACAAGTGCGAATACGAACGCAAAACACTAGTCAGTTCTCCCACCGTATCACAGAACTGGCGACTCTGCTGGGGAATATTCTAAAAGTGGGGTTACCTTAGGGTTTAGATCACCTTTACTTTCAATTGATTGCTTTGTTTGCTTTACATTTGTGGGCTTTGTATCGGAGTTTTATAGATCCTAACCCGGATCTGGGGAAACCCTTTTAGGTAGCATAATCTGTGAGGGACCTGTCCGGCGTATACCGACATGGGTGAAGCAGTGGCTACGTTGGTGTGGCGTCTTGGTCTGTACCGATATCCCTCGTGTTAAGACGGGGAGAATATGGGTCTTCCAATGAGTCATTAAGCACCAACCGACCTTAGAACCCTAAATTGACCAACTTGGCCATTAGAACAGTAGCAGTATGCTACACTCATTGAGGCTAAACTCTCGAGATAGTTCCGGCCGCGAGAAAAGGTTGCGATGCTGGAGTTATGACCGATTGAGGGTAGCCAATGATATGAGATCCTCTAGAACCCGGTTACTTTTGATAAGACAGGTTTTAACCAACGAACTGAAAGAGGGTAGTACCTGAACCCCATGCAAGCCTAAACCTAAGGACTTGTTTGCTTTGTGTGAATATGTTTTCCTGTATATACACTCACTTGCTTTCTGCATACATGTGCATAACATCATGACATCATACCATAGCATTTTCAATAACCATTTCAAGGATCCCGAGGGTTCTTTTGATGCAGGGTTACATTGAACCAGACATCTATCAAGGGGCAAGAGGTTTCTCCTCTAACCAGTCCAATCAAAGATCAAGTGCAACAACTTGAATCAGTGGCTATGACCCACTCGACATGGTGAGCTTGATTCTCGTGGAAGGACATCCACCGATACAAAGCTCTCCAAACAAAGATCAAGAACAACAACTTGAATCAGTGGCTATGACCCACTCGACATGGTGAGCTTGATTCTCGTGGAAGGACGTCCATCGGCGCAGAGATCTCCAATCAGAGTTTAACCTCTAACATCTTCTCGTGTTTACCCCAAGAGATCCTTGAAAGCATGCATCCACATATCATGCATTGCATTTTGACAATCTTTCCTTTTTCAGGTTTCCTTACTCTCCTGCTGTTTATTTCAGCAAGAGATGGCTCTAGAAAGGTCTGTCAAAGACATCCAAGACCAGACTGCTCAGCTGCAGGAGATGTTCCTGAACTTGTCTCTGGGGCAAGAAGAGATGAAAGCTCTCCTCACCAAAGGCTTGGGGAGTTCCAACAATGCCAGGAGTGATCAGATTGCGGAGCTGCAGTTTGATCTGACAACACTGAGGACTCAAATGATGGGACAGTTGGTGGGCCAGATGGCTCTCATCCAAGACCTATCTCAGAGACAAGAGGAACTCAGAGTTCTTGTCCGCCAACTGCTTCCAAACAACCAACTGGGGCAAACATCTGAGGTCTAAGAGCAAGTCACCGCTCAACCTCCATCCACTCAAGAAGACAAGGGGAAAGCTCCTTTGTTTGCTTCAGGGTCACAAACCCGTCAACAATCTCGCCAGCGTCAAAGGGGTAATCGGCGTAAGCAAGAAAAGTCGGGAAGACAGTTCACGGAGACTGAAATACCATCATTCTTTATACTGAAGCGCCTGTTGGAGGTTAACTTGCTTACCGTAAAGGATCCTCCTCAGAAGCCCAATATCTCCTCTCCTCACTATAATCCCGACGCATTCTGTGTTTACCACTCCTACAGCCCGGGACACGACACCAACGACTGTTGGGCCTTGAAGAACAAGATTCAAGATCTGATCGACATTGGGGTGCTGGAATTCATGCCAGACGGTGAGATGAAGATCTTCCGTTAAAGGGTTCTCCACTCGAAGTGACGAAGTTCAAGCTGAAAGACTTTTGCTTCTTTTTGAATTTTCAAAGTTGTAATTTCTTTTGCTGTCAAACAATTATCTGTTGATGTTAAACTCTGTTTTCATTAATGCATTGCATATGTTTGTCTTGAATTCATCCATTCGTTTCACTACTCTTATGCTTTTCTTTATGATATTTGACTCTTGATAAAAAGCTGCAAGCCTTTAGAAGGAGGATGATGAAACAATACCACGATCTTATACAGTATGCTTTTGAACAGACCTTGCTGATGATGTACAGGCATTTCTTTCAATTCCCAAACACTGGAGTTATAAGGAAGTTAATCCCTAGTCTACCCCTTCGAGCCAAAGAAGTAGGAGTTTTCTGTTCTAAACGATCAAAACCCTTGATATAAACCCGGGGCAGGGTAGTATCTCAGTTAATTCAAAAAGAAATGCGCATTGAAGTCGCAAACTCTCAGTTCGTAACACAACGAACGACGTCAAAAAAAGAAAGCATTCCTTTGGAATCAAAAGACAAGGGTGGTTCCCTATCATATAGACAGTCAATCTCTCAAAAGAGAAAAGCCCACTGAGCCAAAACCTATAAAGGAGGCTTAAGAAAGCTGGGGCATCCCGCTGACAGTAATCCCGGAAAACGGTAATAGTCAGGCAAAAGTTAGGGATAACAAATCAAAATCAAAATAGTGAGGTCATTACAAAATCCTCGACAAACATGAAAAATGTTGAAAAAGGAAAAGAGATGATGACTGTCTCCCCAAATTCAAATGGTGAACCATCGCCCGAAAGTCGTTCCAAACTCAAAACAGAGTGTGACGCACAATTAACTGAGCTTAGGTTGAAGAACATCACGAAGAGCGGGTGGGTACAAATATACTTTGAGCCTTTATCCTTTGTTTCTTAAACCGTGAACCAGGCCACGTTACAACCCTTCAAAAGTCCTATTTGAAGCATGGGTTAGTTCGAAAGCATATTGTTACAAAAGGTATCCTGACTCCTGTAGGGCTTTGCTCTAAATCTCGTGTTGACTTGTCTTATAAAAAGTTTTCTGCTAAAAATGCATTTTTCAAGACTTCGAGACAAACATAAACTTTGCATTGCTTGAATATCACTGTCTGCATTTGACCTTTTTGTTTGACAGCGAAGAAATTCATACAGCGAATGTTCGGAGGAACGAAAACTCTCTCAGTAAGTCAAAATCACTTCAAGAGGATAACACTTCCATCAAATCTCCTATCAACAAGGGGCATGACATGTCACAGTTCAATTAACCTGGGGCAGTCCAGTCAAGGTTCAACAGATCTTTCAAAGTTCAGTTAACCTGGGGCAGTCCAGTCAAGATTTCAAGAAATCTCTCAATATGCAGAGTAATCTGATTCGAGACTCCTTCATCACCACTTGGGGCATTCGAATGTCAAAAGTGTTCAACAAATCAATTACAACATTTCCAGACTCGATTCCTGTATCTAGCCAGGGCACGTCTGAAGAGTTCGAGGATTCGATTCCTGCATCCAGCCAGGGCATATCTGTTGACGACTATTTCCAGACTCGACTCCTGTATCCAGCCAGGGCATATCTGTTGACTACATTTCCAGACTCGATTCCTGTATCTAGCCAGGGCACGTCTGAAGAGTTCGAGGATTCGATTCCTGCATCCAGCCAGGGCATATCTGTTGACGACTATTTCCAGATTCGACTCCTGTATCCAGCCAGGGCATATCTGTTGACTACATTTCCAGACTCGATTCCTGTATCCAGCCAGGGCATGTCTGAAGAATTCCAGATCAACACCTGTAACAACCCAGGAAACATCTGTGAACGACCGATTGTAGACCAACACCTGTAATAAGCCAGGAATTTATCTACATCACCACTTGGGGCATTCGAATGTCAAAAGTGTTCAAAACCCGATGCAGTTTTACACAAGCTCATCATCAGGAAGCCCTACACCGGTTCCTCTTCAAGACTTCTGAAACAAGTTTACGGATTCTTCCCCACAACGGATGTCAATCTACCAACTTGTTCAGATGCAACCTTTGAAATTAGTTTACGGACGCTTCCCAACAACGGATGCGGCTCTATTGCTGATTCAACTTCAAGACTTCTGAAAACAGTTCACGGGTTCTCCAAGTAAACGGATGTTAACCTATCACTTGTTCAGATTCTTCTCAAGACTTCTGAAAACAGTTCATGGATTCTTCCCAAGTAACGGATGTTAATCTATCAGCTTGTTCAGATGCAACCTCTGAATTTAGTTTACGGACGCTTCCCAACAACGGATGCGGCTCTATTGCTGATTCAACTTCAAGATTTCTGAAAATAGTTCATGGGTTCTCCAAGTAAACGGATGTTAACCTATCGCTTGTTCAGATTCTTCTCAAGCTAACCACCACGGAAGATCGCGCTCGCCAAAATTCTCCCTATCCCCAGCGGAGTTCATCAAAATTCCCCAGCAGTAACTTATCTTTGCAAATCCCCAGCAAAGCTAAAACTTCAGTTTATCAATCCCCAGCGGAGCCAGACCATTGAACCTTCTCCCCACAGAGTTTTGGGAGGACAAATCTTGGGTTCCCCAGTGAAGTCGCCAGAGTTACTTCCCATCAAGCTGAAGATTCTCAAATCTGACCTCCCCAGCATGAGTCTACTAGTTTGGAGCTCCCCAGTAGAGGTCATCAGGAATTCTCTTCCCCAGCAGCAGCCAAGGATTTATTTTCCCCGGCAGCAGTCAAAAGGCTTTTATCTTCAGCCATCTCGGATTCATGTATCCTCGGCAAGATTAGCTTATCAGCTCACATGCGCATCCATCACATTCATAAATATTGATGTCACGTACATTGCATCATGCATCATAACATTGCATGCAACTAACCCTTTGCCTTTTCAGGAAAGATCAGTCGACAGACACAGATCAACTCCCAAGATTCATCCAGAGATAGTTCAGATGTGACCCGGACACGGCGACATTCTGATACTTATTCCAGATTCATTCAGACGCATCATCAAGAAACCCTACACCGGTTCCTCTTCAACTTCAAGACCTCTGAAAATAGTTTACGGATTCTTCCCTACTACGGATGTCAATCTACCGACTTGTTCAGACTCTTCTCAACTTCTGAAAACAGTTTACAGGTTCTTCCCTACAACGGATGCCAATCTACCGACTTGTTCAGACTCTGCTCAACCTCTGAAACAGTTTACGGATTCTTCCCAACAACGGATGTCAATCTACCAACTTGTTCAGCCTCTTCACAATTTTTGAAAATAGTTTATGGACACGTCCCAACAACGGATGCTGCTCTATTGCTTATTCAATCTCAGATAGCTTACAGATTCTCCAGACATGGACGTCAATCTGTTGCTTGTTCGGACCCCAATTCAGAGATGTTCCAGAACATGGTTGCCTTTCTGATACTTGTCCACTCACCATTGACCTACAGTTCAACATGTCCAGGTGGCATCTATAAGCCCATCCTCCTACCAGCAGTCGCCGAATGGCATCTGTAAGCCCATTCTCAGATGGCATCTCTAAGCCCATCCCCCGACAAAATTCTATCGCACCAGATGGCATCTTTAAGCCCATCACCAAATGGCATCTTTAAGCCCATTCACATTTACCGTCACATCAACGAGTGCAAATTTTCTGGGCACTTTAGTGTCCAATCTTCTTTTACCTTCAAGTCGCGAAAAGCAAACTTGCCAATCTAACTCTTCAGGTCCAAGAAGATTGAACAGGGGCAACTGTTGTACCCCAAAATTTGCCCTCGCATTCTTTCCCACAAGAAATCTCAGCTTCAAGCCTTTCCTGATTTTTTAAACTGGCTCAAGAATCGGACAAACGGACTTTTCTTGTCAGTCAAGCGAAATTAGGGTTTTTACTGATTTTCAGGGCTCTGGATTGTTTCACAGTTGGCTTAGGGTTTTGGATGATTTTTGGTTCAATTTTGATCAGGCGAACGCTATTTGGCATTTAGTCAGGAGTTAAGGTTTTGTGGGCATATTCTCAGAAAGGTTAAAATTCCACAGTACTTCGCGGTTTATTCCGAGATTCGGTTTAAATTCGCATTGTTTTGATTTAATCAGTAAAAGGGACAGTGGTTTGAATTCAGGTTGTTTTGTTTGGGCCAGTCAAAAGAAATATGCAGTTTGGAATTATAGTGCTTGGCAAAGAATCAGTGAAAAGGGAATGCGCTTGATCAATTTATTTTGGTTGACTGCTGATTTGCTTTGGATATTGGAAAGGACAGATTTAATTGATCAATATTACTAAGACATTGTTTTATTTAAATTATTTATTATTCTAAATTAAGTGATTGAAATTTATTTTTCAATTATTTTAATTCAAAGAGTTTTAAATAAATAAATAAACAATAAAGAAAGAGAATTAGACTTAATTGGATAACAAAGATTTTATTGATATTTGAATTATTTGTACAAGTATTGTTTATAATTTAAATTACAAACAATAGTTTACATTAATTCAAATATTACATAAAAAGAAAAACTATCCTATTTATCTCTAATTCTTCATGCTTCACTTTATTCCTCTCCATCCAATTATTCATCTGCAAAAGAGAAAAGGAAAAGTCAAAAGCAGTTGAATTAATTAAAGACAGATAAAATTTGCTCATCATTAGGGGCCACTGATTGGGATCAGTTAACCCTCTCTGCAAATCACGGGATTTCTCCCGGTTCACAGAGAGGGAAGAATTTTATTCATAAATGCAAATGTCAAATGCATAAATTCCAAAGTTCAAACTGCATAGTTCAAATCCAAGTCAAACTGAAAATCCAATTCCACTTTCTATCAAAAGCAAAAAGAGCAATTTACTGTCAAAAGTACAAGTCTACTCAAGGCTGCCAATAAAAAGATTTGGCAAAGATATGGAAGATAACACAAAGTGTAGAAAGCTGTCAAAGAAGAGATATATATGCAGAAAAATCCTATATGCAAGCAACTGAACTCTAAATCATCATTTCCCAAGGGGCCCCTTCAGAACAAAGTACAGCATAAACATTTAAAAATTCTTTAAACTGTACTATGGAGAGAAAGAGAAGAGAGATAAAGTAAGCATAGGCAGGTTTTAGGCTAGAGGCAGGTATAGAAGAAAAAGATATAACACAAAGAACAAAACACGGTTCAGCAAGCAAGGAGATAGGAAGAAAAATATACAAAAACCTGAAACCAAGTTCAAACCTGCTACCAGAAGCACACCAGGTTGAAACCTGAAGTAAAACCTGCTAAGTTATGAGGCGAACCTGAAGCCCAACCTCAAACCTGCTGAAGCTTAACCTTAAACCAGAACCACCATACTGTCCAACAACATAACCTACTGCAAGCTTACCTGCTGTCAAAACCTCACCATATCAGCTTAACCAAAACACATACAAACACATAAACTAAACTACCAAACCTGGCCTAGCCTTCAAACCTGATAAACCAACTAAAAACCTGATAAAACCTGCTAGGCATCCAGCCTGCTGCCATAACCTCAAAATCCATACTAAGGTACAAACCTGTTGAACCCTTGTCAAACACCAAGCCCACTGCCAACACAGAAACCAACTCAAAGCCATAGCATTTCAAGCCTAAAAGCCCTCAGTAGACACATCATCGGGCATAAAACCAGCATACAAAAACATCAAAGAAGGTACATAGGCAACTCAACACTAGGCCCTCAGCGTAAACATCACTGGGCAACAAAAGCTCTAGGCATCCAACTCAAGACAAGTTCAAAGCGTCAATCCCAGTATAGTCAAACAAATCTAAGGCAACAAGTACACAGTGTTCAAGAAGAAGAGAGAAAGTTCATCCAAAGGCAACGTGAGCAGTAGAGAAGAGGAAAGAGGTGAGCTCAGAAGCTTTTCATCATAAGCAAAATACATTCCAAGGGCATCAATCTCAGAAGGCAATTCAAGGGCCTCAGAAGCAAGCTTCATCATAGGCAAGGAAGCATATTCAAAAACATACGAATTCCCAAAGGCAACATATAGTAGAAGAGAAAAGATAAAGGAGTGAATCTATTTCAAGATAGGGCTTTTCAGAACATCATCATCAAAACCCTAAGGAGCAAGATAAAAGATACCAGGAAAGCTCAAAGAGCAAGCGTCACGCTCCTCGACTGTTCCAGCCTCTTGAGCGCCGCATCCTTTTTCTCTCCTCCTTCTCCAAGGCCAGGTAGTAAGCTCTCTCCCTCTTCTTTTCTCCTCCATCTCATAGTAAAAGATAAAAGTAAGATTCAAATCAGAAATGCACGCAAGTTCGTAAAAGAGAAAGGAACATAAACATTGAAACGAACCTTGCATCAAGGACACTGAGCCCGTGCCATGGAGGGAAGAGAGGTTTTGGGAGCGACACTGGTGGCTGGGCGGAGGAGCTGATCAGAAGAAGACGATGATGAACGAACATACGAACGCGGCGCCGTTCAAACCCTATGCATCACCCAAACTGAACAAACAAAACGTGAAACCCTAATTTTGCTTTTGGATCAACTTGGGCCTTGCCCATTCTGCACCCCCCAAAAGCCCATTAAGATTTTCACTTCTAACCAAACATTTTTATTAAACACTAACCTTTTTTTTATATATATGTTATATAAACATTTTATTTTCTTTACAAAATCATTTTAATATAAAATACATTTTTTACAGTCTTTAATATTTACAATATAATTAAAACATTTTTTTTATATACTTAATTCAATTAACTTGAAAACATTTTTTAATACACATTAAAATACATTTGTATATAAAATCATAAAATACTTTTTTATCATATAATTAAAATTGAAAACATTTTTTAATTAAAATATATCTTTGTACATAACAATTATGAATACACTTCTTTTTATCCATAATTCAATTTTTTGACATTTAATACATTTTATACATAATCTAATTAAAACTTGAACATACGATTTAATTAAAACATTTTCTTTTTTGTACATATTAAAAATATACAAATCAAAGTCTAAAAACACATATTTAGGTCAAATACCCTAATACGCTTCAATTTCACATCTCGCACCTGTAAATAAATTACATACATATACACACTTACACTTACACAATACAATCACATTGCCCTATACACATTTGTTTATCTTATATTTGTATATTCGATATTTACATTTGATCGCACATTCGATTTGGTTGTAACTTATTGGATATTATAAGTCTCATCCCCATTCATACACTTGTACCCCCACTCCCGGATACTATTTTGTAATAGCTTAGATTTTACATTCCGCAATTTACAGTTTTCCAATTATACCATGGTTAGACCTAGGGTTTGCATGTACATAAAATAGAACGCTAGATAACCTAATACAAGACAAATACATGTAATCAATACACAATCACACTTGCACCCTCTAGGGTAATCCCACATATTGCCTTCCAAAATGGGCCATGCTTGCACGTCGAGTATCTTTGGCAAAACAAAATCAAATGATCATAAGTCTCAAAGTGTTGCCTAAACGGAATGATCATAGTCCCTTCAAAGCAAATTGCCAAAGATACTTGGCATCATTGCATTCATGGTCCATACGATGACCCGCGCCCGTCCCGAATAAACTTCCTAAACGCAAGATTGTCCATCAATTTCAATGATGGAACAAAATTGTTAAAAGGGGTTAAAACATAACAAAAACTTTTGAGTACAATAGGGTAGACAAAACTCTTAGTTACTTGAGATCAATTTGCAAAAACACTTGCCTTCTTTTCAAAAACCACAATCCACAACACTTTCAAACAAACTCTCAAAAACATTTGAAAACATCTTTTCGAAAAGATCCACACTTTTGTAAAACACTCAATCACGAGTCAAATACATTAGTTGCCTAAGACAAGGCATCTTCTTCAAAAACATTTTCAAAAGCACCCACACACACACCATTTTCAAAGCAATCGAAAAACAAGGCAAGTGATCTAAAAAACCAAGTAACTAAGAGCCCATGGATAACCATGGATGGAAAGGGTGCTAATACCTTCCCTTTTCATAATCTACCCCCCGAACCCACGAAATATCTCAAAAGGTTTTTGCTGTGCTTTTTTAACCTTTCCTTTAGGATAAAATAAAAAGTCGGTGGCGACTCTTGCTCAACCGCACAAGTGCGAATACGAACGCAAAACACTAGTCAGTTCTCCCACCGTATCACAGCAAGCTTTCTAACTTTAAAATCCACCATAATTTAATGTTTACACAAAATTTTGAGCTATGGTCCATTTGATTTAAGCATTGTCAAATTGATTTTTCCATTTTTGGCACAAAGTTAACATTGACATTCTTACAAAGTAGCTTTAATCACAAAGCCAGCTCTTCTTGAGCCTCTAACTTGTTCCTTCTACACACATTCAACATACAAAATCAGATAAGCATGATTAAAGTATCCAACAACTCTATGAAGCAAAGTACAAAGCATTGGAACTATGATCTTTAAGCTTGCTTCATTTACAATCCAACCTAGCCACAACATGTGATCTTGCAAATCTGATTACTTCAACCTCCGAAACCTCTTGCCTATAAATAGAAAGGTCAATTGCAAAAATAAAGGAGATGAATGAAGGAAATTGCGATCAAAAGCGCAACGGAATTTAAAATTTTCCTTAGCGATCCTTACGAATGAGCATGGTCAGTGATAGAAACATATACCTCTTGTGGCAATTCAGACCTTTGATGTTGTGATCACGAGCATTGATGAAGAACAACGCCTCTACTCAGTCCACACGAACAGATCGCTTCCGGTCACAGTGCTAGCTGATCACGAACAGAAACTTTGAGTGAGAGAGAGAATCAAAAATGAAATTGCATCAAGTGAAATTGCTTCATCACAAGGGATCTATTTATAAAATCACTCGTGTGGGCTATAAGCTAAAAGCCCAATTAAGGCTATAAGCTAAAAAGCCCAATTAAGCTTATGGACATCATACCTTATGACGTACCATATATCACTTATCCACGTGGTACCTTACCACTTTCCGTATTACACTTAAGTGCACTGTACCTTACGGTGTTCCTTATTTATTCTATCTCTCATCAACCTGTCCTTATGTGTGTGACCCTATAGGTTTTCGCGACGTTGACAATTATATTAAATCACACATTTAAATATAATAAACAGTGAGCGGTATCTAGCAACACATCATTGTTACCCAAGTCACGAAAATGTCATGTGATCTGACCAAACCTTTTCCGTGATAATATTTGTGTTATACAATTACCCTTTTGCCCTCATGTCTATATTGAACACAAGGCATACACTGTGTCACCCTTGTCCAGTTCAATATTGGGCCCTTAGACATTTATCCTATTATTCAGGATGAGCAAATTCCATCTAGGTCACTCATGTCCCTTAGCATGCTTTGTGAAGTACCCATCAACCGTCTTTACAGTCATCCAGTTACGGATGACGTTTGATCAACAATAAAGTACTTGACTCTACATCTAGGGTCCATAGTGGTTTCAGGTCGAAGGGTGGTATACACCATTATCATCATGAGAATAACTTATGACACTTTGCATAACATTCTATGTAGTATTCTCATAGCGGGTCAATCCAGTATAAATATTACTCCTAATATTCATACCTATGTTAAGACTTGATAACTCCTTATCTATGATCCATGAGATGTGATCATCAATCTATCTTCATAATAATCTTAATGCTTTAATGCTATCCCACTTCACATTAAAGCTTGACTACGGATACTTTAAGAATAGTGTCTTATGTTTAATGGGATCTCATGATTAAGTCACACTTAACATTTCATTAAACAAATAAACCATTCTAGGGACTTTATTATTTTGGAAAGCAAACATAATAAAGAAATGCCTTTTATTATTAATAAATAATTCGATACAAGTACCAAAAGTATTGGCCTCTAGGGCTTACACCAACAATCTCCCACTAGCACTAGAGCCAATCAGGCATACCCCTAATACCCATAGATCTAGTATGTCCATCATGCTTCAGCTGTGCAAGAGGCTTTGTAAATGGGTCAGCAACATTGTCAAGTGTAGGTACTCTGCATATTTTCACATCTCCCTGATCGATTATCTCTCGAATGAGATGATAACGCCTAAGTATGTGTTTGGATCGTTGGTGAGATCTAGGCTCCTTAGCTTGTGCGATAGCACCATTATTATCACAATAGAGATCAATGGGATCCACAATGCTATAGATTATGCCAAGTTCACTAATGAACTTCTTGATCCAAACAGCTTCCTTTGATGCAGTTGAGGCAGCAATATACTCAGCCTCAGTTGTAGAATCAGCAACTGTATCTTGCTTTGAACTTTTCCAGCTCACAGCGCCACCATTTAAACAAAACACATAACCAGATTGCGATCTAAAGTCATCCTTATCTATCTGGAAGCTAGCATCGGTGTATCCAATTACAGCAAGCTCTTCCTGACCTCCATATATCAAGAATGAATCCTTAGTCCTTCTCAAGTACTTAAGGATATTCTTGACAGCTACCCAATGAGCATCACCGGGATTAGACTGGTACATACTCGTTGCACTTAAAGAATACGAGACATCAGGTCGAGTACATAGCATGGCATACATGATAGATCCTATTGCAGATGCATATGGAATCTTATCCATGCGATCCCTTTCTTCCTTACTTGAAGGGGATTGTGTTTTTGACAGACACATGCCATGTGGCATAGGTATGAATCTTTTCTTGGAATCATGCATATTAAAGCGTCTCAACACTTTTTCTATGTATGTACTCTGACTTAGGCCAAGCAGTTTTTGTGACCTATCTCTATAGATCCTGATTCCTAATATATAGGCTGCTTCACCTAGGTCCTTCATTGAAAAGCATTTCCCTAACCAAGTCTTCACTTGTTGCAAGGTAGGGACATCGTTTCCAATGAGTAATATGTCATCTAGATATAATACCAGGAATACGATCATGCTCCCACTAACCTTCTTGTAGACACAAGGCTCATCTTCATTCTTGATGAATCCATATTGTTTTACTGTTTCATCAAAACGAAGATTCCAGCTTCTGGAAGCTTGCTTCAATCCATAAATTGATCGCTGTAACTTACATATCTTTTGGGCTTCCTCTGGTATGTCATATCCTTCAGGTTGTGTCATGTACACATCCTTAAGAAGATTCCCATTAAGGAAAGCAGTTTTGACATCCATCTGCCATATTTCATAATCATGATATGCAGCGATAGCAAGTAAAATCCGAACAGATTTAAGCATTGCAACTGGTGAAAAGGTTTCATCATAGTCCACCCCATGAATTTGTTTATAGCCTTTTGTATCCAGTCTTGCCTTATAGGTATGTACCTTACCATCCATGTCAGTCTTCTTTTTGAAGACCCACTTGCATCCTATAGGGTTAACTCCTATAGGAGGCTCTACCAAGGTCCAAACCTGGTTTGTGTACATGGAATCCATTTCAGATTTCATGGCTTCTAGCCACTTCTCGGACTCAGGACCAGTTATGGCCTCTTGGTAGGTCATAGGCTCATCTTGATCCATGAGTAATACATCACCCTGATCACTTATGAGATATCCATATCTCTCAGGTTGTTGACGTATCCTGCTTGACCTACGCTGGTATTGTTCTACTTGAGCAGGTTGCTCTTCCACAACTACTTGTGTTTCCTGCTCTAATTCCTCCATAGGTGTATCAATGCTTTGTGGTTCTTGAATTTCTTCAAGCTCTATTTTCCTCCCACTGATTCTTTTGGAAATAAAATCCTTTTCCAGAAAAACCCTAGTTCGAGCGACAAACACTTTGCCCTCAGAAGGATTGTAGAAGTAATACCCTCTTGTTTCTTTAGGATACCCCACAAATAAGCATTTGTCAGATTTGGGCTCAAGCTTAGTTGAAATTTGTCGTTTCACATAAACTTCGCAACCCCAAATCTTCATGTAAGACATATGTGGTTTCTTACCACTCCATATCTCATATGGTGTCTTCTCAACCTTTTTGGATGGAACCCGGTTAAGTGTGTAAGCTGCAGTCAATAGTGCATGTCCCCAAAAGGAGTTCGGAAGATCGGCGTGACTCATCATGGATCGGACCATGTCTAACAAGGTTCGATTTCTTCTCTCAAATACACCATTCCATTGTGGTGTTCTGGGAGGAGTAAGTTGGGATAAAATCCCACATTCCTTTAGATGGTCATCAAACTCTAGGCTTAAATATTCACCGCCTCGATCTGATCGAAGAACTTTAATATTCTTACCTAGTTGGTTTTGTACTTCATTCTTGAATTCCTTGAATTTTTCAAAGGTTTCAGATTTGTGTTTCATTAAATACACATAACCATATCTACTGAAATCATCAATAAATGTGATGAAGTATTGAAAACCTCCTCTGGCTGGTATGTTCAGTGGTCCACATACATCAGTATGTATGAGGGCCAAAAGATCATTATCCCTTTCACCTTTTCCTGTGAATGGGGACTTTGTCATCTTTCCAATTAAACAAGATCTGCATGTCTCATATGATTCATAATCAAAAGAGTCCAAGAGTCCATCTTTATGGAGTTTGGAAATGCGTTTCTCATTTATGTGGCCTAAGCGACAGTGCCAAAGGTAGCTTGGATTTAACTTATTAGGTTTAATCTGTTTAGTATTAATGTTATAAATTGGCATTTCAAGATCAAGGACATATAGTCCATTGTTCATTTGCGCAGAAGCATAGAATATATCATTCAAATAAATAGAGCAACAATTGTTCTTTATTATAAATGAAAAACCAAACTTGTCCAAACAAGAAACGGAAATAATATTCCTACTAATTGCAGGTACATAATAACAGTTCTCTAACTGAATTATTAAACCACTAGGTAAAGTCAAAACATAAGTTCCTACGGCTAAAGCAGCAACCTTTGCTCCATTTCCAACTTGTAGGTCAACTTCACCTTTTGCCAAATCTCTACTCCTTTTTAGCCCCTGCACATTAGTACAAATGTGAGAACCGCATCCAGTATCTAATACCCATGATGCAGAAGTAGATAAATTAATTTCAATAACAAAAATACCTGAATTTGAAGTCCCTACTCCATTGTTCTTATCTTCCAGGTACTTTGGGCAGTTTCTCTTCCAATGTCCGGTCTTACCGCAATGGAAGCAAGTGCCCTCCTTTGTTATGCCTCCACTAGGCTTCAAAGCAGGAACATTAGGTTTAGGCTTGGCAAATTCCTAGCCTTTCCCTTTACCAACCTGCTTGGTAGGCCTCTTGTTCAGCTTCTTTCCATTACTGACCATCAGAATGGACTTCCCTTTTGTCTTCATATTCTGCTCAGCAGTTTTCAACATGCTTAGAAATTCTGGAAGACTCTTATCCATGTCATTCATGTTAAAATTCATGACAAACTGATTAAAGCTATCTGGCAACGATTGCAAGATAAAATCAGTTGCAAGTTCCTTTCCAAGCGGAAACCCTAACCTTTCAAGGTTCTCCACATACCCAATCATTTTGAGTACATGGGGACCTACAGGGTTTCCCTCAGATAACTTGCTGTTAAAAAAGGGCCTTTGAAACCTGAAACCTCTCATTTCTTGCCTGCTCTTGATAGAGCATTTTCAGATGTCCGATCATATCGAACGCTTACATGTTCTCGTGTTGCTTTTGCAACTCCGAGTTCATAGTAGCTAGCATGAGACAAGCGGCTTCGTTAGCATCATCAAGATGCTTCTTATAAGCATCTCTTTCTGCCTTAGGTGCCGAACTAGGCGGTTCCTCTTCAGGAACAAGTGTCTCCAAGACATACAACTTCTTATCGTGCTTGAGGACAATCCTCAGATTTCGGTGCCAATCCAAGAAATTTGTCCTAGACAATTTTTCCTTATCTAGGATTGATCGCAAAATATGGTTGTTTGTTGTCATGGTAATCTACAAAAAAAATGAAAATATAAGTATCATTAAAACAACATATTTAGTTAGGCCTTTAATCAAATATGCTCCCACTATTTTACTCAAACCAAATGACCCTCATCATTTGATTCGGAAAATCCCGTTGGAAGACTTTCTAGTGGGTCGAGATCCACATTTCACTTCGTTCTAAGTCAGCGTTAGGCTGATTACACAAAACTAGGTTATTTAGGTAGGAACTCCTTCCAATTGTATCTCATACAACTCTCGAATATTTTCAGTTGGGTGAATAACTCCTTATTCTAATTCATCATATGAATCATTCCCAACTCTTGCTTCTAAACATGTATAATCTTATTATAATGTGTTTAGTTAAGTTTGACCCATTGTTTTAGCAGTTGGATATTACAATTATCCCATCGCACCTTACTAATATAGAACATGCACCTCGCGTAGGCGAAACCTACATTGTTCGATACTAGTCTTGATGAGTGCTAAAACTTGGAAAGCATGAACTTAATATTTAACTTGAGGGATTTTGTTATTAGTTTGATCTCACCGGCTTAACATGCAATTCGTCTCTCTCATGCATCAACATACAAACACATGCATCAATATACATAAAAGGATACAATTATGGCCCCTAGCGCAATTGTTCTCCCAAGCCAATGAGAGAACCTAAGCTAACCTAATAACGATCTAAACTTCTCCAAGCAAGATCTCCAAGGTTATCCTCCTTTGATATTGTATTCTTCTCTTTCTTCATAATATTACATTACATAAAAGAAACTCGTTTTACATACGAGGGAGTGAGATGAGAAAAGAAGTTACATCAAGAATTTTAGAGAGAGGCACGACACGCAGGCCGTATTTTACAATCCCAAAACAAAATAAAGGAAAAAACTAAGGCCATAACTGATCACCACAAGACAATAATAATAAACACACTTTTATTATTAGTTTAAATTTTGTTAATTAAAAAAAGGCAAATTAAATTTCGACGATTGATCACACTACGCAGAGTTAGCCGGGGGTTCCGCTGCCCGGTCATGAACCCTAATCGCATAACTCTGCAACAACACAACCCTTGTTCCGTCATGAACCCTAATGCAACAGTTTCATGCTGTCAAACACATCTCGATTGATAATTCAGTATGATTAATCACATGCCATTGCTTCACCATACTAATGTCGGATTCCGAAGCATATGAACAGTGATCGGTCAAAGGAATAACAATCATCAAGTGTTTGAATGAACGAAACAGAAACAGTATATCCCATATACCATCGTTGCATCAGATTTATTTATATCATATATAAAAGTGATCGATCTTATTTGTGTAACCTATGGACGATCGATGTATCGCTGCTTCACCATACTAATGTCGGATTCCGAAGCATAGTCAACATCAATCATCCAAATCGTACACAATAGATGCCAAATTTAATTACTCGTTTATTATTCAATTCATTCTGGTTTTAATCGAATCAAAACATAAAATATAGAACATAAACAACTATCAGATCCATGGTTTCGTAAGTGGCTCTGATACCACTGAAGGAAATTGCGATCAAAAGCGCAGCGGAATTTAAAATTTTCCTTAGCGATCCTTACGAATGAGCATGGTCAGTGATAGAAACATTTAACTCTTGTGGCGATTCAGACCTTTGATGTTGTGATCACGAGCGTTGATGAAGAACAACGCCTCTACTCAGTCCACACGAACATATCGCTTCCGGTCACAGTGCTAGCTGATCACGAACGGAAACTTTGAGTGAGAGAGAGAATCAAAAACGAAATTGCATCAAGTGAAATTGCTTCATCACAAGGGATCTATTTATAGAATCACTCGTGTGGGCTATAAGCTAAAAGCCCAATTAAGGCTATAAGCTAAAAATCCCAATTAAGCTTATGGACATCATACCTTATGATGTACCATATATCACTTATCCACGTGGTACCTTACCACTTTCCGTATTACACTTAAGTGCACTGTACCTTACGGTGTTCCTTATTTATTCTATCTCTCATCAACCTGTCCTTATGTGTGTGACCCTGTAGGTTTTCGCGACGTTGGCAATTATATTAAATCACACATTTAAATATAATAAACAGTGAGCGGTATCTAGCAACACATCACTGTTACCCAAGTCACGAAAATGTCATGTGATCTGACCAAACCTTTTCCGTGATAATATTTGTGTTGTACAATTACCCTTTTGCCCTCATGTCTATATTGAACACAAGGCATACACTGTGTCACCCTTGTCCAGTTCAATATTGGGCCCTTAGACATTTATCCTATTATGCAGGATGAGCAAATTCCATCTAGGTCACTCATGTCCCTTAGCATGCTTTGTGAAGTACCCATCAACCGTCTTTACAGTCATCCAATTACGGATGACGTTTGATCAACAATAAAGTACTTGACTCTACATCTAGGGTCCATAGTGGTTTCAGGTCGAAGGGTGGTATACACCATTATCATCATGAGAATAACTTATGACACTTTGCATAACATTCTATGTAGTATTCTCATAGCGGGTCAATCCAGTATAAATATTACTCCTAATATTCATACCTATGTCAAAACTTGATAACTCCTTATCTATGATCCATGAGATGTGATCATCAATCTATCTTCATAATAATCTTAATGCTTTAATGCTATCCCACTTCACATTAAAGCTTGACTACGGATACTTTAAGAATAGTGTCTTATGTTTAATGGGATCTCATGATTAAGTCACACTTAACATTTCATTAAACAAATAAACCATTCTAGGGAATTTATTATTTTGGAAAGAAAACATAATAAAGAAATACCTTTTATTATTAATAAATAATTCGATACAAGTACCAAAAGTATTGGCCTCTAGGGCTTACACCAAAAATGAATAAGCTCTCAAAACCCCTTATACTCTCCAAAAACCAGAGTTGTCCACAAAACCTCCATTTTTGAGCTTTGAAGTCCAAATCTTTGAATCTCTCAAGCCTTGCAAGTTTTCCCCAAACAAACCACCCAAATACTTCACATACATCATATAGAAGTTGTTCAAGCACAAGAACAACTTATGTAACATCATTATCACCATCTTCCAAACTCAAAAATGGTACCTTGCAACTTGACTTGGTTGGAGTGATTCATCAACTTTCAGCAAAAAGTGAGGATTGACATAGCTTCAAGAAGGTCTAAGAGAGCTCAATCAATCGCCACTTTGCACCCGAAACATCCATACGTGTTCTAAAGTTTTCATTTCAAGAGGTAAATTTTCTAAAATTGCAATATCCTTATCCATACATCATTTGCTTTCGTTTTCAAAAGGATACAACAAGACAGATCAAAGAGAAAACCTAGCAAAAAGGCAGGATAGAGGCTGACACGGGTGCCCGTGTCACACGATATGACCCGTGTCAATTCAGCTGGGTTGGAAATTTGGCAAAAAAGGCAGGACATGGGCTAACATGGGTGCCCGTGTCACACGACACGACCCGTGTCAACACAGTAGGGACTGAAAACATGCCAAAGAGGCAGGGCAAAAGTTGACACGGGTGCCCGTGTCAATTCAGCTGGGACAGAAAAATGTGCAAGAAGCAATAGCAGATTCTGACACGGGTTCCCGTGTCCACTGACACGCCCCGTGTCAGCTCAGGCATTAAAATTCCTGATTTTGAGATTTTAAGGTTACTTTGGACATATTGCATTGCTTGGAGATGGCCTAACACTATACAAAAACTTTTTCTAGATAAAATATTCAAGTTATTTTCTAAAATAATTGAAATCATTAGACTTAGGTTTTATTTTTAATTAATTAACTCCTTTTATAATAGCGTAGGACATTTAAATTCCAGAATTTATCGCTTTCCATATTATTGTTAGTAATTAGGGTTTGTATGGCAAGGCATTAAAATTAACCTTAGACAACCCTAATTCAAGATAAAATACATGAAAACAAAAACACTTTGCACACTTGCACCTCTAGGGTAACCCATACTTGTTGCCTCGGATATAAACAGTCATTTCCCTCGAACGTGAGATAGTTTAGCAAAGACCCTCGATTAAAATATCACAGTCCCTTGATGACCCCTCAATGTTGCCTTCAGTAAATGATCTTGGTTCGTTATGACAATTGCTAAAACATATCACAAGTTTCCTCCTATGACTATACGACGATCCACGCCAGTCCCTTATATCCAATGATATAGCTCACTACCAATTAATGGTAGATAAGCACTATCTAAAAGAGGAGGAAAAGAACAGAGACTTTTGAGTAGGTTGATTGCTCGTAATTGATTGCTCACAAACAAAACCATTTGCACCTCACACTTTCAAAACATTTGTCAAAACAAACATTTTGTATACATTCTCAATGATACGAGAATCATTACAAAATGGCCTTACATTGGCATTTTCAAACATCTTTCCAAACACTCATTTTCAAGCAAATATTTTCAAAACCAACACTTTGTATAAATTTTCAACGATACGAGAATCATTGCAAAGTTTGTCGGACTAAGGCATTTTCAAAATATTTTCAAATTTACACAAACATAAAGCATTTCAAAGTGATCAAGCAATTAAGAGCCCGTAGATAAATACAGATGAAAAGGGTGCTAACACCTTCCCTTTTCATAACCTACCCCCTGAACTCAAGAAAATATCTCAAAAGGTCTTTCCTGTTCTTTTCACCCTTTCTTTTATTGGATAAAAGAAACGTCGGTGGCGACTCTTGCTATCCCCAACATTTGTGATAAAATGCAAAACACCCAAGTCAGTTCTTCCACCGTATCACACGATCTTTCTTCCAGGAGGAAATAACACTCCATACTTCGGAGTTCCCTTCACATACCTCAGAATCCTGACAGCATCTTGGTAATGAGACCACTATGGTTTACTCATAAATCTGCTAACCATTCCAACTGCATAGTAAATATCAAGTTTGGTATTATACAAATACCTCAGGGAACCAACCATCTGTTCGAAGGTTGTAGCATCCACATCCTCTCCATCAGAATCAGATTCTAACTTCTGATTTGTATCGCAGGTGTGATAGCAACTTTGCAATTCTCTAGCTCAAATCTCTTCAGAAGCTCAAGTTCATACTTCATCTAATGCAAAATGATTCCTTTATCAAAGCACATAAATTCCATCCCTAGAAAGAAACTCATTTTCCCAAGATCTGTCATCTCAAACGCATTCATCAGAACCTTCTTGAACTCAGCTATCTCTTGTTCAGAACTTCATGTGAGTAATATATCATCAACATACAAACATACCAGAATCATATTACCTTCTGAAGTATGCTGAGCATAAACACCATACCTCATCTCATACTTTTGAAACTCTTGTCCCTTGAAAAATGAATCAATCTTCAGATTTCAGGCTCTGGGGGCTTGCTTCAATCCATACAAGGCTTTGTATAATTTGAACACCATCCTTTCCTGATTCTTTTTATCAAATCCAGAAGGTTGTAACACGTATACCTCTTCTTGTAATAGACCATTCAGAAATGCAGATTTTACATCTAAATGCATCAGAGGCCAATTCTTGTTAGCAGATATTGCAATCACTAGTCTGATTATTTCATGTCTCACTACAGGTGAAAACACTTCAGAGTAATCCAGCCCAGGCTTCTGTAGAAAGCCTCTTGCTACTAATATTGTTTTGTGTTTGCCAATTGATCCATCTGACTTTAGCTTGTGATTGAAAACCCTTCTAACGTTGATGACTGTCTTGCCTTTTAGAAGTCTTGTCAGCTTCCAAGTCTTATTTCTCTCTATAGCGTCAAGTTCTTCTTTCATGGCCTGCAACTAGACTTGTTGCTTAAGAGCCTTTTCCGTACTCACGGGTTCAGAGTCTACTAACATTGCATACTGAATAATTTCTCCTTCGAAGTCTACTTTAGTGTCTTGTAACATGTCAAACTCTGCAAATCTTCTTGGGATGTTTCTGACTCTTTGTTGCCTCTGAATTTGAACTTCAGAACCTCAGACACCAGAACTTTCCCCTTTAGAAGCTCTTACTTCAGAAATTAGACTTTCTCCAGAACCTTGACTGTCTTCAGAGTCTGAAAAATTCCCAGAGTCTTAATCACCATCAGAGTCAAAGTCAAAATCATTTTCACCTTCTGAATCTTCTTCAGAGTCAGAGTCTTCATAAACATGTGTTTCTGACTTTTCTTCAGGAGTTCTCTCATCAGAGTTAGGACGAGACCTTTCCCAATGCTAGACTTCTGATTCTTTTATAATGACGTCTTTGATGAACTCAACTTTGTTAGTTTCTGGACAATAAAGTTTGTAAGAACTTGTATTGTGGTACCCCATCAGTAACATTACTTTACTTCTATCATCCAACTTTTATCTTCTGGCTTCTGGGACATGTTTGTAACATACAGAACCAAACACCTTCAGATGACTAACACTTTGCTTATCTCCAGTCCACTTATGAATAGGAACTATTACCTTCAGCTTCTTCGTTGGACATCTGTTGAGCATATAACATGTAGTGGCAACAGCTTCTCCCCACAGAGTATGAAGAAGCTTCTTCTCTTTCAGCATGTTTATCACCATATCAAGCAAAGTACAGTTTCTTCTTTCATCAAGACCATTGTGTTGAGGAGTATAAGGAGTTGTAACCTCATGCTCAATTCCATTCTCCTCACAGAACCTTCTGAATTCTGTGGAGTTATACTCACCACCACCATCAGTTCTAAGAATCTTCAGAGTCTTGCCACTCTGATTCTCAACCTTTAGTCTGAACTTCTTGAATTCAGCAAACACCTCGTGTTTGAACTTTATGACAGATACCCGTGTCATTCTGGTGAACTCGTCAACAAATGACACAAAGTATTTATCCCCCCTAGTTGATGCTATTGGAAATAGACCGCATACATCAGAATGCACTACTCCTAAGGCATGTTTTTCTCTTTGAGCTACTTCTGATGCAAATGGTAATCTTGGTTGTTTCCCTTCCATGCACACCTTGCATGACTTCTCAGGCTTCTTGATTGTAGGAATTCCATGTACCAACTTCTTTGATTTCAGATGCCCTAAGCTTCTGAAATTCAAATGTCCAAATCTTCTGTGCCACATTTCACTCTCCTTGACAACACTTGTTGCACTAAGACATTAAGAGTCTGCAGTTTTAACATTCACCTTGAATGTTATGTTCCTTCCCTGTTCTGACTCCATAATCAGCTTCTGATTACAGTCATACAACTTCTGATTACAGTAATATAGCTTCAAAATATTGTCCTTCATGGTAACCGAAAAACCTTTCTCAATCAGTTGTCCCATACTCATCAGATTGCTTTTCATGCCACGTATATACCATACATTCTGGATCATTGTTGCTTTCCCATTATTTAGAATGATCCTGAAATTTCCCATACCTTCTGCATTGAGGTATTTATCATCAGCACATCTGATCTTTGTACTCTTCCCAGAGTCAAAATCAACCAACCATTTCTTGTTTCCAGTAAGATGGTTTGAACACCCTGTGTCCATATACCACCATTCTAATAAATTCATATTATCAGGTTTGGAAGCCAACAATAGCATAAGTTCATCATCAGACTCTCCTCTGGCTATATTTGCTTCTTCTGACTTCCTTTCTTTATTCGACCAGCAATCTTTGGCATAGTGACCAAAGTTCTTGCAACAGTAACACTGAACATTCTTCTTGTCAGACTTCACCTTTCTCTTTTGGAGATTCTTCTACCTATCAGAGTTTGAAGCTTCTGACCTTTGACAACCATTAGTTTTCTTCCTGGCTTCTGACCAAGTACGCTTCTGATACTTCTTACCAGAAGTTACTTTCAGAGCATGTTGCTCTACTTTCCTCTCATAAATTCTCTCAGTCATACACAACTCATGCGCCTCTAGACTGCTTTGTAGTTCTTCAACTCTCATGGTGCTCAGATCTTTGGAATGTTCAATTGCTACCACAATGTAATCAAACTGAGAAGTTAAAGATCTCAATATCTTCTAAATGATTACTTGTTCAGAAAGAGTTTCTCGACAAGCTTTCATCTCATTAGTGATCAGAATCACTCTAGAGATGTACTCAGAAACCTTCTCGTTGTCCTTCATGTTGAGATTCTCATATTGCTTTCTGAGAGACTGAAGCTTCACCTTCTTCACTGATGCGTCACCACTGTAACATCTGACCAGTGTGTCCTACACAACCTTTGTTGTTTCAAGAGTCAGTAATCTTCTCAAACACGTTCGCATTCATACATTGATGGATGTAGAACAACACCTTCTGATCTTTCTTCCTTAGCGCCTTCTGCGTAATCTTCTGAGTCTTTGTTGTGTCTGCTGTAAATGGAGAATAGCCATCGGTGACAAGATCTAACACATCTTGAGAACCAAACAACACACGCATCTGAATCTTCCAACGATTTCAGTTTTTACCATCAAACGCTGGAAGCTTGGAATTTATATCGCGTTTTCGTTCATCTTTAACCTTGTGCAATTCACTCAAAAACTCACTAAAAGTGTTTCCCAAATCCCACAGAATCAGAAAAATGATTCTCAATAGTACCTCACTATTCACTCGTGTTTTCCGTTTCCCTGTGGATTTCGAACCGGAGTTCTGATACCAATTGTTGGTGCACAAAAGAGAGATGAAAGATAAAAAGGAATATATTTACGACTACGAAATAAGGAATAATGAATTACATTGACCTACCTATTACTAAGTTATTTATACACAAAATTAAGATATACTAAAATACTAAAATACCCTCAAACAAAAATATAAAAAGATATTCCTAAAATATAAATGAATTACAACGTATATTAAATCCCCATTTTGAATCATTACCATGCATGAATAATGATCTTTTTTTTCAACTTCAACAGGTCGGAATACATTCACTATTTTAAGTGAAAGTTAAAAAAATTTAGTACCTGTGAGGTGGCTCATTTCTTGTAATAGAAAAAAAAAATCTTATCATAGTGTTTCTCAAGCAACAATATTAGAAACTCAATTTGTAACAGGTTATGCACCAGTGCTATATAAATAGAATACTATTAGTCAACACATAAACCATGCCAACACATACACTATGCTTTGAAATTAGTTATCATTAGAATCCAAAAACTCATGAAGATCATAAAACTGCATATATGAAATTTCTCGAAATCACGTTATTATTACAATCCAAAAATCATGATGATTCAGGCTACAAAACCTATAGTAAGCTTTGAGCCTCAGGGAAATCTGGACTTTTAAAAGCTAGGTAGTGGAAATAGAGCCTATAGACTTTCCACTGAATTCATTCACCTTCCCAGCCTTTACTGCTAAAATGGGAAAAAAAACTTGGTGTTGTACCCCAAAATTTGCCCTCCCTTTTCATCAACATTTTCTCACCACAAGACTCTTGGAACTCAAGATCAAGTTAGGGTTTGCTCTGCTCAAGACCCCTCCTTGCACTGTTGACCCAAATTAGGGTTTGAGTTTGCGCAGGGATGTTTTGACCTAAAATGCCCAAAGTGACTTGCATGCTTCATGTTGGACTTACAAGTTTATCCATACCAAGTTTCAAGCCTTGATTCCAATCTTTGCCCAGTCAATTGGACAGTTGACCTAGAAATCAGCTGTATTGGGGAAAAAGTCAACTGTGGCCAATTGACAGTCAAACCTCATGATTTTTGACCCACATCAACATAATTAACTCATATGAACTATTTTATCAAGTTTGGATCACAATTCCACAAGAAATTTGATCAGATCACCAAAAGGGCAAAATGGTCATTTTTAGGGTTTTGACTGCACAAAGGCAATTTTTTACTGTTTGACCTAACCAATGGCAAACCAAGCTCATATATGGACTCAAGAACTCAATGGCATTGTTTTGACCCATTCAACAAGTTCAAAAGATCTCAAATGCATAGGATTGACAGATGAATTTTTTAGTCAACTGATCAAAATTTGACTGTATACTGAAAAGTCAAACTTTGACTTTTTGGTCAAAATCAAGTGCCAAGATTCATTTTTTATCAAGACATGTCAAATTATGAAACTTGTTCATCAAGAAACCCAAAATTGCAAATTAGGGTTTAAAATGAGAAAATTTCATAACTTAGAATTTTTCTGTTATGAAACTTCCTTATTTTTTCCTAACTTTGTCCCATTTTTTCACCAAGATGCAATTGGATTCAAACAAAACTTGAAACATGAAAGTTGTAGTCCATTGCAAAATCTACAACTTTGATTCACAAAGTTCTCTCAAAGGAAGCTTGTATATCAAGTTATGATTTTTGGAACAAGGGTGCAAAACATTTTTAACTTAGAGAAATTTTGCCCTATTCTAGGCAGGATTTTTGTCCAACTTCTTGGCCATTTTTCACATGGTTCCACTTGGAGTTTCAATTTTCATTACAAATATGTATTGTAGTACACATTACAAGCTTTCCAAATTGTCCAAGAACTTCTCAAACACCCTTGTAGTTAGAGAGAATCAAATTTGCAAAGTTGGCCAAAACTCATTCTTGTTCATGGCCAAAGCTTGCTCATCACAACTTGCATTTTCAAATCAGCTTGTACAAAGCTAGCTTGCAGGCCTCAAAACCAGTTTTACACACCATAATTAAATGCCTAACCATTGAGCTAATGCATTATTTCATTCATTTGGGAAATACATGTTAAATTAACCCTTAATTGGAAAAAGGTGAATTGCCATTTTGATAAAGTTATGCTTTATGTCAAATACCAAATCCAAGAGGCATGGGTCCATATCTCTGAAGCCAAATCAAATCTACAAGTTACAAGTCTCAAGAGCAAGATATGCATCATACATAGAGGGTGGTACAGGCCTGCATTGTCAACTTACACTTTCTTGCTTACATTTGAAGAAACCTTGCAAACTAAAGCCAACTTCCATTTCCTGTCAACACAGCCAAACACAAACTTTGTTCTCATCTTCCATACATCCCAACTAACCTAAGGCACGACTGAACTACCCCTCATACCTCCTCATACACAAAAACACCATCTTGTTGCCAAAACAGGGTACCTGCTGCAGATTGAGGTCCACAACTCAATCCACTCGTGCACTTTGGCTAAAAACCTTGCAAACACATTCCATACCATCCATTGAAACTATTCCAAGCCCTAAACACCAGCTGTAACACCGTTAACCTCATCTGCCATTTTCATTTTTCAGTTTTTCAGGTGAACTTCCATAGCACGATATAGAGTGATTCAAAGCAAGCTAGGAGTTGGGGAAGCATCCTTGGACTTCAGGCAAGCTCAACCAAAGCTCAAACTCCATTGAAGGTTGCTACATTGCTCTGTTCAAGTCAAGCTGAAACAGGTAAAACCATGGACTTCTATCTCTTAATCTAGGAAGAGTTAGGCTTAGGTTTGTGAATGAAACATGCTCTACTCATAGCCCTGAAGCCATACATGTGATCAGTTTTTATTTATGTTAAGCGTGCTGTGAGAATTTTAGCCATGAACATGTGAAAAAAATTAGGTCAGAAATTGGGGGTGAAGAAATTCTCCCTGGTTTCTTAGAGTTAGGGCAAGTTCTTTACATGTTTGAATTCGTCTTTTGATGCTCTATAATATTGGTGTTATGAGTTTTGCATAAAAGTCAAAGAATCAGAAGTTGGTGTTTGATCAAAGAGGCGCGCGTTTTTTCATTCAAACAAAAGCTGGAGGTTGAAGAAGGTTGGCTTGGGCTGGGCCTGAGTCAGCTTGTTGTTCACACCCCTTTTTCCATTTGCACCCCCCCTGGCCCATTGTGTGAAATATTTATCATTTTTGCATTTTTCTTTTCGATTCTGACTTAATATTTTTTGTTCAAATATAAAAAACATCAAAAATATTTTTCCACACATTTTTGCATTTATTTGGCATTTATTTGTTTTATTTAGCATATACATGTAAATAAATATATTTCCTTTTCATTTTAAAAAAACCTAAAAATAATACAAAAAATATTTATTTTAGTTATTATTTTTTATTTACATTTTGAAAACATTTTCTGAAAAAATACATTTTTGTAAATAATTAATATTTTTATTTTTGTTCATATTTAGCATATTTAATATATATAATATATAAATACTTGTACATTTCATTTTTATTAGATAATTATGACAAAAAACATTGAAATAATACATTTTTATTTTTTTATTAATATATGACACTAAAAATACCTTTTTTTACAATATACTTCTTTTTTTTATTTTTGTATAAATTAATATATATATTGTACATAATTAATAAATATTACTATTTATTTAAAAAAAAACTAGGGTTTTGCCCTAAATGACAAAAATATTCAAATTTGACCTTTTTATTTTTGTTTATATTTCACATTGAAAAATACTTTCACATACATAAAAAAATCATTTTGTGCATAATACATTTTGCATATTTATTGTATTTATTTTAATATTGTACAATTAAATATTTGTATATTCGATATGGTTGTAATAACTTAGATTTTATTTCCTTGTCAAATATCCCCAATGCAAACTTGTATCCCCATCCCCATAATCATTGTTGTAATAGCTTAGCATTTAAATTTCCGCAGTTAAAAGCTTTCAATTATGCCATGTTTAGACTTAGGGTTTGTATGCAAAATCAATCAACAAATAGCTTGACCTAATTCAAGATAAACACGCATGAAAATCAAATACACAATGCACACTTGCACCCTTAGGGTTACTCCACTTGTTGCCTTCAAAAAATGGGCCATGGTTGCATGTTAAGTCTCTTTGGCAAAACAAAAACAAATCAAATGATCATAGTCCCTCGATGACGCTATCAAGTTGCCTAAACAAAAATGATCAAGTCCCTTGAGAAAATGGCCAAAGATACTTGACACTATTGCCTCTATGGTCTAAACGATGACCCGCGCCCGTCCCGTTAACATCCTAACACAAGGTTGTTCACCAAATACAATGGTGAAACAACACTGTTAAAAGGGTTAAAACACAAGAAAGATCTTTGAGAAATTTAGGGTAGATAGCTCTTGGTTACTTGACCAAACTTGCAAAACAATCCTTGCCATTTTTCAAAACACACATCACAATACAACATCAAAACAAACTTTCAAAAACATTGAAACATCTTTTCAAAAAGACACACACCTTTGTAAAACATTCAAACAAGAATTGTTACAATGGTTGCCTAGACAAGGCATCTTTTTCAAAACATTTTCAAAACCACACAAACAAAGCACCATTTCAAACAATTGAAAAGCAAAGGCAAGTGATCTAAGCAAGTAACTAAGAGCCCATGGATAACCATGGTGTGATCGGTGGGAATGAGAACTGACTGTTTTGGAATGCTGGTTCGCGTTTGCGTTTCGCAAAATGTCGCGGTAAGCAAGAGTCGCCACCGTCTTTTATTTAATCCAACAAGGAAAGGACAAAAGCACAGCAAAATTCCTTTTCGAGATGTTTCTCGGGTTCGGGAGGTAGATTATAGAAAGGGAAGGTATTAGCACCCTTTCTATCCATGGTTATCCACGAGCTCTTAGATACTTGCTCACTATGTTTTCAAAAAGTTTTTTCTTTTCTTGTGTTCGTGGGTTTTGAAAAAGTTTTTGTTTGAAAACTTCGATTTAACTCTTGTTTCTATCCTCAAGAGTGTATGAAGTGTCGTTGAAAACTTTGTTTGAAAAGTGTAAGTGTGAAAAAGTTGTTTTGTTTTGAAAGAGCAAGTACCTCAGAACCTCTACCTACTCAAAAGGAATTAAGCTGTGTAAATGTCCTTTAGACAGTGCTATCCCACTATTGAGAAGTAGGTAGCACCGTCGTTGGAGTTTTCGGGTCAATTCGATTTTAGGGACATGTGGTCACTAAAGCAATGTTAGGACGCCTTAGCGGTAACCCTAATGTCTTAGATCATTTTTATCTGAGGCAACCGTTTTGAGGCAACTTTGATCTTTAGACAGGAGGGCGACCTCTAAAACTTCTTATACTCAATGACCACGTCGAGGCAACCAAGTGAGGCGTATCCTAAGAGTGGCATGTGCAAGTGTGTCAGGTTTCAGTTATGTTATCTTTGTTCATGTTATGGTGAGCTACGATTGATTTCGAGTTTAAGATAGATCTTGTCATGCACAGCCTATTAGCATACATCTAGCAGTTAATAATTGCGGAAAATAAAACTACACTATTACAAGGCGTCGAGTATTTACATCGCCAAAAACAAACCCTTGAAAAAGTAAATGCGAAACGATAAATAAAAGCGATAAAAAGTCCTAATTTAAAGTTATTACATCCTCGGAGCAAATACAATTATATGGATAAAAAAAGTAATACGCGCGAGAAAAATTAAATCGGACAGTTTTTAGGGTTTTGACCCTTTTTTAAGAAAGAAGGAGATTTTTTGTTTATTTTTTGGCATTTTGAATTAAATTAAATTAAACCTAAACTAATTAATTAATAAAAGAAAAAAAAATTTGGGTTTTTTTTAATGTTTTAAGGAAATAAAAATAAGATGATTAAAAAACCTAATTCTACATTGATTTTAATTTATTGCAAAAATATTAATATTATGCCTAATTAAAACTAAACAAATTAAGTTAATATTTATTTACAAAATAAACTAATTAAATTTAAATAAATAAAAATATTACATATTTTTGTGTTTTCTGAATTTTATTAAGAAAATGTTAATTATTTTAGTTAGTAGTTAATTAAGAATTAATAAAAACCAAATTAAATAAAAAGAGAAGAAGAAATAAACCCAGGGGGGTGCTGGGCCTGATTTGGGAGTGACAAGAGCAAATCTGAAGCCCATTAACATTCCAGCCTCGTTTGACTTTTCAAGTTATCCACGCGTATGTTGACCAGGGAGTATGGTGGTCCTTCATTCATGACCACTGGATATAGGTTTGAAGCCATCTGGCGCACTGAGATTTGAGACGTATGGTGGACCTCAAGGCATGAGAGACGCTGGATCAACTGCAAGAAAATAATAACAATATGTTGGGGGACCTGGGATTCGAACCCAGGCCCCAGTGCTCAATGCTTGTTCGCCCATGCCACTACACCACCATGCCTCAATTGACATTATAACAATAAGTGATTAATATATTAGCAAACAAATAAATATGCCTGGAAAAAGAAGAAAAAAAAAGCGCGCGATTTTTAAAAGGACGAATGGGAGGGAGACGCGTCAGCGTCTTCTTCGTTGAATCACTGGTTTTTTACCTGCGGATTTTTATCCGCAGGAAATTTCGTAGGTCGTTTCAAAAATCTTCCTTAGGCCATGTAAATGTCACCCAAGAACATAGGCGTGTTCGTCCTTGCCTCCTGATCACTCCTATACCAATTATTGGGGCTAATTTTCCCTGTATCAAAAACACCTAAAAAGCAAGCATATGAACCCTAGAATCGGGCATCACAATACAGGGCATAAAAACCAAATTGAATATTGCAGTCATGTTAGAAATCAAATAATAAACATGAATATGCCAATATTTTGAAGAAAAAGTGCAAGAATAGAAGATCACAATTCCATGTTCAGAGGTCCATTCGTGACGACTTACAGTGCGCTGTAGGTGATGAAAAGGCCTGGTTTTTATTCCAATCGCTTCAGGGGATGGCAGTCAAGCACTCTACGTTAAGTTTCTTGATTGAAATAAGCTCTAACCAAGAATTCGATCTCTCTCTTTTCCAAGCTTTTTCAGTTTATGGTTTGGCCGTTTTAGCAATTCTTAGGTCGTGAATTAGGTTTATGTGGCTTGCTTATGTATAAGGCAATGATTTTAGGTCAAGAGTTAGGCCAATATCCATGTGCATTGAAGATTGAATCTTTGATTGACCACCATTGTTAACCTTTCCAAAATTGAATCAAATCTGAGATTTTGTACACAAAAAGCCAAGACACGAATTTGATTAGGTGTCATATGATATATGAAAGCTGTACAAATCACAAAGATACTATTTTATTGATTTTTGGATTTTATTTGAATTAATATAGATTTAAAATGAATTAAATCAATAAAAATTAAATAAAATAGAAAAATAAATGTTTGGTCATGAGATTAAGTATGGGACACGTGTGTGGCATGACAAGATTAAATCAAGTGGAAAAAAGTGGGCCCTTTTGTCAAAAATTGGAGTTTTGAGGATAGTTGATTTTTGGCAATTTTGGAAAAATGCCCAACTTCACCAATGCATAACTTCTTCAATTTTGAACTTTTAGAGGTGTTCTTGGACTTTTTATAAACCTTGGGATGTCCTCTAATCAACCCTTTTTGTCTCATCTCATTTTTATCTTCCATTCTCAAGTTATAAGCTTTGGCACAAAAGGTGTTTTTGTTAACTTTCAAAAATGACCTATAATGTCCAAATTTGTAACTTCTTGTGAGTGCATTTTCTGATCTTGGGGTGTGAATATGGATTGTAGGAAATTGCATCCTATTCAAAATGAGCTTTGGATGGGTCATTTCTCATAAATTATGAGAAAGTTATGCTTGGTCAAATTTGAGTTGACTTTTCCTGCAAAACCCTAATTTAGCAACTTTTGAATCTTGAGGAATTTTGAGAAATCCTTGATGAATCATGATCAACCCTTGATCAAATGATGAATTATCCTTTAAAATGAGAATTTTGACAAAAAATATGACTTTTGACTGCAAAATGACCATTTTGCCCTTGCAGTTGACTGTAGATCAAATGGAGCTTTTGACTATGCATATTGGCACTGTGAGTCTTGAAACTTGGCATGTAGGTGCTTGAGAATGTATATAGGCCTATGAGACTTTGATTGAACCATTGAAAACCCCAAATTCCTTGAAAGAACCAAAACCCTAATTTTGAATTGTCTGCCTTAGGAGGTGATTTGACTGTACCACCCTTGAGCCATTTTGAGCAATTTGAAGATCATTCTTGACAAATCTTGAGGAATATGGGAGGGAAAATTTTGGGGTACAACAGTTGCCCCTGTTCAATCTTCTTAAACCTGAGGATGTAGATTGGCTTGTGTGTCTTTCGTGATCCGAAGGTGGAAGATGATTGAACACTAAAGTGCCCAGAAATTTGCACTCGCATGGTGTAGTATCAGCAGTGTGATGTCGGGGATGGGCTTACAGATGCCATTTGGAGGTTGTTGGTAGGAGGATGGGCTTATAGATGCCATCTGGAGATTGTTTGTTGAATTGTAACTTTGTAAGTTGAAAGAAGGAACCTGTGTAGGGTTGCCTGATGATGAGTCCGTGTAAAACTGCATCTGAAAGAGAGAAGGAACCAGTGTAGGGTTGCCTGATGATGAGTCCGTGTAAAACTGCATCTGAAAGAGAGAAGGAACCAGTGTAGGGTTGCTTCATGATAGTCAAGTAGATAATTATCCTGTCTGGTTTCAGGTATTAACCTACAATCAGTCGTCCACAGATAGTTTTCCTGGCTTGTTACAGGTATTAATCTGGAACTTGAAAAGGTTGGCCGATGAGATAGTTGTCCTGGATGGTTATAGGTATTGATCTCTGTCCTGAGAAAGAAAAATAGTTTTCCTGGCTTGTTACAGGTATTAACTTTCAATCTCTTCGTATAGGTGGTTTTCCTGGCTGGTTTCAGGTATAGATCTACAATCAGTCGTCCACAGATATTTTCCTGGCTTGTTACAGGTATTAAACTGGGACTTAAGAAGGTTGATGGTATCCATCTTTTGATTGACCTTTTCCTGAAAAAGGTAAAACGTTAGCTATATGCAATGTCATGATGTATGAAATGCATGATGTCATGATGTTCTCAAAAATAAATGAGATCGTGTCGTATGCACTTTATCATGTGAAATGTTTATGAATGTATTTTCGTCTGGGAAAATAAATCCTTGACAAATGCCGGGGAGTTTGTTAAATCCTGGGCTGCTGGAGAAGAGTGTTGAGTTCTTCGTTTCCGCTGGGGATGATGCACGAAGAGGGTTGCAAGAATAAACCTGTAGGAGAAGATGACTCCTGTTGGGGAATAAACCTGGTAAAGAGATTTACTCTGCGGGGAATTACTCTGCGGGAAGAGATGCTTTGCTGAGATTTTAATGATAACTCCGCTGGGGATTCTGTTGATAAGCTTTGTTGGGGATTTTGATGATGCACTCCGCTGGGGATAGAAAGAACTTCGCTGGGGATGATCTTTCAGTTGCAACTTGCTGAGGATAACCCAGTTAGACTCTTGTGGGGATAACCTCTGAATTTGGCTGAGGAGATGCATTTGTATTCTGCAGGGGACAAGCTTCCAGAATCTACTGGGGAAGATGATTCAACTCTGGCGGGGAAGCTTTTTTTTTTTAGACTGCGCCGGGAAATGGCTCCACTGGGGGTATCTTGTATTCCGCCGGGGAACATTCTTATACTCTGTCGAGGAATATTAAGACTGTCGGGGATGCTCTTTATGTTTGCTGGGGAATATCCTTATACTCCACTGGGGAATATTAAGACCATCTGGGAATACCGAGCTTTTTGAGGGCTGATGATAGGCCAACTCTGCTTGGGGAAGAGTATTGCTGATTCCTTCGTAGTTGCAGGTCTCAGTGGGGAGGGTTACCATTATTGTCTTACTCTGCGGGGAGTGAAGGTATCTTGGTCATGTTCTTTAGCTGAACCTACTTTGGTACCTTGGTGGACAGAGCAACTAGACCTCTCAGGCAATTCTTATTGCCCCTACTTCTGATATCACCCGTAATTAGTCCTTTGTTTCGCATGAAAATATTTATGAGCAGCTATTAATGTCAAATGCATATATCAAAAATGAACATTGGACGTTCTTTGCAAAACAAAACAGATAAAGGAAAAACAATTTGCAATTTGTCTGAAAAATGAACTTGTATTGATTTTGAAGTTTGCCTGAAAATAGGTGTTTTTGTACAAGAGGCTGACGTCCTAGTAAGAGAATGCCGCCGAACAAATAGAATTTATACAATTTGTGCAAAGAAAACAAAACAGCTATGTGAATAATCCCATTGGGTTCCAACTCTGCTATCGCCTTTATATCTTCAAGCATCTCATCACTTTGCTGCTTAGCTGAAGATGAATCTGATTGACCGATGTCGTCTGAGCTTGATAGTTGATACCAAAGTCTGGATGCAGGGTGGTCCAATGAGACATAGTATTACGCTTTAATCCCTAACTTTTGCCTGGACCTCCCTTTCGGGTTTTGGGTCCACCGGGATACCCATTTTTGCCCAAGCCGCCTTTTCAGGTTTTCGACTTGCCGGGTGTACAAATTTTTTTTATTTTCATCCCTTATTTTTTCCCGAACCCTTTTGGTTCGCCGGGAAGCCCTTATTTTTGCCTAGGCCAGTCAACCTAGCGGGTCTTTAATTATGCGTAGTATCTTTTTACTATGTCTGCATTGGCGGGGTGAGGAAGTTCGTCACCATCCATGGTGGTTAGAATCATCGCTCCTCCTGAGAAGATGTTCTTAACCACAAATGGCCCTTCGTACGTAGGGGTCCATTTGCCCCTGGGATCACCTTGAGGTAGAATGATGCGCTTGATTACCAGGTCCCCGACTTGATACTCTTGTCGTCTGACTTTCTTGTTAAATGCCTTAATCATCCGTTTTTGGTACGTCTGACCATGACAAATAGCAGTGAGTCTCTTTTCGTCGATTAGGTTTAGTTGATCAAGCCGGGTCTGGATCCAGCCGTCTTCGCTTAAACCCGCATCCTTCATGATCCAGAGAGAGGGTATCTGAACTTCAATGGGCAGGACTGCCTCCATGTCGTATACCAAGGAGTAGGGTGTTGCCCCTGTTGACGTCTGTGCCGAGGTTCGGTACCCATGAAGAGCAAATGGTAACATCTCATGCCAATCTTTGTAGGTCACTGTCATCTTCTGCACAATCTTCTTAATGTTCTTATTAGCTGCTTCTACAGCCCCATTCATCTTCGGTCGGTAGGGAGAAGAGTTGTGGTGCTGTATCTTGAATTGCTCGCAGAGCTCAGTGATCATCTTGTTGTTAAGATTGGTACCATTATTCGTAATGATCCTCTCTGGTACGCCATATCGACAGATCAGGTTGTGCCGAATGAACCGTGCCATGACGTTCTTGGTTACGGTGGCAAAGGAAGCTGCTTCAACCTACTTCGTAAAGTAATCAATCGCTACCAGGATGAAACGATGCCCGTAGGATGCCGTAGGTCTGATTTCGCCGATCATATCAATGCCCCACATTGCAAAAGGCCAAGGTGCTGTCAAGACGTTCAAAGGAACCGGAGGAATGTGCACCTTATCAGCATAGATCTGGCACTTGTGACATGTGCGAGAATGTTGATAACAGTCGGATTCCATTGTTGACCAGTAATATCCTGCCCGAAGGATTTTCTTTGCCATGGTATGTCCACTGGAATGAGTTCCGAAGGTACCTTCATGCAGCTCTGCCATGATCCTTTCTGCTTCAATCTTATCCACACACCGCAATAAGGTTGAATCATGGTTACATTTGTAGAGAATGCCATTTCTGATGAAGAACTTTGTCGCGAACCTTCTCAGAAACTTCTTGTCATTAACAGACGCGCCCTCGGGGTATTCTTGAGCTTCAAGGTACCTCTTTACTTCATGATACCAAGGCTTTTCTGTTACCTCTTCAGTCTCAAGATCACAGCAATGTGCAGGTTCATCCAATTTCCAAATAATGATCTGGGAGCCTCGTTGTCCCACTTGACTTTGAACATAGAAGACATCGTAGCTAGCGTGTCCGCCAACTGATTCTCCTCTCTTGGGAAATGTTCAAAGGTTATCTCCTCGAAGTGGGGAAGCAACGTTAATACATACTCCTTGTAAGGAATAAGATTTAGGTGTTTCGTATCTCACTCGCCTTTGATCTGACTGATCACGAGAGCGGAATCTCCGAAGACACTCAGAAACTTGATCCTTAGGTCAATTGCAGCTCGAAGACCCATGATGCATGCTTCATACTCCGCCATGTTGGTGGTGCAGTTAAAACACAGTCGGGCGGTGAGCGGAGTATGAGAGCCTTTAGGAGATATGATCACAATGCCAATACCGTTACACAAAGCATTTGAAGCTCCATTAAAGTGCATAGACCATCGGGATCCTTCCTCAGGTCCTTCATCCGGTCCAGGTATCTCGCAATCAGTTACTACCATGATATTCTCGTCTGGAAATTCAAAGTTCATAGACTGGTAATCATCCACTACCTGATGTGCCAAGTGGTCTGCCAACACACTTCCCTTGATTGCTTTTTGAGTCGTGTACTGGATGTCATATTCAGTCAAGATCATCTGCCATCTTGCTATTCTTCCGAACAAGGCAGGCTTTTCGAAGATGTACTTGATTGGATCCATCTTTGAAATCAACAGAGTAGTGTGAGTCAACATATACTGTCTTAGCCAGCGAGCAGCCCATGCCAAAGCGCATCAAGTTTTCTCGAGCAGTGAGTATCGGGTCTCACAGTCAGTAAACTTTTTGCTAAGGTAATAGATAGCATGCTCTTTTCGACCAGACTCATCATGCTGCCCCAGCACACACCCCATTGAGTTGTCAAGTACTGTCAAGTATAAGATTAGAGGTCTCCCTTCAACTGGTGGCATAAGAATAGGTGGCTGTGATACGGTGGGAGAACTGACTATGGTTTTGCGTTTGTTTTTGCAAATGTTTCGATTGAGCAAGAGTCGCCACCAACTTTTTATTTTATCCTAAGGAAAGGTTAAAAAGCACAGCAAAAACCTTTGAGATGTTTTCTTGGGTTCGGGGAGTAGATTATAGAAAGGGAACGTATTAGCACCCTTTCTATCCATGGTTATCCATGGGCTCTTAGTTACTTGCTTAGATCACTTGCCTTTTGTTTTCAATTGTTTGAAATGGTGCTTATGTGTGTGTGGGTTTGAAAATGTTTTGAAAAGAAGCCAATGTGGTGGCAACCTTTGTAATGATCCATGTTGGGATGTATACAAAGATGTATGTCTTTTGAAAAGGTTTTCATTTGTTTTTGAAAGTTTTGTTTTGAGAGTGTTGTGAGGTGTGGTTTTAGAAAATAGGCAAGTGTTTTTGTTTTTTGCAAGTTTGATTCAAGTAACTAAGAGGTTATCTACTCCTAAAATTTCTCAAAGTTTATTGCTATGTTTTAACCCTTTTAACAAGTTTGTTCCACCATTGTATTTGGTGGACAATCTCATGTTAGGATGTGAAAGGGACGGGCGCGGGTCATCGTTTAGACCATAGTTGCAATGGTGCCAAGTATCTTTGGGCAATTTTCTTTTAAGGGACTTGATCATTTGTTTAGGCAACTTTTTGAAAGCGTCATCGAGGGACTATGATCATTTGATTTGTGTTTGTTTTGCCCAAAGAGACCTAACATGCAATATGGCCCATTCATTGAAGGCAACAAGTGGAATACCCTAGGGGGTGCAAGTGTGATTTGTGTGTCCATTTTCATGCTTGTTTATCTTGAAATTAGGTCAAACTATTTTTTGTTGTTTTTTCGCATACAAACCCTAATTCTAACATGGTATAATTAGAAAGCAATAAAGTGCGAAAAAATAAATTTACTAAGCTATTACAACACAATATATGGGAAGGGGGGTACAAATGTTCAAATGGGGATTTTGACAAGGAATTTAAACCTAAACTATTACATCAATATTGAATTATTTACAAGATATTTAATTGCATAAATTAAATAAACTAAAAATAAATATGCAAGATGCAAAAATGGTTTTTTTGTATGTATGAAAAAAAAAGTATTTTTATATGTCAAAATAAACAAAAATAAAATTATTATTTTTTTGAGTTTTTCATGTTTAGGGCAAAACCCTAATTTTATTAAAGAAAATGTATTAATTATTTAATATGTATAATATTTATTTATTATATACAAAAATAAAATAAAAATGAAGTATATTTGTAAAAAGGCATTTTTATATTTAAATATTAATAAAAAAATAAAAGTATATGTATTTTGCATTTTAACCCTAAATCTATTAATAAATATAGATATATGTATTATTTACTAAATATGTATTATATGTACAAATTAATAATATTTAATATTTAATAAAAAAAGGTATTTTTTATATAAAATATTTTCAGAAGGTAAAACAAAATAAAAAATGAAAATAAAAATGTGTTTGTATATTTTTAGTATTTTTTAATAAAAATGTATCTATTTATTTATTTATGTTCAAAAAGCTAATCTAAATAAATAAATACCTAATAAATAGGAAAATGGTGAGAAAAATATTTTTTATATTTTTAATATCATAAGAAAAAATAAATAAGTCAAACCAAAAAAAGAAAAGTCAAAAAATCATAAAAATGAACAAAATGGGCTTAGGGGGTTCAGAAGTAAATGTATGGTGCAAATAAGAAAAACATTCCAGGCCCAGCCCAAAACCAGTCATCTTCAACCTCAGAACAAGCTTTGTTCAAGAAAACACGCGTTTCCTATCTCCCAATTCCTGGACTTTTAAGCAAAACTTTCAACATGAAAAGTGTAGAGCATAAGAAGACGAATCCAGGGATATAAAAAACTTGACTTAACTCTCTAAGATGAGGGAGAATTTCTTCTCCCCCAATTCTTGACCTAGTTTTTCATCAATGTTCAGACTCAAAATTCTTGCAGCACACATAATATAAATGAAATCTAATCATATGGGCATGTTCAGGGCTATGATTGTGACATGTTTCCTTCACAAACCTAAAGCTAACAATGCCTATACTGAGAGATAGAACTTCATGAACATACTTGTTCAGTTGGAATCGTGCCTTGCAATGGGGGAGCTTTCAGAGCAAGATGATAACTTGTACAGCTTCCTTGAAGTGTGAGGATGCTATTCCAAGTTCTACTTTATCCTGAAACTTCTTGAATCGTGCTAGAGAACTTCAACTGCAAAACAAGAAAATGAAAATGGTGGAACTGGTTAGAGGAGTTACAGGTCGTGTTTTATGTTTTGGTTAGCTTGCATTGATGGTAGGGAAGGTGTTTGATGAGCTTTTAGCAAGAAAGCATGAAAGGAATGAGAGTTGGCACTCAAACTGCAGTAAGAGCTCTGTTTTTGCAGTTTGATGGTGATTTTGAGTTTGTGGAGGTATTGGAGGTCTTAGGGTCGTGCTTCAGCTTAGGATGAATGTTTGGAATGTGTTTGATAACTTTCTCTAAGGCTTGGTTGACTGATATGGAAGTTTGTACATGTTATGATGTGTTTCTTGAACTTTAAGCAAGCAATGGCCACCTTGTGTTCTAGACAGGTAGAGGACCTCTAAACATGCTGCAAAGCCTCTCCTTGATCAGTGTGATTAACTCATAAACTTGTGCCCATTAGATTTGATCTGTACCTCTTGGATTTGCATTATGACATAAAGCTTGCTTTTGCAAAAATGGCTATTTCACCTTTTCCATTTATGGCCTAATCTTGCATACAATGCTTGGATACACAAAATAAGACTTTGGCACAATGAGTATGCATTAAATTATTGAGTGTTGGATGGTTTAGAGACCTGTAATGTAGCATAAACCAAGCTGACTTGAAAATGCATAAGTTATGAACATGGAAATTGGCCAATTCAAAAGTGAGTTTTTGCCATATTGCAAAATTCGATTCTCCTAAGTTATGAGGTTGTTTGATGAGTTCTTGGACATTTTGGAAAGCTTGGAATGTGTAATACAATCCATCTTTGAAGTGCAAATTGAAATTCCAAGTGGAAGTGTATGAAAAATGGTCTTGAAGTTAGGTAAAAAACTTGCCTAAAATAGGTCAAATTTTCACTAAGTTAAGAATGGTTTAGTACCCTTATTCCAAAAATTGTAACTTGAGATACAAGCCTCCTTTGGGAAAACTTTGTGAATCAAAGTTGTAGATTATGAACCAAGCTACAACTTTTATGTTTTGACTTTTGCTTGAATCCAAATGAATCTTGGTGAGAAAGTGGGGCAAAGTTGGGAAAAAATTAGGGTTTTTCATAACTTAGAAAAATTCTAAGTTATGAAAAATTCCCATTTCAAACCCTAATTTGCAATTTTTGATTTCTTGATGGACAAGTTTCATGATTTGGCATGTTTTGATGAAAAATGAATCTTGACTCTTGATTTTGACCAAAAAGTCAAAGTTTGACTTTTCAGTATACAGTCAAAATTGATCAATTGACTGGGAAATTCAACTGCCAATCTTGTGTATTTGGGACCTTTTGAACTTGTTGAGCATGTCAAGATAATTCCATGGGGTTCTTGAGTCCATATGTGAGCTTGGTTTGCCATTGGCTAGGTCAAACAGTCAAAAATTGCCTTTGTGCAGTCAAAACCCTAAAAATGACCATTTTGCCCTTTTGATGATCTGATCAAATTTCTTGTGGAATTGTGATCCAAACTTGATCAAATGGTCCATGTGAGTTCATAATGTTGATGTGGGTCAATTTTCATGAGATTTGACTGTCAATTGGCCATAGTTGACTTTTTCCCCAATATAGTTGATTTCTAGGTCAACTGTCCAATTGACTGGGCAAAATTTGGAATCAAGGCTTGAAACTTGGTATGGATAAACTTGGGAGTCCAACATAAAGCATGAAAGTCATCTTAGGCATTTTAGGTCAAAATATCTTTGTGCAATCACAAACCCTAATTTGGGTCAACAATGCAAGGAGAAGTCTTGAGTAGAGGAAACCCTAACTGGATCTTGATCTTCAAGGGTCTTGTGATGAGAAAATGTTGAGGAAATGGGAGGGCAAATTTTGGGGTACAACAGTTTCCCCTGTTCAATCTTCTTGAACCCGAAGAGTTAGATTGGCAAGTTTGCCTTTCGTGACTTGAGGGTAAAAGGAGATTGGACACTAGAGTGCCCGGAAATTTGCACTCGCATGTTGGAGTATCAGCAATGTGATGTCGGGAATGGGCTTACAGATGCCATTTGGAGAGATGGTGGATAGGGAGATGGGCTTACAGATGCCATCTGGAGATGCGACAGAACCTTGTCGGGAATGGGCTTATAGATGCCATTTGGAAGTGTTGATCGCATAAGAGATTCCTTAGCGAGAACTTGTGTATTTGAGAAAGACAGATGTTTTCCTGGCTTGTTACAGGTGTTAGATCTTCAATCTCCTCATGCAGATATGCCCTGGCTCGATACAGGTGTCGAATCTACAATCGTTTGCTCACAGATGTGCCCTGGCTAGATACAGGAATCGAATCCGGAAATAGTCGTCAACAGATATGCCCTGGCTGGATACAGGAATCGAATCTTCGAGCTCTTCAGACGTGCCCTGGCTAGATACAGGAATCGAGTCTGGAAATGTGGTCTACAGATATGCCCTGGCTGGATACAGGAGTCGAATCTGGAATTGTGATAGTTGATAGATGTGCCCTGGCTGGATACAGGAATCGAATCTTTGAACTCTTCAGACGTGCCCTGGCTAGATACAGGAATCGAGTCTGGAAATGATCACTCACAGATGTGCCCTGGCTAGATACAGGAATCGAATCTGGAATTGTGACAGTTGAAGGTAGTTGTCTTTGGGATTGTCTTTTTCCCTGAAAGGGCAAAAACATAAGTTGTATGCAATGTTATGATGTATGATATGCATGATGTCACGATGTTCAACATGAGATAATGTTGTATGCACTTTATCATGTATGTAAGCAAGATGTATGAAAATGTGAAATGTTTATGAATGTATTTTCGTCTTAGGAAAATAAATCCTTGACGATCGGTCGGGGAATTGCTCTGTGGAAGAGATACTTTGCTGAAGTTTTGATGAGAGGCCTGCTGAGGACTTCAATGATGGACTCCGCTGGGGATAATGATGATAAACTCCGCTGGGGATACCAAAGATAAACTCCGCTGGGGATTGAAAGAACTTTGTCGAGGGAGATCTTCTGTGGCAATTAGCTGAGGATAACCCAGTTATAAGCCCTTGTGAGGAATAACTTTGAATAAAGCTCGGGAGAGACGTCCGTATTCTGCGGGAAACAAGCTTCCAGAATCTACTGGGGATAAGCTTTAAGACCTGCTAGGGATAAGAATTCCACTTTCCTGGGGAAACTTTTGGAATTGCACTGGGGTACTGATATTCTACCGGGGAACCATCTTAGGTCAAGACTGCCGGAGACGCTTGCTAATGAATGCCTATACTCCACTGGGGATGTTGTGTCTTTTCAGGACTGACAGGGAACCAACTCTGCTTGGGGAAAGTATTGCTGAATCTTGTCTTATTCTGTGGGGAGTTGAGAGAACTTGATCACATCCTTCAGTTAGAATCTACCCTGGTACCTTGGCGGACAAAGCAACCAGACTGCATCGGACAACCTCACATTGCCCTTGTTTCTGATGTCACCTGTAATTAATCTTTTGTTTCATATGCAAATATTTATGAATCAACAATTTTAATGTCAAATGCATATATCAAAAATGAACATTGGACGTTCTTCGCCAGACAAAACAGAAAAAGGAAAAACAATGGCAACTTGTATGGACAAGTGAATTTGTATTGATTTGAATTTTGCCTGTGAATAGGCGTTTTTGTACAAGAGGCTGACATCCTAGTAAGAGAATGCCGCCGAATAACATAGAATTTACAATTGAAAAGGAAACAAAAACAGCTATGTGAACAATCCCACTGGGTTCCAACTCTGCTATCGCCTTTATGTCTTCAAGCGTCTCATCACTTTGCTGCTTGGTTAAAGATGAAGTCGATTGATCGATGCCGAGATCTGAGCCAGATAGTTGACGCCGAATTCCGGATGCAAAGTGATCCAATGAGACATAGTGTTACGCTTTATCCCTAACTTTTGCATGGACCGCCCTTTCGGGTTTTCAGTCCACCGGGATACCCATTTTTGCCCAAGACGCCTTTTCAGGTTTTCGACTTGCCGGGTGTACAGATTTTTTTTTTGCCCGAACCCTTTTGGTTTGCCGGGAAGCCCTTATTTTTGTCTAGGCATGTCAACCTAGCGGGTCTTTTATTCATGCGTAGTATCTTTTCACTATATCTGCATTGGCGGGGTGAGGAAGGTCGTCACCATCCATGGTGGTTAGAATCATGGCTCCTCCTGAGAACACATGTTTAACCACAAATGGCCCTTCGTATGTAGGGGTCCATTTGCCTCGGGGATCACTTTGAGGAAGGATGATGCGTTTGATTACCAGGTCCCCAACTTGATACTCTTGTGGTCTGACTTTCTTGTTAAATGCCCTGATCATCCGTTTTTGATACGTCTGACCATGACAGATAGCGGTGAGCCTCTTTTCGTCAATCAGGTTTAATTGATCAAGTCGAGTCTGGATCCAGTCATCTTCACTCAAGTCTGCATCCTTCATTATCCGGAGAGAGGGTATCTGGACTTCAATTGGCAAGACTTCCTTCATGCCATAGACAAAGGAGAAAGGAGTTGCCCCGGTTGACGTCCTTGTTGAGGTACGGTACCCATGAAGAGCAAACGGTAGCATTTAGTGCCAATCTTTATAGGTCACTATCATCTTCTGCATAATTTTCTTGATATTTTTATTAGCTGCCTCTACAGCCCCATTCATCTTCGGCCGGTAGGGAGAAGAGTTGTGGTGCTGTATCTTGAATTGTTCGCATAGTTCAGTGATCATCTTGTTATTGAGATTGGTACCATTGTCCGTAATGATTCTTTCCGGGACGCTGTATCGACAGATCAGATTATACCGGATGAAACGTGCCACGACGCTCTTGGTTACCGTTGCGTAGGAAGCTGCCTTAACCCACTTCGTGAAGTAATCGATTGCCACCAAGATGAAGCGATGCCCGTTGGATGCCGTCGGTCGGATCTCACCGATCATATCAATGCCCCACATTGCAAAAGGCCAAGGTGCCGTCAGGACGTTCAGAGGAACCGGAGGAATATGCACCTTGTCAGCATAGATATGGAATTTATGACAAGTTCGAGAGTGTTGGTAACAATCGGCTTCCATCGTGGACCAGAAATATCCTGCCCAAAGGATTTTCTTTGCCATGGTGTGCCCACTGGAATGTGTTCCGAATGTACCTTCATGCAGTTCTATCATGATCTTCTCTGTTTCAACCTTATCCACACAACGCAGTAGAGTTGAATCATGATTCCGTTTGTAGAGAATGCCGTTGCTGAGGAAGAATTTTGCCGCAAACCTCCTCATGAACTTTTTGTCATTGACAGATGCACCTTCAGGGTATTCCTGAGCTGCCAAGTACCTCTTCACCTTATGATACCAGGGTTTTTCAGTCACTTTTTCGGCCTCAAGATCGCAGCAGTATGCCGGTTCGTCCAACTTCCAGATAGTGATCCGGGGAGCCTCATTGTCCCATTTAACTTTGAACATTGAAGACATCGTAGCTAGTGCGTTCGCTAGCTGATTCTCCTCTCTTGGGAAGTGCTCAAAAGTTATCTCTTCAAAGTGGGGAAGCAAAGTCAACACATACTCCTTGTAAGGAATAAGATTTAGGTGTTTCGTATCCCACTCGCCTTTGATCTGATTGATCACGAGAGCAGAATCTCCGAAGACACTCAGAAATTTGATCCTTAAATCGATTGCAGCTTGTAGACCCATGATACATGCCTCATATTCTGCCATGTTGTTGGTGCAGTTGAAACACAATCGGGCGGTGAGTGGAGTATGATTTCCTTTGGGAGATATGATTACAGCGCCGACGCTGTTACCCAGAGCATTGGAGGCTCCATCAAAATGCATAGACCATCGGGATCCTTCCTCAGGTCCTTCATCCGGTCCAGGTACTTCACAGTCAGTTACCACCATGATATCTTCGTCCGGAAAATCAAAGTTCAATGATTGGTAATCGTCCACAGGTTGGTGTGCCAAATGATCTGCCAGTACACTTCCTTTAATTGCTTTCTGAGTTGTATACTGGATATCATATTCTGTCAAGATCATTTGCCATCTTGCTATTCTTCCAGACAGAGCAGGCTTTTCAAATATGTACTTGATGGGATCCATCTTTAAAATCAATAGAGTAGTGTGAGTCAGCATATACTGTCTCAGCCGGCGAGCAGCCCATACTAGAGCGCAGCAAGTTTTCTCAAGCAGTGAGTAACGAGACTCACAGTCGGTAAACTTTTTGCTCAAGTAATAAATAGCGTGCTCTTTTCGGCCAGACTCGTCATGCTGCCCCAGCACACACCCCATTGAATTATCAAGCACTGTTAAGTATAGTATTAGAGGTCTCCCTTCCACTGGTGGCATAAGAATGGGTGGTGTTGTACCCCAAAATTTTCCCTCCCATTCTCTCAACATTTCTCATCACAAGGCTCTTGAAGATCAAGATCCAGTTAGGGTTTCATCTACTCAAGACTTCTCCTTGCACTGTTGACCCAAATTAGGGTTTGTGTTTGCACAAATATGTTTTGACCTAAAATGCCTAAGATGACCTTCTTGCTTCATATTGGACTCCCAAGTTTATCCATATCAAGTTTCAAGTCTTGATTCCAAGTTTTGCCCAGTCAATTGGACAGTTGACCTAGAAATCAACTGTATTGGGAAAAAGTCAACTGTGACCAATTGACAGTCAAATCTCATGAAAATTTACCCACATCAACATTATGAACTCATATGAACCATTTGATCAAGTTTGGATCACAATTCCACAAGAAATTTGATCAGATCACCAAAAGGGCAAAATGGTCATTTTTAGGGTTTTGACTGCACAAAGGCAATTTTTAACTGTTTGACCCAACCAATGGCAAACCAAGCTCACATATGGACTCAAGGACCCCATGGAATTATCTTGACATGCTCAACAAGTTCAAAAGATCCCAAGTACACAAGATTGACAGTTGAATTTCCCAGTCAATTGATCAATTTTGACTGTATACTGAAAAGTCAAACTTTGACTTTTTGGTCAAAATCAAGATTCAAGATTCCTTTTTCATCAAAACATGTCAAATCATGAAACTTGTTCACCAAGAAATCAAAAATTGCAAATTAGGGTTTGAAATGAGAATTTTTCATAACTTAGAATTTTTCTAAGTTATGAAAAACCCTAATTTTTTCCCAACTTTGCCCCACTTTCTCACCAAGATTCATTTGGATTCAAGCAAAAGTCAAAACATGAAAGTTGTAGCTTGTTGCATAATCTACAACTTTGATTCACAAAGTTTTCCCAAATGAGGCTCGTATCTCAAGTTACAATTTTTGGAATAAGGGTACTAAACCATTATTAACTTAGTGAAATTTTAACCTATTTTGGCAAGGTTTTCTACCTAACTTCAAGGCCATTTTCCATACACTTCCACTTGGAATTTCAATTTGCATTTCAAAGATGGATTGTAGTACACAGTCCAAACTTTCCAAAATGTCCAAGAACTCATCAAACAACCTCATAACTTGAGAGATTCGAATTTTGCAATATGGCAAAAACTCACTTTTGAATTGGTCATGTACATGTTCATAACTTATGCCATCTTCAAGTAAGCTTGGTTTATGCTACATTACAGGCCCTTAAACCATCCAACACTCAATAATTTAATGCATGTTCATTGTGCTAAGGCTTTGTTTCATGAGTTTATACATTACATTTTGAATTAAGCCATTTATGGAAAAAGCAAAATGGCCATTTTTGCAAAAGCAAGTTTTATGTCATAATGCAAATCCAAGAGGTACAGATCAAATCCAATTGGCACAAGATTATGAGCAAAACACTCTGATCAAGACAAGGTTAGCATCATGTTTAGGGGGCATCTACTTGCCTAGAACATCAACTTGGCTTTGCTTGCTTAAGTGTTAAGAAACTTGACATTTCACAACATAACTTTGATCTCAGCATTAGAAACATTAAGCAAATGTTGTAGACACTTTCTAATCATCCTAACTAAGCTAGCACGCGACTCCAATACCTCCAATACCTCCACAAACTCAGAACCACCCTCAAACTGCTCAAACAGAGTTCTCACTGCAGTTTGAGTGCCAACTCTCATCCCTTGCATGTTTTCTTGCCCAAAGCTCATCAAACACATTCCCTAGCATCAATGCAAGCTAACCAAAACCTAAAACACGACCTGTAATTCCTCTAACCAGTTCCACCATTTTCACTTTCTTATTTTTCAGTTGAAGGTCCATAGCTCGATTCAAGGTGTCTCAAGGCAAAGTAAGCATTGGAATAACATCACCACACTTCAGGCAAGCTGTACAGATCATCATCTTGCTCTGAAAACTCCCCCATTGCCAGATAGAACTTCAACTGAACAGGTATTTTATTGAACTTCTAACTCTTAGTCTAGGCATCATTAGCTCTAAGTTTGTGAATAAGAAGTGTTCTAATCATGCCCCTGAATCTGTACATGCTTTTACTTTTCATTTATTTTGCTTGAGCTGTGAGAATTTAAGGTTTGAATATGGCAGAAAACTTAGGTCAGGATTTGGGAATGTCAAAATCCTCTCTCATTTCTGAGAGTTAGGATGAGTTTTTTATATATTTAGAATCGTGATTCAATGCTTAACATTTCTTATGTTGGAAGTTTGTGCAAAAGATCAAAGAATCCAGGTGTTTGAATTGGAAGTACAGGCGCGCGTTTTTTGAACGTTTTTGTTCAGAGGTTGAAGAAGAAGCTTCATGGGCTGGGCTTGCTTCTGATTTTCTTTTCACACCACATTTTTGGTTTCATACCCCCTGAGCCCATTATGTTTATTCTCATGATTTTTTGACTTTTCTTTTTTCATTTTGACTTATTTATTTTTGCTAATAATATTAAAAACATGAAAAATATTTTTTACACCATTTTTATATTTTTTTAAGTATTTATTTGTTTATATGGACATTTGTACATAAATATATATATATATATATATATATATATATATATATATATATATATATATATATATATATATATATATATATATATATATATATATATATATATATATATATATATATATATATATATATATATATTATTTAGAATAGATAGGAAAAATAATGCAAATATACTTTATTTCTGATTTTTGTTTCATTTTTTCTTTTGAAAATATTTTATACAAAATATACTTTTTTTTGTAAATATTAAATGTTATTATTTTTGTATATATAATATTTATTTAGTAAATAATAAGGATATTTATATATATTAATATACTTAGGGCAAAAATACCAAAATACATACATTTTTATTTTATTATTATTTAACATAAAAAAAATACTTTTTATAAATATATTTCATTTTTATTTTATTTTTGTACATAATAAATAAATACTTGTATAAATTAAATAATATATATATTACTTAATAAAAATTAGGGTTTCACCCTTAAAATACAAAAACTCCAAACATAATACTTTTTTTATTTTATTTATTTGACATAAATAATACTTTTTTTCATACATATAAAAACCTTTTTTTTGCATTTTGCATATTTATTTTATTTTCCATTTAATTTATGCAATCAATTATCTTGTAAATATTCCCAAAATTGATGTAATAGCTAGGTTTAATTTCCTTGTCTAAATACCCCCCATTTGAACATTTGTACCCCCCTTCCCATATTGTGTTGTAATAGTGTAGGAATTTTACTTTTCACACTTTAAACGCTTTCTAAATATACCATGCTAGAATTAGGGTTTGTATGCAAATAAAACGAACAAAAATAGCTTGACCTAATTTCAAGATAAACAAGCATGAAAATGGACAATACATATCACACTTGCACCCCTAGGGTATTCCACTTGTTGCCTTCAAATAAATAGGCCATATTGCATGTTAGGTTTCTTTGGGTAAAACAAACAATCAAATGATCATAGTCCCTCGATGACGCTTTCGAAAAGTTGCCTAAAATGATCAAGTCCCTTTCAAAGAGAAATTGCCCAAAGATACTTAGCACTATTGCAATTATGGTCTAAACGATGACCCGCGCCCGTCCCTTTCACCTCCTAATACAAGACTGTCCACCCAATGCCATGGTGGAACAAAATTGTCAAAAGGGTTAAAACATAACAAGGCATCATTTCAAAACACTTGCCTATTTTCAAACCACACTTCACAAACACTTTCAAAACAAACTTTCAAAAACCTTGGAACATATTTTCAAAAAGACAAACACCTTTTGTAAAACATTCGAGTAAAGAATTGTTACAAGGGTAGCCTATACAAGGCATCTTTTTCAAAACATTTTCAAAACCACACACCAAGCACCATTTCAAACAATTGAAAACCAAGGCAAGTTGATCTAAGCAAGTACCTAAGAGCTCATGGATAACCATGGATAGAAAGGATGCTAATACCTTCCCTTTCTATAATCTACTCCCAGAACCCAAGAAAAATCTCAAAGGTTTTTGATGTGCTTTTTAAACCTTTCCTTAGGATAAAATAAAAAGTCGGTGGCGACTCTTGCTCAACCGAAACATTTGCGAAAACAAACGCAAAACCATAGTCAGTTCTCCCACCGTATCACAGAACTGGCGACTCTGCTGGGGACTAATTTTAAAAGTGGAGTAACCTTAGGGCTTAGATCACCCTCTTGCATGACTAATTGTTTGAATTGATTGCTTTACATCTTAGCTCTATTGTTTGGGTTTGCAATCCTACACCCGGATTTTTGGGAAACATTCATAGATAGCAATACGTTGTGGAAATTGTGCGGGGTATACCGACACGGTCGAAGCAATAGCTATATTAGTGCGACATATTTGTGAGTACCGGTAACCCTTGAGTTCAATCAAGGAGAGTACGGGTCCGCTGAGTGATGTCACTAAGCACTAATGACCTAGAACCTTACTTGACCATCTTGGCCTTCTATTAGGGGTAGTGAGATGACCGACTTTGGTGCAGTCCGAAGTTGGTAGATACTCGATACTACACTCATTGAGGGTTGTTTTCTTGGAATATTTTGGTCGCTAGTTAAGTGGCTAAACCAAAACAATGAACAATGAAAACAATCCCGTGATATTGAGCTCCTTAGAACCCGGTTACTATTTATAGGACAGGTTTTTAAGCCAACTACACTCAAGAGGGTACTTACCTCTGAAACCCCATGCAAGCCTAAAACTAGGGTTTGGTGTGAATTGCTTGTACATATGTTTTGTGCATACATCATAAACATCATAAAGCATCATATGCATTCACTAACCATTTCAAGGGTTTGGATCTTCATCTTTGTTCTTGTTTTGTAGGTCATGGAAATTCCTCGCAGAAATACCATTCAAGTCAACCTTGTGAGAATTTCTCCTCAACTCAAGGAGCTCACCTCAAGAATTCCAGAAAGCTCATCCTTCAGTGAAAGACATGGTACACTGCTCAGCCTAGTCAACACCAACATTGAAGAAGACATGATGAAAGTGTTATTCCAGTTCTTTGACCCTCTTCACCACTGTTTCACTTTCCCTGATTACCAGTTGGTGCCCACTTTGGAGGAGTTTTCTCAACTCCTGAGAATTCCTATCCTTAATCAACTACCCTTCAACGGTACGGAAAGGAACCAAAGCCAGAATATGTTGCTCGAGCATTACATCTACAACCATCCGACATCAAGGGGCATTAGGAAACCAGAAGCGGCGTCAAGGGATTCTTAGCAAAATTCTTGTTTGAGAAGGCACAAGAATGTTGGAACTCATTGGACCTACAAGCCTTTGAAGAAATTTTGGCACTCCTTATCTATGGGTTGGTCTTGTTCCCAAACCCTGACCAATTGGTAGATGTCAACACCGTCAAAATCTTCTTGTCCAGAAATCCAATACCAACATTGCTTGGGGACATTCTTCACTCATTTTACACACGAACAATGAGAAAGAGGGGTGTTCTCATGTGCTGTACTCCTCTCCTTGCAAGGTGGTTTATTTCGCATCTTCCGCAATCTGTCTTGAAGAATGACCAAGGCTCAAGGTGGTCCCAACGGTTGATGACTCTTACTCACTCTGATGTACATTGGTGTTCTCGGTCCAGAGGAAATGTCATCATCGTCGATCGTTGCGGAGAGTTTCCTAATGTTCCTTTACTTGGAATTAGGGGAGGTATCACCTACAACCCTTGCCTAGCTTTGAGGCAATTTGGATATGCACTGAGGGATGTCCCTCATGACATGTTGATTCCTGACCTAGTTTTTGACTTCGACAACGATGCGCAAGGACTTCGCCAAAGATTCATCAGAGCTTGGGGAAGACCCAACAAGGTTGATAGCAAGACTCTGGGACACAAGAACTCCATCCCTCTTGAGCCTTATCTCAAGTGGGTACGAGCCCGAGCCCAAAGTCTGATGATGCCTTACCCTCATGTTCTCCCAGTGATTAAAGTGCCCGTCATGGAAGGAGAGGTTCCCTACACCATCCTACATCCAGACATGCCTACATCGTGGGAGGAAATGCAGAAAAGTTAGATTCAGCTCAAGGAAGAACGGAATACTTTTGAAGCTAGCTTCTACGCCAGTGAGAAGAAGGTTCTAGAGCTTACCCGCCGACTCCATGAGCAAGAGGCCCTCAACACCTACATCGCCCCAAAGAGGATGCGCAATGTCTTTTTTCCTTGAGAAGTTATTTTGTAATATTTGGCCCATGGGGCATTTATGTACTAACAAATTTCTTCTTATTAATATGACGTGCGTTCTTCTTTGTCTGCAACAATTTTGAATGTTCTAAATCCTTGAATGCATTGCATACATATGCATACCATTCATCATGTGCATAAGCAGGTCTCACGCCAGGTTTCCTTATCTGTCTGCTGTTTATTTCAGTAGGATGGATCTCGAGCAAACAGTCAAAGACCTACAAGCTCAAAATGCACAGTTCCAGCAACTCCTGATGACCTTGGCTAAGGGTCAGGAGGATATCAAGACTCAATTGGGGAACAAAGACCCAGTGAAAAAGAAGAAAAAGAGACTCGGGGTGGCCACTTTAGGGAGAAGATTTGACGGAGAAGCTCGGAGAGTGCTTGAATTTCCTCCTATCTCTGATGAAGGAACCAGCAAAGGAGGTGGAGCTGCGGTACCTTCCGAGTCTGATGCGGAAGAAGAAGAGGTCGAAAAGGATGAAGATTATTCTGATCAACAATACCCTCCAGCTGATGACAAATACAAAGGGCTAGAAGACAGATTGGCCGCCATGGAGCTACAAAGAGTACCGGGTTTGGATTTTGAAGACTTGGGTTTGGTTGCCGGGATTATGATTCCCCCAAAATTCAAAGTGCCAGTGTTTGTGAGGTATGATGGGCTGTCCTGTCCCAAAATGCATCTCAGGTCCTACGTGAGAAAGATCCAACCCTATACGGCAGATAAAAACCTTTGGATTCATTTCTTTCAAGACAGCCTTTCTAGAGCTCAGTTGGAGTGGTTTTATCAGCTAGAGGGAACCAGCGTCTGAAATTGGGAAGATTTGGCCACCGCTTTCTACAAACAATATCAGTATAATTCTGACCTTGCTCCTACTCGTACCCAACTTCAAGGTATGTCATTAGGAACAGGCGAGGGATTCAAAGAATATGCACAAAAATGGAGGGATTTGGCTGGCAGGGTGCAACCTCCTTTAACCGACCGTGAACTCGTTGATATGTTTCTAGGGACCCTATCTGGGCCATTTTTCAATCATCTAATTGGTAACTCTTCCGCGGGGTTTACCGATTTGATCTTAACAGGCGAAAGAATAGAAGCTGGCATCAAGTCAGGAAAGATTCAGAAGGGTGTTGCTGCAAGTGTTGAGAAGAAGCCTTTTAAGAAGGAAACAACTGTGGTATATTCTCAGAGAATAGCAGGGAAGGCGGAGCGTCGGCCAACTGTGGGGGCCGTAATGATTCAAAACACTCCAAGTGAGCAGCCTCGCTATAACCAGTCCAGACCAAATCAGCAACGAGTGGAACGGCCACAACGGCAGTTCACCCGTATTAATATGACTCCAGCGCAAGTGCTTCCCCATCTGTTAAAGTTGAATCTTGCCACCATCAAGGAGGCACCAAAGAATGTGAATACGTCCTCTCCGTATTATCATGCTAATGCTAAATGCGCCTACCATTCTGACAGTGTCGGGCACGACACCAATGATTGTTGGGCACTCAAGCATAAGATCCAAGACCTGATAGAGGCGAAGGAGGTGGAGTTTGACGCTCCGGAGAAGCCTAATGTGATATCTGCACCCATGCCGAAGCACGGCCGAAATGTCAATGCCATTGAAGAAGATTTGTATGTTGCTGATGTCAATGATCTGATAACTCCTTTGTTAACCATTAAGTTGAATTTGTTAAGGGCCGGGATCTTCCTGGGATGTAAGGAAGACTGCTATTGTTGTTACTCTCTGCCGTTTGATTGTCCGTTACTGAAGAAAGGCATTCAAGGCCTTATGGATAGTCGACAAATTTTGTTTGAAAAAGTTTCTGCTGTTCCAGTTCATACTGAAGATGTCTCAATCATAACCATTCACGCCAATCTTTCCAAGGCCGTCAAAAAGCCTGTTAAGATTACACCAGCTACGAAATCTGTTCCTTTGAAGATAACAATGTCGGGGCCGGTCCCCAATGTTTCTGAGAAGTCCATACCATGGAACTATGGCGGTGACGTTTACTACCATGGTATCAAACAAATCGAAATAATTGAAGAAAGTTCGGATGATGAAGAAGCCAGCATTAGTAACATTACGGGCACTAGCAAAATCACCAGGAGCGGGAGAATATTTTCTCCAGAGATTGCCCCTCTAAGAGCAATCTTTGGACCCTCGTCAGCTGACAAGGTCATCCCTGCCCCAATAAAACTCTCTGCTAGAACCCCTTTGATTGAGGATGTTGTTGTTCCTAGTGCTGTCTCTCCTACCGCTGCTGATAAAGGTAAGGGAATCCAAGATGAGCTCGTCAGGACGAGGGCTCAGCCCTTGGTCATCCCGGAAACCTCCAAGAAGGAAATGGATGAGATCTTGAGGATAATCAAAAGGAGTGATTACGATGTGGTAGAACAGCTGGGGCAAACCCCCTCAAAGATCTCCATGCTGGCACTGCTACTTTGCTCGGAAGCGCACGCTAAAGCTCTGATAAAATTCCTGAAGGCAGCCCATGTGCCCCAGGAAACCTCTGCAGATCAGTTTCAGAATTGCGTGGCTAGCCTGACTGCGGACAATGGATTAGGGTTCTCTGATGCCGACTTAACTCCTAAAGGTAGAAACCACAATGATGCTTTGCACATTTCAGTCGAGTGTCGAGGAACTACTCTCGCACATGTCTTGGTTGATACTGGTTCGTCGCTGAATGTTTTGCCTAAGAAGGCCTTGGACCGACTAGATTGTGAAGGGATGGAATTGAAGCCGAGTGATATTGTTGTCAGAGCTTTCGATGGTTCGAAGAGAATGGTCCATGGAGAGGTTGAAATTCCCATCAAGATAGGCACCGAGGTATTTAAATCTACTTTATATGTGATGGGCATCCGTCCGTCATACTCTTGCTTGCTGGGTAGGCCTTGGATACACCATGTCGGGGCAGTCACCTCCTCCTTACATCAGATGTTGAAGTATCCTGTCAAGGGAAAGATCATTACTGTCCACGGTGAAGAGGAGTACATGATTAGCCACTTGAACTCTTTCCGATATGTGGAGGTTGAAGGGGAATTCATTGAAACGCCTTTTCAGCATTTCGAAGAAGTCCTTCCTGAAATAACAGTAGCAAAGTTGGCAGCTGAGACACCGAGGCAGATGGGCAGGATGGCATCTCTGGAGGACGCAAGGGCCGCAATAAAGGAAGGGAAGAATTCAGCATGGGGGCAGTTACCTGACATTCCACATAAGACAGACAAATTTGGATTAGGGTTCACAGCCGCTGGCCAGAAAGCTATGCGCCGGTCGAAGATTGAAAGAGCGTCAGTCAAAATTTCTCCCTACGGGGTCAACGCTTTGGAAGACGAAGACAAAGAGAGCAACATCGAAGAGTGGATTTATCCAACTGTCAAAGGAGGATTGAGCAACTGGGAGGCAAAAGACTTTGTCCCCATCACTTTTATTCATCAGTAATTTATCTGTTAAACATTTCCTATTTGGTCTATAATATTTACTTTCAAACAATCCGTACACTATCTTTTCACCTCATGCCTTGCCCGGGGCATGTAGGTCCATTTGTAAGGGTTTTGATTATTTTTCATATCCATATGCCATGTTTAATGATTCATTGGACGTTTTTCATTTGATAAACTGCTTGTGTTCATTTTCTTTCCTTTTGCATTTTTATTTAAGGATGGCTATCCCTTACACACACCCACACTCACCAATGCAGGTACCCATCCACTCCGGATTCCATGGGTGACTATTCTGCTGTATCTTTCAATAACTCTGAAGATCTGGTCAATCAAGCCGAGTATGAAGATGACGAAGGTTGTGAAGTACCAGGGGAACTAGCCAGACTTCTACAACAAGAGGAAAGAGCCATCTTACCTCACGAAGAGTCATTGGAAACTGTCAATTTGGGAACCGGGGAAGACCGGAAGGAGGTGCAAGTGGGTGCCAATCTGGAACCAAGAGTCAAGGAGCGCCCGGTACAGTTGTTGAATGAGTATGTTGAAATCTTCGCTTGGTCTTATGAAGACATGCCGGGTTTAGACACAGACATCGTGGTTCACCGTCTCCCCACAAGAGAGGATTGTCCACCGATCAAGCAAAAAGTTCGCCGAATGAGGCCTGACATGTCTGAAAAGATCAAGGCAGAAGTAATGAAGCAATTCGACGCTGGCTTTCTGGCTGTTACGTCCTATCCTCAATGGGTCGCTAACATCGTGCCAGTACCTAAGAAAGATGGCAAAGTCAGGATGTGTGTGGACTACCTGGATTTGAATAGGGCCAGCCCCAAAGACGATTTTCCACTCCCACACATTGACATTTTAATCGACAATACAGCTCAGCACAAAGTGTTTTCCTTCATGGATGGATTCTCGGGCTACAATCAAATCAAAATGGCCCCCGAGGATATGGAGAAAACAACTTTTGTCACACAATGGGGCACCTTCTGTTACAAAGTGATGTCGTTCGGGCTGAAGAACGCATGGGCAACTTATCAACGCGCCATGGTAGCTTTATTTCATGATATGATACATCATGAGATTGAAGTTTACGTAGACGATATGATAGCTCGGTCACAAACAGAGGAAGAGCACCTTGAACATCTGGAGAAGCTGTTTGCCAGATTGAAAGAATACAAGCTCAGGCTGAATCCAAGTAAGTGCACTTTTGGATTTAGATCTGGTAAACTCCTGGGATTCATTGTAAGCAACAAAGGCATTGAGGTCGATCCAGCAAAAGTGAAAGCCATACAAGAAATGCCTGCTCCCCGTACTGAAAAGGAGGTTAGAGGGTTCTTGGGGCGCTTGAACTATATTGCCAGATTCATCTCTCATCTGACTTCTACCTGTGAGCCAATTTTCAAACTCTTGAAGAAAGATCAGGTAGTTGAATGGAACGACGATTGTCAAGCTGCTTTTGATAGAATCAAGGAGTATTTGCTAGAACCTCCTATTCTGATGCCACCCGTCGAAGGAAGACCATTGATCATGTATTTGACCGTCTTGGATAACTCAATGGGGTGTGTTTTGGGCCAGCATGACGAGTTTGGTCGAAAAGAGCATGCTATTTATTACCTTAGCAAAAAGTTTACCGACTGTGAGACTCGCTACTCACTGCTCGAGAAAACTTGCTGCGCTTTAGTATGGGCTGCTCGCCGACTAAGACAGTATATGTTGACTCATACTACCTTGTTGATTTCCAAAATGGACCCTATCAAGTATATTTTCGAAAAGCCCGCTTTATCTGGATGGATAGCTAGATGGAAAATGATCCTAACTGAGTATGACATTCAGTACACCACCCAAAAAGCTATAAAAGGGAGTGTACTAGCTGACCATCTGGCTCATCAAGCTATCGAAGACTATCAACCCATGAGATTTGACTTCCCAGACGAGGACATCATGAATTTGGACAACATTGAAGGTGACGGACCGTATGACGGACCCGAAAAGGGATCCCGATGGACCCTGTACTTTGATGGTGCTTCAAATGCACTTGGAAATGGTATCGGCGCAGTACTCATTTCTTCGGAAGGCTGTCACACACCTTTCACGGCCCGACTTTGTTTCAGCTGCACAAACAACATGGCTGAGTATGAAGCTTGCATCTTTGGTCTCAAGGCTGCTATAGACTTGGGGATCAAATCTTTGATCGTATTTGGGGACTCAGCTTTGGTTATCAGTCAAATCAAAGGAGAGTGGGATACCAAGCATCCTAATCTTATCCCATACAAAGAACATGTCCTGACATTGTTGCCTCATTTCGAGCAAATTACCTTCGAGCATTTCCCGCGAGAAGAGAATCAGCTAGCAGATGCTCTAGCCACAATGTCCTCCTTGTTTAAACTCAACTGGGATAACGAGGCTCCCCAAATCACCATCGAGCGAATGGACGAACCTGCACATTGTCACGAGATTAATACCGAAGAAGTAGTGGAACAACCTTGGTTCCATGAAATCAAAAGGTATCTCGAGACTAGAGATTATCCCGAAGGAGCTTCCGTAAATGACAAGAAGTTCTTAAGGAAATTCGCTGCTAAATTCTTCCTGAGCAACGGCATCCTTTACAAACGAAGCCATGATTGCGTGTTACTCCGATGCATAGACAAAGCTGAAGCAGAGTTGATCATGACTGATATACACAGCGGCACATTTGGCACTCACTTGAGCGGGCATACAATGGCTAAGAAGATCCTAAGGGCAGGCTATTATTGGTCTACCATGGAAGCTGACTGCCATCAACATTCCCGTACTTGCCACAAGTTCCAAGTCTACGCCGATAAAGTTCATATCCCTCCGGTTCTTCTCAATGTTCTGACTGCTCCTTGGCCATTTGCAATGTGGGGCATTGACATGATTGGAGAGATCAAGCCCACGGCTTCCAATGGACATCGCTTCATCCTGGTTGCCATTGACTATTTCACCAAATGGGTCGAAGCAGCTTCCTTCGCCTCTGTTACTAAAAATGTGGTTGCCCGCTTTATCAAGCAAAATCTCATATGCCGGTATGGTGTTCCAGACAGGATCATCACAGACAACGGTACAAATCTGAATAACACGATGATCACTGCATTGTGCGAACAGTTCAAGATTTATCATCACAATTCATCTCCCTATCGGCCGAAGATGAACGGTGTTGTTGAAGCTGCGAACAAAAACATTAAGAAGATCATTCAGAAAATGACAGTCACTTACAAAGACTGGCATGAGATGTTACCGTTTGCTCTGCATGGATACCGTACGACGGCACGTACTTTAACTGGGGCAACCCCATTTTCTTTGGTATATGGCATGGAAGCTATTTTGCCTATGGAAGTCCAGATTCCTTCTCTAAGGATTATGAAGGATGCAGGTTTGAATGAAGATGATATGATGCAGACCCGACTTGATCAACTCAATCTGATCGACGAAAAGCAACTCGCTGCTATATGCCATGGTCAGGCGTATCAAAAGCGAATGATCAAGGCCTTCAATAAGAAAGTCAGACGTCAAGTGTATCAAGTCGGAGATCTCGTAATCAAGCGGATTATCTTGCCGCAAAGTGATCCCAGGGGCAAATGGACTCCTACATATGAAGGACCGTTTGTGATCAAGAGCATATTTTCTGGTGGTGCAATGATTCTGACCACCATGGACGGCGACGATTTGCCGCACCCTGCGAACGCAGACATAGTCAAAAGATACTACGCATAAAATAACCCGACAAGTCGAAAACCCAAAAGGGCGGCTTGGGCAAAAATGGGCATCCCGGTGGACCGAAAACCCGAAAGGGCGGTTCAGGAAAAAGTTAGGGATAAAAACAAAAAAATCTGTACACCCGGCAAGTCGAAAACCCGAAAGGGCGGCTTGGGCAAAAAAGGGTTTCCCGGTGGATCGAAAACCCGAAAGGGCGATTCAGGCAAAAGTTAGGGAATTAAAGCGTATGGATATGTCTCGTCGGATCACTTCAAAGACAATATCTTCATCAACCAGTTCCAGGCTTCTGATCAATCCAGTCATCGGCAAACGAAGCATTGAATGGACAGATATTCAGAGTTGTGAAAGTTATAGCGGAATGGAATCCCATGGAATTATTTCACATAGCCATCTTTATTTTGTATAAATCTTTCAATATTTACGACCAAATCCTCTTACTAGGATGGTTGTCTCCTTTGTACAAATATACTCATAAAAAGTCAATACAAATACTTTTCCCAAAAATTTGTGTCATTTCCTTTTCTTTTCTCTTGCATTATTTGTTTTGAGAAACGTCCAATGTTTTGTTAAATAGGCATATGCATTTGAACATAATCATTTCCTTACGAATCAAGAAAGAGGATTACTGATAGGTCAAAGGTGCAGTTGGATATCTTGATACCCTTCAAAGAAAACCCCCAAGAGATTTGGAATCCATATCCCCAGCAAACCTGAAGCTTATCCCCTGCAGAGTACGGACGTCTCTCTCGAGTTTTATTCAAAGTTATTCCTCACAAGGGCTTATAACTGGGTTATCCTCAGCTAACTGCCACGGAAGATCGCACTCGTCAAATTTATTCCTATCCCAAGCGGAGTTCATCAAAATTCCCCAGCAATAACTTATCAATACGATCCCCAGAGGAGTTTATCTTTGTTGTCTCCAGCCAGAGAATCCTCCAGAACTCAATTACCCTTAGAATTTAAGTTTCAGTACTCCCAGCGAAGCCAGACTAATGAACCTTCTCCCCACAGAGTTTTAGGAGAGAAAATCTTGAGTTCCCCAGTGAAGTCGCCAGAGATACTTCCCGCCAAGCTAAAGATTCTCGGTCTTACCTCCCCAGCATTAGTCTACTAAATTGGTACTCCCCAGTAGAAGTCATCAGGAATTCCCCAGAAGATTGGTATACAACCCAAGCTCCTTTTTTCTCCAGCAATGACCAGGAATTATTCTTCCCAGCAGCAGTCAAGATACTGTCATCTTCAGCCGTCTCGGATTCGTCTATCCTTTGCAAGACAGCTCTCCAGCTTACATGCGCATTCATTTACATTCATATTACATAGCATACATCGTATCATGCATCATAGCATTGCATGTAACAACTCTTTGCCTTTCAGGTAAGATCAGTCGAAGGACTAAAATCATTATCTTCCGAGATTCGTTCCAGGAATAGTTCAGATGTGACCCAGACATGGCAACGTTTTAATGCTTATTCCAGATTTATCCAGATGCAGTTTTACACGAGCTCATCATCAGGAAACCCTACACCGGTTCTTCTTCCAAATTCAAGATTTCTGAAAACAGTTTACGGGTTCTCCAAGTAACAGATGTTAACCTATCACTTGTTCAGTTTCTTCTCAAGACTTCTGAAAACAGTTTATGGATTCTTCCCAGCAACGGATGTTAATCTATCAACTTGTTCAGATGCAACTTTTGAAAACAGTTTACGGACGCTTCCCAACAACGGATGCTGCTCTATTGCTTATTCAAACTCAAGATTTCTGAAAACAATTTACGGGTTCTCCAAGTAACGGATGTTAACCTATCGCTTGTTCAGTTACTTCTCAAGACTTCTGAAAACAGCTTATGGATTCTTCCCAACAACGGATGTTAATCTATCAACTTGTTCAGATGCAACTTTTGAAAACAGTTTACGGACGCTTCCCAACAACGGATGCTGCTCTATTGCTTATTCAACTTCAAGACTTCTGAAAACAGTTTACGGGTTCTCCAAGTAACGGATGTTAACCTATCGCTTGTTCAGTTACTTCTCAAGACTTCTGAAAACAGCTTATGGATTCTTCCCAACAACGGATGTTAATCTATCAACTTGTTCAGATGCAACTTTTGAAAAACAGTTTACGGATTCCTCCCAACAACGGATGTCAATCTATTGCTTATTCAGACCCCCAGTTCGAAGATGGTCCAAAGCATGGACACCTTCCTGATACTCATTCCAGATGGCATCTTTAAGCCCATCCCCGACAAGATTCTGTCACCCCTCCAGATGGCATCTCCAAGCCTATCTCCAAATGGCATCTCCAAGCCCATCTCTAAATGGCATCTCTAAGCCCATTCCCGCATCCATTACTTTGACGAGTGCAAATTTAAGGGCACTCTAGTGTCCAATCTCCTTTTACCCTCGAGTCACGAAAGGCAAACTTGCCAATCTAACTCTACGGATTCAAGAAGATTGAACAGGGGCAACTGTTGTACCCCAAAATTTTCCCTCCCATTCTCTCAACATTTCTCATCACAAGGCTCTTGAAGATCAAGATCCAGTTAGGGTTTCATCTGCTCAAGACTTCTCCTTGCACTGTTGACCCAAATTAGGGTTTGTGTTTGCACAAAGATGTTTTGACCTAAAATGCCTAAGATGACCTTCTTGATTCATATTGGACTCCCAAGTTTATCCATATCAAGTTTCAAGTCTTGATTCCAAGTTTTGCCCAGTCAATTGGACAGTTGACCTAGAAATCAGCTGTATTGGGGAAAAAGTCAACTGTGACCAATTGACAGTCAAATCTCATGAAAATTGACCCACATCAACATTATGAACTCATATGAACCATTTGATCAAGTTTGGATCACAATTCCACAAGAAATTTGATCAGATCACCAAAAGGGCAAAATGGTCATTTTTAGGGTTTTGACTGCACAAAGGCAATTTTTAACTGTTTGACCCAACCAATGGCAAACCAAGCTCACATATGGACTCAAGGACCCCATGTAATTATCTTGACATGCTCAACAAGTTCAAAAGATCCCAAGTACACAAGATTGACAGTTGAATTTCCCAGTCAATTGATCAATTTTGACTGTATACTGAAAAGTCAAACTTTGACTTTTTGGTCAAAATCAAGAGTCAAGATTCCTTTTTCATCAAAACATGCCAAATCATGAAACTTGTTCACCAAGAAATCAAAAATTGCAAATTAGGGTTTGAAATGAGAATTTTTCATAACTTAGAATTTTTCTAAGTTATGAAAAACCCTAATTTTTTCCCAACTTTGCCCCACTTTCTCACCAAGATTCATTTGGATTCAAGCAAAAGTCAAAACATGAAAGTTGTAGCTTGTTGCATAATCTACAACTTTGATTCACAAAGTTTTCCAAAATGAGGCTTGTATCTCAAGTTACAATTTTTGGAATAAGGGTACTAAACCATTATTAACTTGGTGAAATTTTAACCTATTTTGGCAAGGTTTTCTACCTAACTTCAAGGCCATTTTCCATACACTTCCACTTGGAATTTCAATTTGCATTTCAAATATGGATTGTAGTACACATTCCAAGCTTTCCAAAATATCCAAGAACTCATCAAACAACCTCATAACTTGAGAGATTCGAATTTTGCAATATGGAAAAAACTCACTTTTGAATTGGTCATGTACATGTTCATAACTTATGCCATCTTCAAGTCAGCTTGGTTTATGCTACATTACAGGCCCTTAAACCATCCAACACTCAATAATTTAATGCATGTTCATTGTGCTAAGGCTTTGTTTCATGAGTTTATGCATTACATTTTGAATTAAGCCATTTATGGAAAAAGCAAAATGGCCATTTTTGCAAAAGCAAGCTTTATGTCATATTGCAAATCCAAGAGGTACAGATCAAATCCAATTGGCACAAGATTATGAGCAAAACACTCTGATCAAGACAAGGTTAGCAGCATGTTTAGGGGGCCTCTACTTGCCTAGAACATCAACTTGGCTTTGCTTGCTTAAGTGTTAAGAAACTTGGCATTTCACAACATAACTTTGATCTCAGCATTAGAAACCTTAAGCAAATGTTGTAGAC